>CM042144.1:114108186-114203186 GCA_023376005.1 Doryteuthis pealeii
ACAAAGAAAAAAGAGAGAGTCCATGCGGTAATAAAAAACAAGCAAAATAGTTTGATTGTAAAATATACTCCAAAACATTACACCAGGGAGAAAAAACTTTTGGGAAAAAAGCAGTAAAGACCAAAGATAAACATTGTAACCAAAAAACCAAAAATAAATTTCTTATTGGTACCATATTTGGCCAAAAGAAAAAAAAACAATACTATATATATTATAGTTATATAATATATATATGATCTATATTATTATAATATTTTCAATACAAACCGGCCAGGAACTAAAAGCTAATAAAGCGTAAAAAGTGCCATACCAAGTAGAGGCAAATATAAACATAAAAATCTAATGAGTCAGACAACCTACTAAAAAAGTTCCGCCTTAAATGCTACTTTCAAGGGGCTAAAATCTGACGTCAGAGTCAAGATTTAAATTCTTTAACTCTGTGCTTTTACATCACTTTATATTATATATATATTATAATTTGTTGGTGGCCTAAAAAAATAGGAAAATAAAAGAAATCGTAGAAGATTTTCTGAAAGGAATAAGATTGGGCTCGGGTTTCGAGCCGGGAGTTGAATTTCATTTTGTTTGATGATTCATGACAGAAGAAATTTTCATGGATAGGTATTTTTCAAATCTACGTAGGGACAATAGAAGTTGGATAAGTGAAATCAAGCAAAACTCCGGGGAATATCAGGGACATAGAAATATATTTACATGTGTATCTCTCAACTTGTTTAAGATTTCGCTTGTATAATTGACGGAGAGATGAGAGAGGGAGTAATAATGCTAAAGGCACCATTTGTGAATGTGGGTAGGGTTTTTGGATCACAAAGGGTTAAAAGAATGACATTTAGATAAACAATCTTGTGGGTTAAAAAGAATTGATTACTACGGTAAAACACCACAACACAGATATATTATTTTACAACACCCCGTGGGTTCCGCACAGCAGGAATGCGAAAAACAACAAGTCATTTCCTTAAAAGGCGAGTTATCAGGTTTGAATTCAAAAGGAAGAAGAATAAAGTTTTCCGCTTCTCCTAGAGAAACCGGGTTACCCTAACCCCAATGGTTAAAAGAGGCCCCAGTCTGGTGGCCTAACACTATTTAAACCGCCCATAGCTAGGAGGGAGGGTAGGAAAAAGTGAAATCATTATTGAACGTCAGGAATGTTGGAAACATCGCGTAGACGAACGAGTCCATTCCCCCCAGACTTTAAACCATTGAACAACAACCACCAGCCGCTCTGCGTTTCCCAACAAGATATGCACGCACACGGGAGCACACACACGGAACACACGAGTTAAAGCATGAGCCCTTGTGAAACCGTTTTCGATAGGTGTGCAACTGGTAACTCTGAGCAACCTAAGTCTGTAAATGTCATATAATAAGTAATACTTTAGTATAGGTGGCTCTTTGATGTTCTATGTAACAATGTATATAATTATATTTTAATATAGGTAGCTCTGATTTCTGTTACAAAATATATAAGTATATTTAAGTATAGGTAGCTCTTGATTTGCTGTTAACAATATAATAAGTATAATTTATAATAGGAGCTCTTGATTTCTGGTTAGCAATAATATTAAGTAATAGTTTAGTATAGGTAGCTCTTGATTCTGTTACAAGTATATAAGTATATTTAGTATAGAGGTAGCTCTTGATGCTGTGTACAAAATAGATAAGTTATTTAGTATAGGTACTCTTGAATTTCTGTTACATATAATAAGTATATTTAGTATCGTGCTCTTGAATTGGCTGTTACAATTATCATAAATTAAAATATTTAGTATAGGTTAGCTCTTGAATTTTCTGTTACAATATATAAGTATATTTAGTATAGGTAGCTGCTTGATTTGCTGTTTTACATATATAAGTATATTTGAGTATAGGTAGCTCTGATTCTTTACAATATTTATAAGTATATTTGTAATAAAAGGTAGCTCTTGATTTCTGTTACAATATATGAAGTATAATTTAGTTATAGTAGCTCTGAATTTTCTGTTCAATATATAGTATATTTAGTATAGTAGCTCTTGAATTTCTGTTACAATATATAGTAATATTTTAGTACTAGTAAAGCTCTTGAATTTTCCTGTACAATATATAAGTATATTTAGTTAATAGGTTAGCTTCTTGATTCTGTTACAATATAATAAGTAATTTAGTATAGGTAAAGCTCTTTTGATTTCTGTTACAAAATATTATAAAGTATATTTAGTATAGGTAAGCTCTTGAATTGTGTTACAAATATATAAGTAATATTTAGTTAGGTACGCTCTTGAATTCTTTCTGTTAACACAATATATTAAGTATATTTAAGTATAGGGTAGCTCTTGATTCTGTTTTACAATATATAAGATATTTTAGTATAGGTCAGCCCTCTTGATGTTCTGTTACAAATTATATAAGTATATTTGAGTATAGTAGCTCTGGTTTCTGTAACAATATATTAAGTATATTAGTATAGGTAGCTCTTGATTCTGTTAACAAATATAATAAGTATATTTAGTATAGGTAGCACATTTGATTTCTGTTACAATATATTAAGTATATTATTTTATATAGGGTTAGCTCTTTGATTTCTGTTACAATATATAAGTAACTTTTAGTATAGGTAGCTCCTTGATTTTCCTGTTAACAATATATAAGTATATTTAGTATAGGTAGCTCTGTTGAAATTCTGTTACAATGATATAAGTATAATTTAGTCTAAGGTAGCTCTTTTGATTTCTAGCGTACAAATTATATAAAGTATATTAGTATAGGTAGCTCTTGATTTCTGTTACAATATAATAAGTATATTTAAGTAATAGGTAGCTCTTGATTTTCTGTTACTAATATAATAAAGTATATTTAGTATAGGTAAGCTCTTTGATTTCTGTTACAAATTATAAGTTATATTTAGTAAGGTACTCTTTGATTTCGTTAACAATATATAAGTATATTAGTAGTAGGTAAGCTCTTTGATTCTGTTACAAATATATAAGTATATTAGAGTAATAGGCGTAGCATTCTTGGTTTCTCTGTTACAATATATAAGTAAATATTTAAGTATAGGTTAGCTCTTGAATTTTCCTTTTCTGTTACAAAATATATATAAGTATATTAGTAAATGGTAGCTCCTTTATGATTTTTCTCCTGTTAGCAATATATAAGTATATTTAGTATAAGGTAGCTCTTGAATTTCCTGTTACATATATAAGTATAATTTTAGTATAGGTGCTCTTGATTGGCTGTTAACAATATATAAGTATATTTTAGTAATAAAGGTAGCCTCTTGATTTCTGTTACAATAATATAAGTATATTTAGATAGGTAGCTCTTGATTTTTTCTGTTACAATATAAAGTATTATTAGTATGAGGTACTCTGATTTCTGTTACAATATATAAAGCATATTTAGTATAGGTAGCTCTTTGTTTCTGTTACAATATTAAAGTATGATTTAGTATAGTAGCTCTTGATTTCTGTTACCAATATATAAAGAAATATTAGTATAGGTAGTCTTGATTTTTGCTGTTACAAATATAAATAAGTATATTTTAGTAATAGGTACTCTTGATTTTCTGTTTAAGACAATAATATAAGTATATTTAGTAATAGGGTAGCTCTTGATTTTCCTGTTACAATATATAAGTATATTTAGTAATAGGTAGCTCTTGTATTTTCTCTGTTACGAATATATAAAGTAATATTTTAGTTATAGGGTAGCTCTTGATTTTTGGTACAATATATAAGTATATTTAGTATAGGTAAGCTCTTGAGATTGCTGGTAATATATATAAGTATAATTTTAGTATAGGTAGCCTCTTGAATTCTGTCACAATATAATAAGTATAATTTTAGTATAGGTAGCTCTTGCTTTATGTTACAATATATAAGTAATATTTAGTAAAAGGTAGCTCTTGATTCCTGTTACAATATATAATTAAAGTATATTTAGTATAGTAGCCTCTGATTTCTGTTACAATTATAAGTATATTTTAGTATAGGTAAAGCTCTTGAATTTCTGTTACCCAATATATAAGTAATATTTAGTATAAGTAGCTCTTGATTTTCTGTTACAATATATATAAGTATATTAGTATAGGTAGCTCCTTGATTTCTGGTTACAATATATAAGTATAATTTTAGTAATAAGGTAAGCTCCTTGATTTGGCCTGTTAACAATAATATGAAGTATATTTAGTATAGGTAAAGCTCTTTTTTGATTTTCTGTTAACATATATAAGGTATATTTAGTATAGTAGCCTTGATTTCTGGTTACAATATATAAGTAATATAGTATAGGTAAGCTCTTGAATTCTGTAAACAAAAATTATAAAAGTAATTATTTAGTTAATAGGTAGCTTCTTTGATTTCTGTTAACAAAATATATCAAGTAAAATTTAAAGTATACGGTAGCTCTTGATTTCTGTTACAATATATAAGTATATTTAGTAAGGTAGCTCTTGAAATTGGCTGTTACAATAATATCAGTATATTGTATAGGTTTTAAGCTCTTGATTTTCTTCTTGTTACATTATATTAAGTATATTTAGTATAGGTAGCTCTTTGATTTCTGTTACAATATAATTAAGTAAATAATTTAGTAATAGAGGTAAGCTCTTGATTTCTGTTACAATATATAAGAAATATTTAGTATAGGTAGCTTTCTTGGGTTTCTTGTTTACAATAATAATAATATATTTAAGTATAGGTTAAGCTCTTGATTTCGTTACAATATATAAGTAATAATTAGTATAGGTAGGCTCTTGGGATTTCTGTTTACAAATAATATAAGTATATTTAGTATATTTTGGGGTAGCTCCTTTGAATTTCCCTGTTCCAATATAATTAAGTATTTTAGTAAGGTAGCTCTTGATTTTCTGTTAACAATATATAGTATATTTAGTATAGGTAGCTCCTTGAAAATTTTCTGGTTAAACATATGATAAGTAATATTTAGTTATAGAAGGTGCTCTTTGATGTTCTGTTACAATACTATAAGTATATTAGTATTAGTAGCTCTTTGATTGCTGTTAATATATAATAAGTATATTTAGTATAGGTTAGCTCCTCTTGAATTTCTGTTACAAATATATAAGGTATATATTTAGAGTATAGGGTAGCTCTCTTTGCTTTCGTTACAATATATAATATAAAATTAAGTAATAGGTAAGCTCTTGATTGCCTGTTACAATATATATAAGTATATTAGTATAGGTAGCTCTTTGATTTCTCTGTTAAAACAATAATATAAGGTATTTAGTAAAGGTACCTCCTGATTTTCTGTTAAACAATATATAAAGTATATTTTAGTATAGGTAGCTCTTGATTTCTGTTACAAATATATAAGTATATTTTAGTATAGGTAGCTCTTGATTCTGTTACAATATATAAGTATATTTAGTATAGGTAGCTCTTGATTTCTGGTTACAAATATATAAGTATATTTAGGTAATAGGTAGCTCTTGATCTCTTCTGTTACAATATAATAAGTATATTTAGTATAGGTAGCTTCTTGATTCTGTTTACAATATATAAGTATATTTAGTATAGGTATCTCGATTTCTGTTATATAATAAGTATATATTAGTATAGGTAGCTCTTGATTCTGTTACAATATATAAGTATATTTTAGTATAGGTAGCTAGCTCTTGATTTCTGTTACAATATATAAGTATATTAAGTATAGGTAGCTCTTGATTTCTGTTACAATAATATAAGTATTATTTAGTAATGGTAGCTCTTGATTCTGTTAATATATATAAGTATATTTAGTATAGGTCTCGCTGATTTTTCCTGTTACAATAAAATAAGTATATTTAGTAATAGGTAGCTCTTGATTTCTGTTAATATATATAAGTATATTAGATAGGTAGCTCTGATTTCTGTTTAACAATATATTAAGTATATTAAGTATAGGTAGCTCTTGATTTCTGTTATATAGTAATATTTTAGTATAGGTAGCTCTTTTTGATTGCTGTTTACAATATAATGTATATTTAGTATAGGTAGCTCTTTGATTTCTGTTACAATATATAAGTATATTTAGTATAGGTAGCTCTTGTGATTTCTGTTACAAGATATAATATATTAGTATAGGGTAGCTCTTGATTTCTGTTACAAAATATAATTAATTCAAGCAACATTAATATCAGTTCTTCTCGTTGAAATTCTTATTTAAAATCTATTTTAAAATGTTACTCTATTGTTACAAATATAAGACTGATACTTGAGTTTAAGATGATCAATTGAGTTTACGTTCAATTTGTATCTTACGTTCCAATTCTTACATCAAATTGTGATTTCATTCCTCCCTTTTCATCCACCAGAATAATCTATATCTCCTGGGTAGAAGGGGATTTTTAAAAGTTAGTC
The DNA here is from genome assembly GCA_023376005.1 of Doryteuthis pealeii. NCBI lineage: Eukaryota > Metazoa > Mollusca > Cephalopoda > Myopsida > Loliginidae > Doryteuthis > Doryteuthis pealeii. The sequence goes on from CM042144.1 coordinate 114,114,552, forward strand.
CCACAGATCCTTTATTACTAAATCGTGAGTTGAATGTCAAAGCTATTCCTGTAGAATCTTATTATATGTATTTACCTACCTACCTCCACAAGGATAGGATGTGACACAAGGTCAATTTCTTAAGTGGATTTTAACGTTTGAATTCAGAGTTTTCCTTCTCCTAGACTGGTTGCCTAAACAAGGTTAAAGAGCCAGTCTACCCTACTTTTTACCCATAGCTGGAGGGAGCGTACTTGGATGCATACCTTTCCAAGGGTATTACTGCTATGTGAAATGGAAACAGCCACGTCCAGGATTTGAACTCGGGTCGATGAGTCCATTTCCTCTGACTCTAACCATTGCACCACACGCCTCCATGTACCTTAAGTATTATGTAGAAACTTATTATAATGGAGTTTCTGTGTCTGTCTGTAACCGAAACTACGTCATTGCTTACGTCACAATAGACCCAGTAATTGCGTAAGTTTATCAATGAGTATTTAGTTTATAGTCATCAATCTGTTAATACTTGTATTCCTTAATTGTACGGCCGTTATCCTCTTGCAACACCCTCTGGTTGAAAATTAGACGAAATTTAAAAGAAGTAAATCTTGATTATCTGGTATTGCTTATCCGCCGAATTCTTATTTCTTATGAGTATCGTTACCTCAACTAAATAATGTACCATTCCGTTTTTATCATAATAAGAAAGAAAGAAAGTGAGTAGGGAAAGAAGGAAAGAGAGGGTGAGCGCGTGGAAACGATGACGCTAATCTGTTTCAATCGAACATGATGAAAAGATAAAAAGAAGGAAAGAAAAAAAGAGTGGGAAAGAGTTAAATCAATATCATTATAATTTTTACATATTGCCGTATTTGCAATAGCTCTTAAGTAAACATATGAAACGTTGTAATAGTTAAATTATCATACTGTGGTATATTCACAGGTCTACTAGTAGGATACTTAATGTCAAAGCTATCCCTGTAGAATAACAGTAATAATACTATTTATCCTATACCTCTGTAGAGGGGTAAGACACCCCGAAATGGGGCCATCTGTTGACCGTGGGTGGTGACCCGTGGTGCTTAAGGATGGAGTCTTGGTGGATGAGCAGTCCATGACCTGCAACACTCCATTTAGACTCTTACTTAGGCTAGACGGGCGGTTGGAGAGGCCCCATCCGATCAATCGGCTGGTCATGTCAAGCCTAGCACCTATATGATTTTCCCAACCCTATTGCCCTAATGGCAATCCCCAACCCTTTTTATCATATGGCTGCTAGAAGGCGGTGGCTGAGGTTCTACATGTCCTGGGAATGACGTTAAACTCTATCTGATGGTGAGGTTCCAGTTTTGGAGGTTTGGGGAATATAGAGCACCCCTTCATAACCATTGCTCCCTGGTTCACTCAGACCCGGAGTGGTAGTCCCTGTTAGGGTCCCATCTATGGGTTGAATTGAAAAACATGAGTTTATGAACAAAATTGTATTATCCATTAAGAATTGATTTATTTCAAAACTTTATCGGCATTAAATGACCCACCGAGGTTGATATGCCGTAAAACAAAACAAACCAAATCAAACCTTGTTGATGACCTGCAACTTATAAACAAAGTTGGATGGCGATATTAAAAAAATCAAAAGACTTACGAATATATATATATATATATATATATATATAAAGTAAGTAATGTCGTCGGGGTGGCCTAAAGTCGGTATTAGCCAAATAACGAGGAGTCTATCCCTTTTTCACAAGCGCTAGACCAAAGAGATTGTTTTTGCGTCTGAGTTGGAGCACCATACCTATGATCAGCTCCTTACTTTACCGCACAGATACCTGTGCTACTCATACGCTGAGTTGGTGAGGGCTAGTATCGAACCAGGAACCTTGTGGTTCCTAAGCGGACACTCTTCCGACTGAACTAAACCGCTTTTAAATAAAAACATGTATTTATTTGAAATAGATATTTAATTAAAAAGCTTCCTTGTTTGTTTTTGGTTTGGTTTGGTTATGTTAATAAAAGTAAGATTTAAAGACTTAGTTGTCATGTGTGGCCTCATGACAAACATATGTAATCCATGCGACCCTCATGACAGACATATGTAATGCATGCGGCCCTCATGACAGACATATGTAATCCATACGGCCCTCATGACAAACATATGTAATCCATGCGACCCTCATGACAAACATATGTAATCCATGCGACCCTCATGACAAACATTGTAATGCATGCGGCCCTCATGACAGACATATGTAATCCATACGACCCTCATGACAGACATATGTAGTCAATGTGCCCTTTATGAGAGACATGTGTAATCCACGGGGCCCTCATGAAAGACATGTAATCCCTGCGGCCCTCATGGCATACATATGTAATCCATGCGGCCTTCATGACAGATACATGTAATCCATGGGAACCTCATGACAGACATATGTAATCCATGTGGCCCCGCTGAAAGACGTGTAACCCCTGTGGCCCTCATGGCGTACATATGTAATTCATAGGGCCCTTATGACATATATATGTAATCCATTCGGCCCTTATAACATATTCATCTAATCAATGCAGCCTTAGGGAGCGACTGGGTTATGCCTGCGTCAGATCAACTTCCATTGAAGGTCAGTTAAAAGTGTGTATTCAAATACCTGACGCAGCCGTGTAGATGGCCAACTTGTAAACAAAAGCTGGGTAAAAAAAAAAAATCAAAAGCCTTACGACGGCGGAGTGTCTTGGTGCGTTTGTTTGTTTTTTTTCAAAAAACATACAGATTCGGCCGCGGAGGACCTGTTGTTTCGAAATGCGTCGATAAGTTTTTAATCTGTTCAGTTTGTTTGTTTTCTCATATTTATTTTATTTTTTTATTTTTTTATTTTTTTTATTTTTTTTTTTTTTTGACGATTGTTCGACCATTGTTTGAGCCGCACCTCTTGTTGCCGGCTGAAATGTCCTATTGTGTTCGAGTGAAGAGAATATGATCTGAATGCATTATCGAATTCTCTCTCTTTCGACTTCAAAAAGAAAAATACAATCATTGTGTCTGGCTTCTTGTTCAAGGAATAGAGTGCTTTCTTATAAACATTTAGCTATGATGTGGTCCCCTGCTAAGTGCTCGAGGGGGTCACGCATGTTTGCTTAAACAAATACGGAATCAGCTAAAATAAAAAAAAGAACAAAAAACAACAATAGAACGAATATGAATATATATATATTTATCGTATTATAATGGAGAGTCTGTGTCTGTCTGCAACTGAATCTATTTCTTATGTAACAATACTGTTAGGATGTGTGTAAGTTTATCAATCTGTATTTAATTCCTAGTCAAAATCATTAATTGATAGCTATAATAAATCTTATTGACTAACGATGTCTCAATGAAAATCTGAAATAGATTCGCCTTAAAACATCCATGTTATCAGTACGTTTAAAAACCCAGCAATGTGTCGTATATATCACTAAAAAAATAAAGGTTTACATAATATATGGTGTTGTTAATTTGCATACTGGTTTTGACAAAACCGGGTTTAATAAATAATTATTTTATATTATTGATCTCCAATTGTTTTATTCTCCAAAGTATCAAAATTAATCCTATAAACGATTTTATATAGAAACTAATTTGAATATGATTAAAATATGTGTAATATATGTGAGTTCTTATTTAATTTCATTAGTCTTTCTAATTTGATATATTTCATTAGATTAAAATGTAAATACTCACAACCGGGGTGCATGTTCGTGCTAGTATATATAAATGAATAAATGGATACCTTTGATCAGATAGAAATTTATTTCGGCATTTTTTGCCTCTATCAGTCTGATTTCCACTAATCCGAAGATTTCATAGCCGGCCTTATTGATATGGTTTTCCCGACTCACTGATTTCTGTTCGTTTAACTTACTCTTTTCGCGTTTGTTAAATGCACCAATTCACGAGCATGCGCACACACGCAATTTCAAGACATCTTATGGTTTGTGCAAGTTGGTCAAGGAAACTCCAGGTTTGGTTTGGTTTGGTTTGGTTTTACAGCATATCAACTTCGGTGGGTCATTTAATGCCGATAAAGTTTTGAAATAAATCAATTCTTAATGGATAATACAATTTTGTTTATAAACTCATGTTTTTCTATTTAACCCATCGATGGGACCCTAACAGGTACTACCACTCCGGGTCAGAGTGGACCAGGAAGCAATGGTGATGAAGGGGTGCTCCACATTACCAGGACTTCCAGAACTGGAACCTCACCATCAGATAGAGTTTAACGTGATTCCCAGGACATGTAGACCCGCAGCCACCGCCTTCTAGCACCCATATGATAAAAAGGGGTTGGGGATTGCCATAAGGGCAATAGGGTTGGGAAATCATATATAGGTGCTAGGGCTTGACGTGACCAGCCGATTGATCGGAGGGGGCCTCACCGATCGCCCGTCTAGCCCAATGCACATGAATTCCCTTTTACATTATTCTTCCTACCCTGTCGACTGGGGCGTTAGAATGCACCGACTGCACCTCTGCGAGGGTAAGACTCCCCCAATGGGGCCACCTGTTGGCCGTGGGTGGCGACCCATGATGCTTAAGGATAGAACCCAGGTGGGTGAGCAGTTCATGACATGCAATACTCCACTTTGGCCCTATCTTGGGCTAGACGGGCGGTCGGAGAGGCCCCCTCCGATCAATCGGCTGGCCATGTCAAGCCCTAGCACCTATATGATTTTCCCAACCCTATTGCCCTAATGGCAAGCCCAAACCCTTTTTATCATATGGGTGCTAGAAGGCGGTGGCTGCGGGTCTACATGTCCTGGGAATCACGTTAAACTCTATCTAATGGTGAGGTTCCAGTTCTGGAAGTCCGGGTAATGTGGAGCACCCCTTCATCACCATTGCTCCTTGGTCCACTCTGACCCGGAGTGGTAGTACCTGTTAGGGTCCCATCTATGGGCTAAATAGAAAAATGTATTTATAAAAAAAATTGTATTATCCATTAAGAATTGATTTATTTCAAAACTTTATCGGCATTAAATGACCCATTGAGGTTGATATGCCGTAAGACAAAACAAACCAAACATTATTCTTCTTACCATTTTTTCTAACATCATCCAAATTCAATCTTCAATTATTTACGCTGCTGCGGTTTTTGATGTGATTAGGCAATTTGTTCAAAAAATACAATTAGTTAATAGACTTAATTTTTGAAACTTTTCTTGACAGTAAATACTCCAATTTAGGGAGAATTAGAAATAATTAGAATTCCATTAATTCTTTTGAAAGATTCAATTAGATCACATCTCATTCTCCTCTCTCGTGAGGTTGATATGCCGTAAAATAAAACAAAACAAACCAAAACCAAAAATTAATTAGAATCTTAGATTTTATTTCAAATCACCTTTGATATAATTTGTGTGAGCTTTCTTTTTTATTTGATGACCAAACATTATAGATGTTATTTTATCACATATTTCAATTTAAATGTTAAATGTAATTGTATGCAAGAGTCGTGCTTTTTGGATAAAACCAATTATAGAAAACAGTGTCAAGGGATTAGGGACTTTTTTGATATCCTCTATTAGGCAATAGCAGGTGAGATACTCTGGGGGTTTTTTTTTGTTTTGTTTTTTTTTTTGTTTTTGTTTTTTGTTGTCTTTTTCTGCTTCAGGTGTGTTTGTGTTCACCTTGAGAGCATCACTGTAGTGGGTATCACTGATCCAGACCTCAGAGTTAAAAAACCTACCGAACACTTTTTTCACACATTTTCAAAGGAAAAATCGCCGTCGCCTCTTAAATGAACAACCACTGTAAACACGAAACTTGTACTCAAAATGGCGCCCGAACAATGTCTATCAACAATGCTACCTGTAGCGAGATTGACCTCCTCTCACCAGGCATTCTCTTTGTAATCGTCGTCGGGACATGACGTCTCTTTAAATATACGTCAAGACCCGTGTCACCTTGGCACTATCAATAAAGGAGAAGGAGCCCTCAAGTCTACACGTAGATTCACAGCTCATACCCATCACAGCCTCTCGCCCCCCCCCCCATCAATAAGAAGAAAAAAACGTAACCGCCATGTTTTGTTTGTTTTCTTATTTGTTGTTTTTTTTGTTATTTATTTCGTTTGGGTAAGATGGCGGCGGTTGCGTATTGCATTGTGGGAGGAGGAGGAGGGGGAGGAGGGAGGGAGGAGGAGGAGGAGAGGAGGAGGAGGGGGAGGTGAAGAAGGAAGAGGTGGCAGGCAGGGGAGGTCAAGTTTGAGGCTGAAAAGTCATTGTAGGAAAGAAACCAACGTTTTGTTGTTGTTGTTGTTGTTGTTGTTGTTGTTGTTGTTTATTTCATTTTAGTAACATGGCGGCAGTTGCGTATTGCATTATGGGAAGAGGCGAAAGCAGAGGCGTGGGTGGAGAGAAGGCGGTAGATGTCAACTTGGAGGCTGAAAAGTTATTGTATGAAAGAAGCCACCGTAATAAACGAAACAAAACAAAACGAAGTCAAAACAAATTATTACAAAAAAGAAAAAAATAAAGAAAAAAATTTCATCTGGATATGAAATAAAATTGGTGGAGTGGCCTATTGTCGGTATCAGCCGGACAGTGAGGGAGTCTATCCTCTTTTCACTAGCACTAGACCTGGGAGATAGTTTTTTGTGCGGGGGTGGAATGCATCACCTACCATCAGCTCCCCTCTTTACTAAACAGATCAGATTACCTAAGCTGTGATACACAGACACTGAGTTGGCGGAAACCGGTATCGAACCCGAAACCTTATAGTTCCTTGATGGATGCTCTACCGACTGAGCTAAAACGGACCCCTCATGTAAGAGTATATACTAAGATGTCTCGTTTTTCTCAATACGCATTATTGCCCGGTTCAAACTCGTAAAATTTTAGTTCCTGAATTAGAGAACGTTGCACAGTCATCTGTGCAGCTTTCAAATCACTTACGGAGTGAAGCAATGCACAACTAGTCAGCGCACTAACTACCACAATACTACGAACAAAACTGAGTACTTACTATGGTTTGAAATGCTTCAGTAATATCTCCAAATGTATTTCTTAGATCCTCAAGACAGCATCGATTTAAGAATAAGGATATTGAACAATCAGGGATTACGGCACAACTAAGTAGAATTTTAAGAAAATGTGATTAAACGTATAATCTATGTTTCTTCACTTCTACTGGCAAAAGAATGCATTCGTAATATACCAATAGCAAGGATCGTTATTGATCCAAATAAGAAGCCAACAGTAAGAACATGAGAGGAGGTAAAAGTAATGTCTTCGGGGTGGCCTAATGTCGGTATCAGCCAATCAGCGAGGGAGTATATCCCCTTTTTGCAAGCGCTAGACCAAGGAGATTGTTACTGCGTCTGAGGTGGAGTGCCACACTACACCAGCTCCTTACCTTATCCCCAAGTGAAAAGGGGATATACTCCTTCGCTGTCTGGCTGATACCGACATTAGGCCGCCACGACGACTTTATATATATATATATATATATTATATATATATATATATAATTATAATGGAGATTGTGTGTTTTCTGTCTGTATATATTACTAATAGTCATTATAGTTATTTACATCACATTCTCCATGATTCCTGAATTGCTTCATTTTATTAGTGTTTTCCATGCAGTTGTATTTATATATAGCGGTTTGCAGTGTGAATGGGAAGGCTAATTTGCATATTGATATTATGTGATTTTATTAAATATGTGCTTAGTATTATTGATTTCTAAATTCTTCTTCAATGAATCTTAAATGACCATTTAACTGTCATTTTAAAATAAGTAAAATTCAGCAATGAATGATGGAAGAGTAAGTTTCATTTCTATGGTCTTCTTATTAGACTTTCTCATTACATTAAAACTTAAATACTTGCACCCGGAGGGTGCATATTTTGCTAGTATATTGAAGCGACCTTTCCATTTGTTCAAAATAAACTTAGTTAACAAGATTCTAAAATTACTTCATAATGACCAGGGGATGCTATTTATTTTGTATTTGGTGTAGTAGTTAATGAGGAAATTGTTAATTCATGGTTATTGTCTCACTATTCAGTAATAAACATTATTCCAAGTTTCTCTAACGTTTATTGTCATAAAATAATGTAGTATAGATTGAGTTGTAAATTTCATTTTCATTTTCTTATAATTGGCGCTGATGGCTGATTTTTTTAGAGATTTGAAAATCTTCGCAATGGTGCTTAAGTAGAACAATAATCCAGGAAAATAATCACTTCCTATGTGTGTCTAAGCCACTGGTGCTTAAGTAGAATAGTTTTTACCAAAAGCAAATAAAAAATCGTTTTCTAAAATTTCCTATCAGTAAAAAAAATGCACATTTCACAAATTCTAAAAATAGTCTAATAGGCTAACCGATTAAAGACTTGTGACCATCCAAACAATAGCATTGTTGAAATCAACTGGAATACTCAGGAGAGTCCTGGAGACATGAGGAGACTTGTTTTCACTCAGACTCCAGTGAAAGACCATCAGCTTTGCCTGTTGTGAAGAACTTACAAGAAGTGAAATAATAATAATAATAATAATAATAATTATTATTATTATTATTATTATTATTATTATTACTAGCAAATATATGCACCCTCCGGGTGCAAGTATTTAAGTTTTAATGTAATGTAATATCATATTAAATTAGAAAGTCTAATAAGAATGCAGATAAAAAGATTTGAAACAGAGTGGGGTTATAATAGAAAAATAGAAATGAAACTCACTCTTCCATTACACCCGTCTTTCATTGCTGAATTTTACTTATTTAACTATTTAGTTAATTAGGAAATAAAGAATAAAATGACAGTTATTTTTTTGTTAATGGATTTCATTTAAGATTCATTGAAGAGATTTTTGCTTATATTCATTAAAATAAAACCAAACAGTTAGAAATCAATAATACTAAGCATATATTTAATAAAATCACATTTTTAATATCAATATGCAAATTAGCCTTCCCGTTCACACTGAAAACCGCTATTTTTTGTATATATAAATACAATTGCATGTTATTAGTATGTAGATATGGACAACACTAATAAAAAGGTGAAGCAATTTTATTAATAATTGAGGTTTAAATATAAATAAAATCATGAAGAATGTGATGAAAATAACTATGTTAATTGTGACTCGATTAGTAATATAGTTTCGGTTACAGACAGAAAAACACACAATCTCCATTATAATAAGATTATTATTATTATTATTATTATTAATTATTAACTCACAGTTAGGGACAGGAATTGGTTGGCTGGTTGGTTGGTTGGTCTTGTGACTGAATATATCAAATACAACATTAGGAAGCGTGTGGTGTAATGGTTAAAGTCATAGGAAATGGACTCATCGCCCCAAGTTCAAATCCTGGACGTGGTAATTGCATTTCACTTAGCGCTAATACCCTTGGGAAAGGTATGAATTCTACTCTCCCTCCAGCTGTGGGGGTAAATAGTAGGGCAGACTGGGCTCTTTAACCTTGGTTAGGCAACCGGTCTAGGAGAAGGAAACACTGAATTCAAACCTGTTAAACTCCGCTTAAAAATTGACCTTGTGTCACATCCTGCTCGTGCGGAGGTGTTGGTAAATATATATATATATATATATATATTGATTATTTCTTTATCCCCACATCGTTCTCTCCATTAGAAGTAAGAGTCGTACCGTAAGCAACGTGGACACGTAAACCTCTCCATTCGGAAATGAGAGCAAGACGTAAAGAAGAGTTGACAGGTCATCATCTCAGTTGGCGTCCAGCTTAAGAAATTAACCTTGTTTCGCATCCTGCTCGTGCGGAGGGGTTGGTAAATATATATACACTTCAAACAGTGCGTATAAAAGATACGGCTTGGATTAAAAAGAAGCGCCCCATCGTGATGTAATGGTTTGCATGCTAGTCTCACAGATCCTTCATTACCGAATGCCCTATACTTCCGACCTTGTGTCACATTTTAACCGTGGCAAACGGGTAGGATAAAAAGAACCGTCCAATCGTGGTGTAACGTTTTGAAGAATAATCTCATAGATCCATTACTACTAAATAGAGAGTTCGATCCTCACTCGATACCTCATACTTGCGAGCTTTTGTCTCATCCAACCCGTGGTGAAGTGGTTAGGCAAATACACACGCTTTTGACAGTCCATGAAAAAGACACAAGATTGGTCTGTCGTCCTAAAGCTATACCCGCAAGTAGCTCATTCTAAAAAATATAGAAAATAAGAAAATAAGAAATTTATTAATCAATAGTAGTACAAATTATAAAAAATAATAAAAGAAAACATTATTGGTTTAAACTACTATTGAAGGGAGGCCATGCCTAATAGCGTGAAGCTAATCCCATGGACATGACCACCCTTGGACGCTCACAGGAAACGATACATGAAGCACACAACGTAAACATATACATATATATCATGAGAAAAATTAGCCGTGTGAGAATCTAAATGCAAATCTGTTGTTTATAAGAGGCAATAAAATGATTTTTCAAAAGTGTTTTAAGGACAAAATAATTTAACTGAAACAAGCTTCATCTTTTCTTTGTCAAAAAATAACGACTGAACAGTATTCCAAGAATTAATTGCATTAAAACGAATCGAATTATGCCCAAAACTAACAGTGTTGATGATAGGGAAATTAAGCAAACCAGATTGGTCAGCACGAGTGACATGAGCATGGGTGAAGTCAACTGCAAAAGCATTCTGAACAGAAACAGGCATTTTATTGTGGAACATCCTTTTGAAATAACAACCAATAAAAAGGAATTGTGGAAACATGTCTCGGTGAAATTACTTTGGGATTAAGATGTGTTTTAATATTATTCTTTCTCGTGCCATTTCCTCCTTCGGCTTAATCGTTAAGAACATTACTACTGAATATCGAATTCTATCCTTTCTGGGTGCCCCATATTTGCGACCTTATGTCACATCCTTGATGAACTAGTCGGATAAAATGGGCCTTCCCATCATGGTGCATTGTTTTGCACACTAGTCTCACAGGCTATTATTGTTGAATAGCGTGTTCGATCTTCGCTCGATACACCGTTCTTGCCACCTTGTGTCACATCCTACCGGTGGCAAACGGGTTGGCTAAAAAGAATGGTCTCTCCGCTAGTTTCACAGATCCATCAATACTCAGTATAGCAAGTTCAATTCTCGTTGGATGCTCTATACTTGCGATCTCGTGTGACTTCCAAACCTTGGATAAAAAGAAGCGTCCAATCGTGGTGTAATGTTTTACACGCTAGCCTCACAGATCCATTAGTACGGAGTAGCGAATTGTGTCACATCCGACGCGTGGTGGAGGGGATTAGTTAATACATACGCTTCTGAGACAACATGTAAAAGACACAAGATTGATCTGGCCTCCTAAAGCTATACCCGCAAGTTGCTCATTCTAGGTCTCATCCTTTTGTTTTTAATTGCAACCAATAAAAATAAATCAAGAAACATGCTTCGCTGACATTAATTTTGCATTAACAGATGTTTTAATATCGTTCTTTCGTTTGCACGCAAGTCTCACAAATCCATTACTACTGAATAGCAAGTTCGATCCTCGCAACTTTGTGACAACATCCTACACTTGATGGATTTGTTGTTGTTGGGATATGTTTTGATATAAGTTGTGCTCTAATTTCCCACCTGGATTTATTGACTAGCCATGGTCACGTGAGTTGTTCCTGCAGCCAATCACTAACCATACTGCGTGAAGACACACTATTTACACCCCCCCCCCAAACCGGTCATAATTACAATTGTGCTCACTGAGGACGGACATAGGATTACCAGATCTTTACTAATACTCAGGGAGGACTTATACGATTACCAGAGTAACCAAAGGGATTCATTATCGAGGGACTCTTTATCAGGGATCCAGTTCCACTGGAAAAGCGATCCTGCTTTAACGCCAAAGAATGGCCCATCAAAATTTAACAGTTGTTTGGATTTTACGGCGTGTCAACTCTTGTTGGATTATCTTATGCCAAAGACGTTTTGTTTTATTCATTCTTGATGCGTATACAATATTCTTTTTCAAACTTAATTTTTTTAAACAGATTTGACAAAATCCGCGCTCAAGACTGGCGACCTTGTGTCATATCTTAATCGTGGCAAATGGGTTGGATAAAAAGAAGTGCACCGGATCGTGTTGTAATGTTCGACACTCGCTGGATGCGCTTTATTTGTGGCCTTGTGTCATATCCTACGCCCGGCGAATTGGTTGGGTGAATACAGTCCACGACAAAGACACAAGATTGGTCGGAGACCTAAAGCTATACCCGCAAGTAGCTCATTCTTTTTGTTTTCATTCCAACCAATAAAAAGAAATCAGAGAAACATGCCTCGGTAAAATTACTTTCGGATTAAGAAGTGTTTTAATATCGTTCTTTCTCTTGCCATTTCCTCCTTCATTTTTGATCGCTAAGAACTTGGATTCATTCATGTGTCTCTTTAATGATAGATAATTCAGATATTAAGAGAGACGGACCGGTTTTCTCTTAAGTGTCTCATGCAAATCAACGATTATTTCTTTTTGTTCATTCCTATTGAATTTTCCTTTGAACATGATACATAATTTCCCCTCGGCGATATTCTGATCGATCCCATTACAGAAAGAATGGATTGTTGCGCTGAAGAATATCTAAAAAAAAAATTATCAAATGCATTTATCTATTTGATGAAAATGTAAAAAAAAAAAAAACAAAAAAAACAATAAAATGAATAAAATAAAAAATAATAATACTGACAAAAAATTAATCCACTGACTAAATTTATCACTTTTAATTCAGTTGTATTTCTCTCCATATATATATATATATATATATATATATATATATATATATATATATATATATATATATGTATGAAGAAATAAAAGATGAGGTAAAATCCGACAAAATGTGAGGAAAAGTTAAGGAAACAGTAAATAGCAAATACAAATGATTCACTGCCTACTTAACTTCCCCCCATATATATATATATATATTATATATATATATATATATATATATATATATATATATATATATATATAAATCAATTCAAATGCAATTTGAGCGTGTAAAAGAATGTATTATATTGTATAGAAAATAAAGACCGATTAATGGTACATTTAAGTGTAAAAGGCGGACATTATTTTCCAAACTAATATGTATGTGTACGTAGAAACTCGTACGTGGGTTTGTGTGTGTGTGTGTGTGTGTGTGTGTGTGTGTGTGTGTGTGTGTGTGTGGTGCGTGTGTGTGCATGTGTATGTATTTCCCAATTATAATTGCATTTTGGATTTTTTTTCTTTTGTTTTTGTTCTTCGTTCAAATCTATTTTTTCTCGCTTATCCTCTCTTTTCTTTCACCTTTTCCCTCGTCTTTATATATATATATATATATATATATATATATATATATGTGTGTGTGTGTGTGTGTGTGTGTGTGTGTGTGTGTGTGTGTGTATATTTCATGTTTTCCTGGTCCCTAAGTATCTATTCTTCTTTTATTCTATACAAAATTCTCCCAACCATTTTATTTCCCTTCATCTTCCGAATGTTATGGGGACATTTTTCCTTATCTTCTTCCTGTTTCCGTTCTCGCATTCCAGTTTGGGTTATCATATTCTCTCTCTCTCTCTCTTCTCTCTCTCTCTCTCTCTCTCTCTCTCTCTCTCTCTCTCTCTCTCTCTCTCTCTCTCTCTCTCCTCTTTCTCTCTTTTCTTTCTCTCTTCTTTTCTTTAATTCAATGTCGTAATTTAAACAAATTCCCCCCTCTCTATCTATCTCTCTTTCTCTCAAGAGTAACTGTCCCTATTTTATTAATTCAATTTCTTTTTTTTTCCTTCTCTCTTTTCTCTATAACACTTTTCTCCTATACATCGTATTACTCTTCTTCTTCTTCTTCTTCTTCTTCTTCTTCTCTTCTCTTTCTTCTTCTTTCTTCTTCTTCTTCTTCTCTCCATATCATCATCATCATCGTCGTCTTCACATTAAAATTATTATAATTATAATTATCATTGTAGTAGTAGTAGTAGTAAGTCTCTCTCTCTCTCTCTCTCTCTCTCTCTCTCTCTCTCTCTCTCTCTCTCTCGTCTCTCTCTCTCTCTCTCTCTCTCTCTCTCTCTCTCTTACAACATTTGCAGCTCCAACCTTTTCTAATATTTCCTTCGCAAACTTTTTTTTTCTTTTTGTTTCCTTATTTTATTCTCGTTCTCTCCCCCCTCTCTCTCTCTCTCTCTCTCTCTCTCTCTCTCTCTCCTCTCTCTCTCTCTCCTCTCTCTCACACACACACACACACACACACACAATTTAAATCTCTATACATTAATTTCCTTTCTTCTTTAATCCATTGTTTTCCTATCTGCCCCCTCTCCCCGTAAATGTCCCCACTCTCTACCCTTTCTCCCCATTTCCTTCCCATCAGATCAAAATGTCTTTTTTCTCCCTCATCCAGTTTTCCTCAACAACAACAACAAAAAAGCCACTGACTTGTTAGTAAGGCATTTATCACAATAATTGAACGATCAGAAGAAACTTTGCTTCGATTAGCTTTTTTCTTAATAACCATTTTCACTTTTTCATGCGTGTTTTTTAAATTCATTTTTCATCCATTGATTGTTTTTAAATTTATTTTTCAGTCATTGATTATTTTTTCCATTAATAGGCATTATTTTGGCGCGAAAATATCCGGTGAATCTCAAGTGAAAGTTCAATGGGTGTTTTGTGCAAAAAGCACGGGGGAATGGAGGGAGATGAAGAAAAAAAGATGAAGTGATGTCTTGATAGAATATAAAGAATGGGGAAGTATCGAATTGAGGAGATCATTTAAAGAAGAAAGAAAGAAAGGAAAGGAAAGGAAACAAAGAAAGAAAGAAAGAAAGATTTTTAATTGGAATAATTAAGCAAAGAAGAAAGCCAAAAATGGAATAAAAACAATGCAAAAAAAATAATTGTAGAATAATATAAAAAAACAAACAAACAATGGAAAGAAAGAAAGAAAAGAAAGAAAGAAAGAAAGAAGAAAAAGAAAGAAAGAAAGACCGATGGAAAAATGAGTAAGGAAGAAAGTTAAGAAATAAAGAAAGAAATACAGAACAATGAAAAGAAACAAGTAAAGAAAGAAAGGAAAGAAAAAAGAAAGAAAGAATGAAAATGGAAAGAAATTGGAAAGAAATGAGTAGGGAAGTTGAAAAAAGGAAAGAAAGAAAGAAAGAAAGAACAGAAAGAAAGAAAGAAAGAAACGAAAACAATGAAAGAAAACAAGTAAAGACGGAAAGAAAAAAGAAAAAAGAAGTTGAGAGAAAGAAAAAAGAAGCTGAAAGAAAAGAAAGAAAGAAGAAGAAAGAAAAAAGAAGAAGTGAATGAACAACAGAAATAATGAAATAAACATCGGAATGAAAGAATCTAGAAACAAAGTAAAAAAAAAAAAAAAAGACGAAGGGAAATTGAGAAACTAATGAAAAAGACAAACACAAAGAAAGTAAATATATCAAGAAGGAGGAAAGAAAGCGAAGGGTGTATATGTATATATGAAGAAAGAAAAGAAAGAAAGAAATGAAATTAAATTTGTAAATATAAACCATTGTTTATAGCAGAGAATTGAAGATTTAAAGAATGAATGAATAAATTTGGGAGAGGAAAAGGAAATTTAGGAAATGAAAGATTATTTCATACATTTTTAAAGAAAAGAAAAAAAAGAAAAGAAAAGAAAGAAGATGGGAATACACATACCAGGGTCTTAGGGAAATGGTCACCAAGATGACTGAGCCTCATGTCTGTGTAAACCTCCCGCGGCAAGAAGCGTCTATTCTACAAGCATCAAAAATGGACGTTTTGAATAATGCAAAAAAAAAAAAAAGGATATAAAAATAAATACAATCGAAATAAAGACATTTGAAAGGGTTAATGAATACCAAAGAAGAAGAAAACAAGAAAGAAAAGAACCCGCGAAGGAAAAAATGTTTGGAAGCGAAAAGAAAGAAAAGGAAAGATATGAAAACAAAAATGGACCAGTCTGATAAGAGACGTAATGAATAATAATTCTATTAAAATGCTGTTAATATTACATTTGGGCTAATGAGAATACATGGCGGGAAAAATAGCGATTAAATTGGCATTGGGAACATCAATTTTGATTGACGTAGAGCGCCGACGTATCTTGATGATAAATTACCTCTTTGTTCAGACCTTTTCAGCAACGCAAATGCTATATGGCGTAATATCATAAAATATATACGTAAATTTATCATTCCAAGCGGCGCACCATACCTGCATGCCAATGACAGCGCAGATAAGCAAAGACGCTTTTCGCTATTTTCTTGATGTTTCATACAATAAGGTCAATTTCCGCCTTTGCAAAATGTTTGAAGAACTTATATTTAATGATCTTCAGAAGCGTAATTGAGACTGAAACAAACATGTCTTAAAATTCCCATCACAACTTTACGTATACGGGTGGGTGTTGTTATATACGGGTGTCGGATGTTGCTGTTGTGGATGATATCAGGACAGTTGGTCTCTCGGTTGTATTTCTCTTTTCTTTGATTTGCTTTTTTTTTTTGTTGTTTTTTGTTTTGCATATTTAATAATGAGCATGAACAAGGAAATTATAAATAAGTGTGGTTGTGATGAGAGGGAGAGAGAGAAAAGAGTTTAGAAGAGTTTGACAGCTTCAAAGAACTCTTTTATCATGGATCATGATGAATAACATTAAAATATCGTGTAGCTCTCAAAACTAATAGATTTAGATAGATAGATAGGTAGAATAGAAAGATTTGTGAAAGATAATAGAGTAGCATAGAGAGATAGACTAGAGAGAAGATAGATGAGCACAACGGTGAGAAGAGTAGATAGATAGATAGATAGATAGGTAGGTAGGTAGATAGAAACAAGGATTGTGAAGATAGGTAGTAGGTAGAATAGAAACAGCACTGGTGAAGATAGTTAGAATAGATAGATAGATAGAAAACAGATGGTGAAGATAGGATAGATAGATAGATAGATAGATTAGATAGGTTAATAGATAGAAACAGAGTAAGATACGATAGATTAGAAACAGATTGGTGAAGATAAGATAGATAGATAGAATAGATAGAAAAACAGACTGGTGGGAAAGATAGATAGATAGATAGATAGAGTGATTGGTGTAGGAGTAGATAGATAGATAATAGATAGAATAAGATCAGATAGAAGAAACGAGACTCGGGGAGATAGATTAGATAGATAGAAAACAGATTGGTGAAGATAGATAGATAGATAGTAGATATGATAGATAGATAGAAACAGACTGGTGAAGATAGATAGATAAATTAGATAGTTAGATAGATAGATAGAAACAGACATTGTGAAGATCAGAATAGATAGTAGAATAGAATAGATAGATAGATAGAACAAACAGACTGGTTGAAGATAGATAGATATAATAGATAGATAGATAGAAACAGATTGTGAAGATAGATAGAAGATAGATAGAAGTAAACAGACTGGTGAATAGATAGATAGATAGAAACAAGATTGAAGATAGATAGATAGATAGAATAGATAGATAGGATAGATAGAAACAGATTGGTGAAGATAGATAGATAGATAATGATAGATAGAAAAACAGACTGGTGAAGATAGATAGATAGATAGATAGATGATAGATAGATTAGCATAGATAGATTAGAACACAGTTGGTGAAGGAAGAAGTAGATTAGATAGATAGATAGATAGATAGATAGATAGATAGATAGATAGAAAAGGACTGGTGAAGATAGATAGATAGATAGATAGATAGATTAGAAAACAGACTGGTGAAGATAATAGATAGATAGAAACAGATTGGAAGATAGATAGATTAGATAGATAGAAACAGATTGGTGAAGATAGATAGAGTAGAGAGATACGATAGATAGATAGATAAGATAGATAGATAGATAGGTAGGTAGATAGAAACAGATTGGTGAAGATAGATAGATAGATAGTGGATAGATAGAACACAGACGGTGAAGATGATAGATAGATAGATAGAATAAGATGGTGAAGATAGAAGATAGATAGATAGATAGATAGAAAACAGATTGGTGAAAATCGATAGATCGATAGATAGATAGATAGAAACAGACTGGTGAAGATAGATAGATAGATAGAAACAGACTGGTGAAGATAGATAAGATAGATAGATAGATATTATAGATAAGTAGATAGAAACAGGACTGGTGAAGGTAGATAAATAGATTGATAGATAGATAGATAGATAGATACGATAGAAACAAGATTGAAGATAGCATAGATAGAAACAGATTGGTGAAGCATAAGATAGATAGATAGATAGATAGATAGATAGAGAACAGCACTTGAAGACTAGAAGATAGTGAGAAAGATAGATAAGAAAATGTGATATGAATAACAGATAGTATAGAAGAAACAGAATTGGTGAAGATAGATAGATAGATAGAATTAGATAGATAAAAACAGACTGGTGAGAGAAGATAGATAGATAGAAGATAGAAACAAGATTGAATAGATAGACATAGAATAGTATATAGGATAGATAGATAGATAATAAGAACAGATTGGTGAAGATAGATAGATTAATAGAAGATAAATAGATAGATAGAAACAGACTGTGAAGATAGATAGATAGATAGAAACAGACTGGTGAAGATAGATAGATAGATAGATAAAACAGATTGAAGAAGAATAGATAGATAGATAGATTAGAAACAGATTGCGTGAAGATAGATAGAAGATAGAGATAGATAGATAAAAGACTGTAAGATAGATAGAGATAGCTAGAAGACCGATGGTGAAGATAGATAGATAGATAGTATGATAGATAGATAGAAACAGTACTGGTGAAGATAGATAGATATCAGATAGATAGATAATGAAACAGACTTGTGTGAAGAGAGATAGATAGATAATAGATAGATAATAGATTAGTAAGAAAAGACTGGTAGAAGATAGATAGATAGATAGATAGAACAACTGGAGATAGATATAGATAGAAAAGATGATAGAAGAATCAGATTGGGAAGAATAGATAGATGGATAGATGGATAGTAGAAACAGGACTGGTGGAAGATAGATAGAAGATAGATAGATAGATAGATAGATAGATAGAAACAGATTGGTGAAGATAGATAGATAGATAGAGTAGTAGATAGATAGAAACAGACTGGTGAAGATAGATAGATATAGCATAGATAGATAGATAGAAGTAGATAGCAACAGATTGGTCGAAGAATATAGGACTAGATAGAAGATACACGACTGGTGAAGATAGATGGAATATTATACATTGATAGATGATAATACACAGATTGGTGAGATAGAATAGATAGATAGATATATAGATAGAGCTGGTGAAGATATATGGATAGATAGATAGACATAGATGATAGAAACATATTGGTGAAGATAGATAGATAGAAGATAGAAAACGACTGGTGAAGATAGATAGATAGATAGATATGATAGAAACAGATTGTGAAGATATATGGATAAGATAGATAGATAGTAGATAGATAGAACAGACTGGTGAAGAAGATAGATAGATTAGATAGATAGATAGATAGGATAGATAGAAAACAGAACTGTGAGATAGATAGATAGATAGATAGATAGATAGATATAAGATAGATACAGACTGGTGAAGTAGATAGATATGATAGATAGATAGATAGATAGAAACAGATTGGTGAAGATAGATAGATAGATAGATAGATAGAAACAGACTGGTGAAGATAGATAGATAGATAAATAATAGATAGATAGATAGATAGAAACAATGGGAAGATATATAGATAGTAGATAGAACAGATGGGTGAAGATAGATAGATAGATAGATAGAGATAGATAGAATTAGAAAACAGATTGGTGAAGATAGATAGATAGATGGATAGATAGGTATGATAGAAACAGATTGGTGAAGATTAGATAGATAGATTAGATAGAAACAGATTGCTGAAGATAGAAGCGATAGATAGATAGATGGATAGTAGAAAAACAGATTGGTGAAGATATATGGAAATAATAGAGAGATAGACACAGTATGTGCTGAATGAATAGAAGATAGATAGAAGATGGATAGATAGAAACAACATGGGGAAATAGATAGATAGATTAGATAGATAAAACCAGATTGGTGAAGATAGATAGACTAGCATAGATAGATAGATAGATTAGAAACAGACTGGTGATAGATAAAGTAGCATAGATAGATATAGATAGAAACAAGATTGGTGAAAGATAGATAGATAGATTAGAAGATACAGACTGGTGAAGATAGATGGAATATATAGATTGATAGATATGAAGAGCTTGTGAAATATATATATTAAAGGGCCGGTTTAGTCGGGTAGAGAGCCGTTCGGCTAGGGATTACAATGTTCCTGGTTCGATACCAGGTCCTCATCAACTCATGGACGTCATCGTAGTAGCGATGCGATCTGTGCTCGTAAATAGTAGGTAGGACACTGATGTGGCTGACTGGCGCTCTTTACCCAGATGCTAAAGAATTGTGCGCTTGAGCTACTAGTGCTGGAGATGAAAAGGGGATAGACTCCCTCGCTGTCTGCGTTGAAATACCGACCATTAGCGCCGTCCCGACGAACTTTAGAGAAAGAAGACATCTCCACCCTTGACGGTAAGCCTCTTAAGCCAGTAGAAACAGTTCACATACCTAGGTAGTACTATCTCATCACTGAAAGTGATGTTAATACATGTAATAGGAAAGGCATGGCGGCCACAAATAGACATCAGTTAATATGGAGGATCTGACAAGCATAAACGACATCCGGGTTGAACAGTACTGCTGTATCGCAGCTTGCTAAAGGCTTTTGAGAGAGATATTTAGAGCCGGTAGCTACGGCGGCTCCATTGCGACGCTAGGCCAAGATGACTGCAATAAAAATGGCTGGCACAACACTGGCGCATCATTCTAACAAAGCCACGTGACAATACGAGCACATATATTGAGTTAACTGCACAAGCAACTGTATGCGAGCAGGATATACACACGCATCGTATCCACAGGATGCAGCCTCAGCAAGAAGCGCAACCTAATGGACTCGCCCCCCTCCCCCCCCCCCCACCCCCGTCCCCCCCCCCCCCGCCCCCCAACTCAACTCCAAACCATACGGGTGAGAATGGACCCAAGCATTCGATTGGCATGTATTGGCGCATGCGGTCAGTCCCCTGCTAGGTGGTTAGGGAGACGGGGACGAGCTCTATAATACAGCTGACGTTCTCTCCTAAGTGGAGTCAGTGGCCGCACACGTGACATCTGAACATAGGACTAGACCGAACTACCAGGGACCACATTAGACCCAACATTGCACACAATTCCTCATCCCTGGCGGTCGACGGGGATGCTGCACGACCCTCTCCACGCGGAAATATGGGCATAGTAGTTTAGGCATGCATAGGCACGACATCGTTGCGCGGAACTTGTAGAATAAACTGTCAGCGAATACCCCAACATGTGCTTGCGTTTAGCGCGACATGAATGGATCATATATTTATATAATATATATATATATATATAGTATCATATATATATAATAATATAAATAATGTAACTAATGAGTCAGAGACGAACCTACTATTATTTTCGCAATTTTAAGCCTCTTCAGGCGCTAAAAATTCTGACTCATTAGATTCACTTTGTTACTGGTCATCTTTCTATTATGGTACAGAGTCATCAATTTTTTCTTTTATTTTCCTTATTAGCTTCTCTGTCCTATGCGGTTATGTATGAATGTATATGGTTATATAATATTTTAACTATATCATATTATACATTAATACATTATAAATTGTTTGTTTTCTTTTGGCCAAAATACTATACCAATGATTATTTTTGTTTGGTACGAATATCTGGTCCTTTCTTTTTTCAAAATTTTTTTTCTCTACTCTGTTTTAGATTATTTTCGTATTGGAGTATATTTTTCATCAAAACTTTCTTCACATGTCTGTGGTTTTTTTGTTTTCTCTGCAGCACGATCTACAACACGCTTTGGATATCATTCTAAATTATATATATATATATATTTATTATAGATAGATAGATAGAATAGATAGATAGATAATAGATTGAGCAAAGAACAGATTGTGAGATACGGATTAGATAGATGAATTTTAAGAATTTGAAGATAGTAGATAATAGATAGTATAGATGTCAGTTTTTACTGTGATATGTACGGGAAGAATCATGAGAGTGTTTTGTTCCAAAAATGTTTACAAATGGCCTAAACATGCGTTTTTGCGACTATGAAGCCCGATTCGATAAAGATTGACTCTCTTTTTTAAAACGAAAGTTCACGTCCCATGGTCCGTTAAATAATGTTCATGCTATCAATCTTCAGCGAGGCAGTAAAGGACGCCTTCATTATGATTTTCCTTGAAGGAATGCAACTGTAAGCAGTCTGCTTAAACTTTTTTTTCTTTTGGGCATTGTTCACACTATCTTATTGAACCACCCTTATATATATATTATATTAATATATATATATATATATACTATATTATATTAATATATATATATATTGGATGTATTGTTTATTTTAGAAAGTTTGCTGAATAACAGTAATATAAAATTTTTACTTGAAGGCAAGCTGTTCAACGCATATGCACATATAAATTCGATACTTTCTTATAGAAAATGAACTTGAACACAGTGTAATCCCAGCAAAGGATGGCTCACGATGTGTAGGAATACGGTACAGACTGTTTCGACTTTATTAAGTCTCAATCAGCGGTATCGCTGGATCGAGACTTTAATAATTCGAAAACAGTTCTGTATTACGAGTATTCTACACCATCGAGCGCATCCTTTTGTCTGGATTACACTTGTCATTAGTTCATTTCTATTACGAAAAAGTATCGAATTTATGCGATACTGCGTTGTAAGTGCCTTCAAGTTAAAAATTTATTAATATATATTATATAAAGCTGACATCAGATTAATTGATTGTAGCTATAAATTAGATATATATGCCTCCCATAAATTTAGTAAGAGCTCTCTAAGGGTGTATTTAATATTAAACTTTTCACTACCAAACATATACAAGCAATGATCTGTGTTGACTCGATTAGAACTTAGATCTCTCGGTGATCGTAAAATATATAAACAAACCTATGTATTTAATATATTTAAATACCGAGACCCTTGTTACAGCAGGCTGTTCAAAAGTTGACGAGAGGTTAAGAAGCTGGCAAATAGTCAGTCGGGCTTCGCTCCTAGCAGGGATAGTGTTTGTATGTCTAGCCACACTGAAGGTGGCGTGAAACGCCGTAAACACGTGTCTGTGGATGACTTATATATACTATACCAATATTGTGAAATTTGATATATTGAAAAAAAACAAAGGAGTTTACAATGCCATGGTCTTAATCAAAGAGAGATGTGCAAACCGTTTTCGGAGCCTTCCTCTCTACGGTTTTAAAAAGCGCGCAACATCGGTCCTACCCTCACTTGATGTGAGGGACCCTCAGGATAATTATCTGCACTCCCGCGACTGGATCGTCCAAACAAAAATAAGACAGGAAGAAATGACCGTTATGCAAACAGAACGCGCTAGTCAAAAAGTTTGGAATATTATATTGTTTAAAATGCGCTGTCTGTATTAAAAATAAAATGAATTTTATTTAAAAATAAAATAAAATTTTATTTTTAAATTTTTAAACAAAATCAGAAGCATTATAGTTTATAAGACCTCAAAAGAGCCTGATGTAGAATTATATTTAAAAAAAGTGATAATTATTATAAAAAGTGTATATTAAAAATATCGAAAAAGTTGTCGTAATACATCCAAACTGTTAAATATAAGTAGCCAATAAGTCGTAAGGTAAATCCGTTGGGCTTTTATGGAAATACTTCAGAGGAGTAAACATTCATATGGTACTATGATATTTATATATATAATATATAATATATATATAATATATATATAATATAAATATTATATATATACCTTTCAATAAGATAATATATATATGGTGTGTGTGTTCTTTATGCACAATCATTGTATTGTTCTATAGCGTGTTTAGATTATGGTATCCATAAGCTAGATAGGACCGCCTCGCACAAATGTGAGTGCGATGCAGTCCACTGATAAATCGGGGAGCAGCATAGAGCGACCAACACGAAGCGTACACATGCTATGATGGACGCTTGCCCCCCATACTAGCTTCCTCATAAAACCATTCGAGTGTAGACGGACAAAGACATGTCGGGCACTGCTGGAGAAGCAAGCGATGAGCCTCAATAAGTGAACGTTCTCTCTGTGGAAGCAACACCACGGACATGCTAAGTGCGAGCCGTCCAGCCAAGGGACCTACATTGACCAACTAAGCAAAAGATGCAGGTTGCTGTGCAAGAGGACCTCCGCGGAAAGAAGAGTAGAAAGGTGGCGAGAGAAATTGCAGCGATTATCCGTGCTAATAGCGCGACATGTGATGATGATGATGTGAAAGCGTTCTTGCTATTACAAGCGTGTTCATCTGCTTATTAAACGATAAACAAGCTTATTTGATTGCCACCCCCGCTACATCAGTTCGGCCATTTTCTGTATCTCTCGGCATGGCCTGTTGAAATCCTACGAAAAACAAATGATTCAGAGCGTCCGGTTAATTTCCTCCATGAAAAGAGCGCGCAGTGCGATAAAGTTGCAACAAAAGACGCTGCGGTGTTCCAATCATCAGTATGCCAATAATATGAGGACGCATTAATAATATCCTTCCTCACCCGCCGCCGCCGCATCTTTCCATCCTTCAATAGTGATTCTTTTTACTATTTCTGCAAACTGATGAACAAAAATTATGTACGTCCTATTAAGAAGCTATAGAATTGGTTACACTCAACTACGTAAAAAACCACAAAATAATGAGATATTCGCTTCGGCATGTGCTCAGCCACTGTCGACGTACAGAGTCGTGCTGAAGAACGATCGGACCTATAAATCACTTTATAAAAACCTTCGAAACCTTGTAAGCCAAGGACATGCAATTTCTCGTCCTAGACTGCAATTGAGGCTACAGATGGAACCACATTATATAGGCACACTTACGTAAATGGGTTATAGCTAAGCTGTCCCAGTGAGACAGACGACTTTTGGAAATAGATCTTCTTTTATTTAACTAAACACGCTTACGAACCAAGCTATTAATACATTGCGAACGTAGCAGTCGGCACTTATTTCAAGAACCTAACACTATAGGTGCCACCGTAAAAACAACCTGTTCCCTTTACTGCCTTCCACCCACCTCAATCATGTGTCCACCATTATTCTCTCAGACCCAAAATGCACATTTCAAAACTTTTCCAGAAACAAATATCTCGAGTATCAGGCCCAAAGAAAACGTAACATGCTATTGATTGCGGGTTTATTCCTGGTGTTTGAAACGAATAATGTCAAGAATAAAATATATCACTATCGAGCGATTTGAGGATTTTAATACGTTTTTGCCAGAACTCTGAGCAAGGGTAAGCTGCGATTTAATGAATTATTTGTATTTATTGAAATTATACAAGGTGTGTCATATAAAGTATCCGAGATTGAAGCTGTATGGGATCGACACTATTAATATACAACATCGGTCCAGAGGCCGAAGCTCACGGACCACCGTCCCGAAGGACGAGTAGCTGGACTACTGGTATTTATCAGTGTCGCCACTTACACACGATATGCGAGGCGAGAGCGGTAATTATATCAATGGCACCAACCACAAGCCGAGACTCATGGGGTGGTAGGCATAGAGAAATTGCAGTTCGATCCGCAAGTCACTGCCTCTTTAAGTGGCAATGAGGGCAGGCTGGGATCGACCGCTATTAATTTCAAGCTTCCTCGGAGAGCGAGCTCACTGGACCACCCGTCCCGAAGGACGAAGTAGCTGGGACCTACCTGTATTACCGATAGGATTGAACAATAAATGTAACGTTAATCTTTTTCAGAATACATAAATGAGTCAAAAAGTACCTGAAATCCTTGAAAACTTTTTGAAACATTTTGTATATATATATATATATATATATATATATATATTATATGTCTGTGTGTGTATGTGTGTAGTTAGTCATCCACAGACACCGTGTTCGACATATCACGTCTTCTCAGGGTTGCTAGACTTTGCGGGCTACATCCAGTCGGAATCGAAACCCGAAAGATTTTTCATCAGTCAGACTTCTTAACTCTTAAGCCATCATCAGTACCTAAAAGCGAATGAGAATTAAACTGATAGATACATACATAGGTATATATGTCAAGGTCACCAGAGAACTCATATCCGTTTAATAGAACATTGATATATATATGTATTTATATGTGTGCGTTGTGTGTGTGTATGTATGTGTGTGTGTGCATGTGTGTGTGTGTCAAGGTTTTAAAAGATAAAATACTGGCGGTTCTAAGCATGAGAGAATAATGCAACTAAATAGTCCGGTTCATAAAATATGGTAGCTAATATTGAAAAAAATTTTTTTTCGTTTCACTCCTGCGAGTTTTTACACAAGCGTTAGTTGCTGGTCCTTCACTGGAGTCTAAGGACAATAATCTTCCTCAAATCTCCAGCTTTCTTCTGAGTATTCTACCCGATATTAACAATGCTGTTGTCTGTATGGTCTCGATCATTCCCCTGATTTCCAAGTCCCCCAATCTGTTTTCTAAAGTCTTGGGGACCGTTTCAAAGGCACCAACTACAATTACTTTCACCCTTATATTCCACAGAGTTTGATGGTTAAATACCACGGAATATTTCTTTTAAATTTAGTGGCCCATATTTCTCTTGATATTTTTCCAAATATGGGAACATTCTCTACCACTTGGACCTCGATATAAGAAAAATTAAACAAGTGCTTGAACGTAAGTAAATGAAAATCATTATAAAGAAATATTGCATGTCATTCTTACTGCCAATATAATATATATAATATATATTATATATATATATTTGTTGTGTGGTGTGTGTGTCAGTGTGTGCGTGTGTTGTGCTGTTGTGCGGTGCGATCGTGGTGATTGTGTGTGTTTGAGTGGGAAATATGGAAATGAATTCGACAGATATGTGAAGAAATTTTTGGGAAAAAACATATTACTTTGTAATGGATAAAATTTATTGTTGATATTTTGTCAACACGTGTTTCAATCAAATTTTGCTTACATACACGGAATATTCTATTTAGAATTGTTTTATATGTAAAACAAAATAAGTATAAAATAATGAAAACATAATATCAGGTATGCAAATTTGGAGATCTTTTACAGGACACAGCGTTTTTATATGAAATTGATTACGTTATAAACGAAATTTTTAAATCTCAAAAGCGCTTCCTGGATAGAAAATGTTGTGTGTGTGTGTGTGTGTGTGTGTGTGTGTGGTGTGTGTGTGTGTGTGTTTTAATTAGTTTAATTTACTCATTCGGCAGAGACCACAAGGTTCCTAGTTCGATACCGGTCTCACCAACTCAGCGTATGAGTAGCACAGGGATCTGCGGTAAAGTAAGGAGCTGATGGTAGGTGTGGCGCGCCACCTCAGATACTTAAAATAATCTCCTTGGTCTAGCGCTATTGCAAAGGGGATAGACACCCTCGCCGACTGGCTGCTACCGACTTTAGGCCGTCCGTCGACTTACTTACTTTACTTCTGTAGCAAGGAACCATTCTAGCAGTGGATGGGACAGCCACTTGTTGACCAAGTCTTCGATCTTTGGAACAGTATCTGTATGTGCGTGTGTTTAATTGGTTTAATTTTCTCATTGCCTCTGTAGAGAGAAACCATTCTAGCAATGGTATATGAGACCAACTTGTTGACCATCGCACTGGTAAGATCTACCGAGCTAGTAGATATTTATTACAAATTTATTCATAGTAATCTGGAGAAACGCCCGCACCCTACTTATACGTACGTGTAAAAAGATCTATGTACAATATCTGTGTAAAGATAGATGTATATCTCTCTGTCTGCTCTGTGATATATGTTTGAGGGTTAGGTGCGAGCTATCGTGTCTCTAAGTGATACGAACTTGTTTCTAAGTAAATAAGGCATATAATAGGACATATGGCTTGGTATATATATATATATATATATATATATAATAATAATATATTCATGATCAACTCGATCCAGATTCAAAAAGGATAGCCAGAAGACTGGAAAAAATATCTATACACAAAATGAAAAAAGAATACTCCGTGTTATTCAATAACACATGCCTCGAGAATATATATATATATATATATATATATGTGGTGGTGTGTGTGTGTGTGTGTGTGTGTGTGTGTGTACCTGGGGACATATTTATATGCGGAAATATAAAAGATGTGTAAAAAAGTATCGAGATTGAAGCTGTATTTACCAAGATAGGAATGAACAATAAATGTAACGGTATTTTTTCAGAATACAAGGTGTGTCAAAAAGTATAGATTTTAAAGCTGTATTTACCAAGATAGAAATTAAGAATGAATTCTTCAGAATACAAGGTGTGTCAAAAAGTCGCAAAAATCTCGATGCTTTTTTGACACACCTTGTATATGACTATAAGTGATATATTATAGGCATAAATCGGAGATAAATATGTGAGGTATATAATTTTCCTCCTATATCCATGTTCATGGGCCGGTGCATACTACTCCGAACCCCCCCCCCGAACTCGAGGAACAATCTGGTTTGTGCTCCCCCTCCCCGTAAAGCGAGTCATATTTTCTAATAAATACTAACTTTTTTGCAAAATGACATGTACTAGAGTGACGTGTTCATATATCGTATATCAATACTAATTCATGAAATTTGTTCGGATTTTATGACCCATCCTTTAAGCTTCAAGCAAGAGCACTTACCCAGCGGAAATCCTTGGTAAAGAATCCATTGGTTGTTCCTTGGTGCTCCTCGGTATTGCAAGTCCTTCGCCAATGATTGAAAATGGACACCTCTCCGTGTCCGGGATTAAGTAGTCAACCAGACACGCATTCGCGATGTTGATTGGCTGAGATTTAAACCACGTGACCTCGCTTAGTCTATAAATTTAAGTGGTGTATTGTAGCACACCTTATATACCAAAATAATGAAAGCGCGTGGTGTAACTGTTAAAGTTATGGGTAATGGACACGTCGCCCCGAGTTCAAATCCTGGACGAGCTAAGTGCATATACCCATCTTGCAACATTAGTATGGAGAGATGAGTAATTACATTTGGATATATTCAAGATATTTAGAACTAATTTACCGAAGAAAGGGGATAAATTAAAAAAATCCGGTCCTATGTTAAAGCGAAATTGCACCAGCCTCAGAAATCGATCTCAATCTTTTGATAAATCTTGTCTATTTTAGTCATTCCGAAAATAATGCCTTCAATTTATTTTCATAGCAATTACTGTTATAGGTGATACACCCTATTGACCAATGGAATGCACCGACAGGTTACTATAAATAACACGGACAATTGTGGCTTAGCAGTAAGCCAATGCGAGCAAGCCAATACTCTACTGTCGGACGTAGTTTTCCACATCTCTCTATTGTATTTGTCTACTTTCTGTTAATACATTTTTCTACTTTTGTTACCCGTCGTTTTGTTCTTATTTGACCCCTTAAAACCTCACAACGATTACAATCTATAATACTATCATATACACTTGTGTTGCAATGGTTATCGTCGTAGGAAATGGACACGATGAACTAAGTTCAAATCCGGGACAAGGCTGCTTGCATTTCAAATACAGCTAAATACTCTTGGGATAGGTATGAACCCAACTATTATCCATCCGGCATGGATGATTAGTAGGAAGATTGGGCTCTTTAAGCTTGGTATGGCAACCAATTAGGAGAAGGAAAACTCTAAATTCAAACCTGTTAAACTCCGCTTAAAAATTGACTTTGTGTCTCATCCTGCTCGTGCAGGAGGGTTGGGTACATACATCGATACCATGGCACAAAACCAGAGGTTTGAGACACCCAGTGAGAATTTAACTCACTAATAATTGTCTGCAATAATAACACAAAAATATCTTACCACTAGGTCAGCTGTAACGGAGCACCAAGTGAGTGAGTATCAACTTCACTAACGATGGTCTGCAAGCCTGGCATGATAATATTAATACCACATGAAGCGCCATTTACTAAGTTTGTGTAAAGTTTACCACTAGGTCATCTCTATGGAGCACCCAGTGAGTATCAAGCTCTCTAACGATGGTCTGTTAGCTGGCATGCTAACATTTATACCATATGAAGAGCCAGTTGTCATTAAATAAGCTTAAATTTGTTTGGTATATTTTGTTTTTGATCTTAAAATTTTTAAAATTTCCAACTTTTAAAATTCTCGTAATAAAATCTTTAGTGGCTATTTTGCCTCAAATTACTTTTTACACTGCCACGAATAAATGAGTAGCATAACTGTTCCTGTGAAACTCATTTTCTTATTTGATAAAAACGGTTGGGGCTTGCCATAAGGGCAAAGGAGCTGAAAAAATTATGTAGGTGCTAGGGTTTGACGTGACCAGCTGATTGGAACGTTACAAAATAAATACATGTATATTCATATCAACATATTTTATAAGTTTTATTATTACGTAATTGTAATACACGTATAAGGAAGGCATGGTCATATGGAAGTCCGATCTCACTGACAAATTAAAGTGCAAATTCTTCCAAGCCGTAGTTGTATCAGTGATACTGTATGGCTGTACCACTTGGGCCCTAATGATGCGCCAAGAGAATAAACTAAATGGGAACTGCACACAGATGCTGCGTGTGATCTTAAACAAATCGTGGTAATAACACCCAACAAGAAAACAGCTGTACGGCCACTTGCCCCCTATCACACAAACCATTCGAGTGAGACGAACAAGACCTGCTGGACACTGCTGGATAAGCAAAGACGAACTCATAAGTAACGTCCTCAAATGGAAACCAGCACATGGGCTTGCCAGTGTGTGCCACCCAGCAAATATCTACATTGACCAGCTCTGTATGGATACTGGATGCTACACAGAGGACCTCCAGAGGAAGGCAAATAATGATAGGGACGGTTGGAGAGAGATTGTTACGGATATCTATCATTCATTGATTCTACTATATTTCGATTCTGGATTTTCTCTGGTCTTGGTCGCTGGCTTCAGATTCTTGTTGACTTGTTTTGTTTTGTTTTTTTCATCCTGACCCGGGATTTCTTGTCCTGCGGCCATTGCTAAATTTTTTTTATTAACGAACACAAGACTTTGTTTTACTTAAGAGCGCTTTTATTTTACTTTATAAATCCCAGATAAACTCAAACGCATGGCAGTTTCAAACTGACTCACCGCCATTGCAATCTGTCCTGTACAGCACCCAGACAAAAACTGATTTCTATAAACTAACTTTCTCACGTTGGCTTTTCCAATGAGAGAAGAGATCAACACAGGGTTAAATAGTGTCTATCAAATTCCCTGTATTTTTCATAAAACCGTTAGTTTGATTTAAGCTACACTATCGTGCATAATTGATAGGCAACGTATTAATTATGTAACACTGGAGCTGTGGGGAGCGTGAAGTATCACTTCTTTGCCATTACTCCCATGTTCACTTTCACTCAGAAGATCGTACCGGTTAGGATCACATCTATGAACAAAATCTGTTTGAAAACAGTGTTACTTGATTTTTCTGTAAAAAAATCTCCTTATACTTCAGCCGCTGTAACCTTTGACCTACATTTTTTCGTCGTTGTAGGCGACCTTTGTGTTATGTGAGGCAAGTGGCTGTACAGCTGCTTTCTCGTGGAGTGTTGCTTCCACCTCTTGTTCAAGATTGCACACATTCTCGTGCAGCTCTCATCTGGCTTATTCTCTTGGCGCTTCGTTAGGGTCCAAGTGGTGCAACCGTACAGTAGGACTGATACAACTACGGCTTGGAATAATTAAGACGATCAAGACACGCTGGACACTGTTGGAAAAGCAGGGACGAACTCATAAGGGACGTTCTTCTATGGAAGCCAGTGTGGGCCGTCCAAAAAAGACGTATATTGACCATCTCTACGCGGAACTGGAAGCTGGATGCTGCGCAGAGGACCTCCCCAGGGCAATGAATGATGGAGACGGCTGACAAGAGATTTTCATGAACATCTGTGCTGCAAGCGAGACATGATGATGATGATGATGATGTGACCTTTAGTGAATCTCGAACATTACCCCATATTATGTCCACTGTCGTTCATGCAATAGGGTATCTCAAATCAGTTCACTCTTACCATACAAACGGCCGGTATTATGCTTTTGTATTTATACCAGGGCTGCGTAAATTTCAGCAGGAAATACCCATTTCTCCATCGCTATTACCCTAATAGAGTTGAAATCTTATATTTTATAGATAATAATAAATAAAGAAGCGCGTAGTGTAATGGTTAAAGTCATGGGAAATGGACTCGTCGCCACGAGTTCAAATCCTGGACGCGGTAACTGCATTTTCACTTAGCGCTAATACCCTTGGGAAGGGTACGAATCCAATTCTCCCTCCAGCTATGGGTAAATAGTCGGGCAGACCGAGCTCTTTAACCTTGGTTAGGCAACCTGTCTAGGAGAAGGAAAAATCTGAATTCAAACCTGTTGAACACCGCTTAATAAATTGACCTTGTGTCACATCCTGCTCGTGCGGAGGGGTTGATATATATATACATATATATTATAGATAATTTTATATATACTTTAATATTCATTATACTTATAATAACATGTTAAGTATCTTTTACATTCATAATATATCAAAACCTATTTACATGTTTACCAACCCCTCCTTCACCTAGATTGGTTAACAAGGGTTAAAGAGCCCAGTCTGCCCTACTATTTACTCATAGCTGAAGGAAGAATAGTTGGATTGATACCTTTCCCATGGATATTAGGGCCATGTGCAATGCAAGCATTATATATATATATATATATATATATATATATATATTATATATATGAAGTGAAATAAGGAATGAAAGAACAAAACTCAGACAAAAATGTGTAGTATATTTCGCTGGAACGTTAAGTTCCGCTTCCTTTATTGAATCATTTGGATCATACAAGTGTTTTATAGGAGCTTGAGGAAGCGGAACTTATCGTTCCAGCGAAATATACTACACATTTTTGTCTGAGTTTTGTTCTTTCATTCTTTATTTTACCTCATTCTGTCGAATTCATTCCAATCCCATTTTCCTCATATATATATATATATATATATATATATAATATATATATATATATATATTAGAGAGAGAGAGAGAGAGAGAGAGAGAGAGAGACGGTAAGCCCCTTAAGCCAGTGGAATAATTCACATACCTAAGGAGTAATATCTCATCCACAGATAGCGATGTTAATACACGAATAGGAAAGGCGTGGATGGCCACGAACAAATCATATGTCATATGGAAATCTGATCTCACTGACAAGCTAAAGCGACATCTCTTCCAGGCTGTAGTCATGTCAGTACTGCTGTATGGCTGCACCACCTGGATCCTAACGAGGCTAACGAGAATAAGCTAGATTGGCTCTGCACAAGAATGCTGAGAGCAGTATTGAACAAGTCGTGGAAACAGCACCCCACAAGGGAGCAGCTGTATGGTCACCTGCCTCCTATCTCACAGACCATCCGAGTGAGACGGACTAGGCATGCAGGGCACTGCTGGAGAAGCAAGGACGAACTCATAAGCGATGTTCTCCTGTGGAAGCCAACACACGGACATGCCAGCGTGGGCCGTCCAGCAAGGACCTACATTGACCAGCTATGTAAAGATGCTGGCTGCAGAGAGGAAGAACTCCCAGGTCCAATGAATGATAGGGAAGGTAGGCGAGAGATTGTCATGGATATCCGTGCTGCCTGTGTGACATGATGATGATGATGAGATATATATACATATATAGTATTGTTGCTTGATGTTGAGTCCACGTATGCTTCTTTATAGATAAGTTGATAGTGTGTAAACTTGGTTCTTGTGAACAGTGTTTTTGAGTATTATGAAGCATGGAAATGAACAAGTGAAAAAAAAACAAAAAACAAAACAAAAAAAAAACAGAACAAATATATATATAATTTCATGTATGTATTTTTACATGACCCTGTAAATGAAATGTATTAAGGGTAGAAAATAATAAAATAACTACAATATATTAAGGGATAGAAAATAAAAAATACAATGTATCTAACAATTTCTGTATTAAATAACAGTGACTTATCTTTAAGAGAGGACCACATGTACTCTAGAGCATCAGTTCAGAATTCGACTGACATTTAGACTTGACTAAATTATTCCACTTTTTTTCTTACCCATAGATAGACTTCAATATATCATAGACACGTTACCATGTCGCGTAACCCCAGCTATTTAGGCTAAGAAAGGAGCTACATTTTATTAGGTCGCTGTGTATAATCATTTGACACTTCAGTTAGAGTGGAAAGCGTGTACATATACGTGTATATATGAGTGTATGTGTGAGTGAGAGAGAGAGAGAGAGCGCGCGCGAGAGAGAGAGAGTATGTGTGTGTGTGAAGGGTGGAGAGAGAGAGAGAGAGAGATGCTTTAAACTGTGTGTAGGCGTCTACTGGTGTATGTATTTGTTATTAGTTATAGATATCTGTGACCGGAAGTGACTACGTATGTAAGTGTGCAAGTTGCAATTGGAATGCTTGTAGATAAGTGTATATATCAGTAAGTCCAATCAAATATTGGCGGAGAGAAATTAAAATGGATGCCACTGTTTCCACCCGAAAGAAAATATGGTGATAACATTACCGCTACAATGAAATACATTCATTCACTGATCTCCGTGTCAGACAGGGAAAACTGTGTCAAGTACTTCATTCCTACAAAATTCTACTATCGTTTCAAGTCATCAGTATTATATATATAATATATAATATATATATATATATATAATATATATATATAATTGTCTATGTCTGTTCAATCTATCAATAGTCACACAGATCATTTTATAGGAGCCTATTATTATTATTATTATTATTATTATTATTATTATTTTTTATCATTATCATTATTATTGATATGTTGTTTTCTGTTATTATTATTTTTTATTATTATTATTATTATTATTATTATTGAGATTGTCACACCTGCTGTAGCCGGTGGTTCCCTGGAGGCTGAGTGCCAGCAAGTCTCCACAGGTCTCCTGGACTCTTCTATTCTAATCGATCTCAACATTGCTGTAGTTTGGATGGTCTCGATTCTTCCTCTGATTTCCAAATCGCCCAAATTATTTTCCAGACCTGTGGGGACCTTTCCAAGGGCACCAATTACAGTTGGTACGACCTTCACCTTCATGTTCCACAGTTTCCTACGTTCTCTGGCAAGGTCCAAGTATTTGTCTATCTTTTGACTTTCTTTGATTTTTACTCGGTGATCGGCCGGGACGGCAAAATCCATGAGATGACAGGTTCTCTTTTTCTGGTCGATCAATACTAGGTCCGGTCGCCTGACCGGGATTAGGCGATCCGTCTGTAGCTCGAAGTCCCAAAGAATTTTATGCGTCTCATTCTCCAGGACAGGTTCAGACTTGTGTGTATACCATTTAGTTTTATGGTGATAATTGAATTTCTTGCACAGTTCACAGTGGATTACTTTCCTACCGAGTATGCTTACTCTTGTATTTATTATTATTATTATTATTTTTTTTTTTTTTTTTTTTTTTACTCCTTTTTAGTTTTACCATCAGTGTTAGCTGATGGTCTTTCACTGGAGTCTGAGTGACAGCAAGTCTCCACAGGTCTCCAGGACTCTTCTGAGTATTCTGGTAGATTGCAGCAGTGCAATGTTCTGAATGGTTTCAATCCTTCCTCTGATATCCAAACTTTCCAAACCCTTTTCCAATCCTTTTGGGACTGTTCCAAGTGCACCAACTACAATTGGTATCACTTTCACTTTCATATTCCATAACTTTTTCAGTTCTCTGGCAAGGTCCAGATATTTGTCCATTTTTTCATTTTCCTTTAGTTTCGCCCTGTGATCTGCTGGCACTGCAAAATCCACCAGTTGACAAGTTCTTTCTTTTTTGTTTATCAATACTAGGTCTGGTCTTCTTGCTGGGATTATTATTATTATTATTATTATTATTATTATTATTATTATTATTATTATTATTATTCCTTGTGAGTTTTTCATTAGTTTGTGGTCTTTCACTGGAGTCTGAGTGACAACAAATATCTTCTAGTATCCAGGACTCTTCTGAGTATTCTAGTCGATCTTAACAATGCTGTTGTCTGGATTATTATTATTATTATTATTATTATTATTATTATTATTATTATTATTATTATTCAACTTTTCTCAATTTTTCACACCAGTGTTAGTTGATGGCCTTTCACTGGTGTCTGAGGGACAAAAAATATTCTCTGGTCTCCAGAAATCATCTGACTATTCTAGCATATCATAACAATGTTGTTTTGGGTGGTTTCAATACTTCCTCTCATTTCCAATTCATCCAGACGTTTTTCCAAGCCCTTGGGGACCGTTCCAAAGACACCAACTCATATTAGTAGGAGCTTCCACAGTTTTCTTTTGTTTTTGTTTGTTTTTTGTTTGTTTGTTTGGGGTTTTTTTTTTTGGGGGGGGGTTCAATTCTCTGGCATGGTCCAAGAATTTGTCTATGTTTTCACTTTCTTTCATTTTCACTTTGTGATCCACTGGAAGGTCAAAATCCACGAGATGACATGTTCTCTTCATCTATTCAATTAATACTCAGATCTGGTGTTTTGATTGGGATTAGGTGATCTGTCAGTATCTCAATGTCCCAGAGAAATTTTTGTGTTTCATTTTCTATTTGGTTGCATGGTCAAAATTTAGCTTCTTGCACAGTTCCCAGTGAGTCACCTTTCCCAAACTTTCGTGTTTACTATTAGTATTAGATTTCACTCCTTGTGAGTTATTCCCATCAACTATTTATCATCAACTATTACATTTGCAATAATAATAATAATAATAATAATAATAATAATATAAATCAGACTGAAAAATTCAATTTTGCTTGATCTCGTTTGATTACACTGGAAAAACCGGACCATTTCTAAGAAACAACCAATTATTTTCTTACAAAAAAAAAAAATACTTTCTATCGTTCAGAGACAAAAAAATACCTGACAACTTCTCACCTTCTGAGAATCAATCATTCATCAATTGCCAGTCTTCCGTAAACTTTATTACCTATTTATTTGCCCATCACCCGACGGTGCAAAAGCAAGAAAGTAGATGTCAGGTTCCTGGTCCGATGCCGGTCCCGGCCAACTTAGTGCACGGATAGATCATATAGGGTAATCTGATATGTGCGGTAAAGTGAGGAGCTGACAGTAGGAGTGATGTTCCACCCTAGCAAAAACAATCTTCACGCTCTAGCGCTGTCCAGCTGATACTGACAATAGGTCACTCCGACTACTACTTTTTTAAGTTCAGGGTTTTCCTTCTCCTGTGTAGATTGTCCAACAAGGTTAAAGAGCCCAGTGTGTCTTATTTTCTCTCCAAGTAAGAGAAAAAATAAAATGATGTATGCCTTTATTGTGGGTGTTAGCGCAAAGCGAAACCCAAACTGCAGGTTTTGAACTTGGCTCGTCGAGTCCCGCATTCCTTGTCAACTGGGGCTCTAGAATACGCTCACTCTATATCTCCAGAGGGCTAACCCCCCCCCCCATTTGTGCCACCTGTTGGCCGTGGATGGTGAGCCGTGATGCTTAAGGACGGAATCCTGCTGCCTGAACAGTCCATGACATGCAACACTCCACTTTGGCTAAACGGGCGGTCTGAGAGGCGCTCTCCGATCAATCGGCTGGTAATTGCCAATCCCTAGAACCTATATGATTGTCCAAACCCTATTGTCCTTATGGCAAACTCCAGCCCTTTCTATCATATTTGTGCTAGAATGCAGTGGCTGAGGGTCTTAGCGTTCTATATAAAATCATTCATAAGATTGATTTTAATACGTTGGAGAATAAAACAATAATATTAGATATCAATAAGCCCAAGTAATTATACACCAAATCTGGTTTTGTTAAAACCAGTATGCAAATTAATCACACCATATATTATATAAAAAGGGACCGGGTTAGCTCAGTCGGTAGAGCGTTCGGCTAGAAATCACAAGGTTCCTAGTTCGATACCGGTCCCCGCCAACTCAGCGTATGAGTAGCACAGGGTCTGTGCGGTAAAGTAAGGAGCTGATAGTAGGTGTGGCGCTCCACCTCAGATGCTAAAACAATCTCCTTGGTCTAGCGCTATTGAAAAGGGGATAGACTCCCTCGCTGACTGGCTGTTACCGACTTTAAGCCGCCCCGACGACTTTACTTTACTTACTTTATATTATATAACCCTTATTTTAGTGATATATGACACATTGCAGGATTTCTAACGATTTTTAAGCAAATCTAGCTCAGATTTTCATAGACACATCGTTAATAAATAAGATTTATTCTATGCATGTAACATACTGATTTTGACTTTAAATTAAACACTTTGCAATTCCTGGGGGTATTGTGAGGTAAACGGAGACGCAGTTTTGGTTACAGACAGAAACCGAATCTCCATTATTTCAAAAGACATGTTCTTCGGAGTTATATTGAACCCTCGTGCATTTCAACTGTTTTACTGGACAAAATTCTTGCTTTAGTAAATATTATTGAAATACCAGGAATTTTGGACGTGCTATCAAAAAGCCCCAAAAGAAAAAAAATGATGCTAATGGCAGAATCTGAATTGGTTGTTGCTACGTTCATTATTATCATCAATTTTGTGTGTGTTCAAGTGTAGACTGTTTGTTAGAAGTGTGTCAGCTGTGACGCCTTCCAATTAAATAATCTTTCAGTAAAACGACAAGGAAATAATGTGCGCCAAAATATCAAACTGAGAAAGCTCTGTTTTCGCTTTGTAATGTACATTGTCTGTTGGTGTGATTCACGCGTACGAATAGACCAAATTACAACGCACAGGGGCATCTACACTACTGCTTTAGAATGGTATCATATATATATTAATATATATATATATATATATATATATATATATGATATATAATATATATATATATATATATATATATATATATGTATATGTATATGTATATGTATAGTAATATTATGAGTGAATATACTTATCTATCTATGTATATATATATATGAATGAATATATGTATGAATCCATATATTCACCCTCCAGCTATGGGTTAAATAGTAGGGCAGACTGGGCCCTTCAGCCTTGGGTAGATAACCAGTCTAGGAGAGGGATAACTCTGAATTCAAAATTCCTGTGGTCGGTCGTTGATTGGGTTTGTGGCAACCCTTGATGCACCAATTCTTTCCTATCGACTGTGCCAAAAAGTGCGGATAGTCCAACACAAGCCTTCACCACTATAAAAAATTACTGTGTGGGTGTTCATTGTATGAACCCTCATGCGAGAAATCGACGAGAGAGTCCATAATAATATATATATATATATATGTGGGAGATTATGTGCTTAATTAAAGTCATACCTAATTTTGTTAATTAATTAATTATAACTAAATGAATTAGGCGTGCATATCGGTTTAAATGTAAAGCGTAAACAAATCGAGAAAAAGTCGTTCTCTGTATGTACATTTCAGTCCATTAGGCCTCATCAGCAGAGCTATAGACAGGGTAGTTTTGGCCTTCGCCATTTCAAACACATTGTTTGACTACTTCATATATATATATATATATTTACCAACCCTGCCACACGAGCAGGATGTGACACAAGGTCAATTTATCAAGCGAAGTTTAACAGGTTTGAATTAACACTTTTCCTTCCCCTAGACCAATCATTTACCAATCTACTATCTGCGCTGAAGGAAGAGTAGGATTCATACCTTTCCCAATGATATTAGGGCTAAGTGAAAATACAATTTTCACGTCCAGGATTTGAACTCGGGGCGACGAGTCCATTTTCCATGAATTTAACCATTCCACCACGCGCTTCCATATTCTATATTATATATACATGAGTCTTTCACATAATGGCCTGTTTTGCCCTTTTATCAGTGCGGCTAGACTTGCAGGCAGCATCTGGCCAAGATTAAAATTTGAGCGATTTGTCGTCAATCAGATCTTCTACGTTCGGGCCATCTAAACAACACATTTTACTTATATGTAGACATATAAAGGTTACTAGTAGTGCTCTAATCATTATATATATATTATATATATATATATATATATATAATATATATGTGTGTGTGTGTGTGTGTGTGTGTGTGGTGTGTGTGTATAATTTAGTAAGATGAAACTTTAGTTCCGTCAACTCCTTGAGTTCCTGTTGTAACATAATAGTTACTAGCAGGACCTGTGGATATACCACAGTATGATAATTAACTTATTACAACGTTTGAAATGTTTACTTAAGAGCTATTGCTAAATAGTTCAATATGTAAGAGATAATATAATCTTGATTTAACTCTCTCTTCTCTCTCTCTCTCTCATTTTTTTCTTTCTTTCCTTCTTTTTATCTTTTCATTATGTTGGATTGAAAACGAATAGCGCAATCGCTTCCGCGCACCCTCAACCCTTCTCTATCTTTTCCCTACTCTCTTTCTTTCTTTCTTTCTTTCTTTCTTATTATATTTTTTCTGTATAGCGTGTCCTTTTTCTTCCATTTCTTTCTTTATAATTAAAACAGACTGATCTATTATTTAGCTGAGGTAACGACACTCCTAAGAAATAAGGATTCGGTGGATAAGTAATACCAGATAATCATTTTTTTGCATTTTATCTTGGACGATATGGACGACCTCATTTTTAACCAGAGGGTGTTGCAAGATGATAACAGTTGTACTATTAAAGAACACGAGTATTAATATATAGATTTAAGAAAGGGAATTTTACTCATGTAAACATATAAAGGCTACTAGTAGTGCTCTAAATCATTATATAATATATTATATATATATATATATATATATATATATCCCAAACACGTACTGGCATCATGACAGGGAAGTATCTCGATAAGGGGCAGACGACATCGATGATAGCTGTAAGAAGTCTGAGGTAAGGTGACTCGAGCCCTCCATTCTGAAGCGACACATGACGGACGCCATGGAAACATTTCCGACAAGGAAGTCTGACCTGTGTGGCAGCGCCTGCATGTCAAGGATATCATGTGTGACTGGGTACATAAAGAAAAAACAAGGTGGTTCCGTGGGCCATCTGCGTGCTCACAACTGCTCACATCTGGACTACTTATAGAAATGGCCTTATTCTGTCAAGAAGCGGCAATCACCATATATATATATATATATATATATATGTGTGTGTGTGTGTGTGTGTGTGTGTGTGTGTGTGTAGTGGTGTTATATTCACACACACACACATACACATGTACATATAATATTTTCTTTCAATTTTTTCCATATATGAGACCTTAAGGGATACTACTACTGCGGGCCAGAATTCCTCTGGGAGTAATGGCGACGAAGGGGTACTCGAAATTCCCCAGAGATCCAAATTTGAAACTTCATCATTAAATGCAGTTTCACTGCACTGGATTGTAAACACCAAAAATTAGTAGTCTAGTTCACATAGTAATATCTGATCTACAAAACGGAAGTCATAACTAATCTACAGAAAGCGATGTCAATGTACGCATAGGAAAGGTATGGACTGCTATAAACATGTCGGCATCACTTAGACTCTAACGAGGCACTTACAGAAAAAGCTAAATGGGAACTGTGCAGGGATGCTGTGTGCTGTCTTGAACTGATCTTGGTAT
This sequence comes from Doryteuthis pealeii, assembly GCA_023376005.1. Taxonomy (NCBI): domain Eukaryota; kingdom Metazoa; phylum Mollusca; class Cephalopoda; order Myopsida; family Loliginidae; genus Doryteuthis; species Doryteuthis pealeii. The sequence continues at coordinate 114,156,216 of CM042144.1, forward strand.
TATATATGGATTCGGGGGTTTATTGCCAACTCAACCTCGGCATTTTTTGCTCTAAACTTGGACTTTCTCTACCAGACAAGAGGAAATACTTAAAAAGATTCAGGAGAAAGCTCTAACCGCATCGGCGTAGATGTGGCAGTCTCTGGGGTTAGTGTAATGATGCTTCGGCCCCCGAAATCATGCCTGAACCCAGAGTCATCATCTGAAGATTACCGTCACTGGACATGACACAAGAACATGGACCACATACAGACACGGACACAGAACAGACAGACAGACAGACACACATATAATAATATTAAATATTTATATATATTAATATATATATATATTATATAACTTATATCTTATTCTTCGATTGTGTGTATACTGAGAGTCGTCGGTAGAGGATGCACATACACAGGAGCATTCGGGAGTTCTGACCGCGGGGACTCGAATTTGATCTGCCGACCCAGATTTTTAAGGTTTTTTTTATAATTCTTTAGCTCAACAGGGCCACGCCTCTCTCTGATTTCTAAGGTTATTGGAGTGATTTTATTAATTAATCATATATGGGTATGTCTAGTTAAGTTTTTTTCTTCATGACCTAGAATTATGGATCGATATCACAATACAATTTTTAATTACCTCTTTCTCCAAGGCAAAAAAGGAGACGTGAGTTTTAAGTCACACTGAAAGCCTTTTAATGTTGTTTCTGATTCCACTCTGTCGTACGCCAGCGCAGTTGTTGATTAATAATATTCTTTAGTTAATCTTTGTCCCACTTTTGTTTTTAAACTAAAACTTAACACTAATAGAAACAGGCTACCCATTGTCTGGTAATAAATGGATTAGGCAATTTAAGCTGTGGCAGTCACTTGCTATTGAATATTGATTTCGCTTGAAAAACGGGGCAATGTAAACAGTTTTTCCTATTGCACTCATCGGGGCATTAAAAACTGCAGGGGAGCAAAATTCACCTCATTTATTGAATGACTCTCGTAGACGTCAATTTACGAAACTTTAACTTTGTAACTAAGTATGGAGCACCTAGTAAGGAATCGAACTCAATTATTCAAATAAATTGATCTGCGTAGACTTACTTGCCTTATCCATTATACCACGACAATGTAAAGCCTGTTTTATTAGTTTTGTTATAAGTTTTTTAGGCTAAAAACCAAAGGTTGGGGACAAAGATTACTAAAGAATATTATTAATCACAACTCGCTTTTGGGTACGACAGAGTTGGAATCAGACAACATTAAAAGGCTCTAACTCACGTCGATCGTCACAAAACTCAGTTCCTTCTTTTGCCTTGAGAGAAACGAGGTAATTAAAAATATGTACTTGTGATATCGATCCCATAATTCTCAGGTCATGAGAAAACTTAACTAGACATAACCATATTGATTTAAATTAATAAAATCACTCCAATAAACCTTAGCAAATCAGAGAGGCGTGGCCCCTGTTGGCTAAAGAATTATAAAAAAACCTTAAAATCTGGGTTCGGCAAGAATTCAAATTCGGGTCGCCCGCGGTCAGAACCCGAATGCTCCTGTGTATGTGCATCCTCCGTCTAACGACGACTCTCAACGTATACACACAATGAAGATAAGAATATAAGTTTAATATATATATTATATATCTATATAATATTATATATATATATATATATGTGTGTCTGTCTGTCTGTCTGTCTGTGTCCCGTGTCTGTATGCTGGTCCATGTTCTTTGTCATGTCCAGTGACGGTATCTTCAGATGAATGAACTCTGGTCAAGGCATGATTTAGGGGCCGAAGCATTCATTACCACTAACTCCAGAGACGTGCCACATCTACGCCGATTGGCGGTTTCGAGCTTTCTCCTGAATTCTTTTTTAAGTATTTCTCTGTCTGGTAGAGAAAGTCCAAGTTTAGCAAAAAGCCGAGGTGAAGTTGGCAATAAACCCCGACTCCATCATATAAAATACCGAAGATAAGTTCAAGACAGCACACAGATGCCCCTGCAACAGTTCCCCATTTTAGCTTTTTCTGTAAGGTGCCTCGTTAGAGTTAGTGATGCCGGACATGTTTATAGGCAAGTCGCTACCTTTCGCTTGCGTACCATTGACATCGCTTTCTGTAGATTTATTATGACTTCCGTTTTGGTTAAGATCAGATATTACTATGTGAACTAGACTATAATTTTTGGTGTTCTACAATCCAAGTGCAGTGAAACTGCATTTAATGAATGAAGTTTCAAATTTGGATGCTCCTGGGAATTTTCGAGTACCGGGCTTCGTCGCGCATTACTCCCAAGGAATTCTGGCCCCGCAAGTGTAGTTCCCTTAAGGTCTCATATATGGAAAATTGAAGAAAATATTATATGTAAACTGTGTATGTGTGTGTGGTGTGGAATATTAACACCACTACACACACACAACAACACACACACACACACACACACATATACTATATTATATATATATATACTATGTGTGATTGCGCTTCTTGACAGAATAAGGCCATCTTCTATAAGTTTAGTCCAGATGTGGAGCAGTTGTGGAGCACGCAGATGGCCGCCACGGAACCACCTTGTTTTTCTTTTTATGTACCCCAGTCACACATGATATCTTGACATGCAAGGGCTGCCACACCAGGCAGACTTTCCTTGTGCGGAAATCGTTTCCATGGCGTCGTCATGTGTCGCTTCAAGAATGGAGGGCTCGAAAAGGTCACCTTACCTCATGACTTCTTTACGACAGCTATCATCGATGTCGTCTGCCCCTTATCGAGATACTTCACTGTCATGATGCCAGTACGTGGTTTGGGATATATATTATATATATATATATATATATATATATATATATAAATGATTAGAGCACTACTAGTAGCCTTTATATGTTACATGAGTAAAATTCCTTTCTTAAATCTTATATTAATATCGTGGTTCTTTAATAGTAAAACTGTTATCATCTGCAAACACCTCTGGTTAAAAATGAGGTCCGTCATATCGTCCAAGAAAAAATGCCAAAAATGAATTATCTGGTATTACTTATCCACCGAATCCTTACATTTGCTGGATGTTGTCGTTACATCAGCTAAAATAATTAGATCAGTCTGTTTCTAATTATAAAGAAAGAAATGGAAGAAGGACACGCTATACACGAAAAAATATAATCAGAAAGAAAGAAGAAACGAAAGAAAAGAGTAGTATGGGAAAAGATAGAGAAGGGTTGAGGGTGCGCGTAGCGGATTGCGCTATTCGTTTCAATCCTACATATATGAAAATAAAAAGAAGGAAGAAAGAAAAAATGAGAAGAGAGAGACGAGAGAGAGAGTTAAATCAAGATTATTTATTCTCTTACATATTGAACTATTTCAGCATAGCTCTTAAGTAAAACATTTTCAAACGTTGTAATAAGTTTAATTTATGCATACTGTGGTATATCCACAGGTCTGCTGTAAGCTCATTATGTTACAACACGGAACTTCCCGGAGTTGACGGAACTACAAAGTTTCAATCTTACTAAATTTATACACACACACACACACACACACACACCACACACCATATAATATATATATATATATATATATATATATATTATATATATATAAGAATTAGAGCACTACCTAGTACCTTTATTGTTCTACATAAGTAAAATGTGTTGTTTTAGATGGCCCGAAGCGTAGAAAGATTGAATTGACGACAAATCGCTCAATTTTAATGCTTGGCCAGATGCTGCTGGCAACGTCTAGCCGCTACTCGATAAAAGGGCAAACAGGCCATTATGTGAAAGACTCAATGTATTATATACGATATAGAATATGGAATGCGCGTGGTGGAATGGTTAAATTCATGGAAAATGGACTGTCGCCGCGAGTTCAAATCTGGAGCGTGAAAATTGTATTTTTCACTTAGGTCCCTAAAATATCATTGGAAAGGTATGAATCCTACTCTTCCTTCAGCGCAGATAGTAGATTGGTAAATGATTGTCTAGGGGAAGGAAAGTGTTAATTCAACACCTGGGTTTTTAAAAACCTTTCCCGCCTTTTGGAAAAATTTTAAAATTTTTTTTTGGAACTTTTTAGTGTCACATCCTGCTCGTGTGGCAGGGTTGGTAATATATATATTAGTATATATGAAGTAGTTCAAACAATGTGTTTGAAATGGCGAAGGCCAAAAAGCTACTCTGTCTATAGCTTGCTGATTGAGGCCTAATGGACTGAATGTACACTACAGATGAACGACTTTTTCTCGATTTGTTTACGCTTTACATTTAAACGCGATATGCACGCCCTAATTCATTTAGTTATAATTAATTAATTAACAAAATTAGGTATGCTTTAATTAAGCACATAATTCCACATATATTATATTAAACTTATTATGGACTCTGCTCGTCGATTTTCTCGCAATGAGGGTTCATAACAATGAACACCCACACAGTAATTTTTTTAGTGGTGAAGGCCTCTGTGTTGGAACTAATCGCACTTTTTGGCACAGTCGATAGGGAGAAATTTTTGTGCATTCACGGGTTGCCAGCATAAACCGCAATCAACGAACCCGACCACAGGAATTTTTGAATTCAGAGTTATCCCTCTCCTAGACTGGTTTATCTACCCAAGGCTGAGGGCCCAGTCTGGCCTACTATTTAACGCCATAGCTGGAGGTGTGAATAATGGATTCATACATATCATTTCATTCATATATATATATACATAGATAGATAGTATATTCATCATAATATATATTATACATATACATATAATTATAACATATTTATATAATATATATATATACATATATATATAATACTCAATCATATATATATATATATATAAATATTATATATATATTTATATATAATGATACCATTCTAAAGCAGTAGTGGTAGATGCCCCTGTTGCGTTGGTAATTTGGTCTATTCGTACGCGTGAATCACACCAACAGATAATGTACTTTACAATAGCGAAAACAGAGCTTTCTAGTTTGATATTTTGGCGCACAATTATTTCCTTGTCCGTTTTACTGAAAGAATTTTTAATTGGAAGGCGTCACAGCTGACACACTTCTAACACAGTCTACACTTTGCAACACAAAAATTGAAATGATACATAATGAACGAGCAAACAACCAATTCAGATTCTGCATTAGCATCATTTTTTTTCTTTTGGGGCTTTTTTGATAGCACGTCCAAGAATTCCTGTATTTCAATAATATTAACTAAGCAAGAATTTGTCCAGTAAAANAATTTGCATACCTATTTATGTTTTCTTGATTTTATACTTATTTTGTTTTACTATAAAAACATTCTAAAGTAGAATATTCCGTGTATGTTAAGCAAAATTTGATCGAAACCAGTGTTGACAAAGATATCAACAATAAATTTATTCCATTACCAAAGTATATGTTTTTTTGCCACAAAAAATTCTTTGAACATATCTGTCGAAATTCAGTTTCCTATTTCCACTCAAAACACAAGCATCACACGCGCACGCACACCACACACCACACACACACACACATTATATATTACTAGTAGAAGATAGATATAGATAGATAGATAGATAGATCTAATGAGTCAGACGTACCTCACTATTTAGTGTTCTGCTTAAATGCTCTTCAGGGCTAGATCTGACTCTTAGCCCTGAAGAGCATTAAGCGAATAATGTAAGGTTCGTCTGACTCATTAGATTTCTCTTATTATTTGCTACTTAGGTATGAGGCACTTTTTACTTATTAGCTATTTCTCATAGCGGTTATATGCAATATATATATATAATCTTATTATACATTATATATACATATAAATTGTTTTTTTCTTTTTGGCCAAATACACCTGTACCCAACTAGTTTTTTTGTTGTTTGTAGCGATATCTTGTCTTTTCTTTTATTCAATTTGTTTTCTCCCCGCGTTGAAGGTTTGTATATTTTTTACAATCAAACTATTTGCTGATTTTTCTCACGAGATCTTTTACAGACCACAACGTTTTTTATAAAAGTCGATGATTACGTTATAACGAAATTTTTAAATCTCAAAAGCGCTTCCTGGATAGAAAAATGTGTGTGGTGTGTGTGTGTGGTGTGTGGTGGTGTGTGTGTGTGTGTTTAATTAGTTTAATTTGCTCATTCGGCTAGAGACCACAAGGTTCCTAGTTCGATACCGGTCCTCGCCAACTCAGCGTATGAGTAGCACAGGGATCTGTGCGGTAAAGTAAGGAGCTGATGGTAGGTGTGGCGCGCCACCTCAGATACTTAAAATAATCTCCTTGGTCTAGCGCTATTGCAAAGGGGATAGACTCCCTCGCCGACTGGCTGCTACCGACTTTAGGCCGTCCCGTCGACTTTACTTACTTACTTTACTTCTGTAGCAAGGAACCATTCTAGCAGTGGTATGGGACAGCCACTTGTTGACCAAGGTCTTCGTATCTTGGAACAGGTATCTGTATGTGTGTGTGTTTAATTGGTTTAATTTTCTCATTGCCTCTGTAGAGAGAAACCATTCTAGCAATGGTATATGCGACCAACTTGTTGACCATCGCACTGGTAAGATCTACCGAGCTAGTAGATATTTATTACAAATTTATTCATAGTAATCTGGAGAAACGCCCGCACCCTACTTATACGTACGTGTAAAAAGATCTATGTACAATATCTGTGTAAAGATAGATGTATATCTCTCTGTCTGCTCTGTGATATATGTTTGAGGGTTAGGTGCGAGCTATCGTGTATCTAAGTGATACGAACTTGTTTCTAAGTAAATAAGCCATATAATAGGACATATGGCTTCGTATATATATATATATATATATATATATATATATATATATCATGAATCAATTCGATCCAGATTCAAAAAGGATAGCCAGAAGACTGAAAAAATATCTATACAAAAAATAAAAAAGAATACTCCGTGTTATTCAATAACACATGCCTCGAGAATATATATATATATATATATATATATATATATATATATGTGGTGTGTGTGTGTGTGTGTGTGTGTGTGTGTGCGTACCTGGGGACATATTTATATGCGGAAATATAAAAGATGTGTAAAAAATGTATCGAGATTGAAGCTGTATTTACCAAGATGGGAATGAACAATAAATGTAATGTTATTTTTTCAGAATACAAGGTGTGTCAAAAAGTATAGATTTTAAAGCTGTATTTACCAAGATATAAATTAAGAATGAATTCTTCAGAATACAAGGTGTGTCAAAAAGTACCGCAAATCTCGATGCTTTTTTGACACACCTTGTATATGACTATAACTGATATATTATAGGCATAAATACGGAGATAAATATGTGAGAGTATATAATTTTCCTCCTATATAGATGTTCATGGCCGGTGCATACTACTCCCGAACACCCCCTCCCCGAACTCGAGGAACAATCTGGTTTGTGCTCCCCCCTCCCGTAAAGCGAGTCATATATTTTCTATAAATACTACTTTTTGCAAAATGACATGTAGTAGAGTGACGTGTTCATATATCTTATATCAATACTAATTCATGAAATTTGTTCGGATTTTATGATCCATCCTTTAAGCTTCAAGCAAGGGCGCTTGTCCAGCGGAAATCCTTGGTAAAGAATCCTTTGGTTGTTCCTTGGTGCTCCTCAGTATTGCAAGTCCTTCGCCAATGATTGAAAATGGACACCTCTCCGTGTCAGTGATTAAGTAGTCAACATGACACGCATTCGGGATGTTGATTGGCTGAGATTTAAACCACGTGACCTCGCTTAGTCTATAAACTTAAGTGGTGTATTGTAGCACACCTTATATACCAAAATAATGAAAGCGCGTGGTGTAACTGTTAAAGTTATGGGAAATGGACACGTCGCCCCGAGTTCAAATCCTGGACGAGCTAAGTGCATTTTCACTTAGCGCTAATACCCTTGGGAAAGATGAATCCTACTCTCCCTCCAGCTATGGATAAATAGTAGGGCAGGCTGGGCTCTTTAACCTTGGTTAGGCAACCGGTCTAGGAGAAAGAAAACTCTGAATTCAAACTTGTTGAAATCCGGTTAAGAAATTGACCTTGTGCCACATCCTGCTCGTGCGGAGGGGTTGGTAAATATATAATTACCAAAATAATCCAACAGACGTGTAATAGATTTGGGGCCTCGTATCATAGATACCGGAAGGGGCATATAATAAATTCGGAAGGAGGCTGAGTGCCAAGCGCCAAAGCGTATTTCTTAGAGATACCAAAGATTAAGATGAGAAAGGTATTAATTGTGGAAATTTTCGAGAAAAGTAGAAGAAAACGAAATGAAAAAGGAGGAAAAATAAAACAAACAGACCATCCGCAACTAAGTTAAGTATAAATCTATTAATAATGGAGATTCGCTTCCGGTTTTTGTCTGTAACAGACATTACGTCGCTGCTTACGCCATATTACCCAAAATCGTTATAACATAGAATAAATACACTCAAAATTTGAACATGCAACATTAGACAGTCCTCATTGTTTTTTAAAACAAGTTTTAATAAATACATGACTGGTATTATATATCTATATATAGTTTGTTTTATTTTAATACATATTTAAAGTTTACATTTCAAATTGTTTTATTTTTTAATCCTATAATGAATTTGATGATTTTACTTACTTAGGGTACAAACTCGCTGACATTGAATTTTTAAATCCCACCCCTCAGGCAATATGTTTCAAAAATCTAATTTTACATCGCCCGGAGGGTGTTTTTTTATTTTGTACTTGTCTTATTAATATCGAACGTTTGTATAATATTAACATGTAGATTTTTTTTAATATTATTAAGTAGTGCGATTGTATGAATATAAATGTAAAAACCATGAGGGTATGGGAGAGGATAGAATTGTGATGAATTTAATACATGAGAATAAAAGAAGTTTGAATTAGTGTACCGTAGCCCTTTTTTTTCTTGGTACTAAAACTATAACCGTAAGGCGGCGGCGGCGGCGGCGGTGTATACTATGTAGCGGGTCTCATCCACGTTCCTCCAAATTCACCGTGCTAAAATGGTGCCGATAGAAATTATAACACGAGAAACATGTCATCACAACTGCCAGCCTTTATCATCGTGCTCGTATAGTGGGCTCGTACCAGAGAGGAGGAAAGGCAGAGAGAAAGAGAGAGAGAACACTACTAGATTACTGTGATCCCATGAGGGACCCAAGGTCAGATCCGTACCCTACGACCGCGGCAGGCAAAAAGAGGCCGATAGCTTTCTTTTTTGTTCCACGTCACCACGTGACTTCCGGTCAACACCCGACTTCCGCTTGCGGTCAACACCCGACTTCCGCTTGCCACTCAATTCTTCGTTCGGGGTCACGCTACGGTCAAATCATCATTCATCCTGTTTTGGGTTATCACTATTTTTGTTTCACCTTTATTCATTTCTTCCTCCTCCTTCCATTAGTAGTCCTAGCTCACAAAAGTCAATAATATATCCATCTTGCAACATTAGTATGGAGAGATGAGTAATTACATTTGGATATATTCAAGATATTTAGAACTAATTTACCGAAGAAAGGGGATAAATTTAAAAAACTCCGGTCCTATGTTAAAGCGAAATTGCACCGGCCTCAGAAATTGATCTCAATCTTTTGATAAATCTTGTCTATTTTAGTCATTCCGAAAATAATGCCTTCAATTTATTTTCATAGCAATTACTGTTATAGGTGTTACACCCTATTGACCAATGGAATGCGCCGACAGGTTACTATAAATAACACGGACAATTGTGGCTTAGCAGTAAGCCAATGCGAGCAAGCCAATACTCTACTGTCGGACGTAGTTTTCCACATCTCTCTATTGTATTTGTCTACTTTCTGTTAATACATTTTTCTACATTTGTTACCCGTCGTTTTGTTCTTATTTGACCCCTTAAAACCTCACAACAATAACAATCTATAATACTATCATATACACTTGTGTTGCAATGGTTATCGTCGTAGGAAATGGACACGATGAACTAAGTTCAAATCCGGGACAAGGCTGCTTGCATTTCAAATACAGCTAATACTCTTGGGATAGGTATGAACCCAACTATTATCCATCCGGCAATGGATGATTAGTAGGGAAGATTGGGCTCTTTAAGCTTGGTATGGCAACCAATTAGGAGAAGGAAAACTCTAAATTCAAACCTGTTAAACTCCGCTTAAAAATTGACTTTGTGTCTCATCCTGCTCGTGCAGGAGAGTTGGGTACTTAAATCGATACCCATGGCACAAAACCAGAGGTTTGAGACACCCAGTGAGAATTTAACTCACTAATAATTGTCTGCAATAATAGCACAAAAATAATCTTACCACTAGGTCAGCTGTACGGAGCACCAAGTGAGTATCAACTTCACTAACGATGGTCTGCAAGCCTGGCATGATAATATTAATACCACATGAAGCGCCATTTACTAAGTTATGTAAAGTTTACCACTAGGTCATCTCTATGGAGCACCCAGTGAGTACCAAGCTCTCTAACGATGGTCTGTTAGCTTGGCATGCTAACATTTATACCATATGAAGAGCCAGTTGTCATTAAATAAGCTTAGATTTGTTTGGTATATTTTGTTTTTGATCTTAAAATTTTCCATCTTTTAAAATTCTCGTAATAAAATCTTTGGTGACTATTTTGCCTCAAATTACTTTTTACACTGCCACGAAAAAATGAGTAGCATAACTGATCCTTTGAAACTCATTTTCTTATTTGATAAAAACGGTTGGGGCTTGTCATAAGGGCAAAAGAGCTGAGAAAGTTATATAGGTGCTAGGGTTTGACGTGACCAGCTGATTGGAACGTTACAAAATAAATACATGTATATTCATATCAACATATTTTATAAGTTTTATTATTACGTAATTGTAATGCACGTATAGGGAAGGCATGGTCATATGGAAGTCCGATCTCACTGACAAATTAAAGTGCAAATTCTTCCAAGCCGTAGTTGTATCAGTGATACTGTATGGCTGTACCACTTGGGCCCTAATGATGCGCCAAGAGAATAAACTAAATGGGAACTGCACACGGATGCTGCGCGTGATCTTAAACAAATCGTGGTAATAACACCCAACAAGAAAACAGCTGTACCGCCACTTTCCCCCTATCACACAAACCATTCGAGTGAGACGAACAAGACCTGCTGGACACTGCTGGATAAGCAAAGACGAACTCATAAGTAACGTCCTCAAATGGAAACCAGCACATGGGCTTGCCAGTGTGTGCCACCCAGCAAATATATACATTGATCAGCTCTGTGTGGATACTGGATGCTACACAGAGGACCACCAGAGGAGGGCAAAGAATGATAGGGACGGTTGGAGAGAGATTGTTATGGATATCTATCATTCAGTTGATTCTGCTATATTTCGATTCTGGATTTTCTCTGGTCTTGGTCGCTGGCTTCAGATTCTTGTTGACTTGTTTTGTTTTTTTTTCATCCTGACCCGGGATTTCTTGTCCTGTGGCCATTGCTAAATTTTTTTATTAACGAACACAAGACTTTGTTTTACTTAAGAGCGCTTTTATTTTACTTTATAAATCCCAGATAAACTCAAACGCATGGCAGTTTCAAACTGACTCACCGCCATTGCAATCTGTCCTGTACAGCACCCAGACAAAAACTGATTTCTATAAACTAACTTTCTCACGTTGGCTTTTCCAATGAGAGAAGAGATCAACACAGGGTTAAATAGTGTCTATCAAATTCCCTGTATTTTTCATAAAACCGTTAGTTTGATTTAAGCTACACTATCGTACATAATTGATAGGTAACGTATTAATTATGTAACACTGGAGCTGTGGGGAGCGTGAAGTATCACTTCTTTGCCATTACTCCCATGTTCACTTTCACTCAAAAGATTGTACCGGTTAGGATCACATCTATGAACAAAATCTGTTTGAAAACAGTGTTACTTGATTTTTCCTTAAAAAAAATCTCCTTACACTTCAGCCGCTGTAACCTTTGACCTACATTTTTTTCGTCGTTGTAGGCGACCTTTGTGTTATGTGAGGCAAGTGGCTGTACAGCTGCTTTCTCGTGGAGTGTTGCTTCCACCTCTTGTTCAAGATTGCACACAGCATTCTCGTTCAGCTCTCATCTAGCTTATTCTCTTGGCGCTTCGTTAGGGTCCAAATGGTGCAACCGTACAGTAGGACTGATACAACTACGGCTTGGAATAATTAAGACGATCAAGACACACTGGACACTGTTGGAAAAGCAGGGACGAACTCATAAGGGACGTTCTTCTATGGAAGCCAGTGTGGGCCGTCCAACAAAGACGTATATTGACCAGCTCTACGCGGAACTGGATGCTGGATGCTGCGCAGAGGACCTCCCCATCCAATGAATGATGGAGACGGCTGACAAGAGATTTTCATGAATATCTGTGCTGCAAGCGAGACATGAGGATGATGTTGATGATGATGATGATGTGACCTTTAGTGAATCTCGAACATTACCCCATATTATGTCCACTGTGGTTCATGCAATAGGGTATCTCAAATCAGTTCACTCTTACCATACAAACGGCCGGTATTATGCTTTTGTATTTATACCAGGGCTGCCTAAATTTCAGCAGGAAATACCCATTTCTCCATCGCTATTACCCTAATAGAGTTGAAATTTTATATTTTATAGATAGTAATAAATAAAGAAGCGCGTAGTGTAATGGTTAAAGTCATGGGAAATGGACTCGTCGCCACGAGTTCAAATCCTGGACGCGATAACTGCATTTTCACTTAGCGCTAATACCCTTGGGAAGGGTACGAATCCAATTCTCCCTCCAGCTATGGGTAAATAGTCGGGCAGACCGAGCTCTTTAACCTTGGTTAGGCAACCTGTCTAGGAGAAGGAAAAATCTGAATTCAAACCTGTTGAACTCCGCTTAATAATTTGACCTTGTGTCACATCCTGCTCGTGCGGAGGGGTTGGTAAATATATATATCTAATAAAAAGGGTTGGGGATTTGCCGTAAGAGCTATAGTTGCTAGGGCTTGACGTGACCATCCTGTTGATTGGAGGGGATCTCTGCGTCCGACCGTTCGTCTAGCCTAAGTAAGAGCCAAAATGGTGTATTGTATTTCGTCGACTGCTCAGTAATCAGGATTCTGTCCTTAAGCCTTACGGGTTGCCACCCATGGCCAAAAAGCGAGCCCATTGGGTAGAGTCTTACCTCTCTGCAGTTGGCGTATTCTACAGCCATAGACGATAACAAGTTTAAATTCAGAGTGTTACTTCTAGAACGGTCGCCATACCAAGGTTAAAGAGCTCAGTCCAACTTCTAGAGGGAGAATAGCTGGATTCATACCTTTCCCAACGGTATTAGCGCTATGTGAAATTCAACTTATGTACAAGTACGTATTGTACGTTATACATGCATATGGCTAATTCTCGTGCGGAGGGGTTGGAATATATATACATATATATTATAGATAATTTTATATATACTTTAATATTCATTATACTTATAATAACATGTTAAGTATCTTTTACATTCATAATATATCAATACCTATTTACATGTTTACCAACCCCTCCTTCACCTAGATTGGTTAACAAGGGTTAAAGAGCCCAGTCTGCCCTACTATTTACTCATAGCTGAAGGAAGAATAGTTGGATTAATACCTTTCCCATGGATATTAGGGCCATGTGCAATGCAAGCATTATATATATTATATATATATATATATATATATATATGAAGTGAAATAAGGAATGAAAGAACAGAACTCAGACAAAAATGTGTAGTATATTTCGCTGGAACGTTAAGTTCCGCTTCCTTTATTGAATCATTAGGATCATACAGGTGTTTTATAGGAGCTTGAGGAAGCGGAACCTATCGTTCCAGCGAAATATACTACACATTTTTGTTCTTTCATTCTTTATTTTACCTCATTCTGTCGGATTCATTCCAATCCCATTTTCCTCATATATATATATATATATATATATATATATATATATATATATATATATAGAGAGAGAGAGAGAGAGAGAGAGAGAGACGGTAAGCCCCTTAAGCCAGTGGAACAATTCACATACCCAGGGAGTAATATCTCATCCACAGATAGCGATGTTAATACACGAATAGGAAAGGCGTGGATGGCCACGAACAAATCATATGTCATATGGAAATCTGATCTCACTGACAAGCTAAAGCGACATCTCTTCCAGGCTGTAGTCATGTCAGTACTGCTGTATGGTTACACCACCTGGATCCTAACGAAGCTAACGAGAATAAGTTAGATTGGCGCTGCACAAGAATGCTGCGAGCAGTATTGAACAAGTCGTGGAAACAGCACCCCACAAGGGAGCAGCTGTATGGTCACCTGCCTCCTATCTCACAGACCATCCGAGTGAGACGGACTAGGCATGCAGGGCACTGCTGGAGAAGCAAGGACGAACTTATAAGCGATGTTCTCCTGTGGAAGCCAACACACGGACATGCCAGCGTGGGCCGCCCAGCAAGGACCTACATTGACCAGTTATGTAAAGATGCTGGCTGCAGAGAGGAAGAACTCCCAGGTGCAATGAATGATAGGGAAGGTAGGCGAGAGATTGTCATGGATATCCGTGCTGCCTGTGTGACATGATGATGATGATGATGAGATATATATACATATATAGTATTGTTGCTTGATGTTGAGTCTACGTATGCTTCTTTATAGATAAGTTAATAGTGTGTAAACTTGGTTCTTGTGAACAGTGTTTTGGGGTATTATGAAGCATGGAAATGAACAAGTGAAAAAAAAAAAAAAAAAAAAAAAAAACAGAACAAATATATATATAATTTCATGTATGTATTTTTACATGACCCTGTAAATGAAATGTATTAAGGGTAGAAAATAATAAAATAACTACAATATATTAAGGGATAGAAAATAAAAAATACAATGTATCTAACAATTTCTGTAGTAAATAACAGTGACTTATCTTTAAGAGTGGACCACATGTACTCTAGAGCATCAGTTCAGGATTCGACTGACATTTAGACTTGACTAAATTATTCCACTTTTTTTTCTTACCCATAGATAGACTTCAATATATCATAGACACGTTACCACGTCGCGTAACCCCAGCTATTTAGGCTAAGAAAGGAGCTACATTTTATTAGGTCGCTGTGTATAATCATTTGACACTTCAGTTAGAGTTGAAAGCGTGTACATATACGTGTATATATGAGTGTATGTGTGAGTGAGAGAGTGAGAGAGAGAGGGCGAGAGTGAGAGAGAGAGAGTGTGTGTGTGTTGTGTGTGTGTGTGTGTGTGTGAGTGTGTGTGATGGGTGGAGAGAGAGAGAGATGCTTTAAACTGTGTGTAGGCGTCTAGTGGTGTATGTATTTGTTATTAGTTATAGATATCTGTGACCGGAAGTGACTACGTATGTAAGTGTGCAAGTTGCAATTGGAATGCTTGTAGATAAGTGTATATATCAGTAAGTCCAATCAAATATTGGCGGAGAGAAATTAAAATGGATGCCACTGTTTCCACCCGAAAGAAAATATGGTGATAACATTACCGCTACAATGAAATACATTCATTCACTGATCTCCGTGTCAGACAGGGAAAACTGTGTCAAGTACTTCATTCCTACAAAATTCTACTATCGTTTCAAGTCATCAGTATTATATATATATATATATATATATATATATATATATATATATATATATATAATTGTCTATGTCTGTTCACATCTATCAATAGTCACACAGATCATTTTATAGGAGCCTATTATTATTATTATTATATTATTTATTATTATTTATCATTATCATTATTTATTGATATTGTTGTTTCTGTTATTATTATTATTATTATTATTATTATTGAGATTGTCACACCTGCTGTAGCCGGTGGTTCCCTGGAGGCTGAGTGCCAGCAAGTCTCCACAGGTCTCCTGGACTCTTCTATTCTTATCGATCTCAACATTGCTGTAGTTTGGATGGTCTCGATTCTTCCTCTGATTTCCAAATCGCCCAAATTATTTTCCAGACCTGTGGGGACCTTTCCAAGGGCACCAATTACAATTGGTACGACCTTCACCTTCATGTTCCACAGTTTCCTACGTTCTCTGGCAAGGTCCAAGTATTTGTCTATCTTTTGACTTTCTTTGATTTTTACTCGGTGATCGGCCGGGACGGCAAAATCCATGAGATGACAGGTTCTCTTTTTCTTGTCGATCAATACTAGGTCCGGTCGCCTGACCGGGATTAGGCGATCCGTCTGTAGCTCGAAGTCCCAAAGAATTTTATGCGTCTCATTCTCCAGATTAAATTAAAACAATAATATTAGACATCAATAACCCCAAGTAGTATACACCAAACCTGGTTTTGTTAAAACCAGTATGCAAATTAATCAAACCATATATTATATAAAAAGGGACCGGGTTAGCTCAGTCGGTAGAGCGTTCGGCTACAAACCACAAGGTTCCTAGTTCGATACCGGTCCCCGCCAACTCAGCATATGAGTAGCACAGGGTCTGTGCGGTAAAGTAAGGAGCTGATAGTTGGTGTGGCGCTCCACCTCAGATGCTAAAACAATCTCCTTGGTCTAGCGCTATTGAAAAGGGGATAGACTCTCTCGCTGACTGGCTGTTACCGACTTTAAGCCGCCCCGTTGACTTTACTTTACTTACTTTATATTATATAACCCTTATTTTAGTGATTTATGACACATTGCAGGATTTCTAACGATTTTTAAGCAAATCTGACTCAGATTTTCATAGACACATCGTTAATAAATAAGATTTATTCTATGCATGTAACATACTGATTTTGACTTTAAATTAAACACTTTGCAATTCCTGGGGGTATTGTGAGGTAAACAGAGACGCAGTTTTGGTTACAGACAGAAAAGTGAATCTCCATTATTTCAAAAGACATGTTCTTCGGAGTTATATTGAACCCTCGTGCATTTCAACTGTTTTACTGGACAAAATTCTTGCTTTAGTAAATATTATTGAAATACCAGGAATTTTGGACGTGCTATCAAAAAGCCCCAAAAGAAAAAAAATGATGCTAATGGCAGAATCTGAATTGGTTGTTTGCTACGTTCATTATTATCATCAATTTTGTGTTCAAGTGTAGACTGTTTGTTAGAAGTGTGTCAGCTGTGACGCCTTCCAATTAAATAATCTTTCAGTAAAACGACAAGGAAATAATTGTGCGCCAAAATATCAAACTGAGAAAGCTCTGTTTTCGCTTTGTAATGTACATTGTCTGTTGGTGTGATTCACGCGTACGAATAGACCAAATTACAACGCACAGGGGCATCTACACTACTGCTTTAGAATGGTATCATATATATATATATATATATATATATATGATGAGTATATATATATATATATATATATATATATATATATATATATGATGAGTATATATATATACATATATATATATGTATATATGTATATATATTATGAGTGAATATACTTATCTATCTATGTATATATATATATATGAATGAATATATGTATGAATCCATATATTCTCCCTCCAGCTATGGGTTAAATAGTAGGGCGTACTGGGCCCTTCAGCGTTGGGTAGGTAACCAGTCTAGGAGAGGGATAACTCTGAATTCAAAATTCCTGTGGTCGGTCGTTGATTGGGTTTGTGGCAACCCTTGATGCACCAATTCTTTCCTATCGACTGTGCCAAAAAGTGCGGATAGTCCAACACAAGCCTTCACCACTATAAAAAAAATTACTGTGTGGGTGTTCATTGTATGAACCCTCATGCGAGAAATCGACGAGAGAGTCCATAATAATATATATATATATATATATATATATATATATATATATATATATATATATATGTGGGAGATTATGTGCTTAATTAAATTCATACCTAATTTTGTTAATTAATTAATTATAACTAAATGAATTAGGCGTGCATATCGGTTTAAATGTAAAGCGTAAACAAATCGAGAAAAAGTCATCTCTGTATGTACATTTCAGTCCATTAGGCCTCATCAGCAGAGCTATAGACAGGGTAGTGTCGGCCTTCGCCATTTCAAACACATTGTTTGACTACTTCATATATATATATATTTACCAACCCTGCCACACGAGCAGGATGTGACACAAGGTCAATTTATTAAGCGAAGTTTAACAGGTTTGAATTAACACTTTTCCTTCCCCTAGACCGGTTAAAGATCCCAATCATTTACCAATCTACTATTTGCGCTGAAGGAAGAGTAGGATTCATACCTTTCCCAATGATATTAGCGCTAAGTGAAATTGCAATTTTCACGTACAGGATTTGAACTCGGGGCGACGAGTCCATTTTCCATGAATTTAACCATTCCACCACGCGCTTCCATATTCTATATTATATATACATGAGTCTTTCGCATAAAGGCCTGTTTTTCCCTTTTATCAGTGCGGCTAGACTTGCAGGCAGCATCTGACCAAGATTAAAATTTGAGCGATTTGTCGTCAATCAGATCTTCTACGTCCGGGCCATCTAAACAACACATTTTACTTATGTAGACATATAAAGGTTACTAGTAGTGGTCTAATCATTATATATATATATATATATATATATATTATATATATATATATATATATATATATATATGTGTGTGTGTGTGTGTGTGTGTAAATTTGGTAAGATGAAACTTTAGTTCCGTCAACTCCTTGAGTTCCTGTTGTAACATAATAGTTACTAGCAGGACCTGTGGATATACCACAGTATGATAATTAACTTATTACGACGTTTGAAATGTTTACTTAAGAGCTATTGCTAAATAGTTCAATATGTAAGAGATAATATAATCTTGATTTAACTCTCTCTCTCTCTCATTTTTTTCTTTCTTTCCTTCTTTTTATCTTTTCATTATGTTGGATTGAAAACGAATAGCGCAATCGCTTCCGCGCACCCTCAACCCTTCTCTATCTTTTCCCTACTTTCTTTCTTTCTTTCTTTCTTATTATATTTTTTCTGTATAGCATGTCCTTTTTCTTCCATTTCTTTCTTAATAATTAAAACAGATTGGTCTATTATTTAGCTGAGGTAACGACACTAGTAAAAAATAAGGATTCGGCGGATAAGTAATACCAGATAATCATTTTTTTTGCATTTTATCTTGGACGATATGGACGACCTCATTTTTAACCAGAGGGTGTTGCAAGATGATAACAGTTGTACTATTAAAGAACACGAGTATTAATATATAGATTTAAGAAAGGGAATTTTACTCATGTAAACATATAAAGGCTACTAGTAGTGCTCTAATCATTATAATATATATATATATGTATATATATATATATATATATATATATAATATATATTATATTATATATCCAAACCACGTACTGGCATCATGACAGGGAAGTATCTCGAATAGGGGCAGACGACATCGATGATAGCTGTAAGAAGTCTGAGGCAAGGTGACTCGAGCCCTCCATTCTGAAGCGACACATGAGACGGCGCCATGGAAACATTTCCTACAATGAAGTCTGACCTGTGGTGCAGCGCCTGCATGTCAAGGATATCATGTGTGACTGGGTACATAAAGAAAAAACAAGCTTGGTTCCGTGGGCCATCTACGTGCTCACAACTGCTCACATCTGGACTACTTATAGAAATGGCCTTATTCTGTCAAAGAAGCGGCAATCACCATATATATATATATATATATATATATATATGTGTGTGTGTGTGTGTGTGTGTGTGTGTGTGGAGTGGTGTTATATTCACACACACACACACACATACACATGTACATATAATATTTTCTTTCAATTTTTTCCATGTATGAGACCTTAAAGGATACTACTACTGCGGGCCAGAATTCCTCTGGAAGTAATGGCGACGAAGGGGTACTCGAAATTCCCCAGAGATCCAAATTTGAAACTTTATCATTAAATGCAGTTTCACTGCACTGGATTGTAAACACCAAAAATTAATAGTCTAGTTCACATAGTGATATCTGATCTACAAAACGGAAGTCATAACTAATCTACAGAAAGCGATATCAATGTACGCATAGGAAAGGTATGGACTGCTATAAACATGTCGGCATCACTTAGACTCTAACGAGGCACTTACAGAAAAAGCTAAATGTGAACTGTGCAGGGATGCTGTGTGCTGTCTTGAACTGATCTTGGTATTATATATGGATGTCGGGGGTTTATTGCCAACTCAACCTCGGCATTTTTGTCTAAACTTGGACTTTCTCTACCAGACAAGAGGAAATACTTAAAAAAGATTCAGGAGAAAGCTCTAACCGCATCGGCGTAGATGTGGCAGTCTCTGGGTTAGTGGTAATGATGCTTCAGCCCCGAAATCATGCCTGAACCCAGAGTCATCATCTGAAGATTACCGTCACTGGACTGACAAAGAACATGGACCACATATAGACACGGACACAGACAGACAGACAGACAGACAGACATATATATATATAATATATATATATATATATATATATATATATATATAAACTTATATTCTTATTCTTCGATTGTGTGTATACTGAGAGTCGTCGGTAGAGGATGCACATACACAGGAGCATTCGGGAGTTCTGACCGCGGGCGACCTCGAATTTGATCTGCCGAACCCAGATTTTTAAGGTTTTTTTTATAATTCTTTAGCTCAACAGGGCCACGCCTCTCTGATTTTCTAAGGTTATTGGAGTGATTTTATTAATTAAATCATATATGGGTATGTCTAGTTAAGTTTTTCTCATGACCTAGAATTATGGGATCGATATCACAATAGAATTTTTAATTACCTCTTTCTCCAAGGCAAAAAAGGAGACGTGAGTTTGAGTCACGCTGAAAGCCTTTTAATGTTGTTTCTGATTCCCCTCTGTCGTACCCAAGCGAGTTGTGATTAATAATATTCTTTAGTTAATCTTTGTCCCCACTTTTGTTTTTACTAAAACTATAACAACTAATAGAAACAGGCTACCATTGTCGTGGTATAATGGATAGCAAGTTAAGTCTGGCAGATCAATTGCTATTGAATAATGAGTTCGATTCCTACTAGGTGCTCCATACTTAGTTACAAAGTTAAGTTTCGTAAATGACGTCTACGGGAGTCATTCAATAAATGAGGTGAATTTTGTCCCCTGAGTTTTGCCCCATGAGGATCTTTTTCAATGGCGACGAGTCGATTTACGAAATTTGGGAGATAAAGTTCCATGGGTATCTGAGAATCCTTCAGTTGCATGACATAATCAATGCACCATCGGACCAGGGGTCGTTAATAACCCTGTAACTATTTTAACGGAGGAAACTATGAAAATAAAACAATTAATGACAAAGTAAATATGTATAAACATTCACTATCACCAGATCTTGCTTTTTGAGAAAAAAATAATGAAGATTTGATTTATATTCGTTAAGATGATTAAAAAAATAAGATTTAAATGATAACAGCATGGATTTTTTTTTCTCTTGCATTTACTATTTTGAATAGGAGACATTAATTTTTCTTTTCTGATTGTCTGGATTAACGCAAGGTCTTTTTTTTACATAGGTGTTGTGAGGTTTTAAGGGGTCAAATAAGAACAAAACAACGGGTAACAAATGTAGAAAAATGTATTAACAGAAAGTAGACAAATACAATAGAGATAAGTGGAAATTACGTCCGACGAACAGAGTTATTGGCATACTCGCATTGGCTTACTGCTAAGCCACAATTATCCCTGTTACTTATAGTAACCTGTCGGCGCATTCCATTAGTCTTATAGGATGTATCGCCTATAAAAATATGGATTTTAATGGGGCAACTTGCGAGGATCCAGCTTGCGATTCAACAATAATGGATCTGCGAGACTACTTTTTAAAACCCCGCTCTTTATCCCGGAGACGGCGAGTAGCCGCTTCTCGTTCTGATATATGTCCCGTTACGCTGTACAAACAATCATGGTTCCATCTTACTATTACTGTTTTTTTATGGTTTCAAGTGAAACATTTTTTTTTTCAAATCCTTATGGCAAGTAGTCACGTATAAAGTCACATTGATTTAATAGATTATTAATGACAAGTACCCTTGCTAAGAGATTCAAACAACTTTAGCCTCTTATATAAATAAAAAAAATTAGTTTTACAGTGGCATTTTAACGCTTCTAATAATGACGATTAGGTTATTAACAAATAACTTTAAATCTTTTGTATGTTTTATTAATACCCTCTCCAAAAAAAGACTTTAGTGCTTCCGAAAAATCTAATGTGTTTATGTAATTGAGTATCATTTTTACAAAGCTTAACTATTTTCCTGATACAAGGTCACAAATTTAGAGCACTCAGAAAACTGTATGCATATATAATATATACTTTAAGATTTTCTCACCGATTGAAAATACTTAAGCGATTATGCACAATGAAACAAGATATAAAACATAACTAATGTAACAAAGATATTAAACATTAATTGATACTAGCAGGACCTGTGGATATGGTAATTTAATTATTATAACGCTTGATATGTTTACTTAAGAGCTATTGCAGATACTTCAATACATAAAAAGTATAATAATCTTGATTTAATTTTTCTCTCATTCTTTTTTTTTCTTTATTCCCTCCTTTTCATTTTTCATGCTCGATTGAAACAGATTAGCGTTATCGCCTCCGCACGCTCACTACCCCTCTCTATCCTTCCCCTATTCTCTTTCTTTCTTTCTTTCTTATTATATTTTTCTGTGTAGTATGTCTTATTTCTTCCCGTTCTTTCTTTATAATAAAAAGGAATGGTGCATAATTTAGCTGAGGTGGCGTCACTCATAAGAAATAAGAATTCGGTGGATAAGCAACACCAGATAATCAGGATTTACATTTTTTTTTTTTACATTTCATCTTGAACGATTTGGACGGTCTTCCTTTTAACCAGAGGGTGTTACAAAAGGATAACGGTCGTACAATCATGGAACAAGCGTAGTAATATATAAATTAAACAAAGTTAGGTTTTTTTTCAGCAATGACAAAATCTTCACAAACGCCAACCCGCCTGTCGGTGGGGCGTTAGAATGCACCGACTCCCCCAATGGGGCCACCTGTTGGTCGTGGGTGGCGCCCCGTGATGCTTAAGGATAGAGCCCAGGTGGATGAGCAGTTCATGACATGCAATACTCCACTTTGGCCCTATCTTGGGCTAGACGGGCGATCGGAGAGGCCCCCTCCGATCAATCGGCTGGTCACGTCAAACCCTAGCACCTATATGATTTTCCCAACCCTATTGCCCTAATGGCAAGCCACAAATCCTTTTTATCATATGGGTGCTAGAAGGCGGTGGCTGCGGGTCTACATGTCCTGGAATGACGTTAAACTCTATCTGATGGTGAGGTTCCAGTTTTGGAGGTTTGGGGAATGTGGAGCACCCCTTCATCACCATTGCTCCCTGGTCCACTCTGACCCGGAGTGGTAGTACCTGTTAGGGTCCCATCTATGGGTTAAATAGAAAAAATGTATTTATAAAAAAATTGTATTATCCATTAAGAATTGATTTATTTCAAAACTTTATCGGCATTAAATGACCCACTGAGGTTGATATGCCGTAAAACAAAATAAACCAAAAACCAAAACAAAAGCCAACCAAAATCTCAATTCAATTCCATAACCTTCAAATCAAACACGCTTGCAAATGGTACTCCAGAACATTGGAAGTTCAGCAAAATTAAGTATTTCGGGAATTCCTTTTTAATAGTACTTATCATCATCATCATCATCATAATTATCGTGTTGCGCGAGTGTTGCATAATCCAGGGTAGCATAGATTATTGACAACACTGTGTAGCGTAAATGGAAATTTACAGACGGTTGGGGACCTTTGACCCCAGAGGCGGAAAAACCCACGAATCACGTGGAGTCACGTGAGAGCTAGTTAGCTCATCAGTTCCAACGAGGGTCTTAAGCAAGAAAGGCGTTTATTTCTTAGTTGGACTCACCTGCACGCGCGCTGTGTTTTAGTTAGTAAGAAAATAAACTTAGTTAAGAATAAAAGGTTTTAAAAAGAAACATGGCGTTGTTGGTTGATGCATGTCTTAGCGAGAAGACTGACCAAAATAGAAAATGAATCAAGAAATGAAGAACCAACGAGATACAAGTCAACATTGCGACCATGATGAAAAAGAACAGAAGCTAGACTGAATTGACTAACAAGAGAAGAAGAAAGTAAGTTTTGCATCTCATCTTTCTGATACCCTGTCTATCTCCCCCCCCCCTTCTTTAGTAAGAGAACATTGTGTATATACCCGCAACATGACCATGTGGGTATGTTGTTGAGTTATTTAGATATAAGGCATGGGGCAAATGGTCACTCCTAAATATAGACTCGTTGACTACCACGTGACCACCGAAGGCATTTCTATTGTCCAATCACTGGCACTGCTGCTGCTGCTTCTGCTGTATTAATAGAGACACCATTCTGAGTTATTTCATTGATACTTGGATTCTCTTGGACGAAGGACTTACAAGGAATACGTTAACACCGGATTCTTATTGGCTTGCCGACCAGATACTTAACATATGTAACACTAGTAGCACGGAACTCCATGACAATCTTTCACCAACCGTCCCTATCATTCATTGTCATCGGATGTCCTCTGCGTAGCATCCAGTATCCGTGCAGTCAATGTAAGTCTTTGCTGGACAGCCCGCATTGGTATGTCCATGTACTGGTTTCCATTGGAGAACATCGCTTGTAAGTTCGTTCTTGCTTCTCCAGCAATGCCCAACACTGATGGTGTGTATGATAAGGGGCAAGTGGCCGTACACCTGCTTTCTTGTGGTGCGTTGTTTTCACGATTTGTTCAGGATCACACGCAGCACTCTTATGCAGCTCCCATCTAGCTTATACTCTAGGCACTTCGTTAAGGTCCAAGTGGTGCAGCCATACAGTAGCAGTGATACAACTACGAAAGAATTGTCGCTTTTACTGATAATCTGTTTATAGCAGACTATGTCTTCCCTATTCGTGCATTAACATCGCTTTCCGAGGATGAGATGTTAGTACTAAGCAGTCATAATTTTCATAGGAATCTGTGCTAACAGCTCGACCTGATAATATATATACCTATACGTGACCTGATATTATATATATATATATATATTATATATATATATATTTATGGACTCTCTCGTAGATTTTCGACGCATGAGGGTTCACACACACAATGAACACCCACACAGTGATTTGTTTATAGTGGTGAAGGCTGGTGTTGGACCATCCACACTTTTTGGCACAGTCGATAGGAAAGAATTGGTGCACCAAGGGTTGCCACAAACCCAATCAACGACCAACCTCAGGAATTTTGAATTCAGAGTTATCCCTCTCCTAGACTGGTTACCTACCCAAGGCTGAAGGGCCCAGTACGCCCTACTATTTAACCCATAGCTGGAGGGAATTTTGAATTCAGAGTTATCCCTCTCCTAGACTGGTTACCTACCCACGGCTGAAGGACCCAGTCTGCCCTACTATTTAACCCATAGCTGAAGGGAGAATATATGGATTCATACCTTTCACAAGGGTATTAACGCTATGTGAAATGCCAACAGCTTCTAGGAATTGAATTCGAACCGACGAGTCCATTTCCCACGACTCTAACCACTAGCCCATGCGCCTCTATATATATATATACATATATATATATATATATATATATTATATATATTATATGTATTATATATATTGATTTTATGAATTTATATATTTATATACATATATATATGACACATAACACACAGAGACACACACACGCACACATGTGTTGGCATCCTTCCGTCTACTAAAGACGATGGCGTAGTGTCCATTTTTTTTAAATTTGCAACTGCGTAAGTGGCTGAACATACCAATTTTTGAATGGCAATCTCTGGTGCAGTGACTGCAAACAAACAGTGATGCTTACTGGAGTTGCTGTCTCTCCTTCCTTCTGGCTCTCTTTTCTGTGGCGGCTTCTTTCCTCTCTTTTTCACTCCTTTTTGTTCCTTGTTTGACGAGGAGGCGCCAGGTCGCACGGTCTTCTGCACAAGCCTCCCATGTGTTGGTGTTAATGTGGCATGTCTTCCTGTTTCTCTTGCAGATCTTTAAAGCACAGGCGTGGTCCCCCTACTGGTCTGGTGCTCTCTGCTAATTCGTCATACAGTAGGTCTTTGGGCATGCGGCATTTGTCCATCCTCCTGACGTGACCAAGCCAACGCAGGCGTCTCTAGCAAATAATGGCGGGCATGCTGTTCAAATCTGCTCGTTCCAGATATATATATATATATATATATATATATATATATATATACAATCTGTTGTTCAAATTTCTCATCAAATGCCAAACCTCTGAAACTAGTAAACCATCTAATATACCTTGGTAGCAATATCTCATCAACGCTATATCAATATACGCATAGGAAATGCATGGACTTCTATTAACAGATTATCGGCCATATGGAAATTAGATCTGTAAAATAAAACCGGAATTCTTCCAAACTGTTGCCGTATCTGTGCTACTGTATGGTTGAATCACTTGAACTCTAGCTAAACGCCTGAAAAAAAAAGCGATATGGGATATTTTAAAAGGAAATTGGAGATAAGATGTGCCAATTGTCTTGAACTGCCGGATCGTATTTAGTCATTAGAAATAATGGTATATATAAAGGAACCCAGTTTAGCTCAGTCGGTAGAGCATCTGCCTTGGAACGACAAGACACCGGGTTTGATACTAGCCAACTCAGCGCATGAGTAGCAGGTCTGAATCGGTGTGGTAAAGTGGGGAGTTCATAGTAAGTGTGGCACTCCACCTCAGACACAAAAACAATACCTCTCTCATATATATATATATATATATATCTTATTATAATGGAGGTTGTATGTTTTTCTGTCTGTAACCGAAACTATATTACTAATCGAGTCACAATTAACATAGTTATTTACATCACATTCTCCATGATTTTATCTATATTTAAACCTCAATTATTAATAAAATTGCTTCACCTTTTTATTAGTGTTGTCTATATCTACATACTAATAACATGCAATTGTATTTATATATACAAAAAATAGCGGTTTACAGTGTGAACGGGAAGGCTAATTTGCATATTGATATTAAAAATGTGATTTTATTAATATGTGCTTAGTATTATTGATTTTCTAACTGTTTGGTTTTATTTTAATGAATATAAGCAAAAATCTCTCCAATGAATCTTAAAAGAAATCCATTAACAAGAAAAAATAACTGTCATTTTATTCTTTATTTCTTAATTTAACTAAATAGTTAAATAAGTAAAATTCAGCAATGAAAGACGGGAGTGATAGAAGAGTAAGTTTCATTTCTATTTTTCTCTTATACCCCCACTCTGTTTCAAACCTTTTTATCTGTCTTCTTATTGGACTTTCTAATTTAATATGGTATTTCATTACATTAAAACTTAAATACTTGCACCCGGAGGGTGCGTATATTTGCTAGTATATATATATATATATATGCATTGTGATACCAATCACCAAACCATATATATATATATATATATATATATATGGTTTGGTGATTGGTATCACAATGCAAGTGTAAAGAAAAATGAGGTAACTATGTTGTTTGTTAACCTTGATTTATTCTTAATATTTCGAGATAAAGATCTCTTCCTCGGAAGATTTCTGAAAGTCTGGAGCTGTTGTTAGGGATCGTCCATATTTTTTTCTGTCTTATATCTTTCAAATTCTCTGTGTGCGTGTATATGTGAGTCTCTCTCTCTCTCTCTCTCTCTCTCTCTCTCTCTCTCTCTCTCTCTCTCTCTCTCTCTCTCTCTCAGTGTGTGTGTGTGTGTGTAACAATGTCTTATCATTCCAGGTCAGTTATCGGCGACCCGCGCTACTTTCTGAATTGCCCTGAATTGGCAAAGATATTGTACCAATAGATTATTTCTTGTTGGTATGATTATCTTGGTCTTTTCTTTTTTCCCAAAATTTTTTTTCTTCCTGGTTGATGTTTGGTAGTATATTTTTACAATCAAACTATTTGCTTGTTTTTTTCTCACCACGAGGAGTTACCAATAAGTTTGGTATATTATATTATTATTTATACTAGCATATATATGCACCCTCCGGGTACAAGTATTTAAGTTAAATTTTATAATAAAATATCATATTAAATTAGAAAGGCTAATGAAACTAAATAAGAATGTAGATAAAAAGATTTTGAACAGAGGGGGTATGATTGAAAAATAGAACAACTTTGAAACTAACTCTTCCATCATTTTCCGTTACTCCCGTCTTTCATTGGTAAATTTTCCTAATTAAACTGTTTAGTTAAAATAGGAAGTAAAGAATAATATTACAGTTATTTCTTCTTGTTAAGGGATTTCTTTTAGGATTTATTGAAGAGATTTTTGCTCATATTCAATAAGATAAACCAAATAATTAGAAATCAATAATACTAAGCATATATTTATTAAAATCAATTTTTTAAGACCAATATGCAAATTAACCTTCCCATTCATACTGTAAACCTCGATTTTGTTGTATATATAAATACAATTGCATGTTATTGGCATGTAGATATGGTCAACAGTGTAAGTAATGTAAAACAATTTTATTAATAATTGAGGTTTAAATAAAAATAAAATCATGGAGAATATGATGTAAATAACTAAAGGAATGCGACTTGTATAGTAATATAGTTTTGGTTACAGACAGACAAACCCACAATCTCCATTATAATAAGATTATATATATATATATATATATATATATATATACAGACAGATAATATAATATTCATAACTAGTGCTCAATATCATGAATAGAGCATGTATATCTAAGTTAGGGTAGGGAAATTAAGTCAACAGCGCTTGGTTATGACAGTTTTTCACCTTTTCATGTGTACTTGGTTTAAAAATCGCATAGGCAGAAACTGTCCATGCTACCCTAATTTATATATTTGTATACCTATCTGTATGTGTGCAGAATGTACATCTGTTGGTACATATCTGGGTATATGTGCACACGTGTACATTTGTCAGTGCTGTGTGCACATTAATAATCTGTTGGTAAGTACATTGATACATATCTGTATTTGCATGTGTGTACCCTCATTGAGTGGTTCAATGTATTTCCCCCTTTTTCTTCTCTCTCTCTCAACACCTATAATAAATAAAGGCAGATTGTTACGCGTGTGATTCCTTTGTAGTAAAAATAGTTGATGTATCTTAAACGCAAAATGTTGAGTCATGTGTCATGCGGAACTCTTCTAAAAAAAGGTTACCCATTAGGGTAGGTCGATATTTCACTTTTTAAAAATATCTCATTGTCCATCTATGCGAAAGTTGTGTGGTAGTATACTGAATACTGATACCAGAAATTACTTGCACCTTTGATTGAGGAAATAGCATCAAATATCGTCTACTAAAATGCACTAAAAATCCACGTTTTCGCAAAATTTAGCCTTTGGAAAACAAGGATTTTTAGTGCATTTTAGTATACGATATTTGGTGCTATTTCTTCAAACAATGGTGCAAGTAAAAGATTTAATTTTTGGTATCAGTATTCAGTATACTAACACACAACGATCTTTGGTGCTATTTCTTCAAACAATGGTGCAAGTAAAAGATTTAATTTTTGGTATCAGTATTCAGTATACTAACACAACGATCTTTGGTGCTATTTCTTCAAACAATGGTGCAAGTAAAAGATCTAATTTTTGGTATCAGTATTCAGTATACTAACACACAACGATCTTTGATGCTATTTCTTCAAACAATGGTGCAAGTAAAAGATCTAATTTTTTGGTATCAGTATTCAGTATACTAACACACAACGATCTTTGATGCTATTTCTTCAAACAATGGTGCAAGTAAAAGATCTAATTTTTGGTATCAGTATTCAGTATACTAACACACAACGATCTTTGATGCTATTTCTTCAAACAATGGTGCAGTAAAAGATCTAATTTTTGGTATCAGTATTCAGTATACTAACACACAACGATCTTTGATGCTATTTCTTCAAACAATGGTGCAAGTAAAATATCTAATTTTTGGTATCAGTATTCAGTATACTAACACACAACGATCTTTGATGCTATTTCTTCAAAAATGGTGCAGTAAAAGATCTAATTTTTGGTATCAGTATTCAGTATACTAACACACAACTTTCGCATAGATGGACAATTTGATATTTTAAAAAAGTGAAAAATCGACCTACCCTATTGCCCTTGATGCTTTAGGTCATTTCATCTTTGGTCGGGTCGTTTCATTTGCATATAAATTAAATATATATTTACCAACCCCTCCGCACGAGTAGGATGTGACACAAGGTTAATTGATTAAGCAGGGTTTACCAGGTTTGCATTGCATTTCTTCTCCTAGACTGATTGCCTAACTAAGGTTAAAGATCCAAGTCTGCCCTACTATTTACCCATAGTTGAAGGGAGAGTAGTTGGATTCATACATTTCCCAAATGTATTAGCGCTATGTTAAATGCAAACAACCACGTCCAGTCGTCGACGAGTCCATTACCTACTACTCTAACCATTACACAACGCTACACCACGCATATAAATTAAATATATCAAATGAAGGACGGTTATTTGAGAGAATTAGCCATATGCATGTATAACGTACAATACGTACTTGTACATAAGTTGAATTTCACATAGCGCTAATACCGTTGGGAAAGGTATGAATACCAGCTATTCTCCCTCTAGAAGTTGGACTGAGCTCTTTAACCTTGGTATGGCGACCGTTCTAGAAGTAACACTCTGAATTCAAATTTTTTATCGTCTATGGCTGTAGAATACGCCAACTGAAGAGAGGTAAGACTCTACCCAACTGAAGAGAGGTAAGACTCTACCAACTGAGAGAGGTAAGACTCTACCCAACTGCAGAGAGGTAAGAGCTCTTGCAGAGAGGTAAGACTCTACCGCAGAGATGTAAGACTCTACCAACTGGCCTTTACCCAACTGCTGCAATGGGCTCGCTTTTTGGCCGTGGGTGGCAACCGTAAGGCTTAAGGACAGAATCCTGATTACTGAGCAGTCGACGAAATACAATACACCATTTTGGCTCTTACTTAGGCTAGACGAACGGTCGGACGCAGAGATCCTCCAATCAACTGGATGGTCACGTCAAGCCCTAGCAACTATAGCTCTTACGGCAAACCCCCAACCCTTTTTATTATATATATATATTTACCAACCCCTCCACACGAGCAGGATGTGACACAAGGTCAATTTCTTAACCGGAGTTCAACAGGTTTTAATTCAGAGTTTTCCTTCTCCTAGACCGGTTGCCTAACCAAGGTTAAAGAGCCGAGTCTGCCCTACTATTTATCCATAGCTGGAGGGGGAGTAGGATTCATACCTTTCCCAAGGGTATTAGCGCCAAGTGAAAATGCAATTACCACATCCAGGATTTGAACTCGGGGCGACGAGTCCATTTCCCATGACTTTAACCATTACACCACGCGCTTCCTTTTATCATATATGTGCTAGAAGGCGGTGGATGATGGTTGGTGTCCTTGGTATGACATTAAACCTGCATCTAGTGTTGAGGTTCCTATTTCGAAGCTCTGGAGAGAGTGGAATACTCCTTCATAGTCATTACTCTCAGGTCCACTCTGACCCGGACCTATTATCGTCTCATCTATCGGTTAAATGGATCAAAGAATGAGTTTTTTTTTTAAGTATCATATATGATAAAAAAGGGATTATGAGCTTTGCCATACAAGTAATACGGTCGGGACAATCATATAGGTGCTACGGCTTGATATGATCGGCCGATTGATCGAAGTGCGCCTCTCCGATCGATCATCTAAATAAGATCAAAAGTGAAGTGTTGCATATTATGGACTGCTCAGCCACCAGGAATCCGTCCTTAAGTAAACGGGTCACCATCCACGGCCAACAGGGGGCCTAATTACGGGAATTTTACTCACTGTAGAGGTGCAGTCGTTTTTTCAAGGTGTACCATTATTTTCTTAAAGATGTGACCATAAATCATCAGTTGGTATGATGGTATAAAAATAAAACATCTTGTTACCCTTTGCGAAATTTCTCTTAGTGGCTAGGAAATAATAATATTTTGTAAGCTTATAATACGAAGGTCGACTGAAAAGTTCCTGGGCAGACCAAGATAATCTTAAGTAGTGTGATTAAATAAGTTTTATTTCTTTAATTATCCCCCTTGCTATGCACACACTTCTTCCATCGGTGTTGCAGTGCTTGGATCCCATTGGTTAAAAAATCATTAACAGCAGATATCAGGTCATTGTATGAACTTTTCATTCCATCCTCGTAGAATAGACTTGGAAAAACCCTTCAAAAATTAATTTTGTAAATTAATGATTTTATGATCAAGGGTCAAATGGATATTTTGATCTTTTGTCGTCCCGGTTATCTGTCCTAATTTACGCTGTGTTTTAGCGATCCGGCGTCAGGCGAATTTCAAGCCGAACCTATATTTTTTCCTAGTGATGTTTTCCAAGGCGTACAGTTTGAAATCTTTTTAAAAATTTGAGTTTGAGTTTTGTACAAATCTAATTAGAAAAAAACATTTTCTTTGTAATGTAGGGTTGTAAAATATCTACATTAATTTGCTGATATAAAATGATGATAACATGACTCTGAAAATATCCCTGTTCGGCTGGAAATTCGCCTGAGGCCGGATCACTAAAACATAGCGTAAATTAAGGCAGGAGGTTGGGATGAAAAAAGATCAAAATTACCGGTCAAATTATACACGAGATCGACTTATACACAAATATATACGCATGCCTTGTATATAAACGTGTATGCGCATGCGTTTGAGTAAGCAGACAGACAAACGTTTTTTTTTAGAGTAAAACCAGAAGACGAAGAATAAAAATCTCCCTAAAAAAAGAATTTAATCCTTTTTTTTCTTTTCTCGTATAATTTCATTTTAGATAACACAAAAGAGTCACAGTTTTTTGTTGTTTTTTTTTTTTTTTTTTTGTCTTTTTTTTTGGGGGGGGGGGTCGTTAGTTATTTTTTGAGAATATTTAAATTAAAAAAAGAATAAAAAACATTAAAGGGGGAAAACAGTTTGTTCATATACATAAAGTTAAAGTCACAATCTCTCGATTTTTCTTATCGTGCGC
This sequence comes from Doryteuthis pealeii, assembly GCA_023376005.1. Lineage (NCBI taxonomy): Eukaryota > Metazoa > Mollusca > Cephalopoda > Myopsida > Loliginidae > Doryteuthis > Doryteuthis pealeii. The sequence goes on from CM042144.1 coordinate 114,189,231, forward strand.
AAAAATTTATTTAAAAAAAATTTTTTTCATGAATTTCAATGAAATTCAAAAGATTTTTTTCTTTATTTTTTTTATTTTATTTATTTAATTTTATTTATTTATTTTGTTGCAGATTGATTCATATAATTTTTTTTTGTATTTTTCTTTTTGTTTTTTGTTTGTTATTTTTTCTTTTACTTTTCTTTTTACTTATATTGGTCCTTATTATTTGTACCTTAAAAGATTCAACCATTTGCATAGATACGTTTCTTTCCCAAATTTGGAGTTGGGCCAATAATTAGGAAGTTTTGTATTAATGAATCACCAATATCGCTATTTAATATTCTAGTTTATAGCATCAATTTAAGTGTTCAATTGTACAGCGACACATTTAGAGTGACAAGGATATGTTTATATAAGCTATAAAATATCTTCCATTGATGTATGTGATTGTGTTTCTCACCAACGATAATAACAAGCAGAACCCAGTCAAGGCAACAAGTCTTTAGGCTCAAAGGAGTAAAGCTCTTTATTTTAAATTTCGTCTATATTAGGATTGATACCACAGGAAAATCTTCATGAAAAGAAAAAAAAAATGACTGTCTCGGTTCACGAGCTGAAATTTGCCAAAAGTTGTTCCTGGACTCGAAACCGTACCGTCTAATAAAAGGATTAACATCTTTACAGAAGTACGATGGTACTTGGTTCAAGCCCGAGATGTAAGATAGTCAAATATAATGTTTGGGGTGGACAGTATTTCTTTTTAAATATTCTTTTTGTTTTTTTTTTTTTTTTCAACGTTTGATTCCATCGTATTGTCTTTCTTTATATTCGGTATATATTTTTCATTTTTTTTTTTATATCAGTGAGTTTTATCTTATATTTTTCATTTTCAAAACGTCCATCCAGATTCTGTATTGAATATTATAAGGGTCCAAAACGCTTACAATGCTATGCCCTCAATAAATATTGTTCAAGGCATGGGAAATCTTAATGAAGGTAGCACCGTACCCTCACCTGACACACGCCAGCAATAAATCAACTATAATTACTCTCTCTCTCTCTCTCTCTCTCTCTCTCTCTCTCATACACACACTCACAATCTTTCTTTCGTTTTATTTCAAGTCTTTTTAATGATGGTAAATCATGGTAGATGGCGCTGTTGTATAGAATCCAAAAGGCGGCAACAAAGCGTGCGGAATTAACTGAGGTCTCGATGCTTGGTTACCATACAGTGCAGCCGCGGCGGGAAACGTTATACTCAACGCGGGTGGAAGCATTGGTTTGGCGGCCATCTTTAATTTCTCCAGTTCGGCTTCGTGCAGACGTTTTGCTTTGGCTCTCCGGTTTTGGAACCAGATTTTCACTTGGGTTTCAGTGAGGTTGAGAGACGCAGAAAACTCGGCCCTCTCCGCAATGGATAAATACTGTTTCGTCCTGAATTTTCGCTCCAGGGCAAGGAGCTGTGAAGTGGTGAACGGGGTTCGCGGCTTCCGGTTTGTCTTGTGTTTTCGAAGCGTGCACTTCTGCGCTGTAAGACGAGGGGGACTCCGGTTTCCTGTAAAAACAAAAGAAAGGGAGATAATTATTATTGTTGCAATGTTAATCACAGTCATGTTTAATTTGATATTCCTAGTTTATTTTATATATATAAAATGATATAAAATATTTTCATTTTAACAGCATTGTGTGTTTTCATACCCTTTTATCTACACACACCCATATATATATATATATATATATATATATATATATATATATATATATATATATATATATATAGGCACAAACAGCACAGACAAGAGAAGGCACAGTCAGTCTATGTTAAATCGTTGAGAAAGAGGGATGAACATCGAATATTGTTAAATAAATAAGATTAAGAAATATAAATTTGGATTCTGATCTTCATTTTTTCCTGCATCCAAAACAATCATATTTTCCCCTAATATATATATTATATATATATTATATATATATATATATATATATATATAGAGAGAGAGAGAGAGAGAGAGAGAGAGATAATGAATATATATATTCATTTATATTATATATATATATATGATAATCCATAATATATGCGTGTGTATATGTGTGTACATACATGAGTAAATTTGCAGTTGTGTAAGACTTTCTTTAATACATATATATACATATATGTATATATATGTGTGTGTTATGTGGTTTAGAAACTCAGACAAAGATGTGTAGGATATATTTCGCTAGAGCTTTGAGCTCGGCATCCTCAGTCGTTTTAATGAATTATTAGGTTATCATACAAGTGTTTTATAGAAGGGGTAGTGTGGCGGGAGGAGGTGGATAGAAGAGGAGGTCAAGTGGGTGGGTAAGCGTTGGTGAGGAAAGGTTTTGAATGGTCAAGCAGGAATCATTGGAGAGGAAGAGAAGGAAATCAGAAGGGAAGAAATATAGAGATAGTGAACAGGGAAGAAGTAGAGAGATATATTGTAAAAGAAATAGGTTAGGGGTGGAGATGGGTGGTCTTCTTGGAGAGAAATTTGATCAAAATAGCAGCAAACTCCCGCTTCATTTCAATCCTCTTTCCATATATATATATATATATATATATATATATATATCTTATTATAATGGAGATTGTGGGTTTGTCTGTCTGTAACCGAAACTATATTACTGTACAAGTCACAATTTCCTTAGTTATTTACACCACAATCTTCATGATTTTATTTTTTATTTAAACCTCAATTATTAGTAAAATTGTTTTACACCATTAAAACTATTGACCATATCTACATACTAATAACATGCAGTTGTTTTTTTATATATAGCGGATTACAATGTGAATGGGATGGCTAATTTACATATTGATCTTTAATATTTGATTTTAATAAATATATGCTTAGTATTATTGATTTCTAATTGTTTGGTTTTATCTTATTGAATATGAGCAAAAATCTCGGGGATAAATCTTAAAAGAAATCCATTAACAAGAAGAAATAACTAATTTTATTCTTTACTTCCTATTTTAACTAAATAGTTAAATTAGGAAAATTTACCAATGAAAGACGGGAGTAAGGGAAAATGATGGAAGAGTTAGTTTCAAAGTTGTTCTATTTTCCGATTATACCCCCTCAGTTTCAAATATTTTTATCTGAATTCTTATTCAGTTTCATTAGCCTTTCTGATTTAACATGATATTTTATCATATTAAAACTTAGATACTTGCACCCGGAGGGTGCATATATTTGCTAGTATATATAAGAGAGTTTTATAATTTTCTTGAAGCATTGTGTATATATTGGTTTGGAGGTTGATTAAGAAGGCTATCACAATTCAGGTGTAAAGAAAAATAATAAGGTAACAATGGTGTTGTGTGTTAACCTGTAATTTATTAAGAATAAATTACAGATTAACACACAACACCATTGTTACCTTATTATTTTTTCTTTACACCTGCATTGTTATAGCCTTCAAAATCAACTTCCAAACCAATATATATATATACCAAACTTATTGGTAAATCCACGCGGTGAGAAAAAAAACAGCAAATAGTTTGATTGTAAAAATATATTACCAAACATCAATTTTTTGGAAAGAAGAACAAAAAATAATCTATTGGTAAACTATTTTTGCCAAAAGAAAAAACAATTTACATGCATATATATATATATAAAATATATATATTCATACAAAACCGCCAGGAGACTAAAGCTAATAAGTAAAAAGTACTCAATACCTAAGTAGAGCAAATAATAAAGATAAATCTAATGAGTCAGACGGACCTACTAAAAGTTTCGCTTAATGCTTTTCAGGGCTAAGATCTGACTTCAGATTTATATATATATATATATATATATATATATATATATATATATATATATATATATATATATAAATGGACTCTCCCGTCGATTTTCGACGTATGAGGGTTCATACACACAATGCACTCCCACACAGGGATTTGTTTATAGTGGTGAAGGCTTGTGTTGGACCATCCACACTTTTTGGCACAGTCGATAAGAAAGAATTCGTGCACCAAGGGTTGCCACAAACCCAATCAACGACCGACCTCAGGAATTTTGAATTCAGAGTTATCCTTATATATACTAGCAAATATATGCACCCTCCGGGTGCAAGTATTTCAGTTTTAATATAATAAAATTTCATGTTAAATTAGAAAGGCTAATGAAACTGAATAAGAATTCAGATAAAAATATTTGGAACAGAGGGGGTATGATTGAAAAATAGAACAGCTTTGAAACTAACTCTTCCATCATTTTCCCTTACTCCCGCCTTACATTGGTAAATTTTCCTAATTTAACTATTTAGTTAAATAGGAAGTAAAGAATAATATTACAGTTATTTCTTCTTGTTATTGGATTTCTTTTAAGATTTATCACCGAGATTTTTGCTGATATTCATTAATATAAAATCAAACAATTAGAAATCAATAATACTAAGCACATATTTATTAAAATCAAATTTTTAAGATCAGTATGCAAATTAGCTTTCCCATTCACACTGTAAACCGCTATTTTGTTGTATATATAAATACAATTACATGTTATTCGTATGTAGATATGGTTAACAGTCTTAATGATGTAAAACAATTTTATTAATAATTAAGGTTTAAATAAAAATAAAATCATGGAGAATGTGATGTAAATAACAAAGGGAATTGTGACTTGAATAGTAATATAGTTTCGGTTACAGACATACAAACCCACAATCTCCATTATAATAAGATATATATATATATATATATATATATATATATAACGGATATATCTATTGCACAATATTAATAGAACAGTAGGAATTAATAGTGTTAAAACATTTTATAAATCGCACATTTATTTATTTGTGCCCAGTTCAAAATGGAGAATTCGCTTCCTGGTATTTTGAGCCACCCTCGGGTACGACGATGATCACTCAACCGCTCAATTCACCTCAATGAATGTTCTTCTCTATAAATTAAGGGTGAAGTCTCGAATGTTTCTTCGAAAATTAATGAATAACTTACACAGCGTGACTTGACCCTAAGTCATTTATTAGTTGTTGATACGTCTGTTGAATTTATATATACGTGTAACAATTATTATGGGACAGCAACATTTATTAAGTAAAGAGCGTCTATTTGATCATGTGATCGTTAAAAAAAGTCTCAAGTTTAAGCGTATCGTTTTCCCAGGAAAAAAAAACACTCAGAAACAAAATAATAGTCCTTTTTTTTTATTAGTTGTGAAAAGATTTTTTTAAATGAGCGAAAAAAATTCGATATGCGATTTCTGTACACAATTCACATTGTCATTAACAAAAAGCTCGCATTTCCAAGGAATAATGAATTTTTAACTCTCCGCAGCATTTAACGTAAATTATATATTAATACTCGCGAATGCGTGTGGTGTAATAGTAATCTCACACAACCGTCCTTCATTTGATATACTAGCAAATATATGCACCCTCCGGGTGCAAGTATTTAAGTTTTAATGTAATAAAATATTGTATTAAATTGGAAAGGCTAATGAAACTAAATATGAATATAGATAAAAAGATTGGAAACAGAGGGAGTATAATAAAAGATTTGAAACAGAGGGAGTATAATAAAAAATGGAACAACTGAAACTTACTCTTCCATCACTCTCGTCTTTCATTGTTATTTTTTCTAATTTAAGTATTTAGTTATAAGAGGAAGTAAAGAATAAAATGACAGTTATTTTATCTTGTTAATGGATTTCATATAAGATTCATTGAAGAGATTTTTGCTTATATTCATTAAAATAAAACCAAACAGTTAGAAATCAATAATACTAAGCACATATTTATTAAATTCGATTTTTTAATATTAATATGCAAATTAGCCTTCCCATTCACATTGTAACCTGCTATTTTCTTGTATATATAAATATAATTGCATGTTGTCAATATGTAGACATAGTTAACAGTATTGTAAGACAATTTTATTAATAATTGAGGTTAGATAAAAATAAAATCATGGAGAATGTGATGTCAATAACTAAGAGAATTGTGACTTGAGTAGGAATATAGTTTCGGTTACAGACAGAAAAACACACAATCTCCATTATAATAAGATTTAATTCATATGCATGGTGGAGCGTTGTGTAATGGTTAGAGTCGTAGGAAATGGACTCGTCGACCCGAGTTCAATACCTGGACGAAGCTGTTTGAATTTAACATAGCGCTAATACCCTTGGGAAAGGCATGCATCAACTACACTCCTCCAGCTATGGGTAAGCAGTAGTGCAGACTGGGCTCTTATTATTATTATTATATTGGTGATCATTAATTCGTATTATTGATCGTAAGAAAACGTACGGATTGGGTTAATTGTTTCTTTTGAAAAAGATAAACATAGTCATACAAATACGTACTAAACATTTACTACTTAAAGTATTGGTATTTAGTCATTTCTTTTACAAGGTCTTTGTTAACATTGGGAATCCATGTGCATAGGTGCAAACCAGGTGTGTAATTGCAAAAATATTATTAGCTTCACCGTGATATTATCACGAGTGTTAGGGCGTACCCACTCCTCCTACCATTATAAAGGAAACAACCATCTTAAATCTTTTTTCTCGAAGCAAACCACAAACACACACACACACACACACACACACACACACATATATATATGTCAAGCTTGACAAGCTTAATTTCGCTAAGATGGTCAGCTGTGTACTGTGGCCGAGGCGATAAAAGTGTTTCACTAGTGTTTCACTGTGTCTGCTGAAGTCCCGGTTTCGATTTCTGTCGGAGGGAAATCGTTAGTATATACCGCTGATGAGACTTAATAAAGTCGAAACAGTCTGTACGGTATTCTACACATCGAGCCATCCTTTACTGGGATTACACTTGTCAAGTTCATTTTCTATAAGAAAAAGTATCGAATTTTATGCGATACATGCGTTGTAAGTGCCTTCAAGTAAAAATTTAATATATAATATATATATATATATATATATATATATATATATATCTCCTAATTGACGGTCACTGCCAACGAATAAAGTAAGGCTTTACTATTAAAAGGATATGAGCCCTCTGGTGACATTGACATATACACCTATGTATTTATTTATCAGTTAAATTCGCATTCGCATGTAAGTTCTGATGATGGCCTAGTGGTGAAGAACACATGATAAATCGGTTGGGTTTCGATCCAGGCCGGAGGTAGTCTGCGAATTCTAGCCACACTGAGGAGACGGGATACTTCGAAACACGGTGTTTTGTGATAAGTATATGTATATATATATATATATATATATATATATATATACATGCACACACACACACAGACTGTTTAGAATTTCTTATCGTTTGCAATGAATCCTATTTTTTTTTCGAATGCTCTCAGGACCTCATCACAATTCAAAAAAGGAGGAACGCTGTTAATGATAAAGTAAAGCCTTCGGGGTGGCCTAAAGTCGGTATCAGCCAGACAGTAAGGGAGTCAATCCCCTATTCGCTAGCGCTAGACCAACGAAATTGTTTTTACGTCTGAGCCGGAGCACTACACGTACCATCAGCTCCATAATTATCGCTCATATTCCTGTGCTACTCATGCACTGAGTTGGTGAGGACCGTTATCGAACCCAGAACCTTGTGGTTCCTTGGCGAACGCTCCATCGACTGAGGTAAACCAAATAGAATTGTCATATTTTCATTTCATTTTCACTTGAAAATACCATTTTTGACGGAAAACTACCAACAATTATTTTCCCAAATATATATATGTGTGTGTATATATATATATATATATATATATATATATATATATATATACTCATCAGATATACGACAAGAAGCATGCGTGGAACCCATAACCACATCATATATATATATATATATATATATATATATAGGGTGGGCCAAAAGTAGGGTTACAGTTAACACTTAAACATTTTACCTTTATTAGAAATTTATATCTAAAACGTGATTGTAAAGGTGAAACATAATGAAGTAACTGTAACCCTACTTTTGGCCCACCCTGTATATCTTTGCTTATTATTTACGTCCGTCGAGATTTTTTTTTTCCTTGCATTTCTAATAAGGCAAATACGGCGGTCAAAACAAAAAGTTTCTTTGAAATATAACACGAAGAAAAATACAAAAGTAAAAAGAAAAAAATACAAAAGTAAGAGAAAAAAAAAAGCAAGAGATAGACAGACAGACAGACAGAGACAGACAGAGAAGGAGAGAGGACAAAATAGCTTCTTTTTTTTCTTGACTTTCTTTACAAATTCTTTGTAAAAAAGCAAAAGTGTCTATTCATGACCAATTAAGTGTTCTTTATCTACCTTCTTTCTACACATTCTAACCCCAGTGAAGAGACAAGTCTGACGACCGTGGTGACCCGGAGAGAGTGTTAAAGAGAGAGAGAGAGAGGAGAGACGGGACCCCCATCTCTTTTGGTCCTACCCTGATCTCTTCTACACTTACCCAGCCTTTCGCATCGTCTAATCTTTCTCCTCTATTTGCTTTGTTTGTTTTTTATTTGGTTTTATTTGTATGTTTACTTATTTATTCAAACCTTTGTTGTTATTGTTTTGTTGTTGTCATCGTCGCGCCTGTCATTTTTGTGTAATTTGGTGTGTAAGGAGGTCGAGCCTATGGTGGTGCGTCCCCCCGACTGTCTGGCGGGTAAGGGGACAAGGATAGGACTATATAGAGCAAGGAGTTAGAAAGCCTAACATCACCGTTGACAAGTCGACAAGTCATTCGTTGACGAAAGCCTTGACGACCCAAGATGAGAAAGATTAGGGCAGGCCGGATAAGTTAAAAACCGGGAGAGGGGGTAGATGTGGGGATAATCCGGCCCGTCTAATGAACAGTGTATATATGCTGGGGGTGAGGTTTGGTCTGGTTTGGTAGAGTTTCGTCAGGTAGAGATGGGGAGATTCTGGACCCGTGTTGGTGTCAGAGGAGAATGGAAGTGGTACGATGAATAATGGAGGGAAGGGCGGACGTTGTACTAGGGGTCGACGAATACGCACGCCAAGCATCTGGCTCCGATGTCGTCACTTGTCGGCTAAGGGGCCCCTAAATCTGAAGGTATTCGGTCCCTAATTGAACACCTCTGCATATTTGCCTGGATGATATGAGACTATGTGTCTACTAAAAAGCGCCGTCTGGTTGCTAGCAGGGCGACGCCGAAGCCAGTAATCGTCAGCCAGCAAGCCACACACACGCACATACACATACACACGTGTGCGTACGCACATACGCAATAATACGTATGCATACATAAAGACACGTGCAAATACAAAAAAAACACGTACATACATATACCAGACACAAACACACAATCATACACATACTCATACACCCATATATATATATATATATATATATATATATATATATATATATATAATGTATTGGGGTGGAAATAACATACATTTTACAACTGACGGGAAATAGAATTGTAAAAACTTGATGGACGATGCAGATTTTGACCTGGGTATAGAATGTACCTAGGGTCGGAGTACTGTTGATATACCCCTCGTTTTGGAAACTGCGCCCCCCTTACGATTTATTGTAATTCTGCTACATTAGTTAGATGTTTAATCTTGAACAAACTAAAAGACATATTCAGAATGATGCAATTATAGAATGACATAGATATAAACTGTCAGTTTCTCGCCTATGCGTTCACCAAACCAAGTGTTCAGTCTAAGAAACTTGGTTTGACGAACACACATAGGTGTTGTTCTGTGTAATGGTTATCGTCGCCGACACGAATTGAAATCAGGACGTGGTTGTATTTAACATAGGGCTAATACTCTCGGAAGAGTCATGAATAAAATTATTCTCCCTTCTGCCATCTGTAAGATTGCAGGATGGACTGAACATTAGCATTGGTATGGTTTATCAGGAGAAAATATCTTAATTAAAACATGTTAAACTCCGCTTAAATTTACCTTGTATCGTATCCTGCGCATGCAGAGGGGTTATATATATATATAATATATATATATATATATATATATATATAATCCAAAAGTCCAGAGAAGAAATCTTCCTTACGACATTTTTTTTTTAAACAACTTGTCGCAGTTTGAGAGCTCAATATGTGCTCTTATTTTTAGAGTCACAGAGCAAATTTATAATTAACGAAATAACAAAAGACTTCTTGCATTATATATTTCGGGGAGCTTAGACAAAATGTCTAATTCTCCCGACTCATCAGATGCGAATGATGAGTCGGAGAATTAGACATTTTGTCTAAGCTCCCCGAAAAGTCTATAATGCAAGATCCCTAAGTCTTTTGTTATTTCTTTAATTATATATATATATATATATATATATATATATATATATATATATATCATCTTTCGCTATATAAATATCCTAAACAATTTGCTGTTCATTTTCAATGGGCTTCGTCTTGAAGATAAGCGGATGTACACGCTGCCTTGAAACCAAGGGTAACGAACGCATTTTTATATCGTTTTCATTTTCTGAATAAATAAATAGCACACACACACACACACACACACATATATATATATATATTTTTTTTTTTTCAAGTACCTATTTGTGTGATTACTATTTCTAGTCCTCCGAGCTTTTGTTTTGGGTTTTTTTGTTTTGTTTTTTGTCTTATCTTTTCTTTTTCTAATTCTTCACACATGGAAATTCACTTGGTAAATATTATGGTGAACATAAATGTTTTGTGCATATTACTTAAAACTTTGGCACACAGGTGTCAATTAGCGCATATATGCACAATTGTAGTGGAGTAATGGTTAAAGTCATGGGAAATGGACACGTCACCCCGAGTTCAAATCCTGGACGTGGTAATTGCATTTCACTTAGCGCTAATACCCTTGGGAAAGGTATAATCCTACTCTCCCTCCAACTATGGGTAAATAGTAGGGCAGACCGGACTCTTTACCCTTGGTTAGGCAACCGGTCTAGGAGAAGGAAAACTCTGAATTCAAACCTGTTAAACTCCGCTTAAGAAATTGTCTTTGCGTCGCATCCTGCTCGTGCGGAGGGGTTGGTAAAATATATATATATGCACAATTGTAGGCTCTAGCCGTGTCTCGGTTATCGCCTAAGAAAATTGACGGTACGAACCGAGTTCGAATTCTGAATGAAGCTGTTTGCATTTCGCATAGCTGTAATATCCTCAAACAATTTAGGTTAGCATAGAGATAAACGGCGAGATTTTCATTTATGCGTTCATCAAACCAAGTGCTTAGTTTAATAAAAGTTTTGAAGAAAAAATATAGGAGGCGTTCCGTGCAATGTTTATCGTCATAGGAAATGGACACGGCGATCTATGCTCGATTTCTGGACGAAACTGTTTCGTATTATCTGCGTTATTCGGACTATTGTCCTCACCTTCATTGTTATCCGTACAACGTTTCGGCCGATGTGCCCTCCGGCCTTCTTCATGTAATTCTTGTCGGAATTGGGAACCTTCTCGGACTCGGGAACCTTTTTTTCAGACTCGGGAACAATTGAACACATGGCCTAGTGGGTAAAGGAGTTAGGTTAAGACAGTTCTAAGTGACAGTTATCTCTGTAAGAATCTACAGGTTCAATCCTGGTCAGGAGCAGTAGTAACATAGAATAATAATTAACACAGCTTAACACCTGTACCCCAGCTATGGTTAGCGGAATGAGAGCAGGATACCCTCGTGGATTAAATTAAGGGTTAGGTTCAAAGTTCTGTGATGGCTCCCAATTACGACAAGAAGGTTCCCGACTACGACAAGAAGGTTCACGAGTCGAAAAGAAGGTTCCTGAGTCCGACAAGAAATACCTGAAGAAGCCGGAGGGCACATCGGCCGAAACGTTGTACAGATAACAATGAAGATAAGGACAATAGTTCGAATAACGCAGATAATACTAATCATCAAGCCTCATCTCAAACATTCAGAGAAAGAAGCTGTTTCATTTCACATAGTGGTAATATCTTCGAGAGAGATATAAATCCAAGTATTCTCCCTCAATATGTAAATAGTTGGACAGCTAGGCTCTTTAACCTATGTATGGCAACCCATCTAGGAAAACCTGAATTTAAACCTGTTAAACTCCGCTTAAAAAAATTGACCCGGTTTGCATCCTGATAGTCACGGAGGGGTTGGGTAAATACTTATTGATAGTCTTTTTTGAATTGTCAAGTACTTGTTTATTGAATTACTATTTATAGTTCTCAAAGTTTGTTTTTTTTTTTCCATACCTTAAAATTCACTCGGTACACATAAAGTTCTGTGCATATTACGTTAACTTCGGTGCACATGTGTCAATGGGTGTCAATGTGCACACAATTGTTGAAAATTACGTTTTTCAGCTTTATATTTTTACGAGCACCAGAAACTAGTATATTTGTTCCAACCTAAAGAAAAGTGTGTTCTCATAAAAAGAACTATTGTGAGTTCGATTTGTTACATAATCTATGCGGTTGCATAAGATTATGTCAATCTCATACCATGGCCGGGTCCTTCTATGGAAAATTACAGAAGCCCGCCAAATATGTGAAGTCACGTGGGACCTTTTTCAGAGTCCCCAGTTTGCAGTTGGACGTCAGGCAGAGCAGTCGGCCATTTTGTGCTCTGTCTAAGGCTGGAACTCGCGCGCGCTATGTTAGTCAGATATTTAGTTACGTGAAATGTATAGTTAAGGAAATAAAAGTTTATATAAGTAAAATGTTCTTGTGGTTGATGAATGTCTTGGTAACAAGACTAAGAAATGAATCCAGGACGACCAGCCAGCAGGAACATAGCAACAGAAGACCTTAGAAGATTCCAGACCAAGATGTTAGAAGATAGACGATCAGAATAGCAAAGCCGGCCAGAAGAGAAGACGACTAGAAGTAAGAAGTAAGAAAGGGTATACAACATTATATCGATTTCGTACTGTGAAAACCTCAGTATGCAATAGATTCTCACAGTGTCCAGAGACTTATGACTTCATGTCAAACTAACCTTGTTGACTAAGATGATTTGGACTGAATATGAATGGTTTCATTCATCTTTAGGCAACACCGTTGAAATAAATGTAAGAAGGTCCAGGTTCAATTTCTGATCCCTTCGAAAACAGAAAGTGAGCAGTTTTTGTCACACAGAACTGAGCTTTTGTGTATGGTTGAGAATCCTTTCTATTAAACACAGTCTTATCTCAAATCTCCAAGTCGACTTGCTTGTCTATAGAGTTATTAACGGATCGGCATGCCGAGCAATTCGCATTCCGTGCATCGTAGTGACAACTTTCTCTCCAAGTGACAGATTCTACTGGGTTACATGTCACCGACGCGACTCAACGCGGCAACTTATACTGATGCGTAAACACGGATTTGAACTCAGATTTTCCATTCTTGATAATAAAAGGGTTATTCAATATATACATTAATGGGAAAAAAAACCTGGAAAAATTATCTTGCTTTCAAAAATAATGCCGTTTATTCATTGAATAACCATCGTACACACACATACACACACACACATTATATATATATATATATAAATTCATGAAATTCAAAAATTTACATCAAGCTATTTTACTTCCTAAACCGAAAGTCCACGACAAACAATGATTAGTATAAATATCACCAGAGTCTAGTATCATTCATATTAGTAATTCGAACATAACGGGTAAGTCAATTGTATTCTTAAATATTAGTCTATTTGAACATTTAGATTCACCATTTGCTCATGCTTAAAAAAAACAGAATTTTTTAATAACTCAGACGGCATATATATATATATATATATATATATATATATATATATATATATGTGTGTGTGTGTGTGTGTGTGTGTGTGTGTGTGTGTGTGTGTGTGCGTGTGTAAAAGGAATGACTTACCGGTAAAAATATTGGCTTGGTCTCAATATTTGGTTGGTATAAGTGTTACTCGGATAAGTCGGCGTTATAACAAATACAAAGTGCTCAATACGTAAGTAGAGCGGATTTATTATTATAGTGTGTAATAATCTATTAATAATGGAGATTCGCTTCCGGTTTTTGTC
>CM042144.1:114215686-114235686 GCA_023376005.1 Doryteuthis pealeii
GAACGCACATATTTAGTTTGGTCTATTTGTTTAACGACATATCAACTCCTGATGGGTTATCGAAAGCCAAAATTTGATTTATTTGTAAACGTTTGATCATAACCATAACTATATTTTAAATATCCCGTTACATTTTTGACTGCACTTTTTTACTCATCTATAATCATTTGTTTATACAGTTATAAGAAATCAAATATTCCTGTCTAATACAAATAATTTGCACAAAATTATATGATTTCAAGTATTCATATCCAATACTAATAATTTATACATATTTACATGGTTTAATGTAAATATGGTTTGTACGCATTTATATTGTTTCAGATATCAAATGCCAATAATTTTCAAGCATATCTATTTAACTCTAACAGGTACTACCACTCCAGGTCAGGGTGAACCCTAACAGGTACTACCACTCAGGTCAGGGTGAACCCTAACAGGTTCTAACAATCTCGGTCAGAGTGAACCCTAACAGGTACTACCGCTTCCTATCAGAGAGGACCCAAATAGGTACTACTACTCCCTATCAGGGAGGACGCTAACAGGTACTACCACTCTGGATTTGAGCGGATGCTAACAGGTACTACTAGTCCGAGTAAGAGCGTTTCTGGATATAATAACAATGAAGGGGTACTCCACACTTCCCAGAACTTCAAAACTGGATCCTCGTCACTGGATACTAGTTATTGTCTCATATAGAACACCCTTTATAGGTGGGGGTCTTACCCTCTGCAGTGGATATATACCCAAGACCCCCATCCCCCTTTTTGGTGGGGTGTCTTACGTTTCTGCAAGGTATACATACCAAAGACTCATTTTGTAGGGAGTCTTACCCTTCTGCAGAGGTATATACCCAATATCCCTCCCAATGTGGTGAGGGATCTTATCCCTCTACAGAGGATACATACCAAAGACCCCTCCCTTTTCGATGGGGATTCTTACCCCTCTGTATAGGATATATACCCAAGACCCCTCCCCTTTTGGGTAGGGTATCTTGTCCCTCTACAGAGAATACATACTCAAGACCCTTCCCATTTTTGGTAGGGTGATACACTCAGCTTATTCTAAACGCAGCTAACAGGGCGACAGAACGCACTGATCTTACACATTGTTGCTTAACTTGAGCAAACCGTAGAGAGAATGTAAATGCGTCACTACCGTGTGAAATTGAAATGTGGCCATATGGGTGTGTATAATTGTTCATCGTCCCGCTCCGGTATAATTATGTTTTTGCCGTCAGACATGTTGCAAGGAATAAGAAACGATACATAACTTGAGTCGCCAGTCGCCCAGTTGAGGGGGACGATTTTTAGCTATTAAGTTGTCTTTCAGAGAATAAGTCGTAAGAACGTAAAGGAAAAATGATATGCAATTACTAAAGGGGGGAAAGTAAAAGTAAAAAGATGAATTGAACAAAAGAAAGAAACAAAAAGAAAGAAAGAGAGAGAGAGAGAGAGAGAGAGAGAGAGAGAGAAGAGAAAAATAGAGACAAAAAAGGAAAAGGCCAAAGAAATAAAGAAAGAGGAAAGAAAGAAAGGAAGGAAGAGAGTAGAGAGAAAAGAAAAAGGGCATTAAGAAAAGAGAGAATGAAAGCAAAGAGAAAAGAAAAAAGTGTGTATAGAGAACGGAAAGAAAGCATAAAAGAACGAGATAGACCATAGATGAAAAAAGAAAGAAAGAAAGAAAGAAAGTATAGAGAAAGGGAAAAAAAGAAAAGATAAAAGAAAGAAAGAAGCATAAACGAAAAAGAGTATAGATAAAAGAAAGATAGAAAGAAAGAAAAAAAAGAAAGAAAGAAAGAAAGAAAGAAAGAAAGCATAGATGAAAGAATGAAAAACAGAGCGTATAGAGAAAATAAAGAGAGAGTAGAGAAAAAGAAAGAGGGTAAGAAGCAATGAAATATAAATGAAAATGTGAATGAAATATGAATATGAATGAAAGCATAGGGAAAAGAAAAACGAGTGTATAGAGAACAGAAAGAGAGCATAAAAGAAAGAAAGAGAGAATAGATAAAGAAAGAAAGAAAGAAAGAAAGAAAGAAAGAAAGAACGAAGCCAGAGAGTATAGAAAAAATATAGAAAGAGAGCAAAGAGAAGAGAAAGAAAGAGAGTAGAGAAAAAGAGGATATGAAGAAAAGAGTGAATGAAAGCACAGAGAAGTTAAAGAAAGAATGTATAGAGAAAGTGAGCATAAAAGAAAGAAAGGAAGCGTAGATGACAGAAAGAAGAAAGAAAGAAAGAAAGAAAGAAAGAAAGAATGAGGGTATGGAGAAAACAAAGAAAGATACCATAAAGAAAAGAAAGAAAAAGAGTAAAGAAAAAACAAAGAGGATATGAAGAAAAGAGAGAATGAAAACAGAGAAAAGAAAAAAAATAAGTATCATGAAATTGACCATAGAGAAAAGGAAGAAGGTACTAAAAATAAAAACAGAAAATTAATAGTGATAAAAGAATGAGACAGAGATGTAAGAAAGACGAGGGGCAAAACAAATATTTCATTCGCTTTCTGTTTCAAAATTTCCATAATTGATTTTAAATTTGGCTCAATTTTACCCAGCAAAATATGTTACCTCATTTCAAAATAAAAATATGGAAAGGAGGGACATTCATGAGGCTATAATGGCGCTAATACCCTTAAAAATCGTATGAATCTAACTATTCTCCCTCCAGCTATGTCTAAATACCAGAGCAGATTGGACCCTTTAACCTTGGAGTGGCAACCGGTCTAGGAGAAGGAAAATTCTTAATTCAAACCTCTGCTTAAAATTTGACCATCCTGCTCGTGCGGAGGAGTTGAGTAACTATATATGAATATGCTTGTCTGTGAGCACTTTACCGTGGATTGGTGATTATGAACATGAGAGTTCGATCCTCACAATGTTGTCAATGCTTCTTGCCTTGCAACACAACTAGCGACAAGATAGTTTCCATGAACATGATATTACTTTTATCGAGAGCAAATGGAATGATTGGCTGTATATGGTTTCAAAACAGTCAAATGTTCTTTCAAAGATAAAGAACACCCCCCCCAAAAAAAAAAAAACTCGTATAGAATCGTCTTCGAAATCCTGGTCTTTAGTGTCTATATATGGAAATTGGAGTGAAATATAAAGATTGGAGGGAATACAAAGAGGAGTGACAAAACTAATAAAAAGAGTTTAGAATCTTATGAATGCAGCAACGCTTAAAACATTCAGCTTTTAACTAAATATGAAACGTTACCTGTTTAAAATGCAAGATAATTATTGGTATTAGATGACAAATGATTATTGACAAAAAGTGCAATGGAACATGGAAATATATATATAGTGATATATATATATATATATATATATATATATATATATATATATATATATACCAACATACTTATATATGTATATATATAAGTGTATATATATTATATAATATATATATATATATATATATATATATATATATATATATATTTATAAGACTTTTCTTAGACTTAGCGGAGACTACTAATAGGATTGAACTCAGTACGGCTTTTATAGTCTGGCTACTAATGATTATTTCATTGTGAAGCGAACAGTAAAATATGTTATAGTTACATTGGATGGGAGTCTGTAAAGCATTGCAATATATATATATATATATATATATATATATATATAATATATATATATAAGAGAGTTTCATAATTTGCTTGAAGCATTGTGTATGTATTGGTTAGGAGGTTGATTTAGAAGGCTATCACAGTGCAGTTTGGAATAAATAAAAAATAATAATGCGGTAACAATGGTGTTGTGTGTTGACCTGTATTTTTTATTCTTTCTTGAATTTTCGAGGTAATACCTCTTTATCAAAAGAATTGAACTGAGGCAGTACAGCTATGGCATTTCTTCCTAAATGAATTTTTTTTTTTTAAATTCATTTAGGAAGAAATGCCATAGCTGTACTGCTTCAGTTCAATTCTTTTGATAAAGAGGTATTACCTCGAAAATTCAAGAAATAATAAAAAATACAGGTCAACACACAACACCATTGTTACCGTATTATTATTTTTTATTTATTCCAAACTGCATTGTGATAGCCTTCTAAATCAACCTCCTAACCAATATATATATATATATATATATATATATATATATATATATATTGTAAGGTTTAACTAACATCCAAAGTCATATATGTACACAGATGGGTAGTTATTTTTTGAGTTGATTATCCCCTAATATATATATATATATATATATATATATATATATATATATATATGGGTGGGATGCGTGTATGAGAGAGAGGGAGAGAGAGAGTTTATTTATGCTTAGGTTTTAATAACTTCTTATATCTACAACATTTCTGTTTGTGCGTGTGAGTATGTGTGTGTGTGTGTGTTATATTTGTGTGTCTACATGTGTGTGCGGTATCTCTGTGCACACTTCTTTGGCACTCGACTTCACTTCCGTTCCTGGTCAATTTCCCAGCCAATCAAAACTGAGAGATGTCAACACGGCTTGAAATTTGCATCATTCTAATTCTTGCCAACAGGTGTAACACACAACAACAACAAAAAAAAAATTAAAAAAAAAAAAAAAAAAGACAAGATTTTCGGGTGGGAGCGGTCTTGGAAAAAGATAATCTAATTACGGGTATCTGCAATGCTATTGGCTAAGTGCACTCGCAGAACTTGGAATATTTTGTAGCCAATAAAGAGAAACATAATTCATTGGATCCTAGACTTAATTAGATGTGTCAATGTACAGCTGCACTGTCTTGTATTCTCACCCCTCCCCATATATGTGTGTGTGTGTGTGTGTGTGTGTGTGTGTGTGTGTTTGAAACGAGACTGTGAAAAATGCCAGCATTAACATAAGTTTCCATTTCCGCCAAACGTTGCCTACACGAGGGAAAGGATCCTGTTCCGTTGGTAACTACTGTGCGTCGGAACGATATACAGATATTTGATAAAATCGAAAGAAATATTTACATCTTGGTGGAAATGTGTGTATGCGTGTATGTGTGTAGATTTATCATATATTTTTTATACTCAGATTAAAACCTAAAAATATCAATGCGTTGGTTGAAATGTATGTGTGTAAATGTGCGTATATATATATATATATATAATATAATATATATGTGTGTGTGTGTGTGTGTGTGTGTGTTTTAAATTTATCATATATTTTTCATACCTAGATTAAAACCTGGAAATATATATGCGCTGTCGTAAATGTGTGTGTGGTTGTATGTATATGTGTATGTGTATCTTGGATATTTACCATACATTTATCATACTCTGATTAAAAAATAAAAATATCGACGCGTTGTTAGAAATGTGTGTGTGTGTGTGTTTAGTGTATGTGTGTGTAAGTTTACCATATTTTTCATACTCATATTAAATCCTATACCCTGTCTGTGGGGCTTAGAATATGCTGATTACATCCCCTGCTGAAGGATATGACTCCCTTCAAAAAAACAGTTCTCTAGAATATGATATTAAACTTTATCTGATGGCGAAGTTCTAGTTCTTGATCTGTTTGGAATGTGGAATATTAACGCTACTCCCAGGTCCACTCTGACTCCGGTGTGGTAATTCTTGTTAGGGTCCATCTAGGGGTAAAATATACCTATTTGTAAATTATCTGTACTAGCAAATATGTGCACCCTCCGGGTGCAAGTATTTAAGTTTTAATGTAATAAAATATCGTATTAAATTAGAAAGGCTAATGAAACTAAATAAGAATGCAGATAAAAAGATTTGAAACAGAGGGGGTGATAATAGATAAGTAGAACAACTGAAACGTACTCTTCCATCACTCGCGCCTTTCCTTGTTATTTTTCTAATTTAAGTATTTAGTTAAAAGAGGAAGTAAAGAATAAAATGACAGTTATTTTATCTTGTTAATGGATTTAATTTAAGATTCATTGAAGAGATTTTTGCTTATATTCATTAAGATAAAACCAAACAGTTAGAAATCAATAATACTAAGCACATATTTATTAAAATCACATTTTTAATATCAATATGCAAATTAGCCCTCTCGTTCACACTGTAAACCGCTATTTTGTTGTATATATAAATATAATTGCATGTTGTTAGTATGTAGATATGGTCAACAGTATTAATAATGTAAAACAATTTTATTAATAATTGAGGTTAAAATTAAAATAAAATCATTGAGAATGTGATGTCAATAATTAAGGGAATTGTAACTTGTGTAGTAATATAGTTTCGGTTACAGACAGAAAAACACACAATCTCCATTATAATAAGATTTCATAGGAATACTTGATATCATATAACTGTGTGCAAAGGTTTTAAGAAACTGCACAAAATATGGAACTATAAACGTACAATAGAATTAACTTGGATTTGGCAGGTTTTGATAATTGATATCTGTTTTGATCATACAAGGTTTCTCTAAAAGTTAAATTCTGGTATCTTTGTTTTAGAAGAAAATGAACTGTTTCTAAAAGGTTTCGATACAGAACATTATATATACTAGCAAATATATGCACCCTCCGGGTGCAAGTATTTAAGTTTTAATATAATAAAATATCATATTAAATTAGAAAGGCTAATGAAACTGAATAAGAATGCAGATAAAAAAAATTGGAACAGAGGGGGTATGATTGAAAAATAGAACAACTTTGAAAGTAACTCTTCCATCATTTTCTATTACTCCCCTCTTTCATTGGTAAATTTTCCTAATTTAACTATTTAGTTAAAATAGGAAGTAAAGAATAATATTGGTTATTTTTTCTTGTTAATGAATTTCTCTTAAGATTTATCCCCGATATTTTTGCTCATATTCAATAAGATAAGACCAAACAATTAGAAATCAATAATACTAAGCATATATTTATTAAAAATCAAATTTTTAAGATCAATATGCAAATCAGCCTGCCCATTCACACTGTGACCCGCTATTTTGTTGTGTATATAAATACAATTGCATGTTATTAGTATGTAGATATGGTCAACAGTCTTAGCGATGTAAAACAATTTTACTAATAATTGAGGTTTAAATAAATTTTTCAAAAATCATGGAGAATGTGATGTAAATAACTAAAGGGAATTGTGACTTGTATAGTAATATAGTTTCGGTTACATAGAGACAAACCCACAATCTCCATTATTATAAGATATATATATATATATATATATATATATATATATATATATATATTAAGGGCAGTTGTGTGAATCTGTATGTCCGGAGGAAACTTCGAAAATAAAACAATTAACGACAAATTAAATATATATATATGAATTAAATATCACCAGGACTTGGTTTTTGAGCAAAAATGGAAATTTGATTTATATTCATGAAGATAATTAGAAAATAAAATTTAAATGATAACAGCATGGATTTTTTTTTTCATTTAATATTTTAGATAGTTGACATTAACATTTCTTTTCAGAGAAGCCGGATCAATGCAAAGTCTATTTTTTTACATAGGGGTGTAAATGGGGCATCCCACGAGGATTCAACTCACGATTCAGTAATAATGGATTTGCGCGACTAACTTTAAAAACTTAGATCTATCCAGGCGACACCGGGTAGCCACTGCTGGTACATATATAAAGGGCAGTTTGTGTGTATGTATGTCTGGAGGAAACTATGAAAATAAAACAATTAATGACAAAGTAAATATATATACACATTCACTATCACCAGCGTGAAGGTTTGATTTAGTTAAGATAATTGAAAAAATAAGATTTTAAATGATAACAGCATAGAATTTGTTTGTTTTTTTTCATTTAATATTTTAAATAGTAGACATTATTTGTTCTTTTCAGAGTGGCTGGATCAACGCAAGGTTTTTTTTTACATAGGGGTTTTAATGGGGGCATTCTGCAAGGATCCAATTTAGGATTCAATAATAATGGATCTGTGAGACTAACTTTTTTTACCTCTCCCACTACCCAGTCAACTCTGGATAGCCGCTTCTAGTATATATATATATTTATATATATATATATATATATATATAATATAAAAATATGGCTATTTTCAGCCGACAATATTTGGGAGAATATGTGCTTAATTGAAGTCAAACCTAATTTTTTTTTAAAGTTAATTCATTAATGATTAATTAGGCGGGATTTAACTACTTAAATGTAAGGCTAAACAAATCGAGAAAAATCATCTAGGTCGAAATGTACATTCAGAGATGATTTTTCTCGATTTGTTTAGCCTTACATTTAAGTAGTTTAATCCCGCCTAATTAATCATTAATGAATTAACTTTCAAAAAGAATTAGGTTTGACTTCAATTAAGCACATATTCTCCCAAATATATATATATATATATATATATATATATATATATATATATATATATATATAATGATTGAGAGAGAATAAATATAATAATAAAAATTCTAAAGAACCTGTATTTACAGACAGCGAAACGTGTCATGTTTTTAATTCAAAATAATTTTTCTTAATTCTTAGGATAGATAATTTGGATTTATTGGCATAACATGTTTGTATATCGGTTCAATGAAATTGTCTGTTTAAAATGATTACAGAATTGGTTAACGTAAATCATCATGGAGTCTTAGAAAGTGAGTTGTTAATAAATCTGAAAATTATTGAAGAATTATGTAACGGCTTCACTCTTCTGCAATAATAATCTTTAGTCATATCTTATAGAATTATTATTGAAACAAACTATATCAATCTTCAATGATAATCTTCGGTTATGTTTTATAGCACTATTAATAAATCCCAAACTATATCACTCTTAAATAATAATCTTCCGTTATATTTCTTAGCGCATTATCAATAAATCCCAAACTATATCATTCTTCAATGATAATCTTCAGTAATGTTTTATAGCATATTTAATAAATCCCAAACTATATCACTCTTAAATGATAATCTTCCGTTATATTTTTAGCGGATTATCAATAAATCCCAAACTATATCATTCTTCAATGATAATCTTCAGTAATGTTTTATAGCATATTTAATAAATCCCAAACTATATCACTCCTAAATGATAATCTTCCGTTATATTTCTTAGCGCATTATCAATAAATCCCAAACTATATCACTCTTAAATGATAATCTTCCGTTATATTTCTTAGCGCATTATCAATAAATCCCAAACTATATCATTCTTCAATGATAATCTTCAGTAATGTTTTATAGCATATTTAATAAATCCCAAACTATATCACTCTTAAATGATAATCTTCCGTTATATTTTTAGCGGATTATCAATAAATCACAAACTATATCACTCTTAAATGATGATCTTCAGTTATATATTTATAGGATTATTAATAGATCACAAATTATATTAAGCTTCCATAAAATGTATACTTAATAATTACTATTAGCTTTTTTTCCTTTGGAGCAGTTCCCCAAAATTTTGAAAACAGACTGGAGGAATAAGAAATCAGAGGAGGAATTGAGACCATCCAGACAACAGCATTGTTAATAAAGGCTACAATACACAGAAGAGTTCTGGAGACCTGATGTTACTCAGACTCCAGTGAAAGACTACCAAGTAACGCTGATGGGGAAAAGTCACAATGAATAACAAAATAAAATTCAAATAATTTTAAAGTTTAAAATTTAAAACGAGAGTTTGTTTTCATAAAAGTTTATATCTGTTTATTATGAATTTATAAGGTATGTTTATCTATTTACGGGACACACACACACACACAAACACAAATATATATATATATATATATATATGAAAAAACTCATTTATTCAGTTACCGGTCGAAATAAATTTAACATAACCAAAAGAAATAGCATTAAAATTCTCCTTTAAAAAGACCAAAATTTGTAAATATCAAAAGTAAACAAATCAATACACCAATGTTTTCCCTTTCTACCCAGGCGATGCTGGGTAGCCAACTCTAGGACTAGTATATATAGATTTCTTGGCCAATGACTTTTATCCATTGAAGCAGCTATTTCAGCTTCAATCTTTATTATCCTACACCACAAATCTCGAATGATTTTATCGTCTTTATTTATTATTTCCCTAAATTTCGTATTTATGTTAAGCACATGACGTTCCGGAGAAGTGCGGCCTCTTTGGGCCGTTCCCATCACACAAAATTCCCTCAAACCGAAACATCCAACCCCGAACTGAACACTTACACTCTCATCTTCCCGACGCCTCTACCAACACCCTAGACACTGTTCGTTATCACCAATGAAATTTCAGCTTTAACTTTTTATCTCGTACTTCTCTTTATTTATTCATTTTTTTTCTTTTTCAATGTCGTAAGCTTCGTTCGTTTCAATTCCAAGAGACAACTGACATAGCGGCAAATTTTTATTTCATTTCCCAACAGTAAACCCTTTTTTTGTGGTTATTCCAGCTAAGGGGCAAACGATTTCTCCTGTGCGATATTCTTCTCGTCAAAGACTCAGAGGGTGGTCCCTCAATGGATGGGACCCAGATCAAGTGGTTTAAATACATATCAAGTATTTTACAAGTATACCAAGTACTGTGGGCGGCGCATGGTGAAATGACGATCCGAGTTCAAATCTTGGACGAGGCTGTTTGCATTGCATATAACGTTAGTACCCCTGGGAAAGGTATACATCCAAATTTTTCTCATATAAGACTCAGAGGGTGGTCCCTCAATGGATGGGACCCAGATCAAGTGGTTTAAATACATATCAAGTATTTTAAAAGTATACCAAGTACCGTGGGCGGCGCATGGGGTAATGCTGACCCGAGTTCAAGTACAGGAGAGGCTGTTTGCATTTAATATAACGTTACTAACCATAGGAAAGGTACGCATCAAATTAGACTCCCACTAACTATGACTAAACAGCCAGATAGATTAGGCTCTTTAACCTTGGTTAGGCACCCAGTCTAGGAAAATAATGTTGTTTGAGTAAGGGTGGATGACTTTCGAAAATCACACAACCTTACTCAAACAACATTCTATTCACCTTAAATCCTGATAAAGGTTTGTGAAAACCGAAATGTTATAACGTCGATTTCACCATCAAGAATGAATTCGTCTTTTTGGAATCCTTCGTGTTTTCTATTTCCACATACTCTCGGATTTATTTACGAGTCACTCCCATATATATATATATATATATATATATATATATATATATATATATATATGTGTGTGTGTGTGTGTGTGTGTGTGTGTGTGTGTGAAGCCAGCTTTTGTTGTACACACGTTTGATAGATTAGTATTATTACCAACTTATCTGATAGTTTACTTTTGTCATAAAAATGATTGATACGCACGCCCCTCCACACACACACACATACATACATACACACACAAATATACAGCTCGAACACACACTACCACACATAAATGCACAAATGCACACACATTATATGATTTAGTTTGTAGACCGGCAAAACCATATTTTAAAGATTTTGATCACTGTCCTAAGATTTGAATTTGCTTTTAAGCGACCTTCATTTTAAAATTACCCCCAACACATTTATTCACTATCTAAAATGGCGTCTCAACGTTTCTTTTCCCATAAGACTTCCGCTTAGCGAAAACATCCTTTTCGACTGTCATTATGTCCAGATTGTATTTGGCCATTTTGCATTTGACGCCAACTGAACAGCAATAATAAATATATCGTTCCCATCGATCGTTTCACGCAACTTGCCCTGCTGCCAGGAGAGCGTTCAAATCTCGCCATTAACGAGAGTTAGGCAGACAAATCACGCATGATGCTCGGTTTGCACCGAATGGTAGGCTATGGCGTGTAATACGCTCTACAGATAAGACATTTTATACCTAATTGATACTGACGACAAACGGAATTAACTTAGTAAGTGATGAGATGACAAGTTTATACGTCTGGGTTTATCGGCCTTTCGCTCGAAATTGTTCTTGGTAGTCGACACTGGCAATAGAAAATCGATATAGTGTACGAATCACCACAAAGAGAAAAATCTATTGCAGATGTATCGGCCTGGCGTCAAATTTATGCCATCTATCTTTAGGAGCGAGCACACATACACATAAACACACATTTATATATTCACCAAATCATCTTAAGAGCTAACCAAACACACACACACACACATGTAGATATATATATATATATATATATATATATATATATATGTGTGTGTGTGTGTGTGTGTGTGTGTGTGTGTGTGTGCGTCCTGGACAATGCTGTTTGCATTTCACTTAGCGCTAATACCCATCGGAAAGGTATGCATCCAACTACTCTCCCTCCAGCTATGGGTAAATAGTAGGACAGACTTGGTTCTTTAACCTTCATATGCCAACCAGTAAATGAAAAAATTCTGAATTCAAACCTGTTAATCTCATGGCTGAGTGTTTGAATACACACACACACACGTGTATATATATATATATATATATATATAATCAAAATACTTTCGTAAGGTACTATGAAATAATTATCGAGATATTTATATCATCTATTTGAAATCAATTATAATATCATGTAAATATTTTACCAAAATTCTCATTGTGAAGTTCAAGTCGTCTTTCTTTTATATCGGCAAGATTCTGCCTCTTGTCGCACCTCTGGGAAAAGTCGAAAATGCTTGTCGGCGAATTTTTAAGACTACACCAGTCCCATTAAGAAAGACACCAATCGCTGTGCCAGTATTACAAAAGCTCAGTTAATCGACAGAATTAAGGTAGTTTTTGAGATCCTTCCCAGGGAAACTTTAACATTAGCTTGCTCCAGGTTCCGGAGCAGGATTGAGGCTGTGATCGACGCTAATGGAGGTTATTTTGAGTGGCTCTTGTTGGCAGTAGTGTAATTCCCGTGCCCGTTGAATTTCTTTATAATCCATTAAATTTTGTAGTCACCAAGCACTTTTCCTTTTTCCCTATGAAACCATCAAATTTCTTCCGAACACCCTATATATATATATATATATATATATATATATATATATATATATATATATTATCAGTTATTCATTTCACTTTTATTCAGAAAGAAATTAGATATATTTAAACATTTCAGACAGCAAAACCCAAAATCCTTTTAATTTATCTTCCGAAAACAATATAGAATTAAATAATATTTTATATATATATATATATATATATATATATATATATATATATATATGTGTGTGTGTGTGTGTGTGTGTGTGTGTGTGTGTGTGTGAGAGAGAGAAAGACAGAGAAAGAAAGACGAAGGCAGAAAGAGAGAGAGAGAGAGAGAGAAGGGTTTTCTATTAAGCAATAACACCCCCCTCTACTTAAACTCTTACAGGATATATATTAATGTAAATTTAATGTCTTTTTGCCAACTTCCGAATAGAGATAATTTATGATTGCCAGTTTGTTGGAGAGAACAAAGGAATAAAATAAAAACGACAAAGAATAACGGAATGAACGAATAAACGATTGCCACCATATTTCAAAAGCTTAGCGCTAAGAAGCCGACAAGCAGATTAAAATTTTTCAAATATCCGAAAATTAGTTCCAGTTTTATATCATATTTCCCGTAGTTAAATAATGGCTATTGCATTTTATAGTTCAAACATACACAATACCCATAAAAAATTAAACGCTTATTCATGCAAAAATCGGCACAACGCCTTTGAAATAGAATGTACACTGTGCCTGTTCATATTGTCGGATACCTAACCCCTCTACTGAGTGTCAGAGCTCCACATTCCGGCTTTCCTGTTAGAATTAATGGGTAGTACCTGTACTTCTACCACAATCTCATTATTTTTGGACAGGAGACTTGACAATATTTTTGACTATGCATTTTCTCATTGTCCCTATATATATATATATATATATATATATATATATATATATATATATATGCGTGTGTGTGTGTTGAAAAGAGAAATAAAGTATTGAATGGATAAAATAGGATATTTACTTAATTTAACTTACACGTGTTTCGGTCAGGAGTTTATCCATGTGTACATTATTCAATCTATTATTATTTTTAAATAACAAAATGAAATGAAATAATAATAATAGAAAAAATGTATTATTTCATTT
Source organism: Doryteuthis pealeii (assembly GCA_023376005.1). NCBI lineage: Eukaryota > Metazoa > Mollusca > Cephalopoda > Myopsida > Loliginidae > Doryteuthis > Doryteuthis pealeii. The sequence continues at coordinate 114,229,636 of CM042144.1, forward strand.
CATTTTGTTATTTAAAAATAATGATAGATTTAATAATGTACACATGGATAAACTCCTGACCAAAACACATGTAAGTTAAATGAATTAAATATCCTATTTTATCCATTCAGTACTTTCTTTCCTCTATTTCTCTTTTCAACATACCGTCGGATTCACTTCCATTTTCATTTTACACACACACACACACATATATATATATATATATATATATATATATATATATATATATGTGTGTGTGTGTGTGTGTGTGTGTGTGTGTGTGTGTGTGTTTTGTGTGCGTGCATGAGTGATTCTGTGTGTGTGTTGAAATGAAAATGAAGGAAAGAAAATGCTGAACGGATAAAGTAGATTTTATTTTTATTTTGTTTTACTGACACGTGTTTCGGCCAGGAGTTTATCCATGTACAGCACATTTTGTATTTAAAATAATAATAGATAAAGAGCATATGTACAAGGATTAAATTCCTGGCCGAAACACGTGTCAGTAAAACAAAACAAAAAAAATAATTTAATCCGTTCAGCATTTTTTCCTTATTATATATATATATAAAATCGACGAGAGAGTCCATAAGGTAATGCCATTTTGTTTGGGATAGGTAGAATTAACAACACAGTAACATGTATCATACATCAAACAGAAGCTTGTCCTCTGTGGATCATATCCCTACTTTTTGTCACCGTTTCTGTCAATAGCAATGTTCCATCTTTGAATGAGAGCATGCATGGCCCGAAGAGATGATAGTCTGAAGGCGCAAAATCCGGTGAGTATGGAGGAAGCAGTAAAGTTGTCAACCTGATTGAGCTGATTTTTCCCTCGTCCTGATGCTTGTATGTGGTCGAGCATTGTTATGCAGAAGGAGGACATTGTCGATTGGCAAATTGGGTCATACTCGTCAGATTACTCGTTAGGGTTTCAATGTAGGCCTGAGTTTATAAAAAAGACTACACATGAAATAAAGAAAAATGGCATTACTCTTTTTTTTACTCACCCACGTATTATATATATATATATATATATATATATATATATATATATATATATATATATATATATATTCGATTTCTGTCGGGGGAAATCGTTAGTATACATCGCTGATGAGACTTAATAAAGTCGAAACAGACTGTACGATGTTCTACGCATCGCACATTTGTTTGCCGAGTTCGTTTGTCATGATTATTTTCTATAATTATCGAATTTTATACAATTACGCATTGTAATTGCCTTCAAGCAAAATATAAATAATATATATATATATAATATGTGTGTGTGTGTGTTGTGTGTGTGTGTGTGTTTGGGTGTGTACATATATATGTTAGTTATTTTTCGGACAGAACGTATCAAGTAAAAATGATGGTATCTGTCCCGTAGATACCCCCCCCCCGTAGCAACATATTCCCCCTTTACACGATAGATCGGAGTATTCTGTCACCTGTATGACAGTGGGGTTGGGGAACAGGGCTATTTTGGGGAGCTTGTTCGTGCGTAAGAACTTGGTACCCCTTTTTTTTACGCCTAAATGCCGCACACAAAAAAGCTTAGTCAAATCCATGATCAGTGTAGAAATTTTCCGGCCTTTGGGTTCGAATCAAAATCTAGTATATGCTCTTCCTATTCGGGACACATAGGTGTTAATAAATATAGTAAAAAATAGATAATCAATAAAAAATTTTAATTGTTTTGCAGCTACGAATTTGTATCGAAATTTAAAAACAATAAAATAAATAAATAAAAAGGTAAACAAATAATATTTTTCTGACTTAATTATATATATATATATATATATATATATATAATTAAGTTTCAGGTTTATACAATTTAGAATTGTTTTTTAATAGACAGTGCGATTATTATTATTACTATAACATATATATATATATATGGCCGGGTTAGCTCAGTCGGTAGAGCGTTCGGCTAGAAACCACAAGGTTCCTAGTTCGATACCGGTCCCCGCCAACTCAGCGTTATGAGTAGCACAGGGATCTGTGCGGTAGTAAGGAGCTGATGGCAGGTGTGGCGCTCCACCTCAGATGCTAAAAAACAATCTCCTTGGTCTAGCGCTATTGAAAAGGGGATAGACTCCCTCGCTGACTGGCTGATACCGACTTTAGGCCGCCCCGACGACTTTACTTACATATATTATATATATATATATATATAAATGTTATTGAATATGACGTATTTTAGGAATGGTAAATAGAAAAAAGTGTAAATATATGTATATGTACATATACATATATATATATATATATATATACATATATATATATATATATATATATATATATACATATACATATATATATATATATATATATATATATATATATATATATACATATATATATATATATATATTATATGTGTATATATACATATACATATATATATATATATGTGTATGTGTGGTGTGTGTGTGTCTGTGTGTAATCCCTACTCACACAAAGGAATAATACTGTTAATGAATGTCGCACATTGCCACGCAATTAAAAAAGTAAAGAAATGTGGTAAATTTAGTTTCAGGTTTATACAATTTAGAATTGTTTTTTAATAGACAGTGCGATTATTTATATTATCATATTATTATTATTATTATTATTATATACATTCATATATGCACACACACACATATATATACAGATATGTATATACATGTCTGTGTATATATGTATATATACAATTATTTGTTTATTCATATACGCTTCTGTATGTAGGTATGTATGCATACAGATCTGATAATTCATCAATAAGTTAGTGTCCCTGCCATGTATTATTTAAAGGAATATTGCTGTGAATGTTTTATTGAACAGTATTCATTCTACGTAATTACCGTAGAAGCATTCCGTTACGTTTGTTGACAAGGAATGAGAAGATTAGATTGATGAATAAATATCTATTGTGTAAATTGCTTTTTCGTCGTTTGGCTGCCAAACTATTAATACAGTTGCATCTCCATATTTTCATTCAACTCGTATAGTAAATAATAATAATAATAATAATAATAATCTTATTATAATGGAGATTGTGTGTTTTTCTGTCTGTAACCGAAACTATATCGCTACTCAAGTCACAATTCCTTTAGTTATTAACATCACATTCCAATGATTTTATTTTTTTATTTAAACCTCAATTATTAATAAAACTGTTTTACATTATTTATACTGTTGACCATATCTACATACTAACAATATGCAATTATATTTATATATACAACAAAATAGCGGTTTACAGTGTGAATGGGAAGGCTAATTTGCATACTGATATTTAAAAAATCGAATTTAATAAATATGTGCTTAGTATTATTGATTTCTAACTGTTTGGTTTTATTTTAATGAATATAAGCAAAAATCTCTTCAATGAATCTTAAATGAAATCCATTAACAAGAAAAAATGACTGATTTTTATTCTTTACTTACTCTTTTAACTAAATACTTAAATTAGAAAAAATAACAATGAAAGACGAGAGTGATGGAAGAGTAAGTTTCAGTTGTTCTATATTTCGATAATACTCCCTCTGTTTTAAAATCTTTTTATCTGCATTCTTATTTAGTTTCATTAGCCTTTCTAATTTAATACAATATTTTATTGCATTACAACTTAAATACTTGCACCCGGAGGGTGCATATATTTGCTAATAATAATAATAATAATAATAATAATAACTAGCATGACTTGTGGCTATACCACAGTATGATAATTTAATGATTACAATGTTTGATATGTTTACTTACTGCAAAATCGGTCAATACGTAAACAGAAAAATAATCTTTTTAAATTCGCTCTTCTTTCTTTTTTAAAACAGATTAGCGTTATCGCTTCCGCGATTCACCCCATTTCTCTATCTTTCCCCGCACTTTCTATCTTTTTCTCATTAATTTTTTCTGTGCAGTATATCCTTTTTTCCCCTTTCTTTCTAATAAAAACGGGAATGGTGCATTATTTAGCTGAGGTGACGACATTCATAAATAATAAGAATTCGGCGGATAAGTAACACCAGATAATCATGAATTACAATTTTGCATTTCATCTTGGACGATTCGGATTTTATGCAGAGGGTGTTGCAAATATCTATCTATCTATCTATCTAATCTCTCTCTCTCTCTCTCTCTATATATATATATATATATATATATATATTTCGGAGAATATGTGCTTAATTGAATTCGTATCTAATTTTGAAAGTTAATTAATTAATAATTAATTAATTAGGCGGGCATACCTATTTAAATGTAAGGCTAAACAAATCGAGAAAAATCAATCTCTGTATGTACATTAGGCTCTGTACGTTATTAGGCCTCATCAGCAGAGCTATAGATAGAAAGACCGCCTGATCAGGCCTAATAGGCCGAAATGTACATACAGAGATTGATTTTTCTCGATTTGTTTAGCCTTACATTTAAATAGGTATGCCCACCTAATTAATTAATTATTAATTAATTAACTTTCAAAATTAGGTACGACTTCAATTAAGCACATATTCTCCCAAAAATTGTCGGCTAAAAAAAAGCCATATCATAAACACACCGCGTGTGTATTTACTTCTCATATATATATATATATATATATATATATATATATATATATATATATATATATATAGCAATGACATGAAGTCAAACGTCTTAGGTTGAGAACCGTCGCCACTCTAACTTTGATATATTTTATATATATGCTCTAACCATGATATTGAGCAATCTTTACTTATGAATATAGCCACCTATATATATATATATATATATTATATATATATATATATATATATAATGAGTTAATTTTTACTCTAATACCCCATGACAGCTCTTTTCTGTTCAATACAATAATTGAAAAGCATGTTTCATGATTAATAATAATTATTATCAATACAAATATCTATTGAAATCAAGATTATTGATATAAGTGTATTTTTAAAATACTAATAAAATAACAAAACAAAAGAACAAAAAAAACAACACACACATACACACATACATATTTTAATATATATATATATATATATATATATATATATATAGATAGATAGATAGATAGATAGATATTATGGTGTTTATTGGCTCAACGTCCTAATTAGCAGATCAATTTTAAATTGATTTCAAATCGAAATTATCAAGATAATTACAAATATTCATGAAACACAGAGAGATGAGCTGTATTTAGCGCTACAGACGCACACACACACACACACACACATATATATATATATATATATATATATATATATATATAAGAGATTATCCAAAACTTGGTAGTAAGGGACGATTCTATATGTGATTTCTAAGATACACTGTATTAATATTGTATGATCCAGTATGTATAAATACAGCGAATCTTTAAATCACTAAAGAGAGCTCGATGTATAATAAACTTTTAGATTATATACAGAGCAAAACATATATGTTCTTGTGGAATACATGCCTGCTTCTTTGTTGGTATATCTGATGAGCATATATATATATATAAAAGTAATTGGTAATTTGCTTGAAGCATTGTTGAGTATGTTATAAAATAATAAAATTCGAAGGCAATACAATGCGTAAAAAATAAAGACAAAAAGATGTTTTATATGTCTTAATCGATTTCAAAGCAAAGCTTTATCATCAGAGTTTAATTTCTGAAATTAAACTCTGATGATAAAGCTTTGCTTTGAAATCGATTAGACATATAAAACATCTTTTTTCTTTATTTTTTACGCATTGTATTGCCTTCGAATTTTATTATATATATATATATATATATATATATATATATATCCATGGGAAAATAATTTTTGCTTGTATAGAAATATGAACGAATTTGCTTTTAAACAACCCAACAATTATTTTCCTATAAATACATGATATATAATATATATACATATATATATATATATATATATATATATATATATATTCTACACCGGAGTGAGATGCTCTCCTCAAAAGCCTAGACCCTTTTTAACTGGCCCACCTGGGCCCCTCCTGTTGGGCCTTGGACGTCTATACTACTTTCAAACTCTCTTTATGAGAAATTAAATTTAGAATTTATATATTCTGAAAGTAATTTTCACAGCGGGCAAT
>CM042144.1:114248186-114263186 GCA_023376005.1 Doryteuthis pealeii
CCTCCCATATTTCAAACTGTCACCTTTGTGATACAAGTGAACTTAGGCAAGTGACAATGGTAGCTCCATTTTGCTAATGTCTTATAATTTCTTCTTTTCTTTTCTTACTGTGCGGTAAAGTAAAGAGTTAATGGTAGGTGTGGCGCTCCACCTCAGACACAAAAACAATATCCTTGGCCTAGCTCTAATGAAAAGAGGATTGACTCTCTCGCTGTATGGCTGATATCGACTTTAGGCCACCCCGACGACTTTACTTATTTTACTTATATATATATATATATATATATATATATATATTATATATATATATATATATATATGTGTGTGTGTGTGTGTGTGTGTGTGTGTGTGTGGTGGAGATGTGAGGAACAAAAGAACAAAACTCAGACAAAAGTGTTGATGCAGAGCTCAAAGCTCTAGCGAAATATATCCTACACACTTTTGTCTGAGTTTTGTTCTTTTGTTCCTCACATCTCCACCACATTCTGTCGGATTTATTCCAATCCTCTTCCCATATATATATATAATATATATATATATATTATATATATATATATATAATAAAAATAAATATATAAACTGATGTAACCCTGAAGAATCAATCGATGAAACACGAGTAGGTTACTCCTTTCCAATGTATAAATAAATTTTTGCTCTACGTTGTATTGAGCACTTTGTATTTGTTTTTTCTCAGTCTTAACCCCTGGATACTGTGCGCTTCCAACGATCGTACTCATACCCACCGGTAAGCTACTACTCATACATTAACAAATATATATATATATATATATATATATATATAGAGAGAGAGAGAGAGAGAGAGAGAGAGGGGTTTAAAAATGTTCGACATGACTGGATCAACATAGAACCATTCATCTAGCGTTTCATGTAAATCTCTTTGCCCGTTAACTGAAGACAACTCTTAAGGATTCAATCCAAAATGCTTTTAAATGTTTATTTATTCATTTAACCGGCGTAAACGAGCCGTAAAATGATACCGCAGCTGGCGGCCAAGGTTAAATGGACCGTCGAATGAGGATTAAATTTCGTTGTGGTCAAGACATCCTTATGGTTCGGCTGGTTTGCCACTCACCATGCTTAGCTCTCTGCCTCTGTCTAACCTTACTCCCACTCCTTACTCTCTCTACAAACTTACTCCCACTCCTTACCCTCTACAAACTTACTCCCACTCCTCACCCTCTCTAAAACTTACTCCCACTCCTCACCTTCTCTATAACATACTCCACTCCTCTCACCTCTCTCTATAACCATACTCCCACCTCTCACTCTCTATAACCATACTCCCACTCTCACCTCTCTAAATAACTATAACCATACTCCACCTCTCACTCTCTCTATAACCATACTCCCACCTCTCACTCTCTATAACCATACTCCCACCTCTCACTCTCTCTATAACCATACTCCCACCTCTCACTCTCTCTATAACCATACTCCCACCTCTCACTCTCTCTATAACCATACTCCCACCTCTCACTCTCTCTATAACCATACTCCACCTCTCACTCTCTCTATAACCATACTCCCACCTCTCACTCTCTCTATAACCATACTCCCACTCTCACTCTCTCTATAACCATACTCCCACCTCTCACTCTCTCTATAACCATACTCCCACCTCTCACTCTCTCTATAACCATACTCCCACCTCTCACTCTCTCTATAACCATACTCCCACCTCTCACTCTCTCTATAACCATACTCCCACCTCTCACTCTCTCTATAACCATACTCCCACCTCTCACCTCTCTATAACCATACTCCCACCTCTCACTCTCTCTATAACCATACTCCCACCTCTCACTCTCTCTATAACCATACTCCCACCTCTCACTCTCTCTATAACCATACTCCCACCTCTCACTCTCTCTATAACCCTACTCTCCTCACTCTCTATATAACCATACTCTCACTGCTCACTCTATATAATTTTACTCTCACTCCTGACTCTCTATATAACATTACTCCTACCCACCCCACTCACTATATATTCTTACTCACACTCTTCACTCTCTATAAAACCTTACTCCTACTCTCTCTCTCTCTCTCTCTCTCTCTCTCTCTAACCTTACTGCTTTCCTCATTCAAATTCCTTGCTATCTATATAACCTTACTTACTACCTTTCATCACACTCTCTCTCTCTCTCTCTCTCTCTCTCTCTCTCTCTCTCTCTAATATTCTCCCTCCCCACTCTCTACCAAATATTAATTTACTCCTACTCTCTATAAAACCATACTACTTTCCCCACTTTCTATATGACCATACTACCCCTCCTCATTCTCAATAAAAATTTAATCACCACTATCTATAAAATCTTACTACCCCTCCTCATGGTTTGCATTTCTCAGCCACCAAACATTTGATGACAGACCTCTGTTCAAGCCTAGGGTACTTATTTTAATTTGCTGCCATTTTGAATGACCTCCAATAGAATATTTCTGTGAGATTCAACTAGTTTTGCTATAAGCCAATTCCAAACAATATTGAGTTTACATATTTGAACAAAAATCTTTAAAAGTATTATTTTGCTTTTTTTTTAATTTTTTAATTTTTTAATTCATTTTTATTGGTATCCCTCCGTCTGCTAAAGACGATGGCGTAGTGTTCACTTTGCTTTATTTTTTATCTGCAACTGCGGATAAAAAAAAAAGAAAAAAAAAGAAAAGTGGACACTATGCCATCGTCTTTAGCAGACGGAAGGATGCCAATAAAATAAAGATTTTAAACTCAATATTTTTAATTCATATATATAATATATATATATATATATATATATATATATATATATATTATTATTATTATTATTATTATTACATAAAATTATTTTCATTTGTTTCACTGTATTTATTTAATAATTCATTAAATTATTTTCTCGTATAGTATCTATACAAATGAATACTGAAAATATTATTTGAACTAGCAACAGAAAACACCCGCCGGGCGTCGTAAAAAGTAATTATTGAAAGACATTGCCTGAGAGGGTAGGAGTTAAAAATTCAATGTCAGAGGGTTTGTATCATAAGTAAACAAAATCCTCATATTTATTAAAGGAGTAAAAAATGAAAAATAAAACAATTTGAAATGAAAACTGAGCCCCGTCCCTCTCAAATAAAATGTTGCGTGCATGTAATAATCAAACAATTATTTGAATATTTTCCACATCAATTTTACACAAAATCGTAGGTATTTATTTATTTGTAAACTTTTTAGTTAACTTCTTGTTACTGTAAAAAAAAAAAAGAAGAAAAAAAAGGACGAGAGTAAAAAACAATTTTTAAAATTGCTTACCAAGATTTTGGGTGTATATAGCATAAGAATATTGTGACGTAATCAATGACAAAGAGCTATGACGTAGTTTTTGTTACAGACAGAAATACAGACAATCTCCATTATTAATAGATATGTGTGTAACTCATAACTAAATCATTAAAAGTTGTCATATCTATCTTTGATTCTTGTTGACTGTTTCGAATTAGGGATTCAGCTCGTATATATTATTACAAGCGCAGAGCCAATCCTCTTGAGACGGACATCATTCTATAAGACAGTGCCAGTTTAATTATCTATATATATTACAACACCTACTTCAATGACAGTGTACAAACAATGATTAACAATGAGAAATACATCAGATAATTACCTACATAAACGAACCGCTCCTAACAAACTAAATGAAACGTTTCTTTTTCTTACATTAAAGCCGTTCCTTGTGCAATGGTTATCATCGTAGAAAGTGTACTCGAACACCAGAGTTCAAACCCTGGACGAGGCATAGTTCTAATACTTTTGTGATAGGTACGTTTGCTTCGGCCTCTAATTTAGAGTCAAATTGACCGCGTGTTCCCAGGTGGCCCCCACCCCAAGCAACACGTTCCCCTTTGATGTAAAGGGATAGGGTTGGGTTTATTATTGGGTGTTTGAGGAGCCCCAAAAGGAGAGAGCCGACAGAAACCACTAAAACCTTTGGAAAAGGCATGAATCCAACTACTCTCCCTCAAGCTATGGGTAAATAGTAGGGCAGACTGGCTTCTTTAACCTTGTTTCGGGAAACAGTCTAGAAGAAGGAAAACTCCGAATTCAAACCTTTTAAACTTCGCTTAAAAATTGACCTTGTGTCACATCCTGCTCGTATGGAGGGGTTGGGTAAATACATACTTAAATGAACTATTCCTAACTAACTAAATGAAACATTTATTTCCTTTATAATAACATTTTACCTACCAAAATTATCTCTCGGCTGTAGCAAATTTTCTTTTTTTACCTGTATTATTTTTTTTACCTGTATGATAGGATATCTCAAAGTTTGCATAATAGATTTGAAAACTTAAATGCTTTTCGTAAACTTATTAACACTAGCAAAATAAAAAAATACCTCCGGGCGATGTAAAAATAGATTTTTGAAACATATTGCCTGAGGGGTGGGAGTAAAAAATTCAATGTCAGCGAGTTTGTACCCTAAGTAATTAATATCATCAAATTCATTAAAGGATTAAAAAATGAAACAATTTGAAATGTAAACTTTGAATATGTATTAAAATAAAACAAACTATGTATAGATATATAATACCAGTCATGTATTTATTAAAACTTGTTTTAAAAAACAATGAGGACTGTCTAATGTAGCATGTTCAAATTTTGAGTGTATTTATGCTATGTTATGACGATTTTGGGTAATGTGACGTAAGAAGTGGCGTAGTCTTTTGTTACAGACAAAAACCGGAAGCGAATCTCCATTATTAAAAGAGATAAATGTATCTGAAACTACCTCAAAAAATCGACCGAGTGACAATTCGTAACTCGGAAAACTCGTATGTTCGGGCACTCGTAAGTCAAGGTACCAGTGGATTATAAATAGTGGATTATAAATAATGTATTTATTTACCAAACTCCTCCGCACGAGCGGGGTGTGACACAAGGTCAATTTCTTAAGCGGAGTTTAGCAGGTTTGAATTCAGTGTTTTCCTTCTACTAGACCGGTTGCCTAACCATGCTTAAAGAGCCCAGTCTGCCCTACTATTTACCCATAGTTATAGCTTGAGGGAGAGTAGTTGGATTCATACCTTTTCCAAAGGTTTTAGTACTTTGTGAAATGCAAACAGCATCGTTCAGGATTTGAACTCATCTCACCGAGTCTATTTCCTACGACTCTAACCATTACACCACCACGCACCTCCTCATATAAATATTATAAATATTGTACGTATATATGAGATGAGGTTGTGATGAAAATCCAAGTAAAGTCATGTATTTTTTTTTTCTTCTGATAATTTCTGCGCCATATCTCTGTTATGTTATTAAGTGTAACGTTATTCATTCAAATTGTAAAAAAAAACATATTTACATGACAAGGCAAATGTTTTGAATTATTTATCACAATCGAAAAGCTAAAAAGATTTATCTCCTAATGGGAACCGGGAACGTGATAAATATTTGGAACTCGGAGTTGTTGGGACATGATGCACATGTGTGACAATGTGGTGTCATGCATGCTTGAAAAAAAAAAAAAGAAGTGCGACAATGACATGTGACCCCCATCTATGCCAGCTGGAAATTGGAAGTCGTTTTAGAGCAGGTTTATTGCACAATACTAAATGCCTATCTCTCTCTCTCTCTCTCTATATATATATATATATATAGAGAGAGAGAGAGAGAGAGAGAGAGAGAGAGAGAGAGATATAAAATAGAAAGCCTTTTAAAGAGAATGAGATGGAAAGCACACTTCTTTCTTAAAGGCATTGACAACACCGACTCTATTGATAATTTCAACCTAAAATCCAAGAAATGCCCTCCAATATGCAAGGATATGCAACATTTTGAAAATGATCTCATTGATATGGTCAAGAACATTAAATTTACTAAACATTTGACCATTTACACAATTTCTGTCATTTTCAAATGAACCGTTTCGTCTTACCTGATGAATGCTTTCAGCAAGAAACCGCTGGTTGTAATACCGTTCCGTAATTAAATAAATAAAAGCAAAAACTTTTATTTGTTTTGATTTCTCATTGAACTATATATATATATATATATATATATATATATATATATATATATATATGTGTGTGTGTGTGTGTGTGTGTGTGTGTGTGTGTGTAAAATATGGAAAGTCCTGATGAAGGTGTATTAAAAAAACCGTAACGTTATAACATCGACTTCACTATCAAGAATAAATTCATACTTATTTTTTTCTATTTTCTATACTCAAACGCACACACAAACATACAACACACACATATATAATATATATATATATATATATATATATATACCAACCCCTCGTCAAAGATTTGAACTTAGCTCACTGAGTCCATTTCTTACTACGACAACCACACACATACACATATATATGGGTGAGTGTGTTTCCGGGTTAGCTCAGTCGGTAGAGCGTTCGGCTAGAAACCACAAGGTTCCTAGTTCGATACCGGTCCTCGCCAACTCAGCGTATGAGTAGCACAGGGATCTGTGCAGTAAAGTAAGGAGCTGAGGGTAAGTGTGGCGGTCCACCTCAGATGCTAAAAAAACTCCTTGGTCAAGTGCTATTGAAAAGGGGATAGACTTCCTCGCTGACTGGCTGATACCGACTTTAGGCCGCCCCGTCGACTTTACTATATATATATATATATATATATATATATATATATATATATATATATATATAGAGAGAGAGATAGATAGATAGAGAGAGAGAGAGAGAGAGAGAGACCGAGCGTATCAAATAAATAAAAATCATTAAATCCGTGCAAACTTGTGTGCACGATTTGTCTTAGATTGTAAAGGAGTTTTAAAATACACAACAGATTTTAAACAGGTCCTGTTGCCAAAACAGAGGAGGTGTTTTTTGAAAATAGATGTGTGTGTTTCCCGGAATGCCTGGGTTCTGTCTAAATTGTCTGCCCCCCCCCACTACGAGTCCCTAACGGTCCTCTGTAGTCGTACTTAAACAGAAACGGTAATTTTGATCTTTTGTCGTCCCAACCTTCTATTCTAAAAATGTTTTGGCGTGCCGGTGTCAGACGAATTTCCGGCCCAACTTGGATATTTTCCTAGTCTGTAGGATACTTTTTTTTTTTTTTTTTTGTTTCTTGTTTAATGTATTGATTGTTTTTATTTTCGAAACACGAATAATAATGGTGACATTTGCTTTGAATTAAAAAATAATGACCTTTAGGCACCCCTTTTGCGATCTCGATTCTTGGGGACATTTTTTCCATTTACACCGTCAAAATCCAGTTAATTGTTAACAGACGATTTTTAGAGGTCTTTTTTTTTATTATAAAACTAACCCCTAACCCTAACCCCTAACAAACAACCGGATTTTGACGGTGTAAATGAGAAAAGTGTCCTTGTGAGTCGAGATCGCGGAAGGGGTGCCTAAAGGTCATACGGTCCGAAATTTGTACAAATTCAAATGAAGAAAAAACAACATATCTTTTAAAAGGCAGAGGTTGTAGAATAGCTACATTGATTTGCCGTTAAAATTAGGGTGGGGACAGTAAAATATCTACATTAACTTGCAGACAAAAAGCAACAAAAACATGACTCGGAAAATATATAAGTTGGGCCGGAAATTCGCTTGACGCCGACACGTTAAAACATAGCGTAAATTAAGAGCTGGGTGCCGGGACGACGAAATATCAAAATTACCGAAAAGCCATTTATTTTTCGCCTATTTATAATGCTTAACTGTCGGCTCTCCTTATAACCCAACTACACTCTGTACAGATTACAAAGTAAGCGCGATCGAGCACAGGTAGAATTATTTTACAAAGTAAAAACATGAGTGAAACTACAAGCTGAAAAAAAAAAATACTTTGTCTCCCGTGAGCTGCCTCCTTACAAATAGAGTTGTGTATACCCCATCAGTGTACGAAAAAAGCCCAATTACTAAAAAGCTGACTTTGAAATGACATTTCTTTTCTTAGGCGGGCTTTTCCCATCTTTAAAAGCTTGGCGCAACATAACCTTCCAAATAAATCCTCGAGTCGAACTTTTCTCAAAATAAAAAGCCTCAGTTATTAAAAAATTATAATAACGAAATTATTGCGTACGGTGCCCGGTGGCACGATAACTCATAAAAGGTACATGTATAGTACATAGTGTATAGTCATTATATATACATATGTTTATTTTAAATATATATATATATATATATATATATATATATATATATATAGAGAGAGAGAGAGAGAGAGAGAGAGATTGACCAACAAAAGACACTCACAGTCTCCTTGTTCTCTGTGATAAATTTATTTTTCCTCAAATAAACAAAAGCACAGATGAAGATCTACTAAAACAGATTGAAACACTGCAGCGTTGGCGATTTTATGAACCTGTGTTATTTTCAAATTTTTCACTATAATACATACTGTTGGATTCACTTCCATTTTTCTCTTCACACACACACATTACATACATACATACATACATACAATTATATATATATATATATATATATATAAATATAATAAGATTTAGTGTAAGATTTTGGGAAAAAAATAATGCACGAAGAGGACACATTGAGCTTTCGTCTATTGTAAATTATTACATAAATTATTATTAAGGGAGATTTCAATATTCAGATATTTAATATATATATATATATATATATATATATATATATATATATATTATATATATGTGTGTGTGTGTGTGTGTGTGTGTGTATATATATATATATATATATATATATAAATAAACAAAAACATGACATGGCTCATTAATTAAGTACCCATTATTTACTATTTCTAAAACACGCCTAGCGTGATTTTCAGGTTTGAAATCGTTGAGTAGACGTGAGACGACACTAGTACTCCATTTTTTATTATAGTACAACGATTCGTGTTCTTGTAAAACCAGCAATACCGCGCAGTACAAATAAATTCCCGGCGCTATTGGCACGGGTGAATAGCAAAATTGACGCTCGATAAAGTCGACAAAATAATTGTTCTGTTGATAGGTAAGCCGACAGTCTGAGCCAAGCCACGAACTGTGTCCGCCGCCGCCACCCACCCACCTCGCCTCGACCCCCAGCCAGCCAAACCGCCCCCGCCAGTCAGCCTGTGGTTGGCACTTTGATTGCTCGGTGCCCATACCTTACATTCATTTAGAGGGGTCGGTACAGCACCAAAATTCGTCATTTTTCAGCGGCCCCAAATGTTTAGAAGTCGACTAATACAAGCACGTGGCGGAGGGCAATGAAGAAAAGAAAAGAAAAAAAAAGAAAAAAAAGACAAAAAGAAAGAAAGAAAAATGAAGGCTTCACTGATAGAGAGAAAGATGGAAAATGATAAAGAGAAAGAAGAGAAAGAAGCTTGCCGATAGAGAGAAAAGAAAGAGGAAAAGAAAGGAAGTACACAGAGAGGAGGTAAGAGGGGTGTAGAGATGAAAGCAGAACGAGATGGAAACGAGCAGAATGCCAAATATTTAGAAGCTTTCGGCGTAGATAGGCGAAATAAAAAGAGAAAAAGAAAGAAAGAAAGAACAGTGTTTGTAAGAGGGGGGGAGATAGCCAGAAGAGAGATAATTTAGAGCGAATAGTCGCTTTATAGAGAGAGGGAAAAGTGGAACAGTGAGATGGAAAAAAGATTTAAAATTACATGAAAGACAATATTTCTAATCGCACATTTAAGTTTTCTAGATCTTATGAACTTTTCGCGATCAAACGTACTCTAGTGCAGGCATGTCAAACATACGGCCCACGGGCCGTATGTGGCCCTCAGCAAGCACAAGTGCGGCCCGCAAGCAGACTGCACTCTCATACGGTTCTTTTACATTACCCCATTTTTTAATGTTTTCCAAAAAATCGTTTATTTTCATTACAACAATGTGCTGTTAAGAAACAGTCTGTTATCAAAGAGTTGCGGAAAGAGGAGGCTAATTTAGTCAATGAAAGGGAGTGAGTCTTTCCTCTTACCTTCTCCTACTTTCAATCAACACAAGGCTATAATTGAAAGTGACAATGACGCTTGTACGTTTTTATATTTGAACTCGGTCAGTAATATTCTTTTTCCGTTTTTTTTTTCAATAAAAATGAGTAGCACAGGGATCTGTGTGGTAAAGTGAGGAGCTGTTGGTAGGTGTAGCGCTCCACCTCAGACGCTAAAATAATCTCCTTGGTCTAGCGCTAGTGAAAAGGGGATAGAATCCCTCGCTGTCTGGCTGATACCGACATTAGGCCGCCCCGACGACTTTACTTTTTTAGATATGTTATTCATTGCTTTTAATTGATAAGAAATTAACGATAGTAATCATCGTTTTGTTCTGTTAATGTAGAAGAAGGATTTAAAGACATAGTTGTCATGTACGGCCCTCATGACAGACATATGTAATCCATGCGGCCCTCATGACGCACATATGCAGTCCATGCTGTCTACTCTAGTACATCTGAAGGGAAACATGTTAGTGCGTGCACGTGTTTAAAGGCTGGCATAACATAGTTTGTGAGAGATTAATAAACAGCGAAATATCACTTTCTCTTTTGTTAATCAAGAGATGATTGCATATATAGTGGAATCTTGAGTTTAATTCGTTTCACTCGTAACTCAATTTCCTCGGATATAGAAATCAATAATGACAAAAACTTTGGGGACTGAAGGAAACACATCAAATTTCGTTATTAACAAGGAATTTGGATTATTCGGACTATTGTCCTCATCTTTATTGTATATTATATATATATATATATCGGTAGCGGTGTTTTTATAACAAATATATATATATATATATATATATATATATATATATATATATCGGTATGGTTTTATATATATATATATATATATATCGGTATTTTATAACAAATATATATATATATATAATATATGATGTGGGAAGATAATAAAAAAGAGATAGCCAAAGGGACATAACAAAAAACAAATAAATACAAAATGAATCAAAGTAGTTAATCCTAATATCTTCAATCTTTCCCTGTAACTGTAATCTTTTACTATATTTATTAGTTTTGTCCCTCTTCCTTATATCAACTAGACATTGTATAACATAATGTTTAGATGCTGATAAACCGTGACATTTACACGGGTTCAGCTACTGTTTCATTCTCTCGTCAGCTTCAATTCTAATATTCCTAAGAGTATTCCTCCGAAAGTGAACGGATAGCACATATGGGGTTCGAACTCACTTACCACGATGTTGCAGTTCAGCACGTTAACCACTGGTTGGTTGACACCCTCCCGTCTGCGAATGACGATGGAATAGCGCCCAAAAAGTTGTTTTTTTTAACTACGTAGTCTGGGTGGGTTGATATGGAGGATGTGCTATTTGCACAAGCAGCAGATGCCCACTCTCCACACTGCCGCTGTAGTCAAAAGGAAACATAAGAAACCAGTGCAATTTGGTAACGGGTTTGACGCAGGAGTTGCTGTGTTCCACTGAAGTTCAGCGTTACTCCATCTTAAGGACTCCGGCTCCGGATTTGTGTTCGGGGTTTAGCTTTCCTCGGGGTCATATAAAGCCGATCGGCAGCGGTGGTTTTATAACAAACTCTTCCTTGTCCTATATGGATTGGGGAGCCTCATCTAACCAATTTGGGTAGTGTAGTAAGTGTGTAGTAAGTTAATCAATAACCCACGGGGATTTTCTCACCCTGTATTTACGTCATGTTCATTATTCTGTCTTCGTACAATATCACCGAGCCATATATCAGAAGTATAGGAAGCGCGTGGTGTAATGGTTAAAGTCATGGGAAATGGACTCGTCGCCCCGAGTTCAAATCCTGGATGTGGTAATTGCATTTAACTTTGCGCTAATACCCTTGGGAAAGGTATGAATCCTACTCTCCCTCTAGCTATGGGTAAAATAGTAGGGTAGACTGGACTCTTTAACCTTGGCTAGGTAACCAGTCTAGGAGAAGGAAAACTCTGAATTTAAAACCTGTTAAACTCCGCTTAAGAAATTGACCTTGTGACACATCCTGCTCGTGCGGAGGGGTTTGGTAAATATATATATCAGAAGTATCTAATCCAAAAAGGCTGTTTCCTTTCTTTCTTTTTTATTTTATTTTCTGCGAGGCAACGGTTCTCCAACTAATATGAGTTAAGAACGTTCCCTGGAAAACCTATGTCAATTATCTAATTCCAACCTGTCAGATTTGGCCTACAACGACGTATTTTTATGCAAAGACACTTATCACATTTGGAAGAATGCAAGATTCACGTATATACGTGTCTGTCTCCCAATGAACATGTTGATATTCATTGGAATTTGCCAGAACTGATATCTGACAAAATCCGGGAAATTGGTGTCTTAATGAAACGGTAATGGTGATTGACACAAAAGACTGCTTTGCCTGAATGTTTGACATGAGGCTTGATAATTTGGATTTTTGGGACTATTGTCCTCATATTTATTGTTAAATACTCAACGTTTCGGACGATGTGCCCATCCGACCTTCTTTAGGTGTTTCTTGGTTTGGCTTCGACATGAAGGTTCCTGAGTTCGAAGAGAAGGTTTCTGCATTCGAGAAGGTTCCTAAGAAATTCTATTCTCTTCCCCTCTAGCTATGGTAAAATAATCGGACACACTAGGCTCTTTAATCTTGGTGAGCAGCCAGTCTAAGAGAAGCACATGTTTTAATTCAAAAGGCAGATCCAAAAAAATGTTAGTGTTATGGAAATTCTGATATTAATATCATTGTCAGTATCAATCACACTACGAGTGTGTATATATATATATATATTATATATATATATATATATACATACGTACATGCGCCCCCCCCCACACACACACATATATTTAGTCTCCACGAGACTAACTTTTTCTAATCCCCCCTCTACTCAGACAACGTCGGGTAGCCACTTCTAGTCGTTAATAAATAAGATATATTCTATGTATCAATGATTTTGATTATAAATTAAATACTCAACAATAAACTTACGCAATTCCTGAATGTATTGTGATATAAGCAGTGATGTAGATTCGGTTACAGACAGACACCAAATCTCCCTTATAATAAGATATTATTTTATTAGAAAAAACAATTTGTAAATTATATTGTTAGTTACTAATTGTTTTAAATTGTATTAATAGTGAGTAACGTTCCAGTTGACTTTTCTTACAGAGCAAATTTGAAAATCCAATAAGTTCGTTTCTCTGTGATGAAAGAAAGTATTTCTTTCTTCCAGTTCTTCTTTTTAAATTTAGAAATTCTATGAAAATTAATTAAAGTCTTATTTCTAATTGGAAAGTTGTTTTGTCAATGAATTTTAACAAGTGCAAGGTCATACCTAATTTATGTTGACGGAATGTAATTCGTTTTACAAGCCACGTTTGAAAATTAGTTCCTTAGTTTTTGCTTTTTTTTTTGTTTTTTTAGAAACAAATATTCCTATATTGTAAGAGAATGGACAATGATGTATTCTTAATTCGGATTAAAAGTTGCTAATGAGAAAATATTACGCTAAAGCACCAATTAATGTGTGTGCGTATTTGTGTGTAAGAGAGAGCGGGAGAGAGAGAGAGAGAGAGAGAGAGAGAGAAATGAAGAGTGTGAGAAAGAAGAGAGACAGAAAGGAAGGGAGAGAGAGATAGATAGATAGATAGAGAGAGAGAGAGAGAGAGAGAGGGGAGAGGGGGAGAGAAGAGAAAGAGAGTAGTGAATGAAAGTATTCCCAGACATGCAACTTAAAAAAATATGATTTAATTTTAATAATTTCATTAAAAAAAATAGTGCACAAAAAGCTCCCGATTCATATTTATATATCTAGCAAATATATGCACCCTCCGGGTTGCAAGTATTTAAGTTTTAATGTAATAAAAATATTGTATTAAATTAGAAAGGCTAATGAAACTAAATAAGAATACAGATAAAAAGATTTGAAACAGGGAGTTATAATAAAGATTTTGAAACAGAGGGAGTATAATAAAAAATGGAACAACTGAAACTTACTCTTCCATCACTCTCGTCTTTCATTGTTATTTTTTCTAATTTAAGTATTTAGTTATAAGAGAAGTAAAGAATAAAATGACAGTTATTTTATCCTGTTAATGGATTTAATTTAAGATTCATTGAAGAGATTTTTACTTATATTCATTAAATAAAACCAAACAGTTAGAAATCAATAATACTAAGCACATATTTATTAAATTCGATTTTTTAATATTAATATGCAAATTAGCCTTCCCGTTCACATTGTAAAGCGCTATTTTGTTGTATATATAAATATATTGCATGTTGTTAGTATGTAGACATAGTTAATAGTATTAATAATGTAAGACAATTTTATTAATAATTGAGGTTTAGATAAAAATAAAATCATGGAGAATGTGATGTCAATAACTAAGAGAATTGTGACTTGAGTAGGAATATAGTTTCGGTTACAGACAGAAAAACACACAATCTCCATTATATAAGTAATATTATATTATATATATATATACTATATATATATTATATATTATATATATATATGCGTGCGTGTGTGTGTGCGTGCGTGTGTGTGTGTTATATGTGCGTGGTATTTCTTAACAGTATATTACAGTTTAGAGAATGATATATGAGACTTTATTTCCGAGTATAAAAAAGAGTGGGATGTGTAATAGATACATTGAATTCGAAAAGAAAAATTCCATTATTGCTCAATCATCGTGAAACCGTGAAACTGACAGTGGTGATTGTTTTGTTTTCATTTTATTCCTAGTATATAAATAGGTCTATCTTGCATATTTACGCACTGTTACAGGAAAGACTGTTCGATGTCCTTTCTATTTTCAAATATTGACTAATTTTGATGTTTATATCAAGGGGCCGGGTTAGCTCAGTCGGTAGAGCGTTCGGCTAGAAACCGCAAGGTTCTTAGTTCGATACCGGGCCTCGCCAACTCAGCGTGTGAGTAGCACAGGGATCTGTGCGGTAAAGTAAGGAGCTGATGGTAGGTGTTGCGCTCCACCTCAGACGCAAAAACAATCTCCTTGGTTTAGCGCTATTGAAAAGGAGATAGACTCCCTCGCTGATTGGC
>CM042144.1:114268186-114308186 GCA_023376005.1 Doryteuthis pealeii
ATATTACTATACAAATCACAATTCCCTTTGTTATCTGCATCCCATTCTCCATGATTTAATTTTTTATCTAAACCTCAATTATTAATAAAATTGTTTTACATCATTAAGACTGTTGACCATATCTACATACAAATAACATGCAGTTGTATTTATATATACAACAAAATAGCGGTTTACAGTGTGAATGGGAAGGCTAATTTGCATATTGATCTTAAAAAATTTGATTTTAATAAATATGTGCTTAATATTATTGATTCTAATTGTTTAGTTTTATCTTAATGAATATGAGCAAAAATCTCTTCAATAAATCTTAAAAGAAATCCCTTAACAAAAAAAATAACTGTAATATTATTCTTTACTTCCTATTTTAACTAATAGTTAAATTAGGAATAGGAGTAATTGAAAATGATGGAAGAGTTAGTTTCAAAGTTGTTCTATTTTTCAATCATACCCCTCTGTTCCAAATCTTTTTATCTGCATTTTTATCAGTTTCATTGGCCTTTCTAATTTAATATGATATTTTATTATATTAAAACTTAAATACTTGCACCCGGAGGGTGCATATATTTGCTAGTATATATAATTAAGAAATAAGAATTAGCATTATTTCTCTAGTAGCAGTAAGGATATAAAAAATATGCTGTGTGCTTAACGAACAGTGATACACGGTCGTCGGACAGCTAAATGGCCTGGTTTGGAGTATGATCGTTAGCAATATATATATATATATATATATCTTATTATAATGGAGATTGTGTGTTTTTCTGTCTGTAACCGAAACTATATTCCTACTCAAGTCACAATTCTCTTAGTTATTGACATCACATTCTCCATGATTTTATTTTTATCTAAACCTCAATTATTAATAAAATTGTCTTACATTATAAATACTGGTAACTATGTCTACATACTGACTAAATGCAATTATATTTATATATACAACAAAATAGCGGTTTACAGTGTGAACGGGAAGGCTAATTTGCATATTGATATTAAAAAATCGAATTTAATAAATATGTGTTAGTATTATTGATTTCTAACTGTTTGGTTTTATTTTAATGAATATAAGCAAAAATCTCTTCAATGAACTTAAATGAAATCCATTAACAAGAAAAAAATAACTGTCATTTTATTCTTTACTTCGTCTTTTAACTAAATACTTAAATTAGAAAAAATAACAATGAAAGACGAGAGTGATGGAAGAGTAAGTTTCAGTTGTTCCATTTTTTATTATACTCCCTCTGTTTCAAATCTTTTATTATACTCCCTCTGTTTCAAATCTTTTATCTGTATTCTTATTTAGTTTCATTAGCCTTTCTAATTAATACAATATTTTATTACATTAAACTGAAATACTTGCACCCGGAGGGTGCATATATTTGCTAGTATATATATATATATATATATATATATATATATACACACAAGCACATGTGAGGTCAAAACATCTTTTCGGTGTATGATCAAGGTCCTGGTGTGTTCTTAGCCATGGAAATTCAAGGAGTGTGGAGTACCCTTTCGTTTCCATTACTCCCAAGTGTACCAGACACCGAGTGGTAGTATCTGACAGGGTCCTATCTATAGGTCAACTAGATATGTTCAAAAATTATTCGTATACGATAGGACCGTAAAGCTCGCTCGTACCTCAAATTTTAGCTCACTCGTAAGTCAAGGTAGCACTGTATGTGGAAGAATATGGATTTCTTTTAAAAACTTACATTCTCTTTATTGGATTCATGTTAGACATTTAGTTCGTCATTTTGTGTAACTGAAATCAAGTTCAGATTTAGGATTGTGTTATTTTTAGATTTTTGAACCAGTATGTGAAATAAAAATCCAGACGTCGTATCTTGATCATATATATTCATAAATTAAGCAAAATAAATAAATAAGCAAAAAAAAAAAAAAACCCCGGGTTTATTTTCGACGTGTCAAAACACTTCATCGTTACGTCTACTCAACAGATGTAGGTTTTTCGCTCGCTACTTACTACTACTCTCATTAAAATTTGTAAATTCCCATGTTTATTTATTTATTTACTTATTTATTACAATTTTATGGCATTAGAATATATATATATATATATATATATATATATATATATATATATATATATATATATATCCCAAAATGTCTCAAAAGGCGTTTTTGAAATGTGAAATATTCTATCATTATCATCGTTTTACTCATTTTCAATTTTAATTCCAGGGGTAACTGGTGGTTTTTTATCAAAAGTTTTAGTGACAGCAAGTCTCCAGAGCTCCCCAGGACTTTCCTCAGTATTCTAACTGACCTCTGTAATGATGTAGCATAGACAATCATAATTCATCCATCTTGGATTTCAAGTTTCCTTATTTTATTTTCTATGTTCTTGGGGAATCCGTCACCTTCATGTTCTACAGTGGGTTTTTTGCGGTTGGGGACAGTTTTCTAGCAAGGTCTAAGTATTTATCGAGGTTTTCGCTTCCTTTTATATTCAATATGCCATCTGATGGAACGGTAAACTCCACTAGTTAGCAGGGACATCTTTTCTGGTGAATCAATACAAGGTTTAGTCTTCTGTCTGAGAATGGTTGATCAATTTGTATCTCAACTTCTTAAAGAATTTTAAGCATCTCATTTTCTAGGACATTCATAATTCTTCCTTTAATTTCCAGTTCCCTATTTTATTGTCGGCTGGTTGGTTGGTTGGTTGGATTTTATGTCACGTCAACCCTCTTTGGTCCCATAAAACAATCTCCTTGGTCTAGCCCAAGTGAAAAGGGGATATACTCACTTTATTTTTCCTGTGAGTTAATCATCATCATCATGTCACGCAATTAGCACGGATATCCATGACAATCTCTCGCCAACCTTCCCTATCATTCATTTTCCCAGGGAGGTCCCCTGCGCAGCATCCAGCATCTTTGCATAGTTGGTCAATGTAGGTCCTTGGTGGGCTGCCCACACTAGCATGTCCGTGTGTCGGCTTCCACAGGAGAACGCCGCTTATGAGCTCGTCCTTGTTTCTCCAGCAGTGTCCAGCATGCCTTGTCCGTCTCTCTCGAATTGTTTGCGAGATGGGGGGCAGGTGGCCATACAGCTGTTTCCTCGTGGGGTGCTGTTTTCACGAGTAGGGAATTTAAAATCGAAAATGAGCGCGAAAAATTATCCACTTCCTGTAATGAACCAATGTTTTTTTCCTTTTTCTTTATTTATTTTATAATTCTTTATTTTTGTTATAATCCCGTATAAAATGACTTGTTTACTTTTACCCATCTCCGTATATTTTACTTATCTACTTACGTTACTTGTTTGTTTGTTTTTCTAAAGCTATCCGACATGTGATACTCTGTCAGATCTTACACTTTAAGCCCGATGGCAATCTTACTAAACCAACTGAAAAAAAAAAAAAACTATTGACACGTGACTAACAATACAAGAGGCGGCAACGAACATCGAACTTTTTTTTCTCTTGCGGTCATGAAACCACTCTCTTTCCTTCCGTTTTTCAGCCTCCTCCCTTTTCAGACCCAAGCCTTTTCTCTCACTCATCTCTTTAGTGTTTTCTGAAAACCCCTCTTTCATTTACTTATGTCCATGTCTGCCTGTCTGTCTGTCTAATTATCTCTCTCTCTCTCTCTCTCTCTCTCTCTCTCTCTCTCTCTCGTTCTTTCCCCAGCCTCACATTTGTTAAAAATATATACCCCCCTCTTTATTTAATTAATAATACTAGCAATTACATGCGCTCACTGGGTGTAATTTTTAATGTAATGAAATATATTAAATCAAAAAGACTAAAGAAATTAAATAAGAATGCATATAAAAAGATTACACTTATTTTGATTATATTTTAATTGGTTTCTATTTAAAATCATTCATAGGATTGATTTTAATATATTGGAGAATAAAACAATAATGTTGAAACCATTAACGACAAGTAATTATTTATAAAACCCCATTTATTTAAAACCAGTATGCAATTTAACCACACCATATATTATGTAATCCTTTATTTCTTAGTGGTATATAAGACACATTGCAGGATTTTAAACACACTAATAACATGGGCTGTTTTGAGGCAAATCTAACTCAGATTTTCATTGAGACATCGTTAATAAATATAAGATTTATTTTATGTATTAATATTAATGATTTTGACTATCAATTAAATACTAGCTGATAAACTTGCGCAAATCGTGGGTGTATTATGATGTAGGCAGTGAGGTAGCCTCTATTTGATACCGAATCTCCATTATAATAAGATATAGTATCTCTCCTTTCCTTATTAGTAATACTAGCAAATATATGCACCCTCCGGGTGCAAGTATTTAAGTTTTAATGTAATGAAATATCGTATTAAATTAGAAAATCTAATAAGAATGCAGATAAAAACATTTGAAACAGAGTGGGGTTATAATAGAAAAATAGAAATGAAACTAACTCTTCCATCACTGCCGTCTTTCATTGCTGAATTTTACTTATTGAACTATTTAGTTAAATTAGGAAATAAAGAATAAAATTACACTTATTTTTTCTTGTTAATGGATTTCATTTAAGATTCATTGGAGAGATTTTTTGCTTATATTCATTAAAATAAAAACCAAACAGTTAGCAATCAATAATACTAAGCACATATTTAATAAAATCACATTTTAATATCAATATGCAAATTAGCCTTCCCGTTCACACTGCAAACCGCTATTTTTTGTATATATAAATACAATAGCATGTTATTAGTATGTAGATATGGACAATACTAATAAAAAGGTGAAGCAATTTTATTAATAATTGAGGTTTAAATATAAATAAAATCATGAAGAATGTGATGAAAATAACTATGTTAATTGTGACTCGATTAGTAATATAGTTTCGGTTACAGACAGAAAAACACACAATCTCCATTATAATAAGATATACAATATTTTGCGGTCAGGAACTCATTGTTTCTTTCTTTCAGGTCTTCAGTTCTTCCTTTTTCAGACTCAACCCTTTCCCCCACTCTCGTCATTTTAGTCTTTCTGCAGAATCCCTCATAGTTTCCCCTTCTTTCACTTACTTGAATCTCTCTCTCTCTCTCTCTCTCTCTCTCTCTCTCTCATTTGATATATATATATATATACTATCTTCTGCAACAATTAAGGGCATTTCCACCCCTACCCGACTCAATTACCAAGATATTTGCTTTGTTTTCTTTGTGTCATTGTACACTTAGCAAGTATGAATGTGTTATGACATCAGTAAGTAGTAATAAATAAATACGTGTGCATATTTCTAACAATGTATGTACTCGTAAAATTTTTAGCATGAATATGGGTACCCCAAAGCTGTGTGCATGTATGTGGGTAAACTATGTACTAGATAACCAGATCGGGAAATTAGAAAGGAATACATCAACACATTATATATATATATATATATATATATATAATTATATATATATATATATATATATATATATATATTCAATAATATATTGAACTCACATTCTTAAAATATACAAACCATATTAATATTATTAGTATATATACATACATATGTATATATACATACATATGTTTATATACATACATACGTGTGTGCGTGTGTGTGTGTGTAGTATAGTGAGAAATTTGAAAAAAAACACGTTTAAATAAAATGTTGTTTCGATCTGTTAAGTAGATCTTCTTCAGGGCTTTTGTTGATATAAGGAAAAGTAAAAAAAAAAAAAATTACTCTTCCTTACATCAACAAAGCCCTGAAGAAGATCTATTTAACAGATCGAAACACTGCAGCGTCGGCTAATAAACTTACCACTCATTTTATTTAAACCTGTGTTTTTTCTAATTTCTCACTATACTACTACCGTCGGATTCACTTCCATTTCTCTTCACACACACACACACACACACACACACATATTATATATTATATTATATATATATATATATATATATATATATATAATCCAAAAGTCCAGAGAAGAAATCTTCCTTACGACATAGGTTTTTTTAAAACAACTTGTCGCAGTTTGAGAGCTCAATGTGTGTGCTCTTATTGTTAGAGTCACAGAGCAAATTTTATATTAAAAATAACAAAAGACTTAGAGATCTTGCATATAGACTATTTCAGGGAGCTTAGACAAAAATGTCTAATTCTCCCGATCCATCGCATCTGATGAGTCGGGAGAATTAGACATTTTTGTCTAAGCTCCCTGAAATAGTCTATAATGCAAGATCTCTAAGTCTTTTGTTATTTATTTAAATATATATATATATATATTATATTATAATTATATATATATATATATAGATAGAGAGAGAGAGAGAGAGAGAAGAGAGAGAGAGAGAGAGAGAGAGAACCTTAAGTTGTGATGGATTTTGTTAATATTGTGATGCTCATGTATATTTGAAAGCATGATTTGTCTGTCTGTGTGTGGCCTTCTCTCTGTCTCTCAATTCTATAGCTTTCTCTTTCACTCAATCTCTTCTATGAGTCTATTAGTAATTCCATTTGCAAACAAACTCTAATTGATTTTCTGCCATTTGTTTTTTACAAATAATGTTTTCATCAGTGACAGTTGACAAAACGTGTGAAATATTTAGACAAGCCTAAATGGTTATATTTTGACAACACGATTTTTCATTTAAATCACGACTGATTACGTCTAATGAGTTAGAGAATATCAAACCGATCATCAGGATAATTCTGAGAAACTTAGGTAGATAGTCTCTGACTCAATAGACTAACTTTATTATTAGTTATCATTAGCTCTACTGTTTGTTTTGAGCACTTTAGTATATTTAACTTTGGCAGCTCTTACAGCATTTTTTTTTTTCTTTTTGCCATTTGTATAGTACCATCTGATTATTTTCAGGAGGAGCAGATGATTTGTTTTTTCTTTTTTATATATTTTCTTTTTTCCAGTTAAAAGTTTGTATTGTCTAATTACAAACTATAAGCCGATAGGCTTTTTTTATACTGTCGGAGTTTTGAAATTATATATATATATATATATATATTATTATACACACACAACACCATTGTTACCTTATTTTCATTTTTTTCTTTACACCTGCATTGTGATAGCCTTCAAAATCAACCTCCAAACCATTATATATATTATATATATATATATTATATATAAAATATATTCTTATTATAATGGAGATTGTGTGTTTTTCTGTCTGTAACCGAAACTATATTATTATTCAAGTCACAATTCTCTTAGTTATTTACGTCAAATTCTACAGGATTTTATTTTTTATTTAAACCTCAATTATTAATAAAATTGTTTAACATTATTAATACTGCTGACCATATCTACATACTAAGAACATACATTTCTATTTATATATACAACAAAATAGCAGTTTACAGTGTGAACGGGAAGGCTAATTTGCATATTGATATTAAAAACCTGATTTTGATAAATATGTGCTTATTATTATTGATTTCTAATTGTTTGGTTTTATCTTAATGAATATTAACAAAAATCTCAGGGATAAATCTTAAAAGAAATCCATTAACAAGAAGAAATAACTGTAATTTTATTCTTTACTTCCTATTTTAACTAAATAGTTAAATTATGAACATTTAGCAACGAAAGGCGGGAGTGAAGGAAGAGCAAGTTTCAGTTGTTCTATTTTGTGATTATACACCCTCAGTTTCAAATCTTTTTATCTGCATTCTTATTTAGTTTCATTAGCATTTCTTATTTGATACAATATTTTATTCCATTAAAACTTAAATACTTGCACCCAGAGGGTGCATATATTTGCTAGTATATATATATATATATATATATATATATATATATATATATATAGACAAGTTCTGTTAAACGCCACAGACAATTCAAGTCTGAGGAGTTTTTTCATGGTCCTTTCAAAAAGACCTACTTAAACAAAATAAACTTTCAAACCAGTAGACACGTCCTCCAATGCTTATAAAAAATCCCACTCTAACATTCCCCCTCCCTTCCTCACAATTCTGTACCCCCCTCAAAAAAAACATTAATCCATTGTTTCGTACTAACTACCACCACATTTTTAAGCTACTACTCGTTCTTCTATAAAAACGAGGGACTTGAAAAACTTAACATCGTTTCCCCACCTGATGATGGCTGATAAACCAGCCGAAAGCGCTCGAAAAAAAGGATTTGGTGGACTATTACAACTTCTCCACCCAAACACGAAAAAGATCGCAAGAAAAATTGAAAGGACCATGAAAAAAACTCCTCAGACTTGAATTGTCTGTGGCGTTTTAACAGAACTTGTCTAAAGAAAAATGCTGCCGAAGTATACATATATATATATATATATATATATATATATATATATATATATATATATAGCGTGATTATAAATTAACTCCCTATTTAAAAACCGTATAATTTATTTCTGAATCATTATTTTTACAAAAAATGAATATGCGAAGAACACACATAACATGAAGTTTTATTTAAAATTCTATATTCTATATTGGCACCAGCATTCGCCTCCAGCTTCTTAACCCGCTCGGGAATCGCATGAACTGATCTTCCCAGGAACTCTTGTGCAATGGCAGAAATAAATTCTCGAATTCGTCCTTTAGATTCGTAGAGTAGACTAACATCTTCACGCAATCTCAATATATCTCCCAGGAAAATTGTGATTCAACCATTCACAAAAACAATCGCCAAATGTGGAGGAGTGTATTAATAGTGTACATGTTGTGTGTCAGTATTTTTTTTTATTAAAGGTTGATGTGAGAAGGAGAGATGGTCAAGGAAGAATAACAAACGGATAATAATAATAATAATAATAATAATAATAATAATAATAACAACAAAATGGTATATGCATAAACCAGAATCTGTTCTTGAGAATGAAACACATAAAATTCCTTCGGACTTTGAGATAAAGCCAGGAAGAATTGAGACCATCCAGACAACAGCATTGTTGAAATCAGCTAGAATACTGGAGACCTGAGGAGACTTGTTACCAGTGAATGACCATCAGCTTACGATGGAATAAAAAACACACAAGAAACTTAATTGCCATATATTAAGAAACATACATTAAAAAAATGAGAAAAATATAACTGCATATAAAGATATTATAATTACTTTGAAATAGAGGGCTATTTTTCAATCACCCTATATATATATATATATATATATATATATATATATATATATATATGTATATATATATATATATATGTAATATATATATATATTGCTAACGATCATATTCCAAACCAGGCCATTTAGCTGTCCGACGACCGTGTATCACTGTTCGTGAAACTTAGAGTTGCTGATGAGGCCTAATAGGCTAAAATGCGCATACAGAGATTGACTTTTCTCGATTTCTTTAGCCTTACATTTGAACATATATGCCCGCCTAATTCATTAATTATCAACTAATTAAATTTCAAAATTAGGTATGACTTCAATTAACCACATATTCTCCCCAAATATTGTCGGCTAAAAGCCATATCAAAAACACACTGTTTGTTTGTTTACTTCTCATATATAGATAGATAGATAGATAGATAGATAGATAGATAGAGAGAGAGAGAGAGAGAGAGAGAGAGAGCTGTAAATCCGAAAATATAAACTGGCGTAGTTAAACCCTGGCTACTGACTTTTTGAGGTAGTCGTGTCTAGAGAAAACGAATTGAACTCAAGATTTTAGATTGGCTGAATCTCTTATGATTATCACAAACACAATAGAATAGGTAGACAGAGAATACAATAGGTACCAAAGATTGGAGGTTAGAATAAACCAGCACATTCCATCTCTTATTCGCAACAATAAACCAAGCAATCCATATATATATATATATATATATATATATATATATATAATATGGGGGTAGAAATACCTCCTACATTTTTAAAGTGTAATTTGTGTGGTACAAGTATAAAATCGATACGGCTATCGGTTAAAAATTCTATCCGAAACAGTATCATTCCAACATAACATGGAATGAAAACGAAAAGCTCTCATTGTAGTAATTACAGATTCACAGTTTTAAAAATGTTTCAATAGCAAAGGTACGGGTGTGCATTGGTCCGAGCCATGATCGTAATTGATCATATCTGGGGGAAATGATAAGACATTTTTAGAAAACAGCAACTCTATACCTATCGCATGATATATATATTGATATTCTTGTTCCTTAATTGTACAAACGTTATCATCATTGAACAATCCTATGGTTAAAAATAAGACCTTTGATCTCCAGACTCACTGATTTTTGTATTTTATGGAGAAATTTTTTAAGAAAGTCAGTGAAACGGGTTGATCATACAAAATACCGGGTGTGAGGCCTTCAAATTATTAAAAAAAATCAGACTGAGGAGGTAAGAAAATGCTGAAATAAATTTATCTTAAACAAGGTTATCTTTTATTCATTTGTTTATGTACTCATGTATATGTAAAAACATATATTGAATCTTTATATGTATGTCAAAGTTCTCAATTTTGGTTGAATTCTATCAAGGAAATACTTGATGGGTTCCAACACGCACTCTCTCTCTCTCTCTCTCTCTCTCCTCTCTCTCCATTGATTCCGTCTGACCAATCAAAATCTTCCTCTCACAAACACTAACCCACAAACTTGACCCTTCTTCTCCTATCCACCCCCTCCCGTCACTTCCCCCTCTATAAAACACTTGTATTATACCTTGATAATCAATAAAGTGACTGATGATGACGAGCTCAAAGCTCTAGCGAAATATATCCTACATACGTTTGTCTGGGTTTTGTCCTTCTGTTCCTCATATTTCTACCCATTCTGTCGGATTTATTCCAATCCTCTTCCTCATACTATAAATATATAATATATATATAAATATAACTATAGCTGGCCATTGGGCACTGTTCAGCTTTTACTGACAGGGGCAAAAATGCAGTTTACTTGGGAGAGTAGTGCGGCTCTCTNTCACACCGCCACCAAAACATACACGGTGGTTGGCCACAGGTACAGGATGATATACAAGGCGCCACGTCGCACCGACCAGTATCGGCGTGCAATTTTTAATGGCTATACAGCAGTGTGTTATATATATATATTATATATATATATATATATTATATATATATTATATATATATATTTACATACGTACATGCGCACACCAGCACAGCACACATATATTTAGTCTCACGAGACTATCTTTTTCTAATTCCCCCTCTACTCCCAGACAACGTCGGGTAGCCACTTCTAGTCGTTAATTAATACGAATATATTCTATGTATCAATGATTTTGATTATAAATTAAATACTCAATCAATAACTTACGAAACAATTCCTGAATTGTATGTGATATACAGCAGTGATGTAAGATTCGGTTTTAAGACAGACACCAAATTCCCTTATAATAAGATATTATTTTTATTTAGTAAAAAACAATTTTGTAAATTATATTGTTAGTTACTAATTGTTTTTAAATTTGTATTAATAGTGAGTACACGTTCCAGTTGACTTTTCTTCAGAGGGCAAATTTGAAAATCAATAAGTTCATTTCTCTGTGATTGATAAGAAAGTATTTCTTTCTTCCAGTTTCTTCTTTTTAAATTTGAAAATTCTATGAAACATTAATTAAAGTCTTAATTTCTAATTGAAAGTTGTTTTGTCAATTGAATTTAAAAGTGCAAGGTCATACCTAATTTATGTTGACGGAATGTATTCGTTTTACAAGCACGTTTGAAATTAGTTCGTTCGTTTTTTTTTGTTTTGTTTTTTTAGAAACAAAATTCCTATATTGGTAAGAGAATGGACAATGATGTATTCTTAATTCGGATTAAAAGTTAAGCTAATGAGAAATAATTACGCTAAAGCACCATTAATGTGTGTGGCGTATTTGTGTGTAAGAGAGAGTGGGAGAAGAGAGAGAAGAAATGAAGAGTGTGAGAAAGAAAGAGAGGACAGTAAAGGAAGGGAGAGAAAGAGAGAGAGAGAAGAGGGGGGGGAATGGGGAGAGGAAGGAGAGAGAGAAAGAGAGTAGTGAAATGAAAGCACTTCGCAGACATGCAACTTAAAAATATGAATTTAATTTTAATAATTTCATTAATAAAAGTAGTACAACAAAAGCTCCGATTCATATTTATATTAATTATATATTATATTATATAACAAGCACACATATATATATATGTGGTGCGTGCGTGTGTGTGTGTGTGTGTGTGTCGTGTATGTTTATATGTGCGTGTGTATTTCTTAACAGTATTTACAGTTAGAGAATGATATATTGCAGACTTTATTTCGAGTATAAAAAAGAGTGGATATGCATAATAGATACATTGAATTCGAAAAAGAAAAGATTCCATTATTGCGGCTTCAATCATCGTGCAACCGTGAAACTGACAGTGTGATTGTTTTGTTTTCAATTTCATTCCTAGTATATAATAGGTCTAAGCCTTGCATTATTTTCGACTGTTACAGGAAAGACTGTTCGTTATGTGCCTTTCTATTTTCAAACATTGACTAATTTTGATGTTTATATCAAGGGGCCGGGTTAGCTCAGTCGGTAGAGCGTCGGCTAGAAACCGCAAGGTTCTTAGTTCAATACCGGGCCTCGCCAACTCAGGTTGTGAGTAGCAACAGGGATCTGTGCGGGTAAAGTAAGGACCTGAAGGTAGGCTGTGGTGTCCACTAGAGCAAAAAACAATCTCCTCTGGTCTACGCGGCTATTGCAAAGGAGATAGACTCCTCGCTGATTGGCTGGTAGCCGACATTTACTTTATATGTTCATTACATATATATATATATATAAAAATAATATTTAAATATAATTATTTATTTAATTATTTCAACCACCCTTTCTCCCCCCCGCCAAACGAGGCAGGATATGGACACAAGGTCAATTTTCTTCAAGCGGAGATTAACAGGTTTGATTCAGAGTTTTCCTAACTGGTTGCCTAACCAAGGCTAAAGAGCCAGTCTGTCCTACTATTTAACCCATAGCTGGAGGGAGAGTAGAATCGCATACCTTTCGCTAGGGTATAAGTGAAGATGCAATTACCAACGTCCAGGATTTGAGTCCATTTCCCATGACTTTAAACCATTACACACGTGCTTCGATAATACATGTATAAAATCGTCATCATCCTTCGCGCAAGTAACACGGATATCAAGACAATTTCTCGTCAACTGTCACTATCATCCATTGCCCTCGAGAGGTCCTTGCACCACGATACCAGCATCCGCGCAGAGCTGGTTAATGTTGTTTTTTGCGGACGACCCGCAACTGGCGTGCCCATGTGCTTGTTTCCAACTGCAGTATCTCGCTTTGAAATTTTTCCTGTATATTTCCAGCAGTGTCCAGCATGTCTCAACTTGATCTTTGTGATGAGGGGCAAGTGTCCATACTGTTGTTTCTAACGATTTGTTTAAAATCGCACGCAGCATTTCTTAGAGAGAGGAGAGAGAGAAGAGAGAGAGAGAAGAGAGAGAGAGTGTGTGTGGGGGGGGAGAGAAAGAGTGTGTGTGTGTTGTGAGAAGGAGAGAGAGAGTGTGTGGTGGGGAGAGAGAGCACAGACAGAGAGAGTGTGTGTGTGTGAGTGTGGTGGTGTGTGTGTGTGTGTGTGTGGTGGATTTGCTGAATTCAAATTGTTAAACTCTGCTTTAGAATTGGACATTGTGGTCGCGATTCTCGGCTCGTGCAGAGGAGTTGGTAAATTATATATATATATATATATATATATATATATATATATATATGATGTATACAAGGCCGCATATTCATATAAAGTAAGTCATCGGAGAGGCCTAACAGTCGGTATCAGACAGTCAGCGAGAGAGTCTATCCCCTTTTCAATAGCGGTAGCCCAAGGAGAATTGTTTTTGGCGTCTGAGGTGGAGCACCACAACTACATCAGCTCTTACTTTACGCGACAGATCCTGTGTTACTCATACGCTGAGTTGGCGAGGATCGGTATCGAACTAGGAACCTTGTGGTTTCCAGCGAACGCTCACCGATTTATTTTTTGCTGAGCTAACGCCGGCCCCTTCATATTCATAATACACAAAAGAAAACACACATGCATATAGCATACATGACGTAGAAACGCATACATGCACACACATACAAGTATCACACGCCCACACACGGACACACAGACAACGGACACAGACACACGCATATATTTTTTTGTGTCGGTTTCCAAACTTTTTGTGATTCGGATCGAGTACCGAACGTTTAAATGTTATATTGGTCTGACTGTTGTTGTGGTTCGACAAAGCAGTTTCTTTTTTTTTCTGCCGAGTCAAATATGGGCTGCACTGGAGACGAAGTCCCGTCTTGAATTTCACTCCAACTTCAACATATAGAATCATGTAATAGGCGCAAAACAGTTAACAAGGGGCCCGGTTTAAACGAAAAACACTTGCCAACTTTATTTTGCTGAACGAATTTCTGTGAACTTTCATCAAAATCATCTCGTCAAAAGAAAAAAAAATATATTTTTTTAAAAATTGGTTTCAATAATTTTCAACTTAATCTTACTGGATTGCCAAGAAGCAAAAAAATTTAAAGAACTTACACACAAGCACTCTCTCTCTCTCTGTTCTCCTCACACACACACTCACACTCACACTCTGTCTTCTCCTGTCTTTGTCTGCTGTCTCTCCCCCACACACACACACACACACAATTTGGCCCATTGTGGTGTCGTGGCTTATCAAGCGAGTCACGCATATCCATTACAACGATAGGCAAGATCGAAGCTCTCTGGATTGCTTATAATAAAGAATTACACACACACAGCACACACTCACTCTCTGCTCTCTCTCTCTCTCACACACACCACACACACACTCTCCTCTCCTCTCTGTCTCTCTGTCTCTCTCTCCCCCACACACACACACAATTGGCCCATCGTGGTGTGGGGTTATCAAGCGAGTCAGCATATCCATTACAACTGAAATAGCAAGATCGAACCCGTAGTGAAGATGTGAGAAATAACTTGGGCACTGACTTCGTGATGTAATGTTGAACAAGTTAGTCGCCGCAAGATCTACTACTGAATAGGAAAGTTCGATCCCCAGTTGGATGCACTAATATTTGTGATCTTGTGTCAAAATTCTACGCGTGGTTGATCGGATTGGGTAGATACCCTTGGGAGTACCTTCGTAGTGTAATGGTTAGCAAGCTTAGTCTCGCATACCATTTTACCGAATAACAAATTCGATCCTAGCTGGATTGCTCTATACTTGCAACCTTGTCAATCCTACACGAGGCGAACGGAATTGATCAGACATTAGGTGCTATAGTGGGTTAGCAAGCTAGTTTCGCAGATCCATTACTTCTTGATATCAGGTTGCGATCCTCACTGGGTGCAAATAATTGCGCTCTTCGGTGTGAATCCTACCCGGGGCTAACGGCGGTTTAGTCGTCAGTAGAGCATCCGCGTAAAAACGCAAGTTTCCGGGTTCGATACCGGGTACTCGCAACTCAGTGTATGAGTCAGCATCAGTTGGGTAATGCTTATCTATGCAGTAAGTGTTAGGGGTAGTTGTGGGCGCTCCACCTCACAGAAAAACAATCACCCCCCCCCCCCCCCCCCCCCCCCCCCCCCCCCCCCCCCCCCCCCCCCCCCCCCCCCCCCCCCCCTCCCAGGTCTAATGGCTAGCGAAAGGGGATACACTTCCTTGCTGTCCGGCTGATACCGACGATAGGCCACTGCGCCAACTTTAACTTTTACATACTTTACCGCCACCATACATTGTGTGGTGTATGTGTTGGGAGGTGTATGTGTGTGTGTGTGTGTTGGTGTGTGTGTGTTTGTGTCTACCTGTATCCAGGGGGGGGGAGAGAGGAAAAGTGAAGGGGGCAGGGAGTAGAGAGGCGTAACAGACCAATCACCAACAACATAAAAACATCACATTAATTGTCATATAAAGATGGTTTGTATTGTGAATACCTGACTTTTCTTTACGACTGCTTCCACCTAAAATAGAAAAAAAAACGAATTAATATGAACATGTTCTGTATCATACTGATATTATATTATTTTCAGCTCGCACCCTATATATATATATATATATATATATATATATATATAATGGACCTCCGTCGATTTTCGAGTATGAGGGTTCATACACACAATGAACATCACACAGTGATTTGTTTTAGTGGTGAAGGCTTGTGTTGGACCATCCACACTTTTTTGGCACAGTCGATAAGAAAAGAATTGGTTGGCATCAAGGTGTTGCCACAAACCCAATCAACGACCAACATCATGAATTTTGAATTCAGAAGTTATCCTCTGCCTAGACTGGTTACCTACCAGGCTGAAGAGCCCAGTCTGCCCTACTATTTAACCGCATAGCTGGAGGGAGAATAATAATGGATTCATACCTTCTAAGGGTATTAGCGCTAATGTAGAATGCAACAGCTTCGTCTAGGAATTTGAACTCGAATCGTCGAGCCCAATTTTCCACGATCTAACCACTCGCCTCCCTCTCTCTCACATATATTTATATATATATATATATATATTATAATTATATATATATATATATTATATATTATAATATATATATATATATATATTATATATATATATAATATATAATTTAGATCAATAACATTGATTGTTTTATATACGAAGTTATACTGTATAAGAAGAGAGTTGACTATAAACTGATTATTTTTTTTTAAGTTGACAAGACCTAAAAACAACTAAATAAATATAAGACTTATAATTTTAATAAAAACATATTAACTCTAGTTTAAATAACAATAAAACCTCCATGTTGTGTCTTTGTTATTGGTTGTCCAAACTTTGCATAGAAGTACGCGCATTGTGATTTAAATTAGCTTTGTCTGGTTTTGTTTTCTCCGAAACAGGTAAATTGAGATAATGACAAAAGAATAAAAATGCTCTTGAAAATTATTATATATAATAATTATATATAACTACACACAAACAGGTAAATTGAGTCAATGGCAAAAAAAGATAAAAAAGCCTCTTGAATATTTATTACATAACTATGCGGGCGCTGTGCATAATACCACGTATGATAATTTTCATTATTACAAGCATTTGATAGGTTTATTTAAGGTTAATGTAAAATAAGTTCATATGTGGTGCGATTGATACTGATCAATGATATTAATATCAAGAATTTCCATAAACACTAACATTTTTTGGGATCGTGCCTTTTGAATTAAACATGTGCTCTCTTAGACTGCTGTCTCACAAGATTAAAGAGCCTAGTTGTGTCCGATTATTTTACCATAGCGTAGAGGAAGAGTAATAGAATTTCTTAGCGAACCTTCTCGAATGCAGAAAAACCTTCTCTTCTGAACTCAGGAACCTTGTCATGTCGAAGCCAAACCAAGAAACACCCAAAGGAAAGTCGGATGCGCACATCGTCAAACGTTTGAGTATTTAACAAAAAATATGAGGACAAAGTCCCAAAAAATCCAAAATTAAGACAAATTATCAAAGCCTCATGTCAAACATTCAGGCAAATGCATCTTTGTGTCAATCACCATTACCGTTTCAATTGCAGACACCAATTCCACCGATTTGTCAGACTCAGTTCTGGCAAATGTCCAAATGAACATCAACATATTTCATTGGGAGACAGACACGATATACGTGAATCGTGCATTCTTCCAAATGGATAAGTGTCTTTGCATTAAAATTTACGTCGTTGTAGGCCAAATCTGACAGGTTGCGAATTAGATAAGACCATAAGGTTTTCCAGGGAACGTTCTTAACTCATATTAGCTGAGTACCGTTGCCTACGCAGAAAAAAAAAAGAACAAAAAAAAAAAGAACGGAAACAGCCTTTTTGGATTAGATACTTCTGATATATATATTTAACCAACCCCCCCCCCGCCGAGCAGGATGTACACAAGGTCAAATTCTTTAAGCGGAGGTTTAATCATTTTTAAATTCAGAGTTTTCCTTCTCGCTAAACTGGTTACCTACCAAGTGTTAAAGAGTCCAGTCTAACCCTACTATTTTACCCATAGCTGGAGCGAGCAGAGTAGGATTCATACCTTTCAAGGGTATATGCGCCAAAGTTAAAATGCAATTACCACATCCAGATTTGAACTCGGGGCGACGAGTTCATTTCCCATGACTTTAACCATTACACCACGCGCTTCCTATACTTCTGATATATGGCTCGGTGATATTGCTACGAAGACAGAATAATGAGAACATGACGTAAATACAGGGTGGATAGAATCCCCGTGGGTTAGTGGCGTTAACTTACTACACTACCCAATTTATGGTAGATGAGGCTCCCCAATCCATATAGGAAAGGAAAAGTTTGTATAAAATACCAACCGCTGCCGATCGCGCTTTATATGATCCCGAGAAAAGCTAAACCAACACAAATCCGGAGCCGGAGTCCTTAAGATTTGGAAGTAACGCTGAATCACGTGGAACACAGCAACCCTGTGTCAATTGGCCGTTACCAAATTGGCATTGCGTTTCTTATGTTTCCTTTTGACTACAGCGGACAGTGTGGAGAGTGGGCATCTGCTGCTTGCTGCAAATAGCACATCCTCCATATCAACCCACCCAGACTACGTGAGTAAAAAAAACAACTTTTTGGACGCTATTCCATCGTCATTCCGCAGACCGGCAGGGGTGTCAACCAGCCAAGTGGTTAACGTTGCTGAAGCCAACATTCGTGGAAGTGAGTTTCGCAATCCCCATATGCTCTATCACGCTTCACTTTCGGAGGAAACTCTTAGGAATAGTAGAATGAAGCTGACGAGAGAAACAGTAGCTGAAACCGTGTAAATGGTCACGGTTTATCAGCATCTAAAAATATTATGTTAACAAGTCTAGTTGATATAAGCGAAGAGCGGACAAAAACTAATAAATATAGGTAAAAGATTACAGTTACAGGGAAAGATTGAAGATATGAGGATTAACACTTTGATTCAATTTGTATTTATGTGTTTGTTTGTTATGTCCCTTTGGCTAGCTCTTCTTCCCTTATTATTCTTGCCCACATCAAAATTTAATATATATAATATAATTATATATATATATATTATATTTGCTTATAAAACCACCGCTACCGATATAAATAGTTATATATTATTTGTTATGAAAACCAACCGCTCCGATATATATAATATATATATACATATACCATATATTTGGTTTATAAAACCACCGCTACGATATATATATATATATATTAATAATATATATATATATATATATATATATATTTGTTATAAAAAACCACGCTACTGATATATATATATATTATATTACAATAAAGATGAGGACAATAGTCCGAATAATCCAAATTCCTTGTTAATAACGAATTGGGATGTGTTTCCTTCAAGTCCCCAAAGTTTTTGTCATTGATGGATTTCCTATATTTCCGAGGAAAATTGAGATTACGAGTGACGAATTAACTCAAGATTCCACTATTATATGCAATCATCTTTTCTGCATAACAAAAGAGAAAGGGATCATTCGCTGTTTATTAACTCTCACCAAACCTATGTTATGCCAGCACTTTTAAACACGGCACGCAGCAATCATGTTTCCTTCAGATGTACTAGAGTACGCTGCTTCGCGACAGCATGGACGCATATGTGCTTCATGAGGGCCGCATGAGTACATATGTCTGTCATGAGCGGCCGTACATACAACTATTGTCTTTAAAACCCTTCTTTCTACATTAACAGAACAAAACGATGATTACTATCGTTAATTCTTATCAATTAAAAGCCAATGAATAAACATATCTAAAAAGTAAAGTCGTCGGCGGCCTAATGTCGCGTATCAGCCAGACAGCGAGGGATTCTATCCCCTTTTCACTAGCCTAGGACAAGGAGATTAAGTTTTAGCGTCTGAGGGGAGCGCATACACCTACCAAACAGCTCCTCACTTTACACACAATCCCCTGTGCTACTCATTTTTATTTGAAAAAAAAAGGAAAAAGAATATTACTGACCGAGTCAAATAATAAAAAACGTGCAAGTCATTGTCACTTTCAATTATAGCCTGTGTATGCAGTTGAAGAGTAGGAGAAGTAAGAGCAAAGACTCACTCCCTTAATTGACTAAGTTAGCCTCCTCTCCGCAACTCAAATGGAATGCATTGATAAACGACGTTTCTTAATTGTTTCTTGTTGGAATAAAAAAAAACGATTGTTTGGAAAACATTAAAATAATTGGGGTAATGTAAAAGAACCGTATGAGAGTGCAGTCATTGCTGCGGGCCGCACTTGTGCTTGCTGCAGGGCCACATACGGCCCGTGGGCCTATGTTTGACATTGCCTGCACTAGATACGTTTGATCGCGCAAAGTTCAGGAAGATCTAGAAAACTTAAATGTGCGATTAGAAATATTGTGTCTTTCTGTAATTTTAAATCTTTTTTCCTTCTCACTGTTCCACTTTTCCCTCTCTCTATAAAGCGAACTATTCCGCTCTAAATTATCTCTCTTCTGGCTATCTCCCCCCTCTTACAAACACTGTTTCTTCTTTCTTTCTTTTTCTCTTTTTATTTCGCCTATCTACGCCGAAAGCTCTAAATATTTTCGCATTCGCTTCGTTCCATCTCGTTCTCGCTCATCTCTACACCCCTCTTACCTCCTCTCTATGTACTTCCTTTCTTTTCCTCTTTTCTTTTCTTCTCTATCGCAAGCTATCTTCTCTACTTTCTCTTTATCATTTTTCCATCTTTCTCTCTAATCAGTGAAGCCTTCATTTTTCTTTCTTTCTTTTGTCGTTTTTTCTTTTTTTCTTTCTTTCTTCATTGCCCCCGCCACGTGCTGTGTATTAGTCGACTTCAAACATTTGCGGCCGCTGAAAAATGCACGAATTTGCGTGCTGTACCGACCCCTCATAAATAATGTAAGGTATGGGCACCGAGCCAATCAAAGTGCCAACCACAGCTGAGCTGCGGGCGGCGGTTTGGCTGGCTGGGGCTCGAGGACGAGGTGTCGTGGTGGCGGCGGCGGACCACAGTTCGTGGCTTGGCTCAAGACTGTCGGGCTTAACCTATCAAACAGAACAATTATTTTGTCGACTTTATCGAGCGTCAATTTTGCTATTCACCCGTGCCAATAGCGCCGAATTTATTTGTTACTGCGCGTATTGCCTGTTTTACAAGAAACACGAATCGTTGTACTATAATAAAAAATGGAGTACTAGTGTCGTCTCACGTCTACTCAACGATTTCAAACTTGAAAATCACGCTAGGCGTGTTTTAGAAATAGTAAATAATGGGTAACTTAATTAATGAGCCATGTACAGTTGTGTTTATTTATATATTATATATATATAATATATATATATAATATACACCAACCAACCCCAAAAAACCAAAAACAAATATATATATATATATATATATATATATATATATATATACACACCACACACACACAAACACACACATATATATATATATATATAATATATATATATATATATATGAATTATTGAAACTCCCTTAATAATAGTTTATGTAATAATTTACAATAGACGCAACTCAATGTGTTCCTCTCGCTGCATTATTTTTTTCCCAAAATCTTACACTAAATCTTATTATTTCTTATAATAATATATATATATAATTGTATTATGTATGTATGTAATGTTAATGGTGTTGTCTGTGAAGAGAAAAATGAAGTGAATCCAAAACAGTTATGTATTATAGTGAAAAAAAATTTGAAAATAACACAGTTCATAAAAATCGCCAACGCGCAGTGTTTCAATCTGTGTTTAGTAGATCTTCATCTGTGGCTTTTTGTTTATTTGAGAAAAAAATAAATTATCACAGAGGAACCAAGGAGACTGTTGAGTGTCTTTTGTTGGTCAATCTCTCTCTCGTTCTCTCTCTTCTCCCTCTCTCTCTCTCTCTCTCCTATATATATTATATATATATATATATATATAAATATATTTAAATAAACATTAATGTATATATAATGACTATACACTATTTACTA
The DNA here is from genome assembly GCA_023376005.1 of Doryteuthis pealeii. Classification (NCBI taxonomy): domain Eukaryota; kingdom Metazoa; phylum Mollusca; class Cephalopoda; order Myopsida; family Loliginidae; genus Doryteuthis; species Doryteuthis pealeii. Next base: position 114,290,084 of record CM042144.1, read on the forward strand.
TACATGTACCTTTTATGATTATCTCCTGCCACCGGCACCTACGCAATAATTTCGTTATTATAATTTTAATAACTGAGGCTTTTTATTTGGAGAAAAGTTCGACTCGAGGATTTATTGGAAGTTAGTTGGCCGCGCCAAGCTTTTAAAGATGCGGAAAAGCCCGCCTAAGAAAAGAAATGTCATTTCAAAGTTCAGCTTTTAGTTAATTGCGGCTTTTTTGTACACTGAGGGTATACAGCAACTCTATTTGTAAGGAGGCCAGCTCACGGCGCAGACAAAGTATTTTTTTCAGCTTGTAGTGTCACTCAGTTTTTACTTTGCTAAAATAATTCTACCTGTGCTCGATCGCCTTACTTTGTAATCTGTACAGAGTGAGTTGGGTTTATAAGGAGAGCCGACAGTTAAGCATTATAAATAGGCGAAAAATAAATGGCTTTTCAGGTAATGTTATATTCGTCGTCCCGCACCCAGCTCTTAATTACGCTATTTTTAACGTGTCGCGTGCTAAGCGAATTTCCGACCCAAACTTATATAGTTTCCGAGTCTGTTTTTGTTGCTTTTTGTCTGCAAAGTTAATGTAATATGTTTACTGTCCCCACCCTAAATTTTAACGGCCAAATCAATGTAGCTATTCTACAACCTCTGCCTTTAAAAGATATGTTGTTTTTTCTCATTTGAATTTGCTACAAATTTCGGACCGTATGCACCTTTAGGGCCACCCCTTCCGCGATCTCGACTCACAAGGACACTTTTTCTCATTTACACCGTCAAAATCCGCGTTGTTTGTTAGGGTTAGGGTTAGCGGTTAGGGTTAAGGCTTAGGCGTTAGGTTAGTTATAATAAAAAAAAATGACCTCTAAAAATCGTCTGTTAACAATTAACTGCGATTTGACGTCTCTTAATGGAAAAAAATGTCCCCAAGAATCGAGATCGCAAGGAGGTGCCTAAAGGTCATACGGTCCGAAATTTGTACAAATTCAAATGAAGAAAAACAAACATATCTTTAAAAGGCAGAGGTTGTAGAATAGCTACATTGATTTGCCGTTAAAATTAGAGGTGGGGACAGTAAAATATCACATTAACTTGCAGACAAAAAGCAAACAAACATGACTCGGAAAAAATATAAGTTGGGCCGCGAAATTCGCTTGACGCCGACACGTTAAAACATAGCGTAAATTAAGAGCTGGGTGCCGGGACGACGAAAATATCAAAATTACCGAAAAGCCATTTATTTTTCGCCTATTTATAATGCTTAACTGTCGGCTCTCCTTATAACCCAACTACACTCTGTAAACAGATTACAAAGTAAGCGCGATCAGCACAGGTAGAATTATTTTACAAAGTAAAAACATGAGTGAAACTACAAGCTGAAAAAAAATACTTTGTTCCCGTGAGCTGCCCTCCTTACAAATAGAGTTGGTGTATACCCCATCAGTGTAACGAAAAAGCCCAATTACTAAAAAGCTGACTTTTGAAATGAACATTCTTTTCTTAGGCGGGCTTTTCCCATCTTAAAAGCTTGACGCAACATAACCTTCCCAAATAAATCCTCGAGTCGACTTTTCTCAAAATAAAAAGCCTCAGTTATTAAAAAATATATATAACGAAATTATTGCGTACGTCCCGGTGGCACATAAACTCATAAAAGTACATGTATAGTACATAGTGTATAGTCATTATATATACATATGTTTATTTTAAATATATATATATATATATATATATATATATATATATAGAGAGAGAGAGAGAGAGAGAGGCGAGAGAGAAGAGAGAGGAGAGATTGACCAACAAAAGACACTCACAGTCTCCTTGTTCTCTGTGAATAATTATTTTTCCTCAAATAAACAAAAGCACAGATGAAGATCTACTAAAACAGATTGAAACACTGCAGCGTTGGCATGTTTATGAACTGTGTATTTCAAATTTTTCCACTATAATACATACTGTTGGATTCACTTCCATTTTTCTCTTCACACACACACATTACATACATACATACATACATACAATTATATATAATATATATATAAAGAAATAAATAAGATTTAGGTAAGATTTTGGGAAAAAAAATAATGCACGAAGAGGACACATTGAGCTTTCGTCTATTGTAAATTATTACATAAATTATTATTAAGGAGATTTCATATTCATATATATATATATATATATATATATATATATATATATGTGTGTGTGTGTGTGTGTTGTGTATATATATATATATATATATATATATATATATAATATTATTGGGTGTGTATATTATATATATATATATATTATATATATATATATATAAATAAACAAAAACATGACATGGCTCATTAATTAAGTACCCATTATTACTATTTCTAAAACACGCTAGCGTGATTTTCAGGTTTGAAATCGTTGAGTAGACGTGAGACGACACTAGTTACTCCATTTTTTATTATGTACAACGATTCGTGTTCTTGTAAAACCAGCAATAACGCGCAGTACAAATAAATTCCCGGCGCTATTGGCACGGGTGAATAGCAAAAATTGACGCCGATAAAGTCGACAAAATAATTGTTCTGTTGATAGGTAAGCCGACAGTCTGAGCCAAGCCACGAACTGTGTCCGCCGCCGCCACCCACCCACCTCGCCTCGACCCCCAGCCAGCCAAACCGCCCCCGCCAGTCAGCCTGTGGTTGGCACTTTGATTGCTCGGGCCCATACCTTACATTCATTTAGAGGGTCGTACAGCACCAAAATTCGTCATTTTTCAGCGGCCCCAAATGTTTAGAAGTCGACTAATACAAGCACGTGGCGGAGGCAATGAAGAAAAGAAAAGAAAAAAAAAGAAAAAAAAGACAAAAAGAAAGAAAGAAAAATGAAGGCTTCACTGATAGAGAGAAAGATGGAAAATTGATAAAGAGAAAGAAGAGAAAGAAGCTTGCCGATAGAGAAAAGAAAGAGGAAAAGAAAGGAAGTACATAGAGAGGAGTAAGAGGGGTGTAGAGATGAAAGCAGAACGAGATTGGAAACGAGCAGAATGCCAAATATTTAGAAGCTTCGGCGTAGATAGGCGAAATAAAAAGAGAAAAAGAAAGAAAGAAAGAAACAGTGTTTGTAAGAGGGGGGAGATAGCCAGAAGAGAGATAATTTAGAGCGAATAGTCGCTTTTATAGAGAGAGGAAAAGTGGAACAGTGAGATGGAAAAAAGATTTAAAATTACATGAAAGACAATATTTTAATCGCACATTTAAGTTTTCTAGATCTTATGAACTTTTCGCGATCAAACGTACTCTAGTGCAGGCATGTCAAACATACGGCCCACGGGCCGTATGTGGCCCTCAGCAAGCACAAGTGCGGCCCGCAAGCAGACTGCACTCTCATACGGTTCTTTTACATTACCCCATTATTTTAATGTTTTCCAAAAAATCGTTTATTTTTATTACAACAAGAAACAATTAAGAAACAGTCGGTTATCAATGCATTCCATTGAGTTGCGGAAAGAGGAGGCTAACTTAGTCAATTAAAGGGAGTGAGTCTTTCCTCTTACCTTCTCCTACTTTCAATCAACACAAGGCTATAATTGAAAGTGACAATGACACTTGCACGTTTTATTATTTGAACTCGGTCAGTAATATTCTTTTTCCTTTTTTTTTTTCAATAAAAATGAGTAGCACAGGGATCTGTGTGGTAAAGTGAGAGAGCTGTTGGTAGTGTTAGCGCTCCACCTCAGACGCTAAAATAATCTCCTTGGTCTAGCGCTAGTGAAAAGGGGATAGAATCCCTCGCTGTTCTGGCTGATACCGACATTAGGCCGCCCGACGACTTTACTTTTTAGATATGTTATTCATTGGCTTTTAATTGATAAGAAATTAACGATAGTAATCATCGTTTTGTCTGTTAATGTAGAAGAAGGGTTTAAAGACATAGTTGTCATGTACGGCCCTCATGACAGACATATGTAATCCATGCGGCCCTCATGACGCACATATGCAGTCCATGCTGTCCGAAGCAGCTACTCTAGTACATCTGAAGGGAAACATGTTAGTGCGTGCACGTGTTTAAAGGCTGGCATAACATAGTTTGTGAGAGATTAATAAACAGCGAAATATCACTTTCTCTTTTGTTAATCAAGAGATGATTGCATATATAGTGGAATCTTGAGTTTAATTCGTTTCACTCGTAACTCAATTTCCTCGGATATAGAAATCAATAATGACAAAAACTTTGGGGACTGAAGGAAACACATCAAATTTCGTTATTAACAAGGAATTGGATTATTCGGACTATTGTCCTCATCTTTATTGTATATTTATATATATATATATCAGTAGCGGTGGTTTTATAACAAATATATATATATATAAATATATATATATATATATATATATATATATCGGTAGCGGTGGTTTATAACAAATATAATATATGATATATATATATATATCGGTAGCGGTGGTTTTATACAAATATATATATATATATATATATACGGTAGCGGTGGTTTTATAACAAATATATATATATATATATATATATATATATATATATATTAAAATTGATGTGGGAAGATAATAAAAAGAAGAGATAGCCAAAGGGACATAACAAACAAACAAATAAATACAAAATGAATCAAAGTAGTTAATCCTAATATCTTCAATCTTTCCCTGTAACTGTAATCTTTTACTATATTTATTAGTTTTGTCCCTCTTCCTTATATCAACTAGACATTGTATAACATAATTTTTAGATGCTGATAAACCGTGACATTTACACGGGTTCAGCTACTGTTTCTCTCGTCAGCTTCAATTCTAATATTCCTAAGAGTATTCCTCCGAAAGTGAACGTGATAGCACATATGGGGTTCGAACTCACTTACCACGATGTTGCAGTTCAGCACGTTAACCACTGGCTGGTTGACACCCTCCCGTCTGCGAATGACGATGGAAATAGCGTCCAAAAAGTTGTTTTTTTTAACTACGTAGTCTGGGTGGGTTGATATGGAGGATGTGCTATTTGCACAAGCAGCAGATGCCCACTCTCCACACTGCCGCTGTAGTCAAAAGGAAACATAAGAAACCAATGCAATTTGGTAACGGCATTGACACAGGAGTTGCTGTGTTCCACTGAAGTTCAGCGTTACTCCATCTTAAGGACTCCGGCTCCGGATTTGTGTTCGGGTTTAGCTTTCCTCGGGATCATATAAAGCCGATCGGCAGCGGTGGTTTTATAACAAACTTTTCCTTGTCCTATATGGATTGGGGAGCCTCATCTAACCAATTTGGGTAGTGTAGTAAGTTAACCACTAACCCACGGGGATTCTCTCACCCTGTATTTACGTCATGTTCATTATTCTGTCTTCGTACAATATCACCGAGCCATATATCAGAAGTATAGGAAGCGCGTGGTGTAATGGTTAAAGTCATGGGAAATGAACTCGTCGCCCCGAGTTCAAATCCTGGATGTGGTAATTGCATTTAACTTTGCGCTAATACCCTTGGGAAAGGTATGAATCCTACTCTCCCTCCAGCTATGGGTAAAATAGTAGGGTAGACTGGACTCTTTAACCTTGGCTAGGTAACCAGTCTAGGAGAAGGAAAACTCTGAATTTAAAACCTGTTAAACTCCGCTTAAGAAATTGACCTTGTGTCACATCCTGCTCGAGCGGGGGGGGGGTTGGTAAATATATATATCAGAAGTATCTAATCCAAAAAGGCTGTTTCCGTTCTTTTTTTTTCTTTTTTTTTCTGCGAGGCAACGGTACTCCAGCTAATATGAGTTAAGAACGTTCCCTGGAAAACCTATGTCAATTATCTAATTCCAACCTGTCAGATTTGGCCTACAACGACGTATTTTTATGCAAAGACACTTATCACATTTGGAAGAATGCAAGATTCACGTATATACGTGTCTGTCTCCCAATGAATATGTTGATGTTCATTGGAATTTGCCAGAACTGATATCTGACAAAATCCGGGGAATTGGTGTCTCAATGAAACGGTAATGGTGATTGACACAAAAGACTGATTTGCCTGAATGTTTGACATGAGGCTTGATAATTTGTATTATTTGGATTTTTGGGACTATTGTCCTCATATTTATTGTTAAATACTCAACGTTTCGGACGATGTGCCCATCCGACCTTCTTTGGGTGTTTCTTGGTTTGGCTTCGACATGAAGGTTCCTGAGTTCGAAGAGAAGGTTTCTGCATTCGAGAAGGTTCCTAAGAAATTCTATTCTCTTCCCCTCTAGCTATGGTAAAATAATCGGACACACTAGGCTCTTTAATCTTGGTGAGCAGCCAGTCTAAGAGAAGCACATGTTTTAATTCAAAAGGCAGATCCCAAAAAATGTTAGTGTTATGGAAATTCTGATATTAATATCATTGTCAGTATCAATCACAATACGAGTGTGTATATATATATATATATATATATATATATATATATATATATATTATATATATATATATACATACGTACATGCGCCCACACACACACACACACATATATTTAGTCTCCACGAGACTAACTTTTTCTAATCCCCCCTCTACTCAGACAACGTCGGGTAGCCACTTCTAGTCGTTAATAAATAAGATATATTCTATGTATCAATGATTTTGATTATAAATTAAATACTCAACAATAAACTTACGCAATTCCTGAATGTATTGTGATATAAGCAGTGATGTAGATTCGGTTACAGACAGACACCAAATCTCCCTTATAATAAGATATTATTTTATTAGAAAAAACAATTTGTAAATTATATTGTTAGTTACTAATTGTTTTAAATTGTATTAATAGTGAGTACACGTTCCAGTTGACTTTTCTTACAGAGCAAATTTGAAAATCCAATAAGTTCATTTCTCTGTGATGAAAGAAAGTATTTCTTTCTTCCAGTTCTTCTTTTTAAATTTAGAAATTCTATGAAAATTAATTAAAGTCTTATTTCTAATTGGAAAGTTGTTTTGTCAATGAATTTTAACAAGTGCAAGGTCATACCTAATTTATGTTGACGGAATGTAATTCGTTTTACAAGCCACGTTTGAAAATTAGTTCCTTCGTTTTTTTTTGTTTTGTTTTTTTAGAAACAAATATTCCTATATTGTAAGAGAATGGACAATGATGTATTCTTAATTCGGATTAAAAGTTACTAATGAGAAAATATTACGCTAAAGCACCAATTAATGTGTGTGCGTATTTGTGTGTAAGAGAGAGTGGAGAGAGAGAGAGAGAAATGAAGAGTGTGAGAAAGAAAGAGAGACAGAAAGGAAGGGAGAGAAAGAGAGAGAGAGAGAGAGGGGGGGGAGATAGGGAGAGAGAGAGAGAGAGAGAAAGAGAGTAGTGAATGAAAGCATTCCCAGACATGCAACTTAAAAATATGATTTAATTTAATAATTTCATTAATAAAAAGTAGTACACAAAAAGCTCCCGATTCATATTATATATATATATATATATATATATATATACAAGCACACATATATATATATGTGCGTGCGTGCGTGTGTGTGTGTGTGTGTGTGTGTGTATGTTTATATGTGCGTGTGTATTTCTTAACAGTATATTACAGTTTAGAGAATGATATATGAGACTTTATTTTCGAGTATAAAAAGAGTGGGATATGATAATAGATACATTGAATTCGAAAAAGAAAAGATTCCATTATTGCTCAATCATCGTGAAACCGTGAAACTGACAGTGGTGATTGTTTTGTTTTCATTTCATTCCTAGTATATAAATAGGTCTACCTTGCATATTTTCGCACTGTTACAGGAAAGACTGTTCGATGTCCTTTCTATTTTCAAACATTGACTAATTTTGATGTTTATATCAAGGGGCCGGGTTAGCTCAGTCGGTAGAGCGTTCGGCTAGAAACCGCAAGGTTCTTAGTTCAATACCGGGCCTCGCCAACTCAGCGTGTGAGTAGCACAGGGATCTGTGCGGTAAAGTAAGGACCTGAAGGTAGGTGTGGTGCTCCACCTCAGACGCAAAAAACAATCTCCTTGGTCTAGCGCTATTGAAAAGGAGATAGACTCCCTCGCTGATTGGCTGGTACCGACATTTACTTTATATGTATATACATATATATATATATATATATATATATATATATATATCAACCAACTCCTCCGCACGAGCAGGATATGACACAAGGTCAATTTCTCAAGCGGAGATTAACAGGTTTGAATTCAGAGTTTTCCTAGACTGGTTGCCTAACCAAGGCTAAAGAGCCCAGTCTGTCCTACTATTTACCCATAGCTGGAGGGAGAGTAGAATCCATACCTTTCCTAAGGGTATAAGTGAAATGCAATTACCACGTCCAGGATTTGAGTCCATTTCCCATGACTTTAACCATTACACCACGTGCTTCATATACATGTATAAAATCGTCATCATCCTATCGCGCAAGTAACACGGATATCCAAGACAATCTCTCGTCAACTGTCCCTATCATCCATTGCCCTCGAGAGGTCCTCTGCACCACATACAGCATCCGCGCAGAGCTGGTTAATGTTGGTTTTTGCTGGACGACCCGCACTGGCGTGCCCATGTGCTTGTTTCCACTGCAGTATCTCGCTTATGAATTTTCCTTGTATATTTCCAGCAGTGTCCAGCATGTCTCACTTGATCTTTGTGATGAGGGGCAAGTGTCCATACTGTTGTTTCTACGATTTGTTTAAAATCGCACGCAGCATTCTTAGAGAGAGAGAGAGAGAGAGAGAGAGAGAGAGAGAGAGAGTGTGTGTGGGGGGGGAGAGACAGAGAGTGTGTGTGTGTGTGAGAGAGAGAGAGAGTGTGTGGGGGGAGAGAGAGACAGACAGAGAGAGTGTGTGTGTGTGAGTGTGTGTGTGTGTGTGTGTGTGTGTGTGGATGCTGAATTCAAACTTGTTAAACTCTGCTTTAGAAATTGACATTGTGTCGCATTCTGCTCGTGCAGAGGAGTTGGTAAATTATATATATATTATATATATATATATATATATATATATAATATGTATACAAGCCCGCATATTCATATAAAGTAAAGTCATCGGGGAGGCCTAAAGTCGGTATCAGCCAGTCAGCGAGAGAGTCTATCCCCTTTTCAATAGCGCTAGACCAAGGAGATTGTTTTTGGCGTCTGAGGTGGAGCACCACACCTACCATCAGCTCCTTACTTTACCGCACAGATCCCTGTGTTACTCATACGCTGAGTTGGCGAGGATCGGTATCGAACTAGGAACCTTGTGGTTTCCAGCCGAACGCTCAACCGACTGAGCTAACCCGGCCCCTTCATATTCATATACACAAAAGAAACACACATGCATATACATACAGACGTAGAAACGCATACATGCACACACATACAAGTACACACGCACACACACGGACACACAGACACGGACACAGACACACGCATATATTTTTTTATGTGTCGTTTCCAAACTTTTGTGATTCGGATCGAGTACCGAACGTTTAAATGTTATATTGGTCTGACTGTTGTTGTGGTTCGACAAGCAGTTCTTTTTTTTTTCTGCCGAGTCAAATATGGCTGCAACTGGAGACGAAGTCCCGTCTTGAATTTCACTCCCAACTTCAAATATAGAATCATGTAATAGCCCAAAACAGAACAAGGGGCACCGGTTAACGAAAAACACTTGCCACTTTATTTTGCTGAAGAATTTCCTGTGAACTTCATCAAAATCATCTCGTCAAAAGAAAAAAAATATATTTTTAAAAAATGGTTTCAATAATTTTCAACTTAATTTACTGGATTGCAAGAAGCAAAAAAAAATTTAAAGAACTTACACACACACACTCTCTCTCTCTCTGTCTCTCTCACACACACACTCACACTCACACTCTGTCTCTCTCTGTCTGTCTCTGTCTCTCCCCCCCACACACACACACACACACAATTTGGCCCATTGTGGTGTCGTGGTTATCAAGCGAGTCACGCATATCCATTACAACTGAATAGCAAGATCGAACTCTCTGGATGCCTTATATAAAGAACTTACACACACACACACACACTCACTCTCTCTCTCTCTCTCTCTCACACACACACACACACCACACTCTCTCTCTCTCTCTGTCTCTCTGTCTCTCTCTCCCCCCCCACACACACACACAATTTGGCCCATCGTGGTGTCGGGTTATCAAGCGAGTCACGCATATCCATTACAACTGAATAGCAAGATCGAACCCGTAGTGAAAGATGTGAGCAAATAACTTGGGCATGACTTCGTGATGTAATGTTGAACAAGTTAGTCCCGCAGATCTACTACTGAATAGCAAGTTCGATCCCCGTTGGATGCACTATATTTGTGACATTGTGTCAAATTCTACGCGTGGTGATCGGATTGGGTAGATACCTTGGGAGTACCTTCGTAGTGTAATGGTTAGCAAGCTAGTCTCGCATATCCATTATTACCGAATAACAAATTCGATCCTAGCTGGATGCTCTATACTTGCAACCTTGTCAAATCCTACACGAGGCGAACGGATTGGATCAAGACATTAGGTGCTATAGTGGTTAGCAAGCTAGTTTCGCAGATCCATTACTTCTGAATATCAGGTTCGATCCTCACTGGGTGCACAATAATTGCGATCTTGTGTCGAATCCTACCCGGGGCTAACGGCGGTTTAGCTCAGTCAGTAGAGCATCCGCGTAAGAAACGCAAGTTTCCGGGTTCGATACCGGTACTCGCCAACTCAGTGTATGAGTAGCACAGCTTGGGTAATCTTATCTATGCAGTAAAGTTTAGGGGTAGTTGTGGCGCTCCACCTCACCAGAAAACAATCTCCCAGGTCTAATGCTAGCGAAAAGGGGATACACTTCCTTGCTGTCCGGCTGATACCGACGATAGGCCACTGCGCCAACTTAACTTTTACATACATACACGCACATACATTGTGTGTGTATGTGTGGGAGGTGTAGTGTGTGTGTGTGTGTGTGTGTGTGTGTGTTTGTGTCTATGTATCCAGGGGGGGAGAGAGAGAAAGTGAAGGGCAGGGAGTAGAGAGGCGTAACAGACCAATCACCAACAACATAAAAACATCACATTAATTGTCATATAAAGATGGTTTGTATTGTGTAATAATGACTTTTCTATTACGACTGCTCCACCCTAAAAAGAAAAAAAAACGAATTATATGAACATGTTCTGTATCATACTGATATTATATTATTTCAGCTCCACCCTATATATATATATATATTATATATATATATATATAATGGACTCTCCCGTCGATTTTCGACGTATGAGGGTTCATACACACAATGAACATCCACACAGTGATTTGTTTATAGTGGTGAAGGCTTGTGTTGGACCATCCACACTTTTTGGCACAGTCGATAAGAAAGAATTGGTGCATCAAGTGTTGCCACAAACCCAATCAACGACCAACATCATGAATTTTGAATTCAGAGTTATCCCTCTCCTAGACTGGTTACCTACCCAAGGCTGAAGAGCCCAGTCTGCCCTACTATTTAACCCATAGCTGGAGGGAGAATATATGGATTCATACCTTTCCTAAGGGTATTAGCGCTATGTGAAATGCCAACAGCTTCGTCTAGGAATTGAACTCGAATCGTCGAGCCCATTTTCCACGACTCTAACCACTAGCCTCCCTCTCTCTCACATATATATATATATATATATATATATATATATATATATATATATATATATATATATATATATATATATATATATATATATATATATATATATATAATTAGATCAATAACATTGATTGTTTTATAACGAAGTATACATGTATAAGAAGAGAGTGACTATAAACTGATTATTTTTTTTAAAGTGACAAGACTAAAACAACTAATAAATATAAAGACTTATATTTTTAAATAAAAATATTAACTCTAGTTAAAATAACAATAAACCTCCATGTTGTGTCTTTTGTTATTGGTTGTCCAAACTTTGCATAGAAAGTACGCGCATGTGATTTAAATTAGCATTTGTCTGGTTTTGTTTTCTCCTGAAACCAGGTAAATTGAGATAATGACAAAAAGAACTAAAAAATGCCTCTTGAAATTATATATATATATATATATATATAACTACACACAAACAGGTAAATTGAGATCATGGCAAAAAGAAATAAAAAATGCCTCTTGAAATTATTACCATACTAGCAGGGCCTGTGCATATACCACAGTATGATAATTTCATTATTACAACATTTGATAGGTTTATTTAAGAGTTAATGTAAAATAGTTCAATATGTAAAAAGTATAATAATCTTTCTTACTCTTTTTTCCTTTTTTTAAATCTTTTCATTATGTTCGATTGAAACAGATTAGCGTTATCACTTCCGCTCACTTAGGCACTTTCTTTATCTTTTCCTCCTACTCTTTTTTTTTCTTTCTTTCTTCCTTTATTATTATATTTTTTCTGTGTAGCATGTCATTTTTCTTCCCTTTATTTCTTTATAATAAAAACGGAATAGTCCATTATTTAGCTTTCTTTCGTTCTCCCTTATCATATATGACTGTGTAGCAAGTCCATTTTCTTCCCTTTCTTTATGATAAAAATGGAATTGTCTATTATTTACTTGAGGTAACAACACTCATAGATCGAAATAAGAATTCGGCGGATAAGCAACACCAGATAATCAGGATTTACATTTTTGCATTTCATCTTCAACGCTTTGGACGTTCTCATTTTTAAAAAGAGGGTGTTGCAAGATGATAACAGTTGTACTATTAAGGAACACGAGTATTAATATATAGACTCAATATATATCTCAATTGCAGACTCTGTTATCATTACAATGAAACATTTAAGATTTCGTGTTGCCATAAAGAGAACTAAAGAAACGTTTGTTTTTCTTTTCTGGTCAAGAGAAATTCACCCAGAAGGAATGTACTAATTGTAAATTTTACTTCAGGTTTTTCTGGATGAACACCTGGTGACAAGCAATTTTACAATTCAAATCGAGAGAAATACATTACCTTTCACAATTAAGAGGGAAGCCCATCAAAGATTGCAGAATTTTAAATAGGAACAGAAATTATTATCGTCATGCCGGTATGCGGAGAGTGTGGAGTACACCTTCGTTTCCATTACTCCCAAGTTTACTCTGACTCCGAGTGGTAGTACCTGACAGGGGCCTATCTATAGGTCAAATAGATATGTCCAAAAATTATTCGTATACTAGAGGACCGTACCTCTCTCTCTCTCTCTCTCTCTATATATATATATATATATATATATATATATATATATATATAATATATATATATATATATATATATATATATCTTATATAATGGAGGTTGTGGGTTTGTTTGTCTGTAACCGAAACTATATTACTATACAAATCAAAATTCCCTTTGTTATCTGCATCCCATTCTCCATGATTTAATTTTTTTTATCTAAACCTCAATTATTAATAGAATTGTTTTACATCATTAAGACTGTTGACCATATCTACATGGTATTTACCGCGTACCCCACTTGTACGGGTCAGGCACAAAGTCCCTATTAACGTGGGACCACCCACAAACCGAAGCTCATGGAGTGGCAGGTGAAAAAATTGCGTCGATCCCGTCGGCATTCCCCCTCAAGGGGGGCGCCTCAGGCACTGGGCAATAAACCCAGCCCTGCCCCTTTAAATCAAGGGGGCAGGTGTTGCCTGGGGGGATGGCCCCCTGGGATCGACGCTATTAACTCGTAAAGATCCAGGGCCGAAGCCACTGGACCCCTGGTGTTGACCATATCTACATACAAATAACATGCAGTTGTATTTATATATACAACAAAATAGCGGTTTACAGTGTGAATGGGAAGGCTAATTTGCATATTGATCTTAAAAAATTTGATTTTAATAAATATGTGCTTAATATTATTGATTTCTAATTGTTTAGTTTTATCTTAATGAATATGAGCAAAAATCTCTTCAATAAATCTTAAAAGAAATCCCTTAACAAAAAGAAATAACTGTAATATTATTCTTTACTTCCTATTTTAACTAAATAGTTAAATTAGGAATAGGAGTAATTGAAAATGATGGAAGAGTTAGTTTCAAAGTTGTTCTATTTTTCAATCATACCCCCTCTGTTCCAAATCTTTTTATCTGCATTTTTATTCAGTTTCATTGGCCTTTCTAATTTAATATGATATTTTATTATATTAAAACTTAAATACTTGCACCTGGAGGGTGCATATATTTGCTAGTATATATAATTAAGAAATAAGAATTAGCATTATTTCTCTAGTAGCAGTAAGGATATAAAAAATATGCTGTATGCTTAACGAACAGTGATACACGGTCGTCGGACAGCTAAATGGCCTGGTTTGGAGTATGATCGTTAGCAATATATATATATATATATATATATATATATTGTAGATAGAAGGAAAGTGGTGACTTGTTTTCATTTCTTGACCACTTTCCTTCTATCTACAGCATATCGTCGGATCCTAAACCCATCCACCCTTCCTTCATATTATATATATATATATATATATATATATATATATACAAACAAGCAATGTGAGGTCAAAAAATCTTTTCGGTGTATGATCAAGGTCCTGGTGTGTTCTTAGTCATGGAAATTCAAGGAGTGTGGAGTACCCTTTCGTTTCCATTACTCCCAAGTGTACCAGACACCGAGTGGTAGTATCTGACAGGGGCCTATCTATGGGTCAACTAGATAGGTTCAAAAATTATTCGTATACTATAGGACCGTAAAGCTCGCTCGTACCTCAAATTTTAGCTCACTCGTAAGTCAAGGTAGCACTGTATGTGGAAGAATATGGATTTCTTTTAAAAACTTACATTCTCTTTATTGGATTCATGTTCGACATTTAGTTCGTCATTTTGTGTAACTGAAATCAAGCTCAGATTTAGGATTGTGTTATTTTTAGATTTTTGAACCAGAATGTGAAATAAAAATCCAGACGTCGTATCTTGATCATATATATTCATAAATTAAGCAAAATAAATAAATAAGCAAAAAAAAAAAAAAAAAACCCGGGTTTATTTTCGACGTGTCAAAACACTTCATCGTTACGTCTACTCAACAGATGTAGGTTTTTCGCTCGCTACTTACTACTACTCTCATTAAAATTTGTAAATTCCCATGTTTATTTATTTATTTACTTATTTATTACAATTTTATGGCATTAGAATATATATATATATATATATATATATATATATATATATATATATATATATATATATATATATATCCCAAAATGTCTCAAAAGGCGTTTTTGAAATGTGAAATATTCTATCATTATCATCGTTTTACTCATTTCGAATTTTAATTCCAGGGGTAACTGGTGGTTTTTTATCAAAAGTTTTAGTGACAGCAAGTCTCCACAGCTCCCCAGGACTTTCCTCAGTATTCTAACTGACCTCTGTAATGATGTAGCATAGACAATCATAATTCATCCATCTTGGATTTCAAGTTTCCTTATTTTATTTTCTATGTTCTTGGGGAATCCGTCACCTTCATGTTCTATAGTGGGTTTTTTGCGGTTGGGGACAGTTTTCTAGCAAGGTCTAAGTATTTATCGAGGTTTTCGCTTCCTTTTATATTCAATGTGCCATCTGATGGAACGGTAAACTCCACTAGTTAGCAGGGACATCTTTTCTGGTGAATCAATACAAGGTTTAGTCTTCTGTCTGAGAATGGTTGATCAATTTGTATCTCAACTTCTCAAAGAATTTTAAGCATCTCATTTTCTAGGACATTCATAATTCTTCCTTTAATTTCCAGTTCCCTATTTTATTGTCGGCTGGTTGGTTGGTTGGTTGGATTTTATGTCACGGTAACCCTCTTTGGTCCCATAAAACAATCTCCTTGGTCTAGCCCAAGTGAAAAGGGGATATACTCACTTTATTTTTCCTGTGAGTTAATCATCATCATCATCATGTCCCGCAATTAGCACGGATATCCATGACAATCTCTCGCCAACCTTCCCTATCATTCATTTTCCCAGGGGGGTCCTCTGCGCAGCATCCAGCATCTTTGCATAGTTGGTCAATGTAGGTCCTTGGTGGGCTGCCCACACTAGCATGTCCGTGTGTCGGCTTCCACAGGAGAACGCCGCTTATGAGCTCGTCCTTGTTTCTCCAGCAGTGTCCAGCATGCCTTGTCCGTCTCTCTCGAATTGTTTGCGAGATGGGGGGCAGGTGGCCATATAGCTGTTTCCTCGTGGGTTGCTGTTTTCACGAGTAGGGAATTTAAAATCGAAAATGAGCGCGAAAAAGTATCCACTTCCTGTAATGAACCAATGTTTTTTTCCTTTTTCTTTATTTGTTTATTTATCTTATAATTCTTTATTTTTGTTATAATCCCGTATAAAATGACTTGTTTACTTTTACTCATCTCCGTATATTTTACTTATCTACTTACGTTACTTGTTTGTTTGTTTTTCTAAAGCTATCCGACATGTGATACTCTGTCAGATCTTACACTTTAAGCCCGATGGCAATCTTACTAAACCAACTGAAAAAAAAAAACTATTGACACGTGACTAACAATACAAGAGGCGGCAACGAACATCGAACTTTTTTTTCTCTTGCGGTCATGAAACCACTCTCTTTCCTTCCGTTTTTCAGCCTCCTCCCTTTTCAAACCCAAGCCTTTTCTCTCACTCATCTCTTTAGTGTTTTCTGAAAACCCCTCTTTCATTTACTTATGTCCATGTCTGTCTGTCTGTCTGATTATCTCTCCCCTCTCTCTCTCTCTCTCTCTCTCTCTCTCTCTCTCTCTCTCTCTCGTTCTTTCCCCAGCCTCACATTTGTTAAAAATATATACCCCCCTCTTTATTTAATTAATAATACTAGCAATTACATGCGCCCATTGGGTGTAATTTTTAATGTAATGAAATATATTAAATCAAAAAGACTAAAGAAATTAAATAAGAATGCATATAAAAAGATTACACTTATTTTGATTATATTTTAATTGGTTTCTATTTAAAATCATTCATAGGATTGATTTTAATATATTGGAGAATAAAACAATAATGTTGAAACCATTAACACCAAGTAATTATTTATAAAACCCCATTTATTTAAAACCAGTATGCAATTTAACCACACCATATATTATGTAATCCTTTATTTCTTAGTGGTATATAAGACACATTGCAGGATTTTAAACACACTAATAACATGGGCTGTTTTGAGGCAAATCTAACTCAGATTTTCATTGAGACATCGTTAATAAATATAAGATTTATTTTATGTATTAATATTAATGATTTTGACTATCAATTAAATACTAGTTGATAAACTTGCGCAAATCATGGGTGTATTATGATGTAGGCAGTGACGTAGCCTCTATTTGATACCGAATCTCCATTATAATAAGATATAGTATCTCTCCTTTCCTTATTAGTAATACTAGCAAATATATGCACCCTCCGGGTGCAAGTATTTAAGTTTTAATATAATAAAATATCATATTAAATTAGAAAGGCTAATGAAACTGAATAAGAATGTAGATAAAAAGATTTGGAACAGAGGGAGTAAGATTGAAAAATAGAACAACTTTGAAACTATTCCATCATTTTCCCTTACTCCCGTCTTTCATTGGTAAATTTTCCTAATTTAACTGTTTAGTTAAAATAGGAAGTAAGGAATAATATTAGTTATTTCTTCTTGTTAAGGGATTTCTTTTAAGATTTATTGAAGAGATTTTTGCTCATATTCATTAAGATAAAACCAAAAAATTAGAAATCAATAATACTAAGCACATATTTATTAAAATCAAATTTTTAATATCAATATGCAAATTAACTTTCCCATTCACACCACAAACCGCTATTTTGTTGTATATATAAATGCAATTGCATGTTGTTAGTATGTAGATATGGTCAACAGTATTAATAATCTAAAAACAATTTTATTAATAATTGAGGTTTAAATGAAAATAAAATCATGGAGAATGTGACGTAAATAACAAAGGGAATTGTTACTTGAGTAGTAATATAGTTTCGGTTACAGACAGAAAAACACACAATCTCCATTATAATAAGATATACAATATTTTGTGGTCAGGAACTCATTGTTTCTTTCTTTCAGGTCTTCAGTTCTTCCTTTTTCAGACTCAACCCTTTCCCCCCACTCTCGTCATTTTAGTCTTTCTG
>CM042144.1:114310686-114315686 GCA_023376005.1 Doryteuthis pealeii
TTCTTTACTTCCTATTTTAACTAAATAGTTAAATTATGAACATTTAGCAACGAAAGGCGGGAGTGAAGGAAGAGTAAGTTTCAGTTGTTCTATTTTGTGATTATACACCTTCAGTTTCAAATCTTTTTATCTGCATTCTTATTTAGTTTCATTAGCATTTCTTATTTGATACAATATTTTATTCCATTAAAACTTAAATACTTGCACCCAGAGGGTGCATATATTTGCTAGTATATATATATATATATATATATATATTTTAGACAAGTTCTGTTAAACGCCACAGACAATGCAAGTCTGAGGAGTTTTTTCATGGTCCTTTCAAAAAGACCTACCTTAAACAAAATAAACTTTCAAACCAGTAGACACGTCCTCCAATGCTTATAAAAAATCCCACTCTAACCATTCCCCCTCCCTTCCTCACAATTCTGTACCCCCCTCAAAAAAAACATTAATCCATTGTTTCGTACTAACTACCACCACCACTTTTTAAGCTACTACTCGTTCTTCTATAAAAACGAGGCACTTGAAAAACTTAACATCGTTTCCCCACCTGATGATGGCTGATAAACCAGCCGAAAGCGCTCGAAAAAAAGGATTTGGTGGACTATTACAACTTCTCCACCCAAACACGAAAAAGATCGCAAGAAAAATTGAAAGGACCATGAAAAAACTCCTCAGACTTGAATTGTCTGTGGCGTTTAACAGAACTTGTCTAAAAGAAAAAATGCTGCCGAAGTATACATATATATATATATATATATATATATATATATATATATATATATATATATAGCGTGATTATAAATTAACTCCCTATTTTAAAACCGTATAATTTATTTCTGAATCATTATTTTTACAAAAATGAATATGTGAAGAACACACATAACATGAAGTTTTATTTAAAATTCTATATTCTATATTGGCACCAGCATTCGCCTCCAGCTTCTTAACCCGTTCGGGAATCGCATGAACTGATCTTCCCAGGAACTCTTGTGCAATGGCAGAAATAAATTCTCGAATTCGTCCTTTAGTTTCGTAGAGTAGACTAACAACTTCACGCAATCTCAATATAATATTCAGAACAATTATTATTACTGAGAATTAAATTTCTACAGTAATGTACACTATATTAAAATACTAAAAGAAGAAATATTCACGTAGCTATGAATTTTAATGGCAATCAAGTTGAAGAAAAAAAAACTTTATATTTGACAGTCGAATATACAAAATAACTGAATGTCCACAAACACAAAAATACTGAATTGTGGATCTACAGTGATATTTTAATAGTCCATTGAGCAATTTTACTTCAGAACAATTGTTATTACTGAGAATTAAATTTCGACAATAATCTACACCATATTAAAATACTGAAATTTGAAATATCCATATAGCTATGATTGTTTTTATGGCAATCAAGCAGAAGAAAAAAACTAATATTTGATAGACGAATATATAAAATAAATGGCTGGACAAGCATCATCCACTGGGATCTCATTGAATAGTTTTGCATTTTTTTCTTAATAGAATTTGATTGTTAAATATGTTTATTTGCAGTAAATTAGTTTTCTTTCAAAATAAATCATAATCATTTTTTATACAATTCCTCTAATTCTTTTTTAGAGAAAAATATATTTTTATGTGGAATGGCTCAGGGGTCAACAAAATAATGAAGTTGAAAAGTTGACCAAGGCTTAAATCGGGAAAATTGTGATTCAACCATTCACAAAAACAATCGCAAAATGTGGAGGAGCACCACCTGTAACAATGGAGACTTAATTGCCATATATTAAGAAACATACATTAAAAAAATGAGAAAAATATAACTGCATATAAAGATATTATAATTACTTTAAAATAGAGGGCTATTTTTCAATCACCCTATATATATATATATATATAATATATATATATATATATATATATATATATATATTGCTAACGATCATATTCCAAACCAGGCCATTTAGCTGTCCGACGACCGTGTATCACTGTTCGTGAAACTTAGAGTTGCTGATGAGGCCTAATAGGCTGAAATGCGCATACAGAGATTGACTTTTTCTCGATTTGTTTAGCCTTACATTTGAACATATATGCCCGCCTAATTCATTAATTATCAACTAATTAAATTTCAAAATTAGGTATGACTTCAATTATTCAATTATTCTCCCCAAATATTGTCGGCTAAAAGCCATATCAAAACACATTGTTTGTTTGTTTACTTCTCATATATATATATATATATATATATATATATATATATATATATATATATATATATATAGAGAGAGAGAGAGAGAGAGAGAGAGAGAGCTGTACATCCGAAATATAAACTGGCGTAGTCAAACCCTGGCTACTGACTTTTTGAGTTAGTCGTGTCTAGAGAAAACGAATTGAACTCAAGATTTTAGATTGGCTGAATCTGTTATGATTATCATAAACACAAAAGAATAGGTAGACAGAGAATACAATAGGTACCAAAGATTGGAGGTTAGAATAAACCAGCACATTCCATCTGTTATTCGCAACAATAACCCTGCTCTTCTCCACCAAGCAATCCATATATATATATATATATATATATATATATATATATATATATTATATATATATATATATATATGGACGGGTAGAAATACCTCCTACATTTTAAAGTGTAATTTGTGTGGTACAAGTATAAAATCGATACGGCTATCGGTTAAAAATTCTATCCGAAACAGTATCATTCCAACATAACATGGAATGAAAACGAAAAGCTCTCATTATGGTAATTACAGATTCACCAGTTTTAAAAATGTTTCAATAGCAAAGGTACGGTGTGCATTGGTCCGAGCCATGATCGTAATTGATCATATCTGGGGGAAATGATAGGACATTTTTTTAGAAAACAGCAACTCTATACCTATCGCATGATATATATATATTGATATTTTTGTTCCTTAATTGTACAAACGTTATCATCTTGAACCCTATGGTTAAAAATAAGACCTTGATCTCCAGACTCACTGATTTTTGTATTTTATGGAGAAATCTTTTAAAGAAAGTCAGTGAAACGGGTAGATCATACCAATAATACCGGGTGTGAGGCCTTCAAATTATAAAAAAATCAGACTGAGGAGGCAAAGAAATGCTGAAATAAATTTACATCTTAAACAAGGTATCCTTTTATTCATTTGTTTATGGTACTCTGTATATGTAAAAACATATATTGAATCTTTATATGTACGTCAAAGTTCTCAATTTTGGTTGAATTCTATCAAGGAAATACTTGATGGGTTCGAACACACACACTCTCTCTCTCTCTCTCTCTCTCTCTCTCTCTCTCTCTCCATTGATTCCGTCTGACCAATCAAAATCTTTCCTCACAAATACTAACCCACCCACTTGACCTCTTCTCCCATCCACCCCCTCCCGTCCACTTCCCCCTCTATAAAACACTTGTATGATACCTTGATAATCAATAAAGTGACTGATGATGACGAGCTCAAAGCTCTAGCGAAATATATCCTACATACGTTTGTCTGGGTTTTGTCCGTCTGTTCCTCATATTCTACCACATTCTGTCGGATTTATTCCAATCCTCTTTCCTCATATATATATATATATATATATATATATATATAACTATAGCGTGGCATTGGCACTGTTTCAGCTTTTTACTGGAACGGTGTGCCAAAATGCAGTATTATTGGGAGAGTGCTCAATATAAAAAATAGAGCTATTATATAATATAGTAAAATAAATATATAAAGGTTTATGGAGAAAGGTAGACAAACACGGGATGTTATAGAAAATGGGTGTTTATTGTAGATTATTTCCTATAAAATCCCGTGTTTGTCTACCTTTCTCCACATACTGTCAGATTAACCTCCTCACATTTCTCCATGTGTGTGTGTGTGTGTGTGAAGTGTGAAGTGTGTGAAGTGTGTGTGTGAAGTGTGTGTGTGTATAAATTCGTGAAAATTGAGTCATGTTTAAATTTCAATATATGCTAATTGATGTAACATCAAATTTAATTGATATTAATTTAAATAAATACAAATAATTCGTTTGTCTAGACCTGAAGATTTGGCGTTAACTACAACTGGATTAAGAACTTGTAACTGAAGATTTAGACGGAACAAAACGCCAATGAGTTGTTGGCTAAAGTGGAAAAAAAAAAGAATTTTCAAAATACGAACCGAGATCAAGAAAGCATAAAAAGATATTTACTGTGCAGCGCAGTAGATTTATAAGCTATAAAATCCGAAAAGGAAGGGAAAGTGAGAGAGTGGGCGATAGAGAGGGGGGAGAGGGGGGGATAGTCAGCGGCGGGATCACTTTCCGTTGTGCCAAGAGAAAGGGATTGGACAGATGTTGAATTGAAACGAATATAAGGAGACTGGTGATAAGTATGTTTATATTGTACAATAAAGGATAAACAGATTGATATTTCGATGTGTATGTTCATCCTCGTCAAAGAACAAGAGAAATTCAGCCTGTATCTATCTATTAATCTCTCTCCCCCCCCGTCTCTCTCTCCCTCCCTCCCCTATATATATATATATATATATATATATATATATGAGAAGTAAACAAACAATGTGTTTGATATGGCTTTTTTAGCCGACAATTTTTGGGAGAATATGTGCTTAATTGAAGTCGTACCTAATTTTGATAGTTAATTAATTGATAATTAATGAATTAGGCGGGCATACCTATTAAATGTAATTATATATATATATATATATATATATATATATATATATATAAGAGAGAGAGAGAGAGAGAGAGAGAGAGAGAGAGCGGTGGAGAGGGAGAAGTAGGGATACAGATATGAAATGAACAAAAATGATCTACTTTTTGATTGTTCTCAACTAGTTTTGACCCAATAACCCTTTATTGGCATTACTCCCAGGTCCACTCTGACCGGGAGTGGTAGTATCTGACAATATATTTAAAAAATATTCGTACTGGATGAATACCTCTGCAAAAATAATCATCAAAAAGATCAAACA
>CM042144.1:114328186-114338186 GCA_023376005.1 Doryteuthis pealeii
TCAGTAAAATGATGTACTAAAATATGTAGTAAATATGTTGTAAAAATGGTCTAACTTATACAACCCCCCCTCCTCCTCATCATCATCATCGTTGTCAGTAATTAAACGTCACTTTTTATTTCCCCTTACAGTATTTCGTCATGAAGATTTTTTTTTATTTTTTTTGTCGTTTTGAATTTCACAAAATTCAGCTGACAACAACCCAATCTCAAGAATGTCAATTTTTTTTAAAACGGATAACACCAGAAAATAAGTCCCGTCTGAAACTACGTCAATATAACAGAACCTCCCCCAGTCCCACCCGTCAAACACGACGACCGGCACTACCCAGGCCAGCCTAGTTTTTTTTTTCGTCACCCAGTGAGTGCCCTTAACTCCATCCTTTCAATAATGGCTATCTTCTCTGTCTATAATGCAGCGAACATTTTTAATTTTTAAACAGTAAGAAAGTGCTGCTGCAGTACACATTGTTCTAGTTGATAATTTCCGGATACTATATATATATATATATATATATATATATATATATATATATATATATATATATATATATATATACACGTAAGCGTGTGTGTGTCTGTGTTAATATATATATATATATAATACACTAAATATATATTTTGATAATATACATACTATATATATATGTGTGTGTGTGTTAATAATATACATAATAAATATATGATAAAAATATACATACTAAATATATACAGGTTAATAATATACATACTAAATATATATATTAATAATATACTTACTAAATATATATAGGTTAATAATATACATACTATACATATATATATATTATAATATACATAATACTATATATAGGTTAATAATATACATACTATACATATATATAGGTTAATAATATACATACTATATATATATAGTTAATAATATACATACTATATATATTAGGTAATAATATACATACTATATATATATCATATATACTATATATATATATATAATAAATATACATACTATATATATATATATTATAATATACATACTATATATATATATAATATATACATATAATATATTTATATATAATAATATAATAATATATATATTAATATATATATATATATATATATATATTAATAAATAACATACTATATATATATATAATATTAAATAATATACATCTATATATATATATATATTAATATATATACATACTATATATATATATATAATATATATACATATATATATATATATATATATATATATATATATATATACATACATATATATATATATATTAATAAATATATATATAATATATAATATAATAATATACATACATATATATATATATATATACATAATATATATATATATATATATATAATAATATACATACTATATATATATATATAATATATATAATATATATATATATATATATTAATAATATATTACTATATATATATATATTAATAATATACATACTATATATATATATTAATAATATAATATATATATATATATAAATATACATACTATATATATATATATATTAATAATATACATACTAATATATATATATATAAAATATACATACTATATATATTTTATAATAATACATACTATTATATATTATAATAATATACATACTATAATATATATTAATAATATACATACTAAATATATATATTAATAATATACATACTTATATATATATATTAATAATATACATACTAAATATATATATTAATAATATACATACTATATATATATATTAATAATATACATACTAAAATATATATAGGTTAATAATATACATACTAAATATATATATTAATAATATACATACTATATATGATATGTAAACACGGTGTGTTTGGATATGGCCTTTTCGACAATGAGAATGGGAGAATATGTGCTTAATTTTAAGTCGTAACTAATTTTGAAAATTAATTGATTAATAATTAATTAATTAGGCGGGAATGCCTATTTAAATGTAAGGCTAAACAAATCGAGAAAAATAAATCTCTGTATGTACATTTCGGCCTATTAGGCCTCATCAGCAGAGCAATAGATAATGATATACATACTATATATATATATATTATGTTAATAATATACATACTATATATATGTGTGTTAAATATACATACTATATATATATATATATATATATAATAATATACATACTATATATATATATATATGTGTAATAATATACATACTATATGTATATATATATATATGTTAATAATATACATACTATATGTATATATATATATATGTTAATATATACATACTATATATATATATATAATATAATAATATATACATACTATATATTAATATATATATGTTAATAATATACATACTATATATATATATATATATATGTTAATAATATACATACTATATATATATATATATGTTAATAATATACATACTATATATATATATTATATGTTAATAATATACATACTATATATATATATATGTTAATAATTTAATAATATATATATATATATATATGTTAATATAATATACATACTATATATATATATATATTATATATGTTAATAATATACATACTATATATATATATATATATATATATATATATGTTAATAATATACATACTATATATATATATATGTTAATAATATACATACTATATATATATATATATATATATATATATATTATATATAATAATATACATACTATATATATATATAGTTAATAATATACATACTATATATACATATGTTAATATATACATACTATAATACATATGTTAATGATATACATACTATATATATAGTTAATGATATATATATATATTATAATGTAATATATAGTATATGTATATATATATATTATATGTATATAGTAATGTAATATATATAGTATATATATATATAGTAATGTATATATATATACATATAGTAATGTATATATATACATATATTGTTTATGTCGAGCAATAATATATATATATATATATATATATATATATATATATATATATATATTATTGCTCGACATAAACAATTTGAGGGTGGGTTGTTAAGAAATGGCATCGGTAAATGAAAGAATTAAGACTTGCTTAGTCTGGGTCAGACTGTATTAAGACTAAGGAGAGAGAGAGAGAGAGAGAGACAGAGAGAGAGAGAGAGAGAGAGAGAGAGAGAGAGAGTGGGCGAGGTAGGGGAGAGAGACACAGAGAGAGAGAGACTTTGTCTTCGCCTGTACCGTTCTTTGCTATATCAAATGAAAAAAAAATCTTTCAGCACATTAGGCTTGATTACCATCTCTTCTGCCATTCTTTAACATAAAATTAACGAAGAAGGCCGATAATCGTCTTCATAATTATTTCGCACTGAATATCAAATATTAACAAGCATCCGTCCCCATTAACAAATAAAACCAGACATGATTTTAACCGCAAGACGTGCCCAATGGATCAGGTGCTTTAGATTTTAGAAGCATAAAAGCATAGAAACGTTTGCTTTTTATTAAAACCGTTTAACTTAGTTACTTTTTTATATCACCAAATATCTTTGTTTCTTTGTATAATGACATATCAACAAGTCATACCTGCGAGATGAAGGGGTTCACACCTTTCCCAAGGGTATCTTTCGTATCTTCCAATATTGTATTTGGAAGATACGAGGGATACTTCGAAAGGAAAGCTTTCCAGTGGCGTATTGGTTTAATGTTGACAAGGATCAACACCGTAATTTGATTTTCCAATAATAATAATAATAATAATAATAATAATAATAATAATGTCGAACAGGATGAGACACAGGGTCGATTTTTTAAGCGGGGTCTAACAGTTTTGAATTCAGAGATTCCCTTCTCGTAGACCCGTTGCCATTCCAAGGTGAAAGAAGCCATTCTGTCCTAAAACTTATCCATTGTTGTCGGGGAGAATAGTTGGATTCATACCTTTCCCAAGGGTATTACCGCTATGTGAAATGCAAACAGCCTCGTCCAAGATTTGAACTCGGGTCACCTTGTCCATTTCCTGCAACCATAACCACTACACCACGAAATCATATACAATTCGCAATCCTATACACTAGAAGAATAAAATGAGCAAGAACAGAAAGGTCTATATATCAATACTCGTGTTCCTTATTTGTATGACCGTTATCATCTTGCAACACCCTCGGGTTAAAAATGAGACCGTCTAAATCGTCCAAGATGACATATTGAACTATTTTGCAATCGCCCTTAAATAAATATATCAAACGATGTAATAATTAAATTATCATGCTGTTGTATATCCACAGGTCCTGCTAAGACATAACACTAATGCACTACAGATATTTACTTTCATTGCTGGAGGAAGAATACCTTTCCCAAGGGTATTAGCGCTATGGGAAATGCAAATAACCTCGTACAGTAATTGAATTATCAGTATTATACGGATGTATTTAGACGAGTATAATCATCTCGATTGTTACTGTAGTCCCAAAGTATCAGTTAAAAGTGTATCTCGTTATCTGATGATCATGGGTTCAATCCCTGCGTTCATAAAAGTGTATAAAAAGTCATATGACATTGTTCAGTAGAGATAGTGTCGTCTATACAATGAATTAACAGATACAACATATTCTACATATAATCAAATTACCACGACCAGAAAATGCGACAAACACTGCGTGCGACATACGGAAACACCGGATAGATGTTTCGACCTATTAGGTCTCAATAGCAGTGTATAGTGTGATCTCCCCTACTAGCGATCGAACCAATGACCACAAAATGCAGAGCCGAAACTCTACCACTGAGCCACCAGCCCACGCCACACACGAAGATCGTCAAATTAACTAGTCATTGTAAAGGCACAACCACTCATATATATATATATATATATATATATATATATATATATATGTGTGTGTGTGAGTGTGTGTGTGTGTGTGTGTGTTCTGTTAAGCATGGGCATCCGAATGAGAACAATATGTGATAACCAAGGTAATTGGTTGGTTGGATTTTACGGCATGTCAAACCTTGTCGGGTTATTTCATGCCCAAGACGTTTTGTTTTATTCATTCTTGATGGGTATTCAACTTTTATTTCAAATTCAGTTTTTTTTAAATATTTTTTAAACTCATTTTTTTTCTTCTATTTAACCCATAGATTGAGACCCTAACAATTATTATCACTCCGGGTCAGAGTGGACCTGGGAGTAATGGTGATGAAGATGTACTCCACATTCCCCAGAGCTCCAAAATTGGAACTTCACAATCAGAGTTTAATGTCATACTAATAACATTAAGACCACCGCATTCTAGCACATATACGATAAAAAAGGTTGGGGCTTGCCATAAGGGCAATAGGGTTGTGACAATCACATAGGTGTCCGGGCTTGACGTGACCAGTCGATTGATCAGAGGGGGTCTCTCCGACCGCATGTCCAGCCTAGGTAAGGGCCAAAGCGGAGTGTTGCATGTTATGAACTGCTCAGCCACCAGGTTTCCATCCTTAAGTATCACGGTCGCCACCAACGACCAACAGGTGGCCTCAATGGGGAGAATCTTACCCCTCTGCAGAGGTGCAGTATGTGTATTCTAGAGCCCAAGCCGATAGGGCTTAACCATCATATGGACGGATAGGATATGACACAAGATCAATTTTTAAGCGGAGTAAAGCTGGTTTGAATTCAGATTTTTCTTTCCCATAGACTGGTTGCCTAACCAAGGCCAAAGAACTCAATGATCAGCAAGCTAATCTCGCAGATCTGTTAGTACTTTAATAGCGAGTTTAATCCTCACTGGATGCCCCATACTTGCGACCTTATGTCACATCCTACCAGTGACAAAAGAAATGCAGACTGCAAAAAAAAAAAAAATACGAATGCGTGACTATAGCGATAATCGTCTTCATAATCATTTCGCGCTGAATATCAAATTATGTATTTCTAGTATAAATTATATATATAATATATATAGTAGTCCCGAAAATTTACCCAATAAATGAAACTCAAAACAAACCCGAGTCTTCAGATATTTATTCCTCAACTACCATATTACGCTAACAATATTAGCATAATAAGTACGTTAATGCTTCACTCCTAAGCCCAAACCTAGTATAAGTATCTCCTAAAACGGATACAAATACTAACATTCACCTCAATATATATATATATATATATATATATATATATATATATGGGGTGGGACCCGCAGACCAACTACTTTAGGGTTAAGCACTGAAGCTCTGTGGGCACAATATATCTTCGGAAAACCAGAAGAAGAAAAAACAATTCGAAAATAATTCTTTTTTTTTTTTTTTTTTTTTTTTTTTTTTTTGTATTACACAATTTCTTTCTTTGAAATATCCGATTTATATGTAATTACCCAACCCCTCCATCAAAAGCAGGATGTGACACAAGGTAAATTTTCAAACAGAGTTTAATCAGTTTGAATTCAAAATGTTCCTTCTGCTATACCAGCTGCCATAGCAAGGTTAAAGAGCCCACTCGGCCTTACTATTTACCTATAAATGGAGGGAGAATACATGAATTCGTACCTTTCCCGTGTGTATGAGCGCCATGTAAAATACAAACATCCTAATCACGGATTTGAAACCGGGTCACTGTGTCCATAAGCTACCATGATGACCATTACACGACGAACGCCTCCATGAATTTTAAATACTAGCAAATATATGCACCCTCCGGATTCAATTATTTAAGTTTTAATCTAATAAAACTTATTTTAAGTTTTAATGTGATAAAACAATATATTAAATTAGAAAGATTAATGAAATTGAATAAGAAAGATTTGAAAATAGAGGTGGGGGGTGTATATATATTTACCAACCGCTCCGCACGAGCAGGATGCGACACAAGGTCAATTTCTTAAGTGCAGGTTTGAATTCAGAGTTTTCCTTCTAGACCGGTCGCCTAACCAAGATTAAAGAGCCCAGTCTGCCCTTCTATTTACCCATAGCTGGAGGGAGAGTAGGATTCATACCTTTCTCAAGGATATTAGCGCTAAATGAAATGCAATTACCACGTCCAGGATTTGAACTCGGGGCGACGAGTCCATTTCCCATGACTTTAACCATTACACCACGCGCTTGGGGGGTGTATAATCGAAAAATAGAACAACCGAAACTAATTCTTCCGTCACTCCCGTTTTTTATAAGTAAATTTTCTTAATGTAACTATTTAGTTAAATTAGGAAGTATAGGATTAAACTAAAGTAATTTTTCTTGTTAAAGATTTATTCCCGAGATTTTTGCACATATTCATTAAAAAAAAGAAAACAATTAGATATCAATAATACAAAACACATCTTTATTATAATGAAATTTTTTTAATATCAAAAAGTAAATTATCCTTCCCGTTCACACTGTAAACCACAATTCTGTTGTATATATAAATACAATTGCATGTTATTAGTATGTAGATAAGGCCAACAGTATTAATAATGTAAAATAATTTTATTCATAATCGAAGTTTAAATGAGAATAAAATCATGGAGAATGTGACATAAATAACTAAGGGAATTGTGATTTGAGTAGTGATATAGTTTCGGTTACAGACAGATAAACACACAATCTCCATTATAATAAGAAAGAATGTAGTTATAAATAATTTACTAATAAATTTATTAGATAAGTCTGAATTATTTTTATTGAAATTGATCAAATAGACTTTAGTAGTATTTTAAATTCAAGGTGGAATTCATCAATGAATTTATCGTTATGCAAATTATCAAATGTAAATGTTTTCTACTGGAAAACAATTCTCGAATTATTTCATTCATTTTTTCTTGTTTGTTTGTTTTTTGTTTTGCTTTTGTTTTTTATTCTTTTTTCTTTCTATCTTTTGTACTTTAATACATTTCTTATATGAGATTTTTCGGGTCCTCCAAATTAATGATAAAAATCTTAAAAGAAAAAAATTTAAATCTATACTAATTAGAGTGGTTTTATCTACACCGGCGTTTTTTTTTGTTTGTTTGTTTGTATAATTATGTATATTTTTTTTTGGTGGGGGGGCATAAGTTTTATATATATATATATATATATATATATATATATATATATAATTTTTGTATATACATATAAATACAAATATCATTATATATATATTATATATATAGGTGGATGGTGTCATCTGTTTCCTTGATAGGATTCAACAAAAATTGACAACTCAAACGTACATATAAAGATTTGCGAATATATGTTTTACATATAGAGAGTATTATAGATAAATGAATAAATAGATACCTTAATTCAGATTTTAATTTATTTCGGCCTTTCATTACCTGTTTCAATCTGATTTTTACTAATTTGATTATTTCATATCCGGTCTTATTGCTATAAAAATCATTTATTATTATTATTATTATTATTATTATTATTATTATTATTATTATTATTTTTATTACTAGAATCATTATTTTCATTATTAGAATCATTTATTATTATTATTATTATCATTATCCTTATTAGAATCATTTATTATTATCATTATTATTATTATTAGAATCATTTATTATCATTATTATTATTATTAGAATCATTTATTATTATTATTATTATTATAATAATCATTTATTATCATCATTAGAATCATTTATTATTATTATTATTAAAATCATTTATTATTATTATTATTAAAATCCTTTATTATTATTATTATTATTATTAAAATCCTCTATTATTATTATTAAAATCCTTTATTATTATTATTATTATTATTATTAAAATCCTTTATTATTATTATTATTATTATTATTAAAATCCTTTATTATTATTATTAAAATCCTTTATTATTATTATTATTATTATTATTAAAATCCTTTATTATTATTATTAAAATCCTTTATTATTATTATTATTATTATTATTATTATTATTATTATTAGAATAGAAGTATAAATTTGCTTTCATGGGTAAATAATATCACTATGTATGATTTATTTCCAATAATGTTAGAACGTTTACTTTATATACATATACAAATCTTTCTCTCTCTCTCTCTCTCTCTCTCTCTCTCTCTCTCTCTCTCTCTCTCTCTCTCTCTATGTATGTATGTATGTATGTATGTGTATGTATGTGTATCTGTGTGTGTGTGTGGTAGCCAACCTGACTAGGTAGATATACAATTACATGGTGTCTTAAATGTTATTCTTGAGTTCAATAGACCGACAAAAGTTTCTTTTGTTGGTGTTTTTGTGTTCCTTCCTAATTCGCGGACCCCGGATGCACTAAATGGCGAACAGTCTGTCAAATGAAGCTTTAAACAGATAGATAGATAGTGAATAAATAAGTCTTAATGGACTGGTGACGGCAGGGACGGTGGTACGGCTGGGACGGTGGTACGGCGGGGACAGGGGTGGTCGGATGGCCAATGTTGTGGGTGGGAACGTAGATTAGCTCTGACTGGCGAAACCGTCGTCTTTTACAAAACCCAAAATTAAAATAGATGAATTTAAGGTGCAAGAAATTACCGATATATATATATATATATATATATATATATATATATATAACATATCTTTGCCAATCCACGAAGCAAACAAAAATATTTACTTCTGGATTAATTAAAATCCATTTAAAAAGTGCCTAATAAAAAGAGCTAAATATACATTTTAAAAGCGAACGGTTTAAAATATTCCGACTGCAGTTTCTCGCAGTAGCGAATCTTCAGGGAATTATATATATATATATATATATATATATATATATATATAGTTACCAACCCCTACACACGAGCAGGATGTGGCACAAGGCCAATTTCTTAAGCGGAGTTTGAATTCAAAGTTTTCCTTCTTCTAGACTGGTTACCTATCCAAGGTTAAAGAGCCAATTCTACCCTATTATTTACCCATAGCTGAAGGTAGGGTAGACGGATGCATACCTTTCCCTAATGTATTAGCGCTATGTGAAATGTAAACAGCCTCGACTGGGATTTGAACCCGGTCGACAAGCCCATTTCCTATGACTCTAGCCATCACAACACGCGCCTCCACATTACCGATATAGATATATC
>CM042144.1:114343186-114355686 GCA_023376005.1 Doryteuthis pealeii
GAAAGACTAACGAAATTAAATAAGAACGCATATAAAAAACATTACATTAATTTTAATTATATTTCAATTGGTTTCTATATAATAAAAAAAACATTCATAGGATTGTATCAATGTTGGAAATTAAAACAATAATATTAGAGATCAATAACACCATTTAATTATCTATTTAACTAAGTTTTGTTAAAACCAGTATGCAAATTATCCACACCATATATTATATAAACCTTTATTTCTCAGTGATATATAAAACACATTGCAGGATTTTAAACGCATTAATTAACATTGAGGCAAATTTTATACACATGTTCATAGAAACATCGTTATAGTAAATAAGATTTATTCAATGTATTAATGATTCTGACTACAAATTGGATTCTTATTGATAAACGTACGCAATTCCTAACGGAATTGTGACGTAAGCGTTGACGTAGTTTCGGTTATAGACAGACACTGAATCTCCATTATAATAAGATATTTGAATATTCACAGCCCTTGCCTCCTGTTTTAAATTATCATCATCCACTTGCAAATTTTATAAAATGGTACTGCGTATATGTCATTTACAGTCACGCAAACAGAAGTTAAATTTTACAATAGACTTACTGTCTCTAATAGATCATGTTCCTAACATTAAATATCTGAGATTCAGTTAGCACTGTCGGCGGGGCTTAGACTACCTTGACTTGCATCCCCTGCAGTAAGGCTCTCCCCGAACTCACTAAAATATATCCAATGGCAAGGCTCCAGTTCTGGTGATCTGGGGAGTGTCATTTCTATTATTCCTAAGTCCACTCTGACCCAAAGTGGTAACATCTGTTAAGGTCCTATCTATGGATCAAATAGATATGTTTAAAAATGATTTGTATTGGATAGGAATGCTTCAGGCCATATAACTGTAAATTATTTGTATTAAGAATAATTACTTAAAACTATTGGTTTCTGGGGATTATTGTTATTAATTACTTGAAACCATATAACAGTGCACAACAAGTAACTATTATTAAATAGAAATAATTACTTGAAACTTATTATTATTATTATTATCATTATTATTATTTCACTGCTTGTGAGATGTTCACACACTCGTAGGCTGATGGTATTTCCCTGGAGTCTGAGAGACAACAAGTCTCCTCGGGTCTCTTGGACTCTTCTGAGTATTCTAGCCGATTTTGACAATGCTGTTTTCTGGATGGTCTCAATTATTATTAATAATAATAATATTATTATTATCATCATTAATAATAATAATAATATTATTATCATCATTAATGATAATAATAATAATATTATTATCATCATTAATGATAATAATAATAATATTATTATCATCATTAATGATAATAATAATATTATTATCATCATTAATAATAATAATAATATTATTATTATCATCATTATTAATAATAAATAATATTATTATCATCATTAATATAATAATAATATTATTATTATCATCATTATAATAATAATAAATTAATAATAATAATTTAATATCATTAATAATAATAATATTAATAATAATAATAATAATATCATTATTATTATTATTATATTATTATTATTATTATCAAATAGAAATACTTGAAACTATAGACCTGTGCAAAATATTTGTATTAGATAGGGATATTTGATATATAACTAAGTGTAAAAATTATACGAGTCAAATAGATCTGTTTAAATTATTCGTATTCGATAGGACTGTGTGCAAAAAAAAGATACTCTTATAAAACAACACCACAAAAAATGTAAATATAAAAGTACAACGAATGCGATTCACTAACCTCTAGGCATGAAATAACCCTAGAAAGATTGAATAATTAAAAAAAGGCGTGTTTGGTAGTTTTATGGATATTCCATCCAAATCTTTTATCATAGGTATTAATGATCAATTGTACGATGAGAAATACGTTAGTCTATCTCCTGTAATAATCTCAACTGAAAATATCCATACAGCTAATACTTGATAGATTCGTACACATATTCAAAATAGAACAATTATATATATATATATATATATATATATATATATATATATATATATATGTGTGTGTGTGTGTGTGTGTGTGTGTGTGTGTGTGTGTGTGTGTGTGTTGTGTGTGTGTAAGAATGGAATGGGAATTGAATCTGACAATATGAGGAAAAAATGAGTAAAGAAAAGAAATGTAGATGGATAAAAATGAATTTTATCGATATCACTTACACATGTGTTTCGGTCCGTTTATCAAAATGTATACGGATTTACGTTATTATCATTATTAAAATAATCAGATGGAGTTGAAATGATGATAATAATAATAGGAAAAATGTAAAAATATTCCGTTTAAAATTTAAAATTCTGTTTTTGTCTCCAACGATTTTTATCTCTACTCAAATAATAAAAAAATCACTCTGATGAAGGTCGTAAAAAATCTCTCTGTGTACGGAATATTTTTACATTTTTCCCATTATTATTATCATCATTTCAACTCCATCTGATTATTTTAATAATAATAATAACATAAATCCGTATACATTTTGATAAACGGACCGAAACACATGTGTAAGTGATATCGATAAAATTCATTTTTATCCATCTATATTTCTTTTCTTTACTCATTTTTTCCTCATATATATATATATATATATATAATATATATATATATATATATATATATGAAGCGTACACATCTATTAAGTATTAACTGTATAGATATTTTCCCAGTTCAACGAAAAATGTTTCAATGGATTTTTTAAAAGTTGAGACGAGTACAATACACACACATTTATATTCTTTCTTTTTTGCCAATAAATACGGCTGTCCAGTTGAGCGAAATATGATATTTTCAATGAGAATTTAAAAAATAAAAAAGAAGAAAAAATCTTCTTCTGAATTGACGAAAAATGTAATTATAATCTGTGAGAATATGTTGTATTTTTAAAGATGGACTGATTTCTCCACTTTTCAAGAGATTTCTATAATGGTATTAAATGCGTATATAAACATGCATACTTATTTATCCACCTAAAAGTATGTTAATGTAAATACAATTACACGCACACACACACACACACACACACACATATAGATACATATATTAGTTATAGTTATATAGTAAGATATGGGGTACCCAGTAAGGACGGAATTCACATCGAATAGTTCACAAATCATTACATCTCGTGAGGTACGTATATATATAAGTAAAGTCGACGGGGCGGCCTAAAGTCGGTATTAGCCAGTCAGCGAGGGAGTCTATCCCCTTTTCAACAGCGCTAGACCAAGGAGATTGTTTTAGCATCTGAGGTGGAGCGCCACACCTACCATCAGCTCCTTACTTTACCGCACAGATCCCTGTGCTACTCATACGCTGAGTTGGCGGGGACCGGTATAGAACTAGGAACCTTGTGGTTTCTAGCCGAACGCTCTACCGACTGAGCTAACCATATATATATATATATATATATATATATATATATATATATATTCTCACTGTTCACCACACCTAAATCAAACTTAATCTATCTCTTATATATATATATATTATATATATATATATATATATATATATATATATATATATATATATGTGTGTGTGTGTGTGTGTGTGTATGTACGTGTGTGTGTGTATCAATATATATATATTATATATATATATATATAGGTACACACATATATATTTATATGTGTGTTGTGTGTGTCTGTATGTGTGTGTTTTGACTGGGTCCTACACAACTCAACCAACCTTAATATATATATATATATATATATATATCACTCAGCCATGTGAATAATACTAACCGCAGAATTAAGTGCATTGACAATGAAGACATGCAAACTGAAAAACAGAATATTTCTTGTGTGAAAGAATATCGAACGCTTTTACATGTAAATATGTAATAAGAATATTATTTTCCAAACAATCTTCGAAGTGATTTCTTCAGCGAATGTCCTTTCCACCCCCCACCCCCTATTGCTCTATGACAGGCGCAAATTTTTAAATTTACATATCTGTATGCGACCTTATGATAATTTATGTGACGCGCACTTGTCTATGCAACTGCAAGTAAAAGAATGTTAAGTAAGAGAGCGAACCACTCTCCCAATGGCAGAAGGCTAAAATGGGAAGAAATAAAGAATTAAATGTGACTGTGTAAAGAATAAACATTAACACAATAAATCTTTCTTGTTTTGACATATCGAAATTCGTTTAGACCAAAATAAAGAAATTTAAAGTTAAAGGAAAGGAATTGGAGTCAGAAATATTTCAACCAATTTGAAATGAGCAAATTTCAAATCTCTCTCTCTCTCTCTCTCTCTCTCTCTCTCTCTCTCTCTCTCTCTCTCTCTCTCTCTCTCTCTCTCTCTCTCTCTCTATATACAAGTGTGTCAAAAAAAATATCGACATTTTCGGTATGTTTTGACACACTTTGTATTCGGAAAAATTAACGTTCCATTCTTTATTTCTATCTCGGTAAATACAGCTTTAAAATCAGTACTTTTTTATACTACTTGTATTCTGAAAAAGAATTAACGTGATATTTGTTGCTCATTTCTATCTTGGCAAATACAGCTTCAATCTCGATACTTTTTAAACACGCCTATATATATATATATATATATATATATATATACACGTTCAAATAAAATTTATTTCGGCATTTATATTTGAACCAAGGTATCCATTTATTCATAATACTCCGTCTTGTAAAAATATATACGCAAATCTTTATATGTACGTTTGAGTTCTCAATTTTGGTTGAATCCAATCAACGAAACACTTGTCAATATTCACTTTATATATATATATATATATATATATATATATATATAATAACAATAAATCTTTCCGTTTTATAATGTAAACAATTAAAATTCATTTAAAATTCATTTAGACCAAAATATAGAATATGCAGAATTTCGTACTCCAAATTTAAGAGTGCATGTTATACAGGAATAAGTACGACACTCATAATAATAAAAAAAATTCTGTGCGTATTATACACGAGAATATTTTTTACAGAATTTCGCACTCCAAATTTAAGAGTGCGTGTTATACACAAATAAGTACGGTACTGATAATAAAAAATATCAGTCCGTTTTATATACGAGAACATTTTTTTCAGAATTTCGTACCCCAATTTTAGGAGTGGGTTTTATACATGAGTGCGTGTTATACGCAAATAATTACGGTGCTGATAATAAAGTGTAAATCACTTAATTGTGTCAGTGCGTATATTATTGTTATATTTACACTTTTAGATTAATATCTAATTGAGTGAATAGGGAGTGGGTAGGGCTGTAATAGGAAACGGAATGAAACTCCCGAAGAAAGATAAAGAAAATAGAAACCCTTTTTTTCTTCTTTCTTTTTTTTTAAACGAACTACTTAAAAAAGAAAGAAGTGTATAAAAATGGACTACTTAATACGCTGATTATGGTGTTCATTATTCAAGATAATTTCGTAGTATATCTTTTGTTATTTTATTCTATCGTGGCTGCGCTGTGTGTGTGTGTGTGTGTGTGTGTGTGTGTGATTTTTTTCTTCTTTTCTTTTCTTTTATTCTTTGTTATGGTCCAGTCGGTTGAATGATTTCACACATCGTCTTTATGGAGGTTTTAAAAAGACGGGCGACACAGGGGAACAACAGCGAAAGACAACACTTGACTGTGTAATGACAACATTTAGGTCTGTTTCGTTTACACACGGTTTGCTTAAGCGTGAGATCCAACTCACAATTATATATATATATATATATATATATATATATATATATATATATATATATATATAATGTTGTTATAGGGTCGTGTATGCTTCTTAGTATATCGACGAGTATATATATATATTTATCTCTCCCCTCTCTCATACGCACTCACACAGATATATATATATATATATATATATATATATATATATATATATATATATATATATTATATATATATAGAGAGAGAGAGAGAGAGAGAGAGAGAGAGAGAGAGAGAGATATTGGTAATTTTTCCGAGATGAAATAAAGGAAAATAAAGTGCACAATTACAAATGTAAGAGCTTTATTTATTAAATATAACTGTTTATACAAAAGGTTTTAGTGAGCATCTACCTAAGGTTTCAGGCTTTGCCCTCGTCAGGATACCATTTAATCCCTCTGATGCGTCTGCAAGTTCACATTTTACGGTTATATATATATATATATATATATATATATATATGAGGAACATTGTCAGAGTTTTGTCCTAGTGTTCCTCATATTTCTACCACATTCTGTCGGATTTATTCCAATCCTCTTTCCTCATATACATACATACATATACATACATACACACACATATACATATACATACATACACACATATATATACATACATACATACACACATATATATACATACATACATACACACATACATATATATACATACATACACACACATATATACATACATACACACACATATATACATACATACACAGGTGGATGATATCAAGTGTTTCCTTAATAGAATTCAACCAAAATTCAGAACTCAATCGTACATATAACGATTTGCATTTATATTTTTAACATATATGGAGTATTATAAATAGATGGATATATACCTTTTTTATATATATATATATATATATATATATATATATATATATATATATATAGCTTTTATGTATTAAGGAAAAAGATTTTGGTTGTTATAGAAGCATGAAAATATGAAGATCATACAAAAAATAATTAAAATTCTGTTTTTAATCTTTCTTTTTTTTTTTTCAACTTTTTAATTTTTTTATTTACTTTATTGTTAAATAAAAAGATTTGGAACACGATATTAATCATTTTGTTTCCGATCTTCCTTTATCCATGCTTCTAAAAAAAAACCTAATTTTTCCCTAATATATAATATAAGATTATACATATAAATATAATACATCTATATGTATGTATATAAATTATAGATAAATATTATATATATATGTATATTTATTTATTTATGGGTACTACTATGTGAACATAGCGTAAGTAGTTAATCCAATAGGGCTCAATATATTGTGAATATAGAGCATTAATAGTTGTAAATAAAGTTGTTTCCCGACTGCGGTTTCGGTGTTATTCCAACACCTTCATCATGGGGATTGAGTGTAATTTTTTTCCCGTTACTTTATATGGCTAGACTGATACCTTTTTAATTCTTTCTGAGTATGTCATTGGTCGGCAGCTAGTTTGTAGTTGGGGTTGAATTCCACCTATTTTGATAGATATATATATATATATATATATATATATATATATATAATATATTGATTATATATACTAGCAAATATATGCACCTCCGGGTGCAAGTATTTAAATTTGAATGTAATAAAATATCGTATTAAATTAGAAAAGCTAATGAAACTATATAAGAATGCAGATAAAAAGATTTGAAACAGAGGGAGTATAATCGAAAAATACAACAACTGAAACTTACTCTTCCATCACTCTCGTCTTTCATTGTTATTTTTTCTAATTTAGTTAAAATAGGAAGTAAAGAATAAAATGACAGTTATTTTTTCTTGTTAT
Source organism: Doryteuthis pealeii (assembly GCA_023376005.1). Classification (NCBI taxonomy): domain Eukaryota; kingdom Metazoa; phylum Mollusca; class Cephalopoda; order Myopsida; family Loliginidae; genus Doryteuthis; species Doryteuthis pealeii. The sequence goes on from CM042144.1 coordinate 114,350,711, forward strand.
TGGATTTCATTTAAGATTCATTGAAGAGATTTTTGCTTATATTCATTAAGATAAAACCAAACAATTAGGAATTAATAATACTAAGCACATATTTATTAAAATCACATTTTTAATATCAATATGCAAATTAGCCTTCCCGTACACACTGTAAACCGCTATTTTGTTGTATATATAAATATAATTGCATGTTGTTAGTATGTAGATATGGTCAACTGTATTAATGATGTAAAACAATTTTATTAATAATTGAGGTTTAAATAAAAATAAAATCATAGATAATGTGATGTAAATAACTAAGGGAATTGTGACTTGAGTAGTAATATAGTTTCGGTTACAGACAGAAAAACACACAATCTCCATTATAATAAGATATATATATATAACTAAACACATCTACACTTGCGCATAGAAAAATCCACACCTTCGTGTGCTTTTATCTTCTGTGTGTGTGTGTGTGTGCGTGTGTGATTAAAGATTTTTACCAAACCTGATTGAGTCTAATAAAATATCCATAATTGATCATTTAATGATATTGCGAACACAAAATTTACGCCCAAGGGACAATAATTAGTATACAATAAACACACAATACACGCACTCACGCACACACATAAGCACAAATGCGCACAACACATGCATGTATATTTGTATATATGAACAAATAAATAAATAATATATATATATTATATATATAAGAGAGTTTTATAATTTGCTGAAGCATTGTGTATATATTGGTTAGGAGGTTGATTTAGAAGGCTATCCCAATGCAGGTGTAACGAAAAAAATAATAATACGGTAACAATGGTGTTGTGTGTTAACCTGTATTTAATTCTTGAATTTTCGAGATGATATCTCTTTTTCAAAAGAGCACTGGAACTGAAGCAGTCTAGTTAGGAGACTTCTTTTTAAATATTTTTTTTTTTTTTGAAAATGATGGTATTTTTATATAACTGTATTCTCGTGTTATAATATATATATATATATATATATATATATATATATATATATATGAACTTGATTTGGTTAGTGCAAAGACATATTACCATTCATGCGTTTATATAGCTATAAAATGTAGTCGTTTATTAAGCTGAGTCAGGTTTGGCTCAAGGCGAGACGAATGGGCCACCCAGTGATAGAATTATATATTATATAACTATACTGGGTACATTCCAACTGTTGCCTGTCTGACATTTTTAAATCGTAAGCTAACCTTGTAAAACAAGCCGGTACCTAATAATCTATATTTAATTGACAAAATCATGTTGTTCTCTCGTTGGTCGTATAGTAATTAACTACTAGTAATATTTTTGAAAGTACCGACATCTTTTTAAACTCTGTGTGTGTTTGTGTGAGTGGGTGGGTGGGTGTGAATTTAAATGGAGAAATATTTTCGACAGGTAGGGGGAACAAGTGAATGCTCAGTTGTTGGACAAGTAATAGTTAATAACTAACATTTTGTATCTATCAATTTAGATTTAATACGAAAAGTTTACACACACACACACACACATATATACTATATTTGTGTGTGTATGTGCGTGTACCTACGTTCATACATACATATCTACATATAAAACAAATATAATTACGTATGTGAACTCTAACATGTATATATATATATATATATATACATATATATATGCATATACATATATAAATACTTATAATTATAATTAATTTATAATAATTATAAATACTAGCAAATATATGCACCCTCCGTATTTAAGTTTGAATGTAATAAAATATCGTATTAAATTAGAAAAGCTAATGAAACTATATAATTATTTATTATATAAATAAAATTATATAATTATGAAACTATATAAGAATGCAGATAAAAAGATTTGAAACAGAGGGAGTATAATCGAAAAATACAACAAACTGAAACTTACTCTTCCATCACTCTCGTCTTTCATTGTTATTTTTTCTAATTTAGTTAAAATAGGAAGTAAAGAATAAAATGACAGTTATTTTTTCTTGTTAATGGATTTCATTTAAGATTCATTGAAGAGATTTTTGCTTATATTCATTAAGATAAAACCAAACAATTAGGAATTATTAATACTAAGCACATATTTATTAAAATCACATTTTTAATATCAATATGCAAATTAGCCTTCCCGTTCACACTGTAAACCGCTATTTTGTTGTATATATAAATATAATTGCATGTTGTTAGTATGTAGATATGGTCAACTGTATTAATGATGTAAAACAATTTTATTAATAATTGAGGTTTAAATAAAAATAAAATCATAGATAATGTGATGTAAATAACTAAGGGAATTGTGACTTGAGTAGTAATATAGTTTCGGTTACAGACAGAAAAACACACAATCTCCATTTAATAAGATATACATAGATATGAATATATATTAATGAACAATATATATAAAAATACGTATATAAATATGAATATGTAGATATATATATAGATATATGTGTGTGTATGAGTACAGATGTATGTGTGTGTGTGCGTGTGCGTGTGTGTATCTGTGTGTGTGCGCGCGTGTGTGTATCTGTGTGTGTGTGTGTGTTTCTTAAATTTTAAAATAGTTTTAAATGAGTTGACATGCGCAAAAATGAACTAATAGCTTAGCATATCCACTTGTTAAATGAAAATTATTCGTTACATGATATCTGTCCTCGTAGACACCTGGCCCTGAGCTCTCTATTTGGAAGATTATCTATCTATCTCTCACACACACACACACACACATCTATATATCATTGTTGTAAATTTCTACTTAATTTGCTTTAAGTGGTAAACAATATCATTATATACGATATATTTACAATAATGTAAGAATGTTTATATTATATACAAGACTCCTTGGGGGGTAGCCATAACCTAGTAAAAACGGCACCTCACAGCGTGATTTCTATGAGAACTATACACTTAAAAGTCCAATCTGCAATAATAAATATGTGGGGTCTGGATTCCCGCTGGACATAATTATCCAATGATCCGAAATTATTCGATAGGACCGTGAGCAAAAAAAAAAAAAAAAAAAAAAAAAAACGAAAAAAAAAAAACACTTTAAAGAAACAATTACAGATATAATATAAATATGAACGTATAATTTCACGGTAATTCAGTAAATCCAGGCATAAAATAATCCTAGACGGTTTGACATGATGTTAGAATTAAGAATTAGCCAGTCAATTAATATTTGATCAAAAACCTCCTGAATGATTTGGAGAATATATAATTAATTCATTTATTCAATGATGTAAATAAACATTGAAATATCAACAAAATAACTCGCTACTTTTTGTTAGCTCAGTCGGTAAAGCGTTCGGTTAGAAACCACAAGGTTCCTAGTTCGATACCGGTCCCCGCCAACTCAGCGTATGAGTAGCACAGGGATCTGTGCGGTAAAATAAGGAGCTGATGGTAGGTGTGGCGCTCCACCTCAGATGCTAAAAGAATCTCCTTGGTCTAGCGCTATTGAAAAGGAGATAGACACCCTCGCTGACTGGCTGATACCGACTTTAGGCCGCCCCGACGACTTTACTTTTTTTATTTTTTGTTAATCAAAGACTAATTACCAGAGTTGGTGTGTACCATCCGAACTCCTCGACCGGAAGGAGACTAAGCCTGTCTTGGCCCCCTTCGGGTAGGTGTCATATATATGAATACTATTTATGAACATTGATATGTAGAGTGGGGGCCCTTAATCCTAAATTCGGATGGGGGCCCCCGCGGGTCCATAGCACCGGCCCTGCTAATTACATACAGGTATGTCTTCATTTAAACTAAAAATATCCAGAATTATTAACCAATTAACGTCTTGTCTTATGATAAGAATGTGTTGGAATATCTTCTCATGCTAAACTGTAATCTAATCTGTTACTAATGGTAATTCGGTATCTATTTCTCTGTAACCGAAACTACGTCACTACCTACGCCACAGTAGCCAAAACCATCCATACATAGAATAAAGAACAATCTTGTTTTAATTAATTTGAATTTACCTGTGAGAAACTTGATTTTTATCACAAAGAAAACATATTTATTTGAATTTTGAAAGGAAACTATTTTTTATGTCTATTATTAAAAAAATAAGATTTCAAAGATCTGTTTACATTTTTTTTTTTTTTTTACGAAAGAGTGCGGCAAAAATCCTTTTACATACATTTGGATGTCGATAAAATCGAGATGAAATTTGTTTAATTTTTTTTTTTTTTTTTACATTAAAGTTAAAATATTAGAAAGAAAACATTTATTTGAATTTTTGTCAGGAAAACTATTTTTTATGTCTATTATTAAAAAATATAAATTTCAAAGATTTGTTTACATTTTTTTACGAAAGCGCATGACAAAAAAATTATATACATACTTTTGGACGTCGATAAAATCGAGATAAAAAATTTATAGATATTTTTTACACTAGAATTAAGATATTCGTTCAATTTTAATAAAATTTAGTAGAATTATGTAAAGTTGAGTGTATTTTTAAAAGAAAAACATTGTCGTCTGTCGTAAAACAAAACAAACTCCCACCCCCTTAGATGATATTTTTCAAAAATTATTTTTTACACCGCCCGGAGGGTGGGGTTTTGTTTGGGGGGGAGGATTTTTTTTTTTTGCTAGTATTAATTAATAAATATGTTTTATAAAAAATAACCGAATTCAAATTTCAAATTAAATCGTAAAAAATACCTTGTTTGAAAACGTAAGACAAAAACAACTGATAAAATTTATAAGACTGTTTTATATTTCCTTTTTTTTTTGCACAAAATATCATTATTTGTCTGTATTTTTTGTCTATTTTTGAAATGAGGCTTGATGTAAATAATTTTGATGTTTCGGACTGTTGGCCTCATCTTTATATGGTATGTATAAACACAACATTTCGGTCGCTGTATCCTCCGGCTTTCCTCAGGTGTTCCCTGTGTATCCGAGCATAGTAATAACCCAACCTGAAAAATCATTTTTAATAGTTTGACAGTTGATCAAACAGGCATCGAAG
>CM042144.1:114358186-114363739 GCA_023376005.1 Doryteuthis pealeii
ATGAGTTTTTTTTTTTTTTTTTTGTGTTACTGTAAGGGTTTCGCGTATGCTTCATATATTTGTGTATAAAAAGTTTTTAAAGAAATTATTCATTATGCCTCCAATATCTATATAAACATCCCATAAATGCCCTCTTATTTTTTTTTCTTACCATAACTTCTGAAATTAACCAATTCAATCTTGAAATTGTTTATACTATTGTTGTTTTTGATCTTATTAGGCAATTTACTCCAAAAATATATTATTCTATAAGTAAAAAATATACTATTGGTGAAGTAAGGACGAACTCAAAATTGACACTCTCCGATGGAAATCTAGACATAGGCACGCCGGAGTGGGTCACCCAGCAAAAACCTATTTGGATCATGCGTGGATTCAGGATGCTGCGCAGTGGACCTCCCTGGGGCGATGACAAATAGGGTTGATTGGCGAGAGATTGTCATGGATATCCGAGCTGCCAGCACAACTTGATGATGATGATGATGATGATGATTTTTTTAAAATCCAATTAGTGTATTGTATTTGTCTATTGTTTTGTCAGTCTGTCTGTCTGTCTGTCTGTCTGTTGCTTTTTTATGTATTTCAAGTTCATTGATAACTTTTCAATAAAAATGGATTCTTTAACCTTGATTACGCAACCGTTCTAGAAGAAGGGAAACAAAAAAAAAATCCAAACGCCGTTTAAGAAATTAACTTCGTGTCAGATCCTATTCATGCGGAGGGGATTATATAGAAGGTGTGTCAAAAAGTGTCGAGATTGAAGCTGTATTTAAGCAGATAGAAATGAAGAATGAATGGAATTTTTTTTTTTGGGGGGGTCAGAATACAAGGTGTGTCAAAAAACTACCAAGTATAAAGCTGTATTTACCAAGACAGAAATGAAGAATGAATGGAACGTTAAACTTGTGTTTATCTATTTCTTTCTTTTTTTTTTTTTTTTTTTTTTTTTTTCAATTTTCAACATTTTTATTAAAACATCGATCCTAGCTTCCAGGTTAGTAATATTAAACCTGTACATTCGATATTTTTCTAACCTTAATTCGTTAAAGGAACAGGAAGAGTGTATTGCGCCAATCTTCTAAAAAACAAAATATATTCTTTGAAAACTTGTTTTCTTTTAAACCAGATTACAAACACTCGTTAAATCACACAGAAAATAAACATCTTTTGCAATATTTGTATTATTATTGAAATATTGCACTCTAAAACTGGCTTGTGAACAAAGCGATTTACGGGTTATTATGAGCCTTTAACATTGGTACATGATGATACTGTTGCTTCTATTTAGGAATGAGTAAAGGATTCTAATCAATTTTTCCAAGTTATCTCAGTTTTATCGAAATTTTAATAATTACAAAAAGACAAAGACCCCCTAAAAAATAACATTCAGTAGCAGATTGGACTGGAAATTGTTTTATTCTCTAACCAAATAATATATCTTAAGTGCATTGCTATAAATCAAAATCTTCTCACTTTGGAGTCTTGTTTGTCCTAGGTTGCAGTAGAACATACGCAAGCGTACACACACATTTTATGCTTATATATATATATATATATATATATATATATATATATAAGCATAATGAGTATTTCATTATACACAGACACACATATATCTTATTATAATGGAGATTGTGTGTTTTTCTGTCTGTAACCGAAACTAAATCACTACTCAAGTCACAATTCCCTTAGTAATTGACGTCACATTCACCATGAATTTATCCTTATTTTAACCTCAATTATTAATAAAATTGTTTTACATTATTTATGCTGTTAACCATATCTACATACTAACAACATGCAATTATATTTATATATACAACAAAATAGCGGTTTACAGTGTGAACGGCAAGGCTAATTTGCATATTGATATTAAAAATGTAATTTTAATAAATATATGCTTAGTATTATTGGTTTCTAATTGTTTGGTTTTATTTTAATGAATATAAGCAAAAATCTCTTCAATGAATCTTAAATGAAATCCATTAACAAGAAAAGATAACTGTCATTTTATTCTTTACTTCCTCTTTTAACTAAATATTTAAATTAGAAAAAATAACAATGAAAGACGAGAGTGATGGAAGAGTAAGTTTCAGTTGTTCTATTTATTCAATCATACCCCCCCTCTGTTTCAATTTTTTTATCTGCATTCTTATTTAGTTTCATTAGCCTTTCTAATTTAATACAATATTTCATTACATTAAAACTTAAATACTTTCACCCGGAGAGTGCATATATCTGCTAGTATATATAAATAAACAATGACTATTTTGGTTATATGATAAACATGTATCAACACCAACTTTTGATATTCATCTCTATGATTGTTATTATTAATATTATTATTATCATTATTATCATTGATGTTATATCTTATTATAATGGAGATTGTGTGTTTTTCTGTCTGTAACCGAAACTATATTATTATACAAGTCACAATTCCCTTAATTATTTACATTACATTCTCCATGATTTTATTTTTATTTAAACCTCAATTATTAATAAAATTGTTTTACATTATTAATACTGCTGACCATATCTACATACTAAGAACATACATTTCTATTTATATATACAACAAAATAGCTGTTTACAGTGTGTACGGGAAGGCTAATTTGCATATTGATCTTAAAAATTTGATTTTAATAAATATATACTTAGTTTTATTGATTTCTAATTGTTTGGTTTTATCTTCGTGAATATGAGCAAAAATCTCGGGGATAAATCTTAAAAGAAATTCATTAACAAAAAGAAATAACTGTAATATTATTTTTTACTTCCTATTTTAATTAAATAGTTACACCAGGAAAATTCACCAATGAAAGACAGGAGTAACGGAAAATGATGGAAGAGTTAGTTTCAAAGTTGTTCTATTTTTCAATCATACCCCCTCTGTTCCAAATCTTTTTATTTGCATTCTTATTCAGTTTCATTAGCCTTTCTAATTTAATATGATATTTTGTTATATTAAAACTTAAATACTTGCACCCGGAGGGTGCATATATTTGCAAGTAAGTATAATATCGTTAATGTTATAATATATATTGTACAAATATGATATGTTATGGTGTTTATATATATATATTATTATTATTATTGTACTAGATGAAATTATTTCCGTATGGAACAACCCTTATATATATATATATATATATATATATATATATATATATATATATGAGCTATATCAATAATTAAATGGCGTAATGTCTGTGTTACACATAGAAAATAGAGAGAGGATGGACCAGAAGTAAATCAATTAAAATTAATGTACAGATTTATTCTCAAGAGAATTTACAATGACTTGCATTGTTGAATATTCATAAACATTATTACCCATAGATCAACCTTTTTTTTAATATATGGATGCACATGACGAAATATATATGTGGGTTATAATCATACCCTTTGTGAATTTTCACACCAGTAGCCTTAACTAGGGGCCTAGTGGCAGTAAGTTGTTCCTGTAGTTCTCCAGGACCATTCTTAGTATTCTGGCAGATCTAAGCAATAGTGTGGTCTGAACGGTCTCAATCCGTCTTCGGGTTTCCAACTAACTTAGTATCCTTTCTAGTTTCAGGGAGATTGTTCCAAGGGCATGTAGATTATTATTATTATTATTATTATTATTATTATTATTATTATTATTATTATTATCATTAGTACAAAATTTTAAAAAACACCCTCTGGGCGATGTAAAAATAGATTTTTGAAACATATTGCCTGAGGGTGGGTGTAAAAATTTCAATGTCAGCGAGTTTGTACCCTAAGTAAAATCATCAAATTCATTAAAGTATTAAAAAATAAAACAATTTGAAATGTAAACTTTAAATATGTATTAAAATAAAACAAACTATATATAGATATATAATACCAGTCATGTATTTATTAAAACTTGTTTTAAAAAAACAATGAGGACTGTCTAATGTTGCATGCTCAAATTTTGAGTGTATTTATTCTATGTTATGACGATTTCGGGATAGTGACGTAAGCAGTGACGTAGTTTTTGTTACAGACAAAAACCGGAAGCGAATATCCATTATTATTATTATTATTATTATTATTAATTATTATTATTATTATACACATATTCATCCAGCCTGAAAGTAAATTGTTGCAAAAAAGTTTATGTTAATATCTGGATAAATATCATTAATCACAGATTTAATTTTAAGGTACAAAACGCTTCGATTGTCTCCAACCAAATGGACATATATTTCTATATCATTATTTATTTATTTACATATATTTATGCTTATTTATATCAGTTTTTTTATGCTTTATCATTTTTTTGAATATTTTTATATATACTAACAAGAATATGCGCCTTCCGGGCGCAAGTATTTAAGTTTTAATGTAATGAGATATATCCAATTAGAAAGACTAACTAAATTAAATAAGATCGCATATAAAAAGATTATATTTATTTTAATTATATTTTAATTGGTTTCTATCATTCATAGGATTGATCTTAATACATTGGAGTATAAAACAATAATATTAGAGATCAATAACACCAAGTAATTATTTATTAAACACCGTTTTGTTAAAACCAGTATGTAAATTAACCACACCATATATTATGTAATCCTTTATTTCTTAGTGGTATATAAGACACATTGCAGGATTTTAAACGTACTAACAACATAGTCTGTTTTGAGAAAAATCCAATTTTCGTAGAGGCATCGTTAATAAATAAGATTTATTCTATGTATTAATGATTTTGACTAATACTAGTTGATAAACTTACGCAATACCTGAGGGTATTGTGACGTAAGCAGTGACGTAGTTTCGGTTACAGACATACACCGAATCTCCATTATATAGAGATTTTAATATTGTTCTTTACTTGTAACCTAACCATGACTGTTGCCTGATTTTGTTTACCCTTACTGTCAGAATGTACTGATGATATGTAATCGTGAAAGTGAAGTCCTTTCCGATGTATCATCTATCTATATCTACACATATATATAAAGGACAGTTGGCATGTATGTATTTCCGGATGAAATTACGAAAATCAAACAATTAACGACAAAGAAAATTTTTTATACACATTAAATATCACCGGTTCCTGATTTTGTGCAAAAATTATGAAGATTATGATTTATGGTCGAAGATATCAAAAAATTAAAATATACATAGAAATAGCATTGAAATTCTACTTAAAAATGTCCAGCATTTGTAAATTATGAAGATTTGATTTATATTTGAAGATATTTAAAAATTGAAATATACATAGAAATAGCATTGAAATTCTACTTAAAAATGTCCAGCATTTGTAAATTATGAAGATTTGATTTATATTTGAAGATATTTAAAAAATTTAAATATACATAGAAATAGCATTGAAATTCTACTTAAAAATGTCCAGCATTTGTAAATTATGAAGATTTGATTTATATTGAAGATATTTAAAAATTTAAATATACATAGAAATAGCATAGAATTCTACTTAAACTGTCCAGCATTTGTAAATTATGAAGATTTGATTTTATATTGAAGATATTTAAATTGAAATATAATAGAAATAGATAGATAATTCCTCTTCTG
>CM042144.1:114363767-114371267 GCA_023376005.1 Doryteuthis pealeii
TTAATTTAGTAGTCTTCTAATGGATATATTCTCATTTACATTAAAAACTAAATACTTCGCCGGAATAAGATCGCATATAAAAAGATTATATTTATTTTAATTATATTTTAATTGGTTTCTATCATTCATAGGATTGATTTTAATACATTGGAGTATAAAACAATAATATTAGAGATCAATAACACCAAGTAATTATTTATTAAACACCGTTTTGTTAAAACCAGTATGTAAATTAACCACACCATATATTATGTAATCCTTTATTTCTTAGTGATATATAAGACACATAGGCTGTTTTGAGACAAATCCAATTTTCGTAGAGGCATCGTTAATAAATAAGATTTATTCTATGTATTAATGACTTTGACTAATACTAGTTGATAAACATACGCAATACCTGAGGGTATTGTGACGTAAGCAGTGACGTAGTTTCGGTTACAGACATACACCGAATCTCCATTATATAGAGATTTTAATATTGTTCTTTACTTGTAACCTAACCATGACTGTTGCCTGATTTTGTTTACCCAGAATGCACTGATGATATGTAATCGTGAAAGTGAAGTCCTTTCCGATGTATCATCTATCTATATCTACACATATATATAAAGGACAGTTGGCATGTATGTATTTCCGGATGAAATTACGAAAATCAAACAATTAACGACAAAGAAATTTTTTTATACACATTAAATATCACCGGTTCCTGATTTTGTGCAAAAATTATGAAGATTATAATTTATAGTCGAAGATATCAAAAAATTAAAATATACATAGAAATAGCATTGAAATTCTACTTAAAAATGTCCAGCATTTGTAAATTATGAAGATTTGATTTATATTTGAAGATATTTAAAAATTTAAATATACATAGAAATAGCATTGAAATTCTACTTAAAAATGTCCAGCATTTGTAAATTATGAAGATTTGATTTATATTTGAAGATATTTAAAAATTTAAATATACATAGAAATAGCATTGAAATTCTACTTAAAAATGTCCAGCATTTGTAAATTATGAAGATTTGATTTATATTTGAAGATATTTAAAAATTTAAATATACATAGAAATAGCATTGAAATTCTACTTAAAAATGTCCAGCATTTGTAAATTATGAAGATTTGATTTATATTTGAAGATATTTAAAAATTTAAATATACATAGAAATAGCATTGAAATTCTACTTAAAAATGTCCAGCATTTGTAAATTATGAAGATTTGATTTATATTTGAAGATATTTAAAATTTAAATATACATAGAAATAGCATTGAAATTCTACTTAAAAATGTCCAGCATTGTAAATTATGAAGATTTGATTTATATTTGAAGATATTTAAAAATTTAAATATATATAGAAATAGCATAGAAATTCTACTTAAAAATGTCCAGCGTTTGTAAAGCTCAAAAGTAAACAAATCAATATACCAGGGTTTCCCACCCACTACCCAGGCGACGCTGGGTAGCCACTTCTAGTATATCTTAAAACGTCAAATTTTAATTAAAATTTTTTAAGTCTAGAAAGAAAGAAATCAATGTTTATTTGGGAATTTGGGATGGATATCGGTTTCAGGTTCTTTGCTTAAGGACATATCAACCTTTGTGGGTTACAAATCCATCCTTGTAAAAGAACATTAGTCGTATGGGTTAAATAACACATTACTGTTGGGGGATAAGGAGGTTCATGCCTTTAAGGATATTAGTCCGAAAGTGAACGTAATAGCACGACTGGAGTTCGAACTCGCCCACTACGATGTCACAGTCTTGCACATTAGCCACTATGTCACGAGTACTTACCCCGAGATAGATTTAAATATGTTTATTATAACTATCGCCCCCCCCCCAAAAAAACGGACTTTATCATTCAAAAAACGAATTAAAATTAAATCGATTATTTAAAATTAAATTTTAGTTATAGCCGAAAAATAACAAGTGCATTTTAAAATTCATTCGTTGATAAATTAACACTGAAAATCTCATTAAAATCGGATAATTCTCTGATTTTGGGTAATTTAAAAAAAATTTTTTTCAATCAGGGGTAGTGATTTGATTTTGTAAAATACGTCTATGACGTCACAATTGTTGGTACCTAGTTTATTATCATTTACTTCTACTATGAGTTATTTCTTCATTTCTTTTTTTTCTTAATTACTTACATTTTATATTCTATATCTTCTTTTTTTTTAAAAAAACATATCAAAGAAATTTTATAATTTGCTGCGTTTTTTAACAATATATAAATCATTATTATTTCCATTATCAGCATTATTAAAAACCTCATCATATTTATTTGTATTTTCCTAACCCCTCCGTACAAACATGATGCGACACAAGGTCAGTTTTATGCGGAATTGAACAGGTTTGAATTCAGAGTTTTTCTTCCACCCGATTGGTTGCCATACCAAAGTTAAGGAGTGCAGTCTGCCCTATTATTTACCACAAGCTGGAAGGAGAATAGTTGAATGCATACCTTTGCTAATGATATTAGCGCTATGTAATATGAAAATACCATCATCCAGAATTTGAACTCGGATCACCGTTACACATGAGTGCCTCTAACATTGATTATATAACAAACAAAAAAATAGATAATTCATTTTTTCGACAATTTGACTACATACAGTTGTGTCTACATGATCCGATTTACATGAAACAACAATAAAACAATTATATATCTCGATAAATCTGTGCTATATATATATATATATTATATATTATGTGTGTGTGTGTGTGTGTGTGTGTGTGTGTGTATTAGTATATTCTAAGATATATTTTGAATTTTGAAGACTATTTATATTATTCTGTCCATTTTCGAATTATACATATATATATATATATTTAAATTTCTTATATATTATTGTGATGGTAATATAGCATCTGTTTACTTCGGGTGGCAGCGAGCACGCTTCGTGTTATAAAATTATCACCAGAGACGAGGGTAAAAAAAAGGGTAAAAAAAAAAAACAGGAAATAGTCATAGGTATATTTTAACACTGACTGCATTTGAACCCAGTAACCTGATACAAAATCAAGGCTTTTTTAATCACTGCCCACCTACTTTACCACTACTCAACTATTTCTTTGACCTTGCTTAAACTTAATTATTTACAGGAATAACAAAGGTAATATTTCTGATAACAATTTTTTTTTAATTCATTATCAATTATCGAATTTTACAATCTTAGGGCGAAAGGTTATTTTAGCAAGTTTCGGAATTTGTATTGAAAATCTAGAAAAAGGTATAGTCAAAGGTCAGGAATTAATGTTAAGTCTTACTATTAGAATGGGGTTGTTATTTTTATTATTATCATTATTATTATTATTATTATTATTATTATTATTATTATTATTATCATTAGTAGTAGTAGTAGTAGTAGTAGTAGTAATAGTAGTAGTAGTAGTATTCATTTCTTTATTTTGGTTATTCGTAAAGATTAATTACTATTTATAAATATCTTTTCAATTAAACAAGTATAAACTAAGTATTCTTAAATATTTACAGATGTTAAATATTAATTCGCTATTAAATTACCACTTTGATCACAGCGATTTTGATGAGATTTTACCGTTTGTTTCTTTGAAATAAGAATAATTTTAATTATTTCCGATTAGTTATTAAATTGAGGTACTTTTTGAATCATCTATATTCACATTAGAGAATTACAAAAATGAAATTGGTGTGTGGGGTGGGGGTGGGAAGCTGTTGATAGAAATATTTTTAGCAATCTTGTATTTTTTAAAGTGTTCTATGAATAACCCTATGAACAAATTTGGATTTTTTAAAAATTTTTCAGGCTATTGTCCTCATCTTTATTGTGGTATAACTTAAGACAAAAACAACCGATAAAATTTATAAGACATTTTTGTATTTACTTATTTTTTCTGTACAAAATATCATTATTTGTCTGTATTTTTTTAGATGAAGCTTGATGTGATTGATATGTTTTGGACTGTTATCTTCATCTTTATTGTGCTATGCATAAACACAACGTTTCGGCCGCTATATTCTTCGACCTTCCTCAGGTGATCCCGGTGTCTCCGGGCATAGTAATGATCCAACCTAGGAAATCGTTTTTAATAGTTTGACAGTTTAGCACACAGAAGTTGAAAAACTTTCGAAGATCTCATTCAAATAATGGCGTCCAAATCATTCACATCAAGTCTCATCTCTAAAATAAAAACGAATAAAATTGGAATTATTTTTATTTGCTGGCAAATTCGGCTTCTTCAATTTAAAATTTACCAATGCACACAAATAAATTGTCTTACATAAATAAATTGTATTTACATAAACGATTCTTTAAGCGCCATTTTTTTTTAAATTTAAATAAAGCTGTCGTCTAAGATCTATGGACACGAGTAAACTGCATTTTGTTCATTTATAAGAATTCAAATTAAAGATTAAAGTAATTCCGAAAAGCCTTCTTGTAAATTAATGTTTGATTTAAAAATATCCAAGAGCATATGTTTTCATTCTTATTTTTCTCATTCTTCAAATAAGCAGTAAAATATTAATAAATTAAATGAATCCACATTTTTTGGTTTCAAGGGTTACGTTGACCCTTTATATAAATAAAAGTCCAATACAAGTTCCTTACACTGTTTTTGATGTTGTTTTATATATTTATTAGTAGTAGTATTAGTATCATTTAATTTTACGATTTACTTTCGGTTTCTTACAACCATTCACTGGTTTTTTTTACCCAATACTAAGGGTGTGGGAAGATATAGATTAAATGTATTTATTATAAATATCATTATAATCATTATTATTATCTTACTTTCTTCTAATGCTAAAACTACAACAGTTTGATACCATTTAGATAGATTAATCATATGAAATTAATTAATCCAGTAATGAAATATAACTTAAATTTGAGAATAGTTGACATGCTGAAGATGAACATTTAAAAATTATATATATATATATATATATATATATATATATATAATATATATAAACATTGATGTATATTTCCAGTTATACAAATATCACTGAGTTTGCAGATCTACACCAAAAATATTGACGTACTTAAAAATTCTGAACAAATAATACAATATTGTCAGATGAGATATTGAGGCGGAAGAAAAAAGATTTCATTTTAAAATTAAAATACTGTTTTTTTAAGCATGAATCGATCGTGAATGCCAGTATTTAAATAGTTTAGTATTTAATAAATACCATTATATATATATATATATATATATATATATATATATATATATATATATATAAACTTAATATTAGTCCATTTTAACACTGACATTCACCATCTATTCATGCTTTAAAAAATCCAGTATCTTTATTTTTTCGGCGTTTATAACACACACACACACACACATATATATGTATGTATAAGCGAGAGTATTTTGACCAAAAAACAAAATAGAAATAAAAAATAAAAATAAAATTCAGCACTCTTGACCTGGATACCATATATATATATATATATATATATATATATATATATATATATATATATATAATGAATCGATGGTATGTAAGTGTATGAAAAGAAAAACATCCTTCTGAACACCTTGTTGTCTTTTCATTTCTATGTATACACACACAAACACACACACGCACAGGTATTCACATATTTATTATAAACATATATATATGAGTATTCATACAAGTATTATAGATACAGGTATTTATAAGAGTATAATATATATATATATATATATATATATATATATATATATATATATATATATATATATATATATTATACTCTTATAAATAAATATATATATTATACATATATGCGTCTATATGTATTTACAAGAGTATTCATATGTGCCTATAATACATATATGCATGTGTAGGTATATATATACATAAGAGTACATATCTATACACACGTATTCATAAGTGTATTATATAGTCATATATATACGCGTATATATAAGTATTTTTGGGAATATGTTTACATATATATATACATATATATATACACACACATACATATATGTGTGTGCGCGTAGTATAATAATTATAGTAATTGATATTACTATTTATAAGAAACCTAACATAACAAAATATTCAACAGAGCCGCTTAGTTTCAAAATAATATTTTGCAGACCTTCGGCCTTTATGTGAAAAAATGTGTAAAATTCGAAACTCCAATTTGAGAAAACTTGATACGGTTTAAGTGATATTTTTTTTCAAACCCAGCTATTTATCAATGAAAATAAAATCTTCAAATTAATTTTTTTTAAAAGATGTTTAGTATGTAACACCTTTCAGTTTTACAAGAAACAGAAGCGATCCTTAGATGCATAGAAGGCACAAAATATATAAAATCATATTGAATTGTTACTTTTAAAAAGATATAAGTATATATCTGTATGTGCAAAGGTTTCTGGCGAAAAATCAGTTTTCAGAAGTGTATTCCCTCTCTAGTTTTTAGAAAAGATCGCCGAGAACTTTTGCACATGCCTAATGATATTAATATAAGGATCATTCAACTCACAATTCATTATATACGATTGTCTCACTAGTCATGGGAAAGTGGTTCGTTATGGCAACACATTTGAGTTTTATTTACAAGTATGTAATAATGAACATCACCAACCTGGTTACCAGACTAGAAATTTTATTATGTATTCTTTAGTTAAACCAAAACGAAAAAAAAAACCCTGGTGTGGTGATTTGTTTACTTTGAGATTTACCAATGTTGGATATTTTAAGTAGAATTTCAATGCCATTTCTATGTATATAGTGATTTTGAAACATCTTCGAATATAAATTAAATCTTTTTTTTTTTTTTTTTTACAAAAAGCAAGAACTGGTGATGTTTAATGTGTATATATATTTACATTGTCGTTAATTGTTTTATTTGCATCTGGATATGCATACATAAACACCAAGTGCCATATATATATATATATATATATATATATATATATATATATATATATATACATGTGTGTGTGTGTGTGTGTGTGTGTGTGTGTGTGTAATTAAACAAAAGCCACGTCTCCTGTTAAACAATTTTATTAACGATCTTTTCGAGCTTTCTGGCCAACTTTTTTACATTTGGATGGAATCCATGGATTAGTTCACCAAAGTTTTTATCCCAAGTACTTTCGGCACTTCAAAGTGCCATCATCAGGGGTAATGTGTTTGCGTTGTATTTTTTTGTTCTTTGTTTGTTTTTTTTTTTGTTTTGTTTTTTTCAAGTTAGTAGTAGTAGTGATAGTAAATAGGAGGGGACCTCGTAGAAATTGTATTAAAGGGTGTGAAGCTGGAAGGAGTAGAATTGGCAGGAAAAGTTCCATACAAATGTAAAAAAAAAAAAGTTGGCAAGAAAGCTCGAAAAGATCGTTAACAAAATTGGTAAACAGGAGACGTTTAATTCTACATGTATAAATGAAAGGATGCTGCCGAAATAAACACACACACACACATCTATATATATATATGAGGTAGGTAGAAGGTAGTAGGTATATATATATTATAAAGTATAGAAAGTAAAATATATATAAAATATATAAT
>CM042144.1:114396267-114401267 GCA_023376005.1 Doryteuthis pealeii
GGTTTTTTTTTTAGCCGACAATTTTTGGGAGAATATGTGCTTAATTGAAGTCGTACCTAATTTTTGAAAGTTAATTAATTAATAATTAATTAATTAGGCGGGCATACCTATTTGAATGTAAGGCTAAACAAATCGAGAAAAATCAATCTCTGTATGTACATTTCGGCCTATTAGCTCTGCTGATGAGGCCTAACTTTTTTCATCTTATACATATATATGATAAGATGAACAAAAGTGATAAGTCAAATAAGAATATGTCTTTGTAGTAATTTATTTTGTAATTCTTCAAATCAGTTTCGACCTCTCGAAGAAAAGTTTTTGAGAAGACCAGTATTTTTTCTTTCTTTTAGCTTTTTTTTTAATAGATTTTAAAGGAGTTATATAACACAAAAGAAGCGACGTACAATAAACTGGCGACGTAACATATCCATTGATTGAATGACTTTTTTTCCTAAGTGTCTTCAACTGACCATTACATGATCTCTGCTATCATGAACACACCTGACAATGAGATCTACATGTGGGAGATATGTGTTAAGTATGGGTGGGAGCATGTTTAAAATTAGCCGTAACTGTTTTAGTTAAATATTTGTTTATGTTGATGAATGTTGGCATTCATCCGTCTACTGGACGGCTCGATATGGAGGATAAGTTGTAGCCCAAGCAGCAGTTTTCCCCTAGCCACACTGTAGTTGTGGTCCAAAGAAAAGGTAAGAATTATCAATGCAGTTGCTGGATAGTGCTGAAGTTCAGCATCACACCACCTTAGGGACTCCAGCTCCAGATTTGATTTCGGGGTTAATTCCCCAAGTCTTTATTTAGAATGAGGTATAGCTACTAGGCAGAGGAGGTTGTTATATATAAAAAAAAACCTTTTTCTTGTCTAGATGGATTGCTATCCAAGGCTAACGAGCCCCATCTACCATATTTGAGTTATGAGGTGAATATATAGCAATTCATGTATCCATAGAGCGAAAGAGGCATTTTGGTGAAAGTGGGCTGCACAAGGAAAAAATGAAAGATTTTATTTTTGAATGGATCGGTCGGCGAGTGAACCTAGCTAATTAGATCCATGTAGTGGTATGACCAGTTTTGTCACCCCCCCCCAATTTAAAACTTCCGGCTATATGCCGAATCGTGGGCACACTTGTTGTATCTCACTCTAAGATAAATAAATAAAAATTTTGGAGTGAGTGCACGACTGTGCTCACTTCAAATATATCATTTATCCATTCTATTTCAAAGCAGTTTTTGGCAAGCCCCAACCCCCTTTTTATCATATGGGTGCTAAACGCGTTGACTGCGGGTCTACATGTCCTGGGAATGGCGTTAAACTCTATCTGATGGTGAGGTTCCAGTTTTGGAGGTTTGGGGAATGTGGAGCACCCCTTCATCACCATTGCTCCCTGGTCCACTCTGACCCGGAGTGGTAGTAACTATTAGGGTCCTATCTATGGGTTAAATAGAAAAACATGAGTTGATAAACAAAATTGTATTATCCATTAAGAATTGATTTATTTCAAATCTTTATCGGCATTAAATGACCCACTGAGGTTGATATGCCGTAAAACCAACCAAACAAACAAACAAATCAAAGCAGTTTTTGAGGATAGTTTAGATAAATCGATTTGGTGTCAGTGAAAATGTTTGATTGATTTATTTTCCGTGTTTCTATCATTGTCGTGATTTGGTTGTAAGATGTTCATTCTTTTGATAAATTATTATTATCTCCCTCCAGTTGCTCGAGTCTGATTTCTAAAGTTTTGGGATCATTCCAAGTGCACCAATTACAAAAGGTATCACTTTCAACCATATTCACAGTCTTTCAATTCTCTAGCAAGGTCTAGTATTTATAATCTTTTCGTTTTTTTCATCTTCGCCAGTATCTTCTGGGACTCAAAATCTACAATTGTAATTTTCTTTTCTTTGTTAGTCTATACTAGGTCTGGTTTCTGGCTGGATAAGAAGTCCGTTTTATCATAATTACTATCAGTAGTGGACCGTGGAATTTCCACGAAACGAAACAAAAATCATAGAGGAGTTATTTAAGCCAGAACAGATTATTGCAATTTAATTAAATAAAACAAACATGTAACTTTTTTTTCATTCATTTTAATTTTATGTTGGGGCATTTAAGCGACAGAAACCATATGGATCCTCCATTTTAAAATGGGTGAAAAAATCGGACAATTAAGAAATTTTTAATTAAGCAACTTCAGATAAAATGGATTTATATTTTTGCATTGCATTTGGACGATTGGACGGTCTCATTTTTAACCAGAGGGTGTTGCAGGACGATAACGGACGGAAGATTTAAGACACAGTATTAATATATAGATTTATTTATTTATTATTTATTATTTTATTATTATTAATTATGATTCCATTAGAGTTTATCACACCCTCTTAGCTGTTGGATCACGGGAAGCTGATGACAACAGTCTCATTAGGTCTCCTGTCTTCTTTGGTATTCTAGTCGTTAATTATAAGTGAAGCTAATGAAAAAAATGATTCATTCACATTCATTCATTGATTTAACGGCATTTCAACCATCAAGGCTTTTTCTAGGCTAGAGGTTAGGAAATCGCATTCTTGTACGTTCATACTACATTTCTGTGTTAGTTGTTATGAATTTATTTATTTTTTTTTTTTTTTTGCTGAGTCCTATTGAATATGAATAATTTTTTACTATTTCCCAACTTTATCCGCTCACAGTGCTCCCTCTGTAGCAGTAAAAATTGACTAAATTGATCAGAGGGACTCAGATTCATATTATAATGGACTTTATTTGAATAATATGAGTTCTGAGGTGAATAGATAGTGAACTTTGAATATACATCATTTAGGTTAAAAAAAATTTTTTTTTAAACAGAAATTGGTACAGCTGTGGGGAAATTTGATAGGGAAAGAGTTAAACAGATTTATTTGAACTACAGATAAGACTTAACAATGCACTACCCGGCATGGGGATATTGGGGTAATGTCAATGAGAGGTACACACACTCCCAGATTTCAAAGATGCGGTTTTACCCAGGCAGGCGTTAAGAGGGGGGGGGGTCTTACACCTCTGCAGGGGTACAGCAGCATACTCTAAGTCTCCCGACAGCCAGAAAATAAAACAATTTCTAAATTATTTTTATAATATTAGTTTATTATTGGAAAAAGAAACAAAAAACATCAACTATTTTTTTTCATACTTCATTTTAAGGATATCTATATATTAATACTCATGTTCCATAATTGTACGACCGCTATCATCTTACAATGTCTATGCTTATAAATGAGACCATCCAAATCGTCCAAGGACGAAATGAAAAGTGTAAAACCATGATTATCTGGTGTTGTTATCCACTGAATTTTATTTCTTATAGTGTCGTCCTTAGCTAATAATGGACCATTCCGTTTTCATCATAAAGAAGAAAGGGAAGAAAAGAATCAGCTACACAGAAAGATATAAGAAATAAAGATAGAAAGCGGGGAAAGATTATATAGAAGGGGTTGAGTATACGGTAGTATAATGCTAATCTATTTCAATCGAACCACACTGAAAAGAGGAAAGGAAAAAAGTCTGAAGAGTTAATCAAGATTATTATACTTTTTAATATTGACTATTTTAGAAATAGCTCTTAAGTATATGTCAAACGTTGTAATAATCAAAATATCATACTGTGGTATATCTATAGTCCGCTAGTAAATAAAAAGGCTATTAAAAGATTTAAGATTAATAATCTTGCTCTATATACTATCTGTTTCTTTTTCTTTTTTTAGCGATTTTTATAGAAAAATATAAATTAGATTTAAAATCGCTACCTTTGTTTAGTTATACAATAATCCTGGACGCGGTAACTGCATTTTCACTTAGGCTAATACCTTGGGAAAAGAATGAATCCTAATCATCCACAACTATGATAAATAGTAGGGCAGACCGACTCTTTAACCTTGGTTAGGCAACCGGTCTAGGAGAAGGAAAACTCTGAATTCAAATCTGTTGAACTCCGCTTAAGAGAATTGACCTTGTGTCACATCTGCTCGTGCGGAGGGTTGGTAATATATATATCAATAAGCTACCCAGATACTTTTTGGGGCGAGAAGTTCACTTCCAGTCAGATACACATTGAATAGCTGTTTCAGGCCCATACACAACGCCAAAGAGACAAGCACTGTCTCACGTCTAAATGAGGCAACGGCCAGTTCATTGACGGATTGCCTGAGGCATCCCTTAAGTGTGGAAATGCTGACGGAACCATTAATTTTTTAGCACTGCCCACAACTATGTATCGTGTGCAGTGTGTGTGTGAGGGGGGGAGGTTTTATTCGCCTAAAATTTGTGCCACATCCTGCCCGGGACGGATGATTTATAAAAAGCCGCGTGGGGAAGAAAAGCAATTTGTTTTTGTTTGCTTTTGTTTATATTTGCTTTTTTTGTTTTTTCTTTTTTTTTTTTTTTTTTTCGACACAAAATATTTCGTAGAATCCCCCCCCCCAAAAAAACCCTGTCAGATGGGGCATAGAATTTATATATACATATGTGTACATTTCTATGTATACTCATTAAAATTTATATGCGCATGATCAGACGAAAGGTTTATTGTATGTGAAGTTATTGTACTTAATTTACTAGACTTTGCTTAGATTCGGCATAAGGTCGCATGTATGAGGGCACCCAGTGAGACTCGAATCACTAATTATATCTGCTTATTTAGTTTGTATATACATTACACTACGCGAAGTGGCTATGTGAAGTCATTGTACAGAGATTGAATTCACATGTTGTGTGTTTCTCTCTCTCTCTCTCTTCTTATAATATAATATATATATATTATATATATATATATATATAATATTATATGATATAAGATAGATAGATAGATGATAGATAGATAAATTATATTTATAAGCATTTTATGTAATATCCATAAGCAAGTGTGCTCATATTTACTAGTAATTGTATTATAATGTATTATATATTATATAATTATATATATATATATATATAGTAG
>CM042144.1:114419439-114424439 GCA_023376005.1 Doryteuthis pealeii
GAGAGAGAGAGAGAGAGAGAGAGAGAGAGAGAGAGAGAGAGAGCGGTTGTCTACTCAGTGTAATAGTATATATTATGTGTATGTATATATATGTACATCCTTTCTGTAATGCTCGTATTAGTGCATGTGTATAAATGTATTTTCACATTCGATCAAAGATGTGTGTCATATCTATTCTTCCTCCATAATATTCATTTTCCACTCGTTTCTTCTCTCTGTGAGGTAAATTGCGTTTTATGCAATTGATTTTGTATTCATGTTAAACATTTTAGGAGGAAAAACACGAATATTATATTTTAAAATGAAATTGCATATGAAACGCAATTTCCCATTTTAATGATGTAGAGTACAGGGCGTAAAAAGATAGGAAAAATATCGAAATATCAAATACTATTGTTTGTAAGGTCAATATTCTTAGCTCAAATTCGTCTTTCATAGTAAAATGAATCTTGAATCTATAGATTAATACTCGTGTTCCTTATTTGTAACGACTGTCATCATCTTGCAAAACATCTCTGGTTAAAAATGAGACCGTTAAAAAACCATCCAAGACGGAATGCAAATATGTGAATCCTGATTATTGGTGGTTGTTTATCTGCCAAATATTATTTCTGATGAGTGTAGTCACCTCAGCTAAATAATAGACCATTCCGTTTTTATTATAAAAGAAAGAAGGGAAGAAAAGGGACATGCTACTTAAAGATATAATAAGAAAGAAAGAAAGAGAGTAAGGGAAAAATAGAGTGTGGGAAGCGATAACACTAATCTGTTTCATCGAGCATAATGAAAAAGATGGGGGATAGAGAGAGAGGAGAGAGAGAGAGAGAGAGAGAGAGGAGAGAGAGAGAGAGAGAGAGAGAGAATTAAATAGATTATTCATCCTTTTTACATATTGAACTATTAGCAATACCATTAAGTGAAAATATAAAACGTTGTAATAATTAATAAATAATGGACCATTCCGGTTTTGATTAGAAAAAAGAAAGAAGGGGAGGAAGAAAGGACCTGCTGCCAGAAAAAATAATAACAAGAAAGAAAGAAGAAGGTGAAAAGATAAGGAGAGGTGTTGAGCGCGCTAATCTGTTTCAATCGAACATAATGAAAAGATGAAAGAGGTAAATAAATATATATATATATTATATATATACTATATATATATATATATATAGAGAGAGAGAGAGAGAGAGAGAGAGTTAATCGATATTATATTTTTGCAATATAGAACTATTTTCGCAATAGCTCTTAAGTAAACATATCAACGTTGTATATTAAAATTGTCATACTGTGGTATATCAGATCCTGCAAGTAAATAAAGAAAACGAAACAAATTGAATGAAGTATTTTTAAAATCTGTATGTAAGTAAATTAATCGTCAAAAACTTAGAGACATAAGAAAAAGGATTCAGAAATATGTATTACTAGAAGCGGCTACACCAGCGTCACCTGAGTAGAGAGAGGGGGGGGGGGGAATCTGGTGTATAGATTTGTTTACTTTTGAGATTTACAAGGCTGGAATTTATAAATAGAATTTCAATGCATATTTATTTTTAAAAATCTACGAATATAAATAAAATCTTCACAATGTTTGCACAAATGCAGAACTGGTGAAAATTAATGCGTATATATATTTTATTTGTCGCTAATTGTTTTCTTCCTGTAGTTACATCTAGACATACACACATACATACATACATCATACACACCACTCCCTTTATATATGTATAGTATGTGACTACTCTATAGTAACAGAATTTGTTTGTGAAAAATGAGAGTATGAAAAGTTTTTTTACCTGTGGAAAAAACTCGTAATAATTTGTATTATAGAATCTTTCGTAAAAAAAAAATCCCCCAAACAACAACAACAAACAAAAAACAAAAAACATGATTTCAAAAAATGCAACAAAATCTAAAAAAAAAAAAAAAAATACCGCTATGATAGGTCACAAGGATGGGGCATCCAGCGAGGATCGAACTCACTTTTACAGTAGTAACGCTTTTAACAGTAGCTGCGAGACTATCTTGCTAACCATGAACCATGACGGGGCGCCTAACATCAAAATGGAATTTCCGTCAACGTCCCGTTAAAAAAAAAAAAATCGGTTTTCGTCAGCATTGCGAAAGTTAAGCAAGGACTAACTCAGTGTCTAGATGAGTGACGCATTTAGTAACGGCAGTTACAGTAGCAAACTTGTGTCATAATAAGCACATCATCATCCTCATCATCATCATTTTTTGCTGTCACAGCACGGATTCACCAGCTTTATCTCGCCAACGCGTCCCTATGAGTCATCTTTCGTCGCAGGTCGTCTTCTGGTGTGTCCAGTGTAGGAGTCTCAGTAAAACCCCACTTATGACGCTTCAAGTTTTAGTAAAATAAAAAAAAAAGAAGTTTTCGTAGTGGTTTATTGTCGATATCAGCGGACAGCGAGGGTGTCTATCCTCTTTTCGCTAGCGCTAGACCAAGGAGATTGATTTTATTGGGATTAAACGTCACACCTGCCGTCAGCTCAACACTACCGTATTACCCAGTCTGTGCTCCTCATACGCTGAGTTTGGCGGGGACCGGTAATCGAAACTGAAACCTTGACGATTCCTAGGCAGTGCTCTAATCGCTAAATTTTGAAATTTCATAAAAACTTTGACTACCTATCTAATAGACGAAATCACTTTTTAAAAATGTTTCTATTCTAGATTTTGACCCCCCCCCAAAAAAAACCCTCAAAAACAAAACACAACCTAATTATTAGGTGCACGCACCACAATAAGCAAAGCAGCAAACGGCGAGATGAACGATGGTAGATAGATATTGAGAGAAGAGAAAGAGAGAGAGAGAGAGAAAGAGGGAGGGAGAGGGAGAGAGAGAGGGTGCTGAGATAAAAACCGATTGATATAGGATAGATAGATAGATAGATAGATAGATATTAGAGAGAGAGAGAGAGAGAGAGAGAGAAGAGAGGAGAGAGAGAGAGGAGAAGAGAGAGAGAGAGAGTCTTACAAAAGGGTGTGCGTACATGAACAACTGGGATGAATAAATTGCTCGGACATAGATAGATGGATAGATAATTCACACACACACACACACACACACACCACACACAAACACCAGAAAGAGAAGAGAGAGCGAGAGAGAGAGAGAGTAGAGAGAGAGAGAGATGAGGATACATACATACATACATAAAGTTTGCATGGATGCATATGAACTTTTGTATAGGTATACACTTATACTTACAGAAAAGATTTAGATAGATAAATAGATAAACCGATATATATATATATATATATATATATATATGAATATACTGAGATAGATATGGATCAAACTGGGATAGATCGATAGAGAGATAGAGAAGAGAGATGATAGATAGATAGGAAGAGAGAGAGAGAGAGGGGGAGGGAGGGAGGGAGGGAGAGGGGAGAGAGAGAGGGGGTGAAGATAACCGTCGATTGGATATAGATAGATAGATGATAGTAGATAGATGATATTAAGCGGAGAGAGAGAGAGAGGGGGGGCGGTATAAAACCAGACTGATATAGGTACGATAGATTAGATAGATAGATAGATTAGATAGTATGAATAGTCTGAGATTGATAGATATATGATCAGACTGGAAATAGATAGAGGAGTAGGGGGGGGGAGATAAAAAAAAGACTAACATAGATAGGTAGATGGGATAGATTGATAGATACGCGAAGCCACTGAGTTAGAGAGATATGAACCGACTGAGATGGATGTAGATAGCAAGTTTCCCCAAAGCATGACTATACCATGGTAATATTATTATCTATTCACCCTCAGTCGTTCATATCTCTCTAACATCAGTGGCTTTCGTCAATCTATCATCTAATTCCATCTACCTATCTATGTTAGTCTTTTTTTTATCTCCCCCCTACTCTCTATCTCATTCCGTCTGATCCTATTCTATCAATTCAGACACTATTCAATCAACTATCTATCTATCTATCTACTATCTATCTACCTATATCAGTCTGGTTTTATATCCGCCCCCTCTCTCTCTCTCTCGCTTAATATCTATCTATCTATCTATTATCTATCTATCTATATCATCCGGTTTTTATCTCACCACCCCTCTCTCTCTCTCCTCCCCTCCGCTCCCTCCCTCCCCTTCTCTCTCTCCTCTCTTCTATCTAATCTCTCTTCTCCTTCTCTCTATCTATCCTAATCCCAGTTTGTCATATCTATCTCAGTATATTCATATATATATATAATATATATATAATATATATCGGTTTATCTATTTATCTATCTAATCTTTTCCTTGTTAGTATAAGTGTATACTATACACAAGTTCATCATGCATCCATGCAAATCTTTATGTATGTATGTAGTATCTCTCTCTCTCTCTCTCTCTCTCTCTCTCTCTTCTCTCTCTCTCTCTTTCTGTGTGTGTGTGTGTGTGTGTGTGTGTGGGTGTGTGTGTGTGTGAATTTATCCATCTATCTATGTCCGAGCTATTTATTCATCCCAGTTTGTTCATGTACCGCACACCCTTTGTAAGACTCTCTCTCTCTCTCTCTCTCTCTCTCTTCTCTCTCTCTCTCTCTCTCTCTCTCTCTCTCTCTCTCTTAATATCTATCTATCTATCTATCTATCTATCTAGAAATCGGTTTTTATCTCATGCACCCTCTCTCTCTCTCCTCTCCTCCTCTTCTCATCTCTCTCTCTTTCTCTCTCTCTCAATATCTATCTACATCGTTCATCTCGCCGTTTGCTGCTTTGCTTATTGTGGTGCGTGCACCTAATAATTTAGGTTGTGTTTTTTTTTTTGAGGTTTTTTTGGGGGGGGGGTCAAATCTTAGAATAGAAACATTTTTAAAAGTGATTTCGTCTTATTTTGAGATAGGTAGTCCCAGTTTTTATGAAATTTCAAAATTAGCATTCGAGCACTTGCCTAGGAATCGTCACAGGTTTCAGTTTCGGATTACCGGTCCCCGCCAACTCAGCGTATGAGGAGCACAGACTGGGTAATACGGTAGTGTTG
>CM042144.1:114429439-114431939 GCA_023376005.1 Doryteuthis pealeii
TATATATATATATATATATATATAGATAGATAGATAGATAGATAGATAGATAGATATATGTACATATATATATGTTACATATATATAATATATATGTATGTACATATATATATATGTATATATATATACACACACACAACAACACACACACACACACATATATATATATATATATATTATATATATATATATATATATATATATATATATGGAGAGAGAGTGTGACTGGTCGAGAAAAAAAGATATATACATACTGAGATGATTATAGGAGAGAGAGAGAGAGAGAGAGAGAGAGAGAGAGAGAAAGAGAGAAAGAGAGAGAGAGAGAGGATAAATTGAGAACAAATATATATATAATATATATATATATATATATATATATATATATATATATATATATATATACTAAAATCATCAATATGATCGCATATATATGGTACCATTTATACACACCTATAAAAAGATAGATTTCTAAAAATTCTTCTTTTTTTTAAACCAAAGGATCAGGTCTTTTGCATTTCTTGTGAAACGTTCGAAACGTTCGAAACTCAAAACTGATATTATCATGAATGATACATATGTACAGAATTTTTAACACCGAAGAAAACGGCATAACCTACCAGCGTTTTATTATACCATTACGTTTACAATTCTCTAACCTTGCGAATAAAGCAATTTCCAGTTCATTTTACAAATCAATGATCATTTTTGTTAGGTTGGAATTCTTTGTGAGAACTGGGTTTTTTATCGCTCAAATTCTAAAGATAGATATGAAATGCAAATCCTTCTGTCCTTCGAAGATAGAAGCATCAATATTACCATGGATCGCTGTTACAAGAGGAACCCATCGCGTACACGGATCGTCTTTATTTTTTCTTCTTTTATTTTTTTTTGTAATTTTTTTCTTTTCTATTTTTAAGTCATCCATAATCTCTGCACAACATTTCAACACATATCCTGATGAAGGTCGCATAAACCGAAACGTTATAACGTCGACTTCACCTTCCAGAGAAACCTCATCTTTTGGAATACTTCGTGTTTTTCTACTTTTTAATTAAGTCCCTATTTTACTCCCTTTTCTATTTTTACTTAGCTTTACTTAGTCTGACTAATAGGTCTCAAATAATTCATGGTTACTTCATTTTTTAAGCAGTCACCCATTTAAATATTGATCGCGCTCATTGCTGCTTAACTTCGGTAGTCTAGGGAGGACTGATGCATTAGATGTAAATACAGTGATGCTGATAACTTTTTTTGATTTATTGCGTCTTGGGACGCACATATTTGCTTTGAATGATTACCCAGGAACTTTAATGGGTCCCAACTAAAGTTTCTTAATAAATTGAAGGGTTTTTATTTATTATCTGGGGAAATAACTAAAACCGTCTAACCCCTACCTTGTAACCTATCCAGTGTAATTCGTTTCTGATAAACTATTGAAATGCATTTACAGTTATCTTGAAATGGTGAGGGAAGAAGAAAGAAAAGGTATTGAAATTTTGCTAAGTGATCACAAATACAGAGCAAACAGAAGAAAATGTTTCCCAGATGAAATAATTGGTAATATATGAGGAAGTGCGTCCCGGTCTCCCGCCTCAAAAACCGCTACCCGGTGACTATCAAAATAACAACCCCAGCTCGTCGTAATTCTTGTTTATTTATCGTAATTTGTCGTAATTCTTGTTTAGATATGAAGATGAATATATAGTTTTGAATAGACTGAGATAGATAGATAGATAGATAAACAAACAAAATAATATAGATAGTTACGAACAAATGGAGATAGATAGATAGATATTTTCGACAAGTAAATGTATGGGGGGGTCGCTTCTTTTTTGTCGTAATTCTTGTTTATTTAAACTAAAAACAAGACATCAAACAAACATGAATAAAAAAAATATATTAGTATTTAAAGTAATATAGATAAATATGAACAAATTGAGAAAGATAGATAGATGGATAGTTTTGAATAGACTGAGCTGGGTCGTTATTTTAATAGTCACCGGACCGCAATTCTTGAGGCAGGATACCGGGACGCACTTCCTCATAAATTACCAAATAATTAACATATAAACCAATACAATTATCTGAGTTGCATTCCTATTGAATACAAACCTATTATAGTAGCCTTGTGCCAGTCTTGCTAAATCTAGATGAATCTGTACGTTAATACTCTTGTTCCTTAATCTTTCGACCGTTATCATCTTGCAACACCCTCTGGTTGAAAATGAGACCGTCCAAATCGTCTAAGATGAAATGCAATAATGTAAATCCTGATTATCTGGTGTTACTAATCTGTCGAATTCTTATTTCTTATGAGTGTCGTTACCTCAGCTAAATAATGGACCATTTCATTTTGATTAGAAGGAAAGAAGGAGAAGAAAAAGGACATGCTGCGCAGAAAAAATATAACAAGAAAGAAAGAAGGTGAAAGATAAAGAGAGGTGTTGAGCGCGCTACTCTGTTTCAATCGAACATAATGAAAAGATGAAAAGAAGTA
>CM042144.1:114436939-114439643 GCA_023376005.1 Doryteuthis pealeii
GCAGCATTCTTTCATTATACGTGTAGAATTAAACAAAGATACATCTCCTGTTTAACAATTTTATTTTTGATCTTTTCGAGTTTTCTGGCCAAATTTTTAATATTTGGGTGGAATTCGTGAAGTCCACCAAAGTTCAGGTCCCGAGTACTTTCGGCACTTCCAAGTGCCATCATCAGGGGTGATGTGTTCCAGTTTTTTTGTTTTTTTTTCACCAAAGTTCAGGTCCCGAAAAGATAGAAAATAAAATTATTAAACAGGAGATGTGTCTTTGTTTAATTCTACATGTATATATAAATATATATATATATATATATATATATATATATATATATATATATATATATATATATATATATATTATTAATGTGTATGGTTGGCACTAGTATACTAGAAAAAGTAATAGTAATCCAACGTACAGTGTTATTAGAAGAGTGCTCAATATCTGTGATAGAGCGTTGATAGTTCAATGAGAAATCAAAACAAATAAAAGTTTTTGCTTTTATTTATTTATTACGGAACGGTATTACAACCAGCGGTTTCTTGCTGAAAGCATTCATCAGGTAAGACGAAACGGTTCCTTTGAAAATGACAGAAATGGTGTAAATGGTCAAATGTGTGCGTTTTATATATATATATATATATATATATATATATAATATATATATATATATATATATATATATATATATATATATGGGAGTAAATAGGGAATTAAACCCGACAATTGAATAATACACAACCTACCATTCTACCATTTTTATCTTTATTTTTTGGAAGGCATCCACTCTTACCCCAAAATAATTCTTCCACCTCAAGTCCTGATTAAGATTTGTTAAAAAACTGAAACGTTAGAACCTCCACTTCACGATCAAGAATAGATTCTTTTTGGAATACTTCGTGTTTTTCTATTTTCTACTTATACATACACTCACCCACACACACACGCACACACACAAACATATATATGTATATACATATATGATTATGTATCTATTGATGAAACAAAATGTATTGAAAATAAAATGCTTCCTTAGAATAGATAGATAGAAAGGTAGATAGGTAGATATATATGTAGGCAGATAGACTGTTAGATAGACAGATAAAGGAGGGTACGGAATGTATTAATATATTATGTGTATTTTTATATGAAAATATCTGTCAAAAACGTTCATTAAAGCTTGCATTAATATAGGCACCTAAAAAGAGAAAGTGTTTATGTTTTCATGTGCGACTATATATAGATCTATATCTATCTATCTATCTATCTATATATATATATATATATATATATATGTGGGGGGGGTATGTATATATGAATTGTTATCTCACTTCCTCATGTAAGTTTCATGCATTTGAAAATACGAACTTCGGATGAAACATGCAATGCTGGCCAGTATTTGCACATATTCTTGATTTAAGTAAAACACCTTTAAAACAATTGTTCATTCATTATGTGTGTGTGTGTGTGTGTGTGTGTGTGTGTGTGTGTGTGTGTGTGTGTGTGTGTGTGTGAGTGCATGGTTGTGTGTGTACATTATGTATCTGTGTATTGGCTTATGTGTCTGTATGTGGTCATTATGTATATATATATATATATATATATATATATATAAATATATATATATATATATATATATATATATATATATATATATATAATTTTTTTTTCCAATAGAGGGAATGTAAAGAGAGTTTGTATATCTAAGTTTAGGGTAGCAAAAACATGAAACCAACAGAGCTTGGTAACTGACAGTTTCTCACTTATGTGGTTTTCAAACCAAGATATATATATATAATATATATATATATATATATATATACATATATATATATATATATATATATATATGTATATATATATATCAAAGTACGTAAATAAACACTGTGTTTATATGATATGGCTTTTAGCCGACAATTTTTGGAGGATATGTGCTTAATTGAAGTCATACCTAATTTTTGAAAATTAATTAGTTAATAATTAATGAATTTAGGCGAGCATATATGTTCAAATGTAAGGCTAAACGGATCGAGAAAATGTCAATCCCTGAATGTACATTTCGACCCATTAGGTCTATAACCTTGCTGATGAGACCTAATAGGTCGAAATGTACCAAGCTCTGTTGGTATATATATATGTATATGTATATATATATGTGTGTGTGTGTGTGTGTGTGTGTGTGTGTGTGTGTGTGTGTGTGTGTGTGTGTGTGTGTGCCCGTCTGTGTGAGGGTGAGAAAAGATTGTATCTAAATTTTTACGGTTTTTTATTGCTTTTGTTTTCTTTCTTTTGCATGTTTCTATGTTTGTTTAGTTTTTCCTGTGTATTCAGTCTGTTTCAAAATTTAAAAACAGTTAAAAACTCAAAAACAGTTCGCTGGGAACTTTTGCACTCAGACATTATATCTATAGACGGATAGATATTTGATTGAATCCTTATATTTACGTACGCATGCGTCAAATTATGCCACATAGGTATTGCATATTTCTTAAAACTGCTATGTGTGTAGCAGTTTTCCGAGTGGGGATGCCTCGCTTTAAATAGCTTCGTTTAGTATATAGATCAGTTCGAACGTTAACGCTAGCACAAATGATAATCACACAAGAATCTCAAACACTAAGCAAGTCCACACATTATCATATTATATATATTATATATATTATGTATATATATATGTGGTGGGTGTGGTGTGTATCTCTCTCTTAT
>CM042144.1:114439743-114497243 GCA_023376005.1 Doryteuthis pealeii
AGAGAAGATGTTCAGGTTGACCTGAAGTAATGCAATAAACTGTATTTATTTGCCAAATGTGTATTATTCTTGGTTTTAATATTTTTTATGTTATTTTGTTTGGGTTTCACCCACATTTCTCAGTGCTTCCAGTAGTGGTTTTGGGTAAAGGGGGGTGTTCCATCGTAGTATCATCGGTTAGCAGCTAGTTTCGCAGATCCATTTAACTACAGAAGTAGCTTGCTCGATCCTAGCTGGAATGTAACCATACCTGTGGACCTTGTGTCCCCAAATTTTCCTAAACTCATATCGGAAGGGGTTGGGTAAATTCTGCCGAATGAAGATACAAAAATCAAATAACAACAAAATAAATTAAGTCCTAACAATATGTTTACGTTATTTTATCCAAACCGTGGCGATTTGTCCGTTTCGTTTTTAGATTTTTTTTTAAAACCGGCACAATGTTTCAACCCCCCGCTTGTTGGGTCATTTTTATGTCGAAGACGTTTTGTTTTTATTCATTTTTTAGTGGTATTCAATTTTGTTTAAATTCAAATTTTTTAAGCACATTTTAAATTTATTTTTTCCTATTTAACCCATAAATAGGAACTCCTAACAGGTACTACCAATCCGGGACAGAGTGGACTGGGAGTAACGTGAAGAAGGGGTTTCCACATTTCCGTAACAGTGCTCCAGTAGTGGAACTTCATTGGATGTGTTTAGTATCTGGCAGCCATCCTTCGTTCCAGATTGTAATGAATAAGTAAGCAAGGCCTAATAATGAATCCAGTGTTAACGTATTCGCTTGTAAGTCCTTCCGTCAAGAAAGAATCCAAATGTCAATGAAATAACTCAGAATGGTATGTCTATTAATCAGCAAAGCAGGCAGCAGCAGTGCCAGTGGATTGGGACAATAAGAATCCTTCTCGGTCACGCTGTTTTATGAGTCGAGTCTATAAGTAGGGAGTGAACATTTACCTGATCCTTATATCAATAAAAATCCAACAGATAGTTTAACTCATACCCAGGACAATTAAGACGCCTCAGCCCCGCTCTAACACATATATGATAAAAAGTGTTTTTGGGTTGCCAATAAGAGCCAATAGGTGGGCAATCATATAGGCGCTTGATCGTGATCGATTGATCGGGGAGGTGTCACTTCCGACTGCTCGTCTAAGCCAAATAAGGACCAAAGTAGTGTTGCAAATGTCATGGACTGCTCAGCCACCAGGAATCGCATCCTTAAGCATCACAGGTCACACACTCCGGCCGAAAAATGACCCCTCTTAACCCCTGCAGAGGGGCAGTCATTGTATTCTAAAGCCCGCGCTGCAGATATGTTGTGAATGGAACTTTCCGGTTCGAGTTGGGAAGAAGGGATTTTGTTTCTGTCATTTTACTTTCTTGATTTCAATGTCCACTACGACGTTAAGTACAAATTTCATTTTTTTTAAATATACTAGCAAAATAACCCCACCCCGGTCCCCCCCACCCCAGGCGATGTAAAAATTGATAAACTTCACCACGGTAGCCTCATTGGTGGGTTCTTTACTCTTTTGCAGAGAAGTAGTCGGCGTATTCTACAAGCCCAAACCGCCAGGGGCGGCAAATGGACTCGTCCACCCAATAGAATGTAGTTAAGTTCATTCGCCAGGACAGCAAACGAAAACAATAAAAAAAAAAGGAAATATAGTTTGTTTTGTTTTGTTTGTTTACGGCATATCAACCTCAGTTGGTCATTTAATGCTGAAAAGTTTTGAAAATAAATCAATTCTTAATGGATTAATACATTTTTTTATAAATTAATGTTTTTCTATTTAACCCATAGTACCCACTAACGGTACTACCATCCGGGTCAAGAGTGGACAGGGAGCAATGGTGATGAAGGGGTGCTCCACATTCCTCAAACCTCAAAACTGGGAACCTCACATCAGATTAGAGTTTTAACGTCATTCCGCAGGACATGTAGACCCGCAGCCCACCGCTTCTAGGCACCCATATGATAAAAAGGGGTTGGGCTTGCCATAACGGGGCAATAGGGGTTGGGAAATCATATGAGGTGCTAGGGAATTGACGTGACAGCCGATTGATCGGAGGGGGGCCTCTGCCGACTGCTGTCAAGCCCAAAGGGGAATAGGGCCAAAGTGGAGTAAATTGCATGTCATGAAGCAGCTCATCCACCTGGCTTATCCGTTAAGCATCACGTGGTCGCCACCCACGGCCACAGGTGGCCGCATTGGGGGAGTCCTTCCCTCTGCAGAGGTGCAGTCCGATGCAATTTCTAACGCCCACCCGACAGGCGGAAATATAGTTTAGTAGAAATAATACTTAAAAATATATGTTTATCGCATACGGCTCCAACGAAAAGGTAAATATTTAGTTCCTCTTGTATAATACGTGCCCTCTAGGGTTTTAGTCATAAAATCCTGGTGGAACGTTGCGTCTTAATACCAAATAAAATACAGTACTTACATTCCCATCCTGAAAAGAATCTCGTATAGTCCCCCTTTAAATGTTAATTATGAATGGTAGGAGCCGGGTAGGTAGAGCGTCGGCTAGAAACACAAGGTTCCTAGTTCGATACCGATCCTCGCCACGTCCAGCGAATGAGTAAGCACATGGAATCTATGCGGTCAATAAGGGAGCTATGGTAGGTGTGGCGCTCCACCTCAGACGCTTAAATAATCTCTTGTCTAGCGCAAAATGAAAAGGGTATAGACTCCCTCGCTGATTGGCTGATATCAACTTTAGGCCGCCCCGACGACTTTACTTTACTTTACTTACACACCCTAGAATGATAGTCTTCTATGTAGTAAATTCGGCCATGTTTTCTCCTCAACACCTACCACATGTCAGTTTCGCTTAGACCATTGCCCATCATCATCAACATCAATGAACGTCGCAGTTTGCACGGATATCCATGACGATCTCGCCACATCCCTAATCATTCATCGACTGTGGGAGGCTCCTCCGTGCAGCAGCTAGCATCCTTACATAGTTGGTCATGTAGTCGGTTGGGCGGCCCCACATTAGCGGCCCTTGTGCTGGCCTTCCACAGTAGTACGGTCGCTTTACGAGCTCGTCCCTGCTTCTGCGCAACAGTGTCCCGCATGCCTAGCCCGTCTCACTCGTATGGTTTTTGTGAGATGGGGGTGGGGGCAGGTGCCCATACAGTTGGCCTCCCTTGTTTGGGGTGCTGCTTCCACGACTTATCAGGACCGCTCAGCATCTTGTGCAGCTCCCATCTAGCTCTTCTCGAGGCGCTTCGTTAGGGTCCGTTGGGTAAGCCATACAGCAGTACGTCGAAAACCACAACGCTCGGAAGAATCGTCTCTTAGCTTGTCAGGAAGATTCGGATTTCCCATATGCTGAAATTGGTTGGTGGCCAACGCATGCCTTTCCCCTATTCGAGTGTAACATCGCTTTCTGTGGATGAAATATACTA
The DNA here is from genome assembly GCA_023376005.1 of Doryteuthis pealeii. Taxonomy (NCBI): domain Eukaryota; kingdom Metazoa; phylum Mollusca; class Cephalopoda; order Myopsida; family Loliginidae; genus Doryteuthis; species Doryteuthis pealeii. Next base: position 114,443,168 of record CM042144.1, read on the forward strand.
CCTAGGTACTGGTGAAATTTTTTCGACTGACTTAAGAGGTTTACCGTCAAGTGTGGAGATGTCTCCTTGCTTTTTGAAAGCTCATAACTTTTGCCGCCAACGAACGCTCTAAAAGCGACACATTTTTAAATGGCTAACGGTGGCAAAGCCATATGGGGTCGCACAGTACATGTAAAAACAAATGTGATAATGTTCGTCATTAGCATTGTCTTCAGATCGTGCTGACAGCAACGGATACCTATGACTCTCTCTTGCCAACCCATCCTAATCGTCATCGCTCTTGTAAGTTTTTCCGCGGTATCCAGAGTCCGCACAGAAGCTGGTTAATGTAGATTTAATGCTGGTCAACGCTTCACCTGATGGCAATCTATGTGTAGTATTAAAAACACTTTTTTTGAGAACTGGGGTCCCCTATAGAAAGTTTTTTCTCATCTATTATTAGACTCCTTTGAAGCATCAAAGTTGATATAATTATTCTATAAGTTATTAGGAGAAGATAAAATCCGTCTCTTACCTTTGTAATATGTCTGTTGAGATGGTTTTGAATAATATATATATATATATATATATATATATATAATATATATATTATAAGTAAATGAATTTTTTGTACGTTTTCCTGCAGCCACGCTAAAATCAAAGGTGTCGATATAATGTTAAATAGTTAAATACCATGAACCAACGCGCAAAATATGCACACACACACACACACACACACACACACACACCACAACACATCATATATATATATATATATATATATATAATATTTATATATAATAATTATATGTATCCATACGCAATGGCAAGACTGTTGATAACTGGTCAATTTCTAAGCAGGTTTAAAAGTTTGTAATTCCGAGTTTTCCTCTCCTAGAATTGGTTGCCCTAAGCCAAGGTTAAAAAGAAACGCCCAGTCTGCTCTACTATTTAATCTTGTAGCTCGAGAGAATATAGTTGGATTCATACCTTTTCCAATCCGTATTAGCGCTATGGTAAATGCAAACAGCCTCGTACTCAGGATTTGAACTCGTCTGCGCCGTGTCCATTCTACAACGTAAACCATTAAAACCACGCGCCTTCATAATTCACACGTATTATATCTAATATTGACAAATGGGTTCATCACAATAATGATAGCTCTGTCAGTTGGGCTTTAGAAATACACCGACTGCACCTCTGCAGAGGGGTAAACCCCCCAGTGGACGCACCAGTTGTCGTGGGTAGTGACCCATGATGCTTAAGATGGAACTCTGGCATTGCAATACTCTACTCTTGGCTGTTATTATAGGCTAAGTGGGGGTGGTCGAAGAGCCCCCGGCCCCCCGATCAATAATCGGCTGGTCAGGTCAAGCCCTAGCACCTTTATGATTGCCACCTTATTGCCATTTTATGCCAAGACCCAACACTTTTTATCAATATTGTGCTAGAAGGCGTGGTAAAGGTCTAATGTCCTGGTATGAACGTTAAACTCCATGAGCTCTGGAGAATGGTGGAAGTACCTTCATCACCATTCTTCCAAGGTCCATTCTGACACAGATTGGTAGTACCATGTTAAGGTCGCCATCCGTAATAGGTTAATAGAAGAAAGCGAGTTAAAAATGTGTTTTAAAAATTGAGTAAGAAATAAATTGTTAAGCCACGAAGAATGAATAAAACAAATAATCTTTGACATAAAATAACCCAACAGGGTTGAACATGCCATAAAATCAAAAAAATTGAATACCCAACAAGAAATGAATAAAACAAAATGTTTTTGAAATAACCCAACAAGGGTTGACCATGCCGGTAAAATCAAAAAAAATTGAATTGAATGAATAATTGAACAAAATGAATAAAACAAAATGTTTTTGAAATAAAATAACCCAACAAGGGTTGACATGCCATAAAATCAAAAAAAGAATGAATAAAACAAAATGTTTTTGAAATAAAATAACCCAACAAGGGTTGACATGCCATAAAATCAAAAAATTGAATACCCAACAAGAATGAATAAAACAAATGTTTTTTGAAATAAAATAACCCAACAAGGGTTGACATGCCATGAAATCAAAAAAATTGAATACCAACAAGAATGAATAAAACAAAATGTCTTCGACATAAAATAATCCAATAAGGTTTGACATGCCGTAAAATCCAACCAACCATAATTTGTATAATGATTTGAAAAAGCTGGTTTTAATTCATAACTGTCCTGTGTCATTCATTTGTAATTTTATTGTTTTATTTTCATATAGATAAGCAATACATTCGTGTATGACTTTTAAAAGGAAACCAAAAAGATATTTTTATGTTTATTAAGTTTTAATAAACGGGTGCAATTTGCAATGTACGTTGATTTTTAGACGTTTTGATTACCTTTGAAAAATACACAGCCTAGACAGACACGAAATGTCGAATACGATGAAAAGACAAAACATAAACATCCACACAAACAAATAAAAATACATGTTAATAATCTTTATATTATACTAGAAGCGGTTACCCAGCGTCGCCTTGGTAGAGGGAGAGCGAGTGTATTGATTTGTTTACATTTGAGATTTACAAATGCCGGAGATTTTTAAGTCGAATTTCAATGCTATTTCTATGTATATTTCAATTTTTAAATATCTTCGAATATACATAAAATCAAGAACTGGTAATATTTAATGTATAATATATCTACTTGATTTATTTTCGTAGTTTCCTCTGGGCAGACATACATACACATACATACACACCAACTGCTCTTTATATATACTAGCAAATATATGCACCCTCCGGGTGCAAGTATTTTAGTTAAATTTTATAATAAAATATCATATTAAATTAGAAAGGCTAATGAAACTGAATAAGAATGTAGATAAAAAGATTTTGAACAGAAGGAGTATGATTGAAAAATAGAACAACTTTGAAACTAACTCTTCCATCATTTTCCGTTACTCCCGTCTTTCATTGGTAAATTTTCCTAATTAAACTGTTTAGTTAAAATAGGAAGTAAAGAATAATATTACAGTTATTTCTTCTTGTTAAGGGATTTCTTTTAAGATTTATTGAAGAGATTGTTGCTCATATTCAATAAGATAAAACCAAACAATTAGAAATCAATAATACTAAGCATGTATTTATTAAAATCACATTTTTAAGATCAATATGCAAATTAGCCTTTCCATTCGCACTGTAAACCGCTATTTTGTTGTATATATAAATACAATTGCATGTTATTAGTATATAGATACGGTCAATAGTGTAAGTAATGTAAAACAATCTTATTAATAATTGAGGTTTAAATAAAAATAAAATCATGGAGAATATGATGTAAATAACAAAGGGAATTGTGACTTGTATAGTAATATAGTTTCGGTTACAGACAGACAAACCCACAATCTCCATTATAAATAAGATATAGAAAATGAAATATTGACAAATGACATTAATCACCATCATGATATATCTAATCTATTAATAATGGAGATTCGCTTCCGGTTTTGGTCCGTAACAAAAACTATATCACTACTTACGTCACACTACCTAAAACTCGTCATAATAAAGAATAAATACACTCAAAATTTGAGCATGCAATGTTAGACAGTCCTCATTGGTTTTTTTTAAACAAGTTTTAATAAATACATACCTGGTATTATCTATCTATATATAGTTTGTTTTATTTTAATATATATATAAAGTTATCAGAACTAAGTTTCCATTTCAATTTTTTTTTTTTACTCCTTTAATGAATTTTATGATTTTACTTTACTTATTATACAAATTCTGATATTAAATTTTCAACTCCCATCCCCTCAGGCAATATTTATTTTACGTCGCCCAGAGGGCATTTTTTATTTTGCTAGTTTTTATAATGATTTTAAAAAGCTGCTTTTAATGAATACCTGTCTAGTCTTATTATTTTATAGTTTTATTGTCATATCACACTGACAAGCTAAAGCGACAATTCTTCCAGGCTGTAGTCATATCAGTACTGCTGTATGGCTGCACCACCTGGACCCTAACGAGGCGCCTTGAGAATAAGCTGCCCCCTATCTCACAAACCATCCAAGTGAGACGGACTAGACATGCAGGACACTGCTGGAGAAGCAAGGACGAACTCATAAGCGACGTTCTCCTGGGGTAGCCAACACATGGACATGCTAGTGTGGGTCGCCCAGCAAGGACCTACATTGACCAACTATGTAAAGATGCTGGCTGCTGCGCGGAAGAACTCCTCGGGGCGATGAATGATAGGGAAGGCTGGCGAGAGATTGTCATGGATATCCGTTTTTTGTTTGTTTTGTTTTACGCATATCAACCTCAGTGGGTCATTTAATGCCGATAAAGTTTTGAAAATAAATCAATTCTTAATGGATAATACAATATTTTTATAAATACATTTTTCTATTTAAACCATAGATGGGACCCTAACAGGTACTACCACTCCGGTCAGAGTGGATCAGGAAGCAATGGTGATGAAGGGGTGCTCCACATTCCCAAACCTCAAAACTGGAACCTCACCATCAGATAGAGTTAACGTCATTCCCATGACATGTACACCCGCAGCCACCGCCTTCTAGCACCCATATTATAAAAAGGGGTTGGGGCTTGCCATACGGGCAATAGGGTTGGGAAAATCATATAGGTGCTAGGGCTTGACGTGACCAGCCAATTGATCAGAGGGGCCTCTCCGACCGCCCGTCTAGCCCAAGATAGGGCCAAAGTGGAGTATTGCATGTCATGAACTGCTCATCCACCTGGGCTCTATCTTAAGCATCACGGGTCGCCACCCACGGCCAACAGGTGGCTCCATTGGGGGAGTCTTACCCCTCTGCAGAGGTGCAGTCGGTGCATTCTAACGCCCCAGCCGACAGGGCGGTGGATATCCGTGCTGCCTGCACGACATGATGATGATGATGATATATAAGCAATTATTTTGTATATGACTTTTAAAAGTTGTTTTAATTTTATTAAATTTTAATGGAGGGTTGCAACTTGCAATGTACGTTTAGACTTTTATTACCTTTGAAAAACAGGCACACGAAATGCGAAATTAAATACATATTGTTCCGTGTCGAATCTGACGAAAAAAAAAGGTATATATAAACATCGATAAAAACAAACACTAATCTTATTATAATGGAGATTGTGTGTTTTTCTGTCTGTAACCGAAACTATATTACTACACAAGTCACAATTTCCTTAGTTATTTACATCACATTCTCCATGATTTTATTTTTATTTAAACTTCTATTATTAATAAAATTGTTATACATCATTAATACTATTGACCATATCTAGATACTAATAACAGGTAATTGTATTTATATATACAACAAAATAGCGGTTTAAAGTGTGAATGGGAAGGCTAATTTGCATATTGATCTTTAAAATTTGATTTTAATAAATATGTGCTTAGTATTATTGATTTCTAATTGTTTGGTTTTATCTTAATGAATATGAGCAAAAATCTCGTGGATAAATCTTAAATGAAATCGATTAATAAGAAGAAATAACTGTAATATTATTCTTTACTTCTATTTTAACTAAATAGTTAAATTAGGAAAATTTACCAATGAAAAACGGGAGTAATGGAAGATGATGGAAGAGTTCGTTTCAAAGTTGTTCTATTTTTCAATCATAACCCTCTGTTCCAAATCTTTCTATCTACATTCTTATTCAGTTTCATTAGCCTTTCTAATTTAATATGATATTTTTTATTATATTAAAACTGAAATACTTGCACCCGGAGGGTGCATATATTTGCTAGTATATGTTAATGGTCTTTCCTTTCACATAGTGACACTCGGATTCTTTGTATTTGTATACAAAGGTCTCAAATCAAACAGGACAAGATTTTCTTCGGTATTTTGTTTTTTGTTTGGCATGATTATAAATTGACACCGTATCTTGAAAAAGAAAAAAAAAAAGAAACTGAAAAGCACGTGTACAACAAACAGAATATATATATATATGAGAAGTAAACAAACAAAAAACGTGTTTGATATGGCCTTAGCCGACAATTTTTGGGAGAATATATGCTTAATTGGAGTCATATCTAATTTTGAAAATTAATTGATAATTAATGAATTAGGCGGGTATATCTGTTTAAATGTAAAGCTAAACAAATCGAGAAAAAGTCAATCTCTGTAATAGGCCAAAATGTACATACAGAGATTGACTTTTCTCAATTTGTTTAGCCTTACATTTGAACAGATATGCCCGCCCAATTCATTAATTATCAATTAATTAATTTTCAAAATTACGTATGACTTCAATTAATCACATATTCTCCCCCAATATATATATATATATATATATATATATATATATTATATATATATATATTCAAGAGGAATAAATATGATATAATTATTTTCGAACGAATTGTCTTTAAAAAGAATTTTTGAATAAAAGAACAAGTTAATGGTAAATATATGTAGATCATTTTTCGTAATTTATTAGTAAAAGCGTTGCTCGTTGGGTCCCCATTGAGCTCGGGTTAGATTGTTGGAAAAATCACCTGATAATATTATTCCTTCAATTTGAATTTTTCCAAATCTGTCCAAATAAGTTATTCAGACAGACACGAAATGCAAAATTTAAGAAGACATTGTTTTTTGTCGAATATGATAACAAAAAGAAAAGAAAAAAAATCCACACAAGCAAACACAATATCTGGTTGTGGCCTTTATTCTCACGTAGCAGCACTCAGGTTGTACATATTTGTATACAAATGTCTCAAATCAATCAAAGGAAGTTTTTTGTTTGTTTGTTAGTTTTGACAAGATTGTAAATGATTGTAAATTGAAACCCTATGTATGTATGTATGTATGTATGTATATATTTATATATATGTATTTGGGCAGCATTCTTTCATTTATACATGTAGAATTAAACAAAAGACACATCTCTTGTTTAACAATTCCAGCCACCACATTAATATAATTAAAAAAAAAAACTGGAACACATCACCCCTGATGATGGCACTTCGAAGTGCCGAAAGTACTCGGGACCTCAATTTTGGTGGACTTATCCACAAATTCCACCCAAATATTAAAAAGTTGACCAGAAACTCGAAACGATCAAAAGTAAAATTGTTAAACAGGAGATGTGTCTTTTGTTTAATTCTACATGTATATATATATATATATATATATATATAATATATATATATATATGTGTGTGTGTGTGTGTGTATATATATATATAAATATATATATATATATAAATATATATAAATATAAATATATATATATATTATATATATATATATATATATATTAAATAATCCTTGTATAAATCTATAGGTATACATCTACATGGGCATGCGTTGTAGATATACAGAGGATATAAATTATCCCAAATAGAATCATCCCAAACTTTCCAGTCAATTAGATACTTTTACTTTTAATTACATACTGTACATAATTAATAGGTGACCCATCAACCATGTAACAAAATGTTGATCGTGTACGGGCTGCAATTAAATGAAGTCGGTGATTAGCAGGGCGAGAATGAGAAGATCTGTAATTCATATTGATCCGCAACTTTTTATACAAAACGTGTTTTGAAAAAAGATGTTCCGTGCCATCTGTGACAGAATCCAACCGATTATCTAATCTCCTGTCACAAAAATAAATTTCGGTCTCCTATTGTAAAATAATCAGGTGGAAAAATCCAAAATTTGGGATGACGTGTGAATTGCTACCTGTCGGTTTCTGATTGGTCAGCATAAGGCGAGAAGGGTGAGAGAAAGAGAGAGTTGGGAGTCGGGGCTGAGTTTTTAAAGAGAACAGACGCAAGATGAGTGTCAGTTCTCCAAGGCAATTTTTCTTGGTGGGTAAAATAAAATAAATGCCACTGTGTTTTTCTTAAACTGAAGAGATGTTGTCATGGTGTGCATTTTATGCATCTGTAAAATAATTAGATGGAAAGACCACAATTTTTTTATGCGTTATCTAATAGTGAAAAGTTACTCAGAATTTTGGGATGACGTGTGAATGGCTACCTGTCGGTTTCTGATTGGTCAGCAAAAGACTGGACGAACTGTGAGAGAAATATATATATAGAGAGAGAGTGAAAAAGTTGGCATTCTGGATTGAGTGTTTAAAAAAGAACAGACGCAAGATGAGTGTCAGTTCTCCAAGGCAATTTTTCTTGGTGGGTAAAATAAAATATGAGCTCTGAAAAAAAATCGAGTTTGTGTTCGTTATCAAAAACTAAGCAACGACACAAGATGAGACATCATCAAGACGGCCTAAGTAGGTTTCTGACCCCTCTATGAACGGAGAGATTGCCAACCTAACAACCGGTCAAGAACAGCAGAGCCCAACTCCGATCCAGACTCGAGACGTTTAATAGTAAGAAGATATTTTTAGAATTATTATCATTACAACTAACTCCTTTTAATGGAATCGCGCTATGCAACACTATCACAAAAAAGGGGTTTCTAGTCTCTCGTTACAAAAAATTATTTCGAGTCCTTGTCACAAATAGGAATGTCGCGTGTCCTGTCACAAAAGGAAATGTCGAGTCTCTCGTCACAAAAAAAGGATTTCGAGTCTCCTAGCACAAAATGGGATTTCGAATATCATATTGCGACAGTAATTTCCAGTCTCCCGTTATAAAAAGGAAAATTGAGTCTCCTGTCACTAAAATGAATTTTGAATTTTCCCCAACAAGGAATGTTGAGTCTCCTCTCTAGTATCATACCAAGGATACCTCTTCAGAGCGGTGGTACGACTCTGCATGAGAGTACAGTCAGTGTATTCTAAGCCCTGTCAATAGGTCATAAAAAATAGGAGTACTGCATCGAACGTTACCAAGAAGAAAAGAGACATAGCTATGGGCAGTTGTTACCCGTCAGCTACGCCTATCTGTTTTCCATGTTTCCTAAAGGTATTTTGTTTATTTATCTTTTTCTGACTGTTGGAATATTTTTGGATATATAAGGTGTGCTGAATGCCACAACTTAAATTTATAGACTCTTCGTGGCTGCGTGGATTCAATCGGCCAATTAACAAGCACGAATATGTGGCTGGTTAACTATTTAAAGGCCTTCATGGAAAGGCGTTCAGTTGCTTGTGCTTAACACTGAGGAACACAAGAATTCTGCTTAACACTGAGAAACACAAGGATTCTGCTTAACACTCAAATACACAAGGATCGTAAGATTCCACTCAAAATGAATCAAACTTAATGCCACTAAGGATCTCCGCTGTAAAGTGCTCTCACTTGCAGCTTAAAAATCGCCACAAGAATCTTAACACTGAGTAAACAATCCATTACCCAAATATCATTGACAGTGCCCACTACATATCAGATTTGTGATGTTTGACATTTTTTAAAAGCTAAAATCGCCATTAAAAGGATATTTCAGGACGTGAATGAGATTGAGGCGAATGCAATGATGCAGCTGATGTTGATCCCGAAAGAAGACTGTCTTTTTATGGCATTCACACGTTTCTTTTCTTTAATTCTAATATCCTTTTCCTCGGTGAATGGAAGTGGGTTTTGATCCAGGAAAGGATTTCCGTTAAATTCACGGAAGACATTTCTTGAATACTTATCGTTATGCTTCCTGCGAACTTTCGCGTTTTCCTAAAGCTAAATCGGCATTGAAAGGAAGGATATTTCACAATATGAACGAGATTAAGGAGAATGTGGCTAGGCAGCTGATGGTGATCCTGAAAGAGAACTTTGCTGACTGTCTTTTTATGCTTTTCACACGTTTTTCTTTTCTTTTCATTTTTCCAATTACAATCATAAGCGGATTCATCCTTATAAAAAAAATTGTTTTTTAGCTGAGTCTCATCAGAGGATTACCACAGGAATTAAGAATAACGGCGGTTCCAACATGAGACTACCTGATCAATGGTAATCACAATAATTTTTTATCCCATCCTTATCCTGACATTATTGCCTTCTCTATCGTAGTTCTTTTTCCTGTGGTAATCCTCTGGTGGGACTCAGGTAAAAACCAACATTTTTGTTAAAGATGAATCCGCTTATGTTTGCAATACTAAAATTTTGTACCCACAAAAAAAAAAAACGTTTTTTATTTTTCATTAAATCTTAATGTCACCTGACTGGAAATGGATGTCGATTTAGGAAAGGCTTTCCATTAAATTTAGGGCGGACATTTCTTTTTACAAAATATTTACGGTTAGGGGTTCATGATCTGTATTCATACAGTGCATTGAACATCCGGCGAAATGGGAAAGGATTTCTGTTTATAGGATGGGGGGTTGAATTTGTTACGTTTTTAAGCGCCATTTTTTTTTTGGCCTTAATGCAGAAGCGCTTATCCAGGGGAACTGGATCCTTGATATAGAGTTCCTCGTAATGAATCCTTCGGTCACTCTGGTAATCGTATAAGTCCTTCCTGAGTATTGTTAAAGGTTCGGTAATCCTATGTCCGCATTTGTAATTATGGCCAGTGGAAGGTGGGTAAGTATTCTACCAGGCCCGTAATATTGCTAGTGATTGGTTGCAAGAATAACGCACGTGACCTCGGCTAGTCTATAAATCTAGGTGAGGAATTAGAGCACACCTTATATGTTAGAAAATTTCCAACATAATTCTCTCCAGAAACTGCACAGCTGAAGACTTTATTTCTAAATTAATGCACTTTTTAGTAAATTCTAAATTCGACTTTTGTTCTGACGGACGAGGAATAATTAAAATGGTCGGAACATCTTTGTCATTGATTTCTATCGATATAGTGACATGACATGCCTATAAGTAATGGATTATAGTGGCTATAATTCTACTATTTATAGATTTTATACATGTTCTGCTATAGTAGCACCGAGCATTGTTTTTATGAAAAACTTTTCTTATTCAATCATTATATATATATATATATATCTTCTTATTATAATGGAGATTGTGTGTTTTTCTGTCTGTAACCGAAACTATACTACTACTCAAGTCACAATTCTCTTAGTTATTGATATCACATTCTCCATGATTTTATTTTTTATCTAAACCTCAATTATTAATAAAATTGTCTTACATTATTAATACTGATAACTATGTCTACATACTGACAGCATGCAATTATATTTATATATACAACAAAATAGCGGTTTACAGTGTGAACGGGAAGGCTAATTTGCATATTAATATTTAAAAAAATCGAATTTAATAAATATGTGCTTAGTATTATTGATTTCTAACTGTTTGGTTTTATTTTAATGAATATAAGCAAAAATCTCTTCAATGAAACTTAAATGAAATCCATTAACAAGATAAAATAACTGTCATTTTATTCTTTACTTCCTCTTATAACTAAATACTTAAATTAGAAAAAATAAGAATGAAAGACGAGAGTGATGGAAGAGTAAGTTTCAGTTGTTCCATTTTTTATTATACTCCTCTGTTTCAAAATATTTTATTATACTCCCTCTGTTTCAAATCTTTTTATCTGTATTCTTATTTTTTCTAATTTAAGTTATTTAGTTATAACCGAAAAAGGAAAAAAAAAAAGTGTTAAAAGATAAATGACAGTTTTATCTTGTAATGGATTTCATTTAAGTTTCATTGAAGAGATTTTTGCTTATATTCATTAAAATAAAACCAAACAGTTAGAAATCATAATACAGCACATATTTATTAAATTCGATTTTTTTAAAATATTAAATAGCAAATTAGCTTCCCGTTCACACTGGTAAACCCGCTATTTTGTTGTATATATAAATTAATTGCATGCTGTCAGTATGTAGACAATAGTATCAGTATTAATAATGTAAGACAATTTTATTAATATTGAGGTTTAGATAAAAATAAATCATGGAGAAGTGGTAATCAATAACTAAGAGAATTGTGACTTGAGTAGTAGTAGTTTTCGGTTACAGACAGAAAACACACAATCTCCATTATAATAAGAAGATATAATATATTATATAATAATGATTGAATAAGAAAAGTTTTTCATAAAAACAATGCTCGGTGCTACTATAGCAGAACATGTTAAAATCTATAAATAGTAGAATTATAGCCACTATAATCCATTACTTATAGGCATGTCATGTCACTATATCGATAGAAATCAATGACAAAGATGTTCCGACCATTTTAATTATTCCTCGTCCGTCAGAACAAAAGTCGAATTTAGAATTTACTAAAAAGTGCATTAATTTAGAAATAAGTCTTCAGCTGTGCAGTTTCTGGAGAGAATTATGTTGGAAATTTTCTAACATATAAGGTGTGCCTCTAATTCCTCACCTAGATTTATAGACTAGCGAGGTCACGTGCGTTATTCTTGCAACCAATCACTAGCAATATTACGGGCCTGGTAGAATACTTACCCACCTTCCACTGCCATAATTACAAATGCGGACATAGGATTACCGAACTTTAACAATACTCAGGAAGGACTTATACGATTACCAGAGTGACCGAAGGATTCATTACCGAGGAACTCTATATCAAGGATCCAGTTCCCCTGGATAAGCGCTTCTGCATTAAGGCCAAAAAAAAAAATGGCGCTTAAAAACGTAACAAATTCACCCCCCCCCTTAAACAGAAATCCTTTCCCATTTCAACCGATGTCAATGCACTGTATGAATACAGATCATGAACCCCTAACCGTAAATATTTTGTAAAAAGAAATGTCCGCCCTAAATTTAATGGAAGCCTTTCCTAAATCGACATCCATTTCCAGTCAGGTGACATTAAGATTTAATGAAAAATAAAAAACGTTTTTTTTTTTTTGTGGGTACAAAATTTTAGTATTGCAAACATAAGCGGATTCATCTTTAACAAAAATGTTGGTTTTTACCTGAGTCCACCAGAGGATTACCACAGGAAAAGAACTACGATAGAGAAGGCAATAATGTCAGGATAAGGATGGGAAAAATTATTGTGATTACCATTGATCAGGTAGTCTCATGTTGGAACCGCCGTTATTCTTAATTCCTGTGGTAATCCTCTGATGAGACTCAGCTAAAAACAATTTTTTTTATAAGGATGAATCCGCTTATGATTGTAATTGGAAAAATGAAAAGAAAAGAAAAACGTGTGAAAAGCATAAAAGACAGTCAGCCAAAGTTCTCTTTCAGGATCACCATCAGCTGCCTAGCCACATTCTCCTTAATCTCGTTCATATTGTGAAATATCCTTCCTTTCATGCCGATTTTAAGCTTTAGGAAAACGCGAAAGTTCGCAGGAAGCATAACGATAAGTATTCAAGAAATGTTTACCGTGAATTTAACGGGAATCCTTTCTGGATCAAAACCCACTTCCATTCACCGAGGAAAAGGATATTTAGAATTAAAGAAAGAAACGTGTGAATGCCATAAAAAGACAGTCTTCTTTCGGGATCAACATCAGCTGCATCATTGCATTCGCCTCAATCTCATTCACGTCCTGAAATATCCTTTTAATGGCGATTTTAGCTTTTAAAAATGTCAAACATCACAAATCTGATATGTAGTGGGCACTGTCATGATATTTGGGTAATGGATTGTTTACTCAGTGTTAAGATTCTTGTGGCGATTTTTAAGCTGCAAGTGAGAGCACTTTACAGCGGAGATCCTTAGTGGCATTAAGTTTGATTCATTTTGAGTGGAATCTTACGATCCTTGTGTATTTGAGTGTTAAGCAGAATCCTTGTGTTTCTCAGTGTTAAGCAGAATTCTGTGTTCCTCAGTGTTAAGCACAAGCAACTGAACGCCTTTCCATGAAGGCCTTTAAATAGTTAACAAGCCACATATTCGTGCTTGTTAATTGGCCGATTGAATCCACGCAGCCACGAAGAGTCTATAAATTTAAGTTGTGGCATTCAGCACACCTTATATATCCAAAATATTCCAACAGTCAGAAAAAGATAAATAAACAAAATACCTTTAGGGAAACATGGAAAACAGTAGGCGTAGCTGACGGGTAACAAACTGCCCATAGCTATGTCTCTTTTCTTCTTGGTAACGTTCGATGCAGTACTCCTATTTTTTATGACCTATTGACAGGGCTTAGAATACACTGACTGTACTCTCATGCAGAGTCGTACCACCGCTCTGAAGAGGTATCCTTGTATGATACTAGAGAGGAGACTCAACATTCCTTGTTGGGGAAAATTCAAAATTCATTTTAGTGACAGGAGACTCAATTTTCCTTTTTATAACGGGAGACTGGAAATTACTGTCGCAATATGATATTCGAAATCCCATTTTGTGCTAGGAGACTCGAAATCCTTTTTTTGTGACGAAGAGACTCGACATTTCCTTTTGTGACAGGACACGCGACATTCTATTTGTGACAAGACTCGAAATAATTTTTTGTAACGAGAGACTAGAAACCCCTTTTTGTGATAGTGTTGCATAGCGCGATTCCATTAAAAGGAGTTAGTTGTAATGATAATAATTCTAAAATATCTTCTTACTATTAAACGTCTCGAGTCTGGATCGGAGTTGGGCTCTGCTGTTCTTGACCGGTTGTTAGGTTGGCAATCTCTCCGTTCATAGAGGGGTCAGAACCTACTTAGGCCGTCTTGATGATGTCTCATCTTGTGTCGTTGCTTAGTTTTTGATAACGAACACAAACTCGATTTTTTTTCAGAGCTCATATTTATTTTACCCACCAAGAAAAATTGCCTTGGAGAACTGACACTCATCTTGCGTCTGTTCTTTTTTAAACACTCAATCCAGAATGCCAACTTTTTCACTCTCTCTCTATATAATATTTCTCTCACAGTTCGTCCAGTCTTTTGCTGACCAATCAAGAAACCGACAGGTAGCCATTCACACGTCATCCCAAATTCTGAGTAACTTTTCACTATTAGATAACGCATAAAAAAATTGTGGTCTTTCCATCTAATTATTTTACAGATGCATAAAATGCACACCATGACAACATCTCTTCAGTTTAAGAAAAACACAGTGGCATTTATTTTATTTTACCCACCAAGAAAAATTGCCTTGGAGAACTGACACTCATCTTGCGTCTGTTCTCTTTACTCAGCCCCGACTCCCAACTCTCTCTTTCTCTCACCCTTCTCGCCTTATGCTGACCAATCAGAAACCGACAGGTAGCAATTCACACGTCATCCCAAATTTTGGATTTTTCCACCTGATTATTTACAATAGGAGACCGAAATTTATTTTTGTGACAGGAGATTAGATAATCGGTTGGATTCTGTCACAGATGGCACGGAACATCTTTTTTTCAAAACACGTTTTGTATAAAAAGTTGCGGATCAATATGAATTACAGATCTTCTCATTCTCGCCTGCTAATCACCGACTTCATTTAATTGCAGCCCGTACACGATCAACATTTTGTTACATGGTTGATGGGTCACCTATTAATTATGTACAGTATGTAATTAAAAGTAAAAGTATCTAATTGACTGGAAAGTTTGGGATGATTCTATTTGGGATAATTATATCCTCTGTATATCTACAACGCATGCCCATGTAGATGTATACCTATAGATTTATACAAGGATTATTTAATATATATATATATTATATATTATAATATATATATATATTTATATTTATATATATTATATATATATATATATATATATTTATATATATATATACACACACACACACACACATATATATATATATATATTATATATATATATTATATTATATATATATACATGTAGATTTAAACAAAAGACACATCTCCTGTTTAACAATTTTACTTTTGATCGTTTCGAGTTTTCTGGTCAACTTTTTAATATTTGGTGGAATTTGTGGATAAGTCACCAAAATTGAGGTCCCGAGTACTTTCGGCACTTCGAAGTGCCATCATCAGGGGTGATGTGTTCCAGTTTTTTTTTTTTTTAATTATATTAATGTGGTGGCTGGAATTGTTAAACAAGAGATGTGTCTTTTGTTTAATTCTACATGTATAAATGAAAGAATGCTGCCCAAATACATATATATAAATATATCATACATACATAATACATACATAGGGTTTCAATTTACAATCATTTACAATCTTGTCAAAACTACAAACAAACAAAAACTTCCTTTGATTGATTTGAGACATTGTATACAAATATGTACAACCTGAGTGCTGCTACGTGAGAATAAAGGCCACAACCAGATATTGTGTTTGCTTGTGTGGATTTTTTTTCTTTTCTTTTTGTTATCATATTCGACAAAAAACAATGTCTTCTTAAATTTTGCATTTCGTGTCTGTCTGAATAACTTATTTGGACAGATTTGGAAAAATTCAAATTGAAGGAATAATATTATCAGGTGATTTTTCCAACAATCTAACCCGAGCTCAATGGGGACCCAACGAGCAACGCTTTTACTAATAAATTACGAAAAATGATCTACATATATTTACCATTAACTTGTTCTTTTATTCAAAAATTCTTTTAAAGACAATTCGTTCGAAAATAATTATATCATATTTATTCCTCTTGAATATATATATATATATATATATATATATATATATATATATATATATATATTGGGGGGAGAATATGTGATTAATTGAAGTCATACGTAATTTTGAAAATTAATTAATTGATAATTAATGAATTGGGCGGGCATATCTGTTCAAATGTAAGGCTAAACAAATTGAGAAAAGTCAATCTCTGTATGTACATTTTGGCCTATTACAGAGATTGACTTTTTCTCGATTTGTTTAGCTTTACATTTAAACAGATATACCCGCCTAATTCATTAATTATCAATTAATTTTCAAAATTAGATATGACTCCAATTAAGCATATATTCTCCCAAAAATTGTCGGCTAAGGCCATATCAAACACGTTTTTTGTTTGTTTACTTCTCATATATATATATATATCTGTTTGTTGTACACGTGCTTTTCAGTTTCTTTTTTTTTTTTCTTTTTTCAAGATACGGTGTCAATTTATAATCATGCCAAACAAAAACAAAATACCGAAGAAAATCTTGTCCTGTTTGATTTGAGACCTTTGTATACAAATACAAAGAATCCGAGTGTCACTATGTGAAAGGAAAGACCATTAACATATACTAGCAAATATATGCACCCTCCGGGTGCAAGTATTTCAGTTTTAATATAATAAAATATCATATTAAATTAGAAAGGCTAATGAAACTGAATAAGAATGTAGATAGAAAGATTTGGAACAGAGGGGTTATGATTGAAAAATAGAACAACTTTGAAACGAACTCTTCCATCATCTTCCATTACTCCCGTTTTTCATTGGTAAATTTTCCTAATTTAACTATTTAGTTAAAATAGGAAGTAAAGAATAATATTACAGTTATTTCTTCTTATTAATCGATTTCATTTAAGATTTATCCACGAGATTTTTGCTCATATTCATTAAGATAAAACCAAACAATTAGAAATCAATAATACTAAGCACATATTTATTAAAATCAAATTTTAAAGATCAATATGCAAATTAGCCTTCCCATTCACACTTTAAACCGCTATTTTTGTTGTATATATAAATACAATTACCTGTTATTAGTATCTAGATATGGTCAATAGTATTAATGATGTATAACAATTTTATTAATAATAGAAGTTTAAATAAAAATAAAATCATGGAGAATGTGATGTAAATAACTAAGGAAATTGTGACTTGTGTAGTAATATAGTTTCGGTTACAGACAGAAAACACACAATCTCCATTATAATAAGATTAGTGTTTGTTTTTATCGATGTTTATATATACCTTTTTTTTTCGTCAGATTCGACACGGAACAATATGTATTTAATTTCGCATTTCGTGTGCCTGTTTTTCAAAGGTAATAAAAGTCTAAACGTACATTGCAAGTTGCAACCCTCCATTAAAATTTAATAAAATTAAAACAACTTTTAAAAGTCATATACAAAATAATTGCTTATATATCATCATCATCATCATGTCGTGCAGGCAGCACGGATATCCACCGCCCTGTCGGCTGGGGCGTTAGAATGCACCGACTGCACCTCTGCAGAGGGGTAAGACTCCCCCAATGGAGCCACCTGTTGGCCGTGGGTGGCGACCCGTGATGCTTAAAGATAGAGCCCAGGTGGATGAGCAGTTCATGACATGCAATACTCCACTTTGGCCCTATCTTGGGCTAGACGGGCGGTCGGAGAGGCCCCCTCTGATCAATTGGCTGGTCACGTCAAGCCCTAGCACCTATATGATTTTCCCAACCCTATTGCCCGTATGGCAAGCCCCAACCCCTTTTTATAATATGGGTGCTAGAAGGCGGTGGCTGCGGGTGTACATGTCATGGGAATGACGTTAAACTCTATCTGATGGTGAGGTTCCAGTTTTGAGGTTTGGGGAATGTGGAGCACCCCTTCATCACCATTGCTTCCTGATCCACTCTGACCCGGAGTGGTAGTACCTGTTAGGGTCCCATCTATGGGTTAAATAGAAAAATGTATTTATAAAAATATTGTATTATCCATTAAGAATTGATTTATTTCAAAACTTTATCGGCATTAAATGACCCACTGAGGTTGATATGCCGTAAAACAAAACAACAAAAAACGGATATCCATGACAATCTCTCGCCAGCCTTCCCTATCATTCATCGCCCGAGGAGTTCTTCCGCGCAGCAGCCAGCATCTTTACATAGTTGGTCAATGTAGGTCCTTGCTGGGCGACCCACACTAGCATGTCCATGTGTTGGCTACCCCAGGAGAACGTCGCTTATGAGTTCGTCCTTGCTTCTCCAGCAGTGTCCTGCATGTCTAGTCCGTCTCACTTGGATGGTTTTGTGAGATAGGGGGCAGCTTATTCTCAAAGGCGCCTCGTTAGGGTCCAGGTGGTGCAGCCATACAGCAGTACTGATATGACTACAGCCTGGAAGAATTGTCGCTTTAGCTTGTCAGTGTGATATGACAATAAAACTATAAAATAATAAGACTAGACAGGTATTCATTAAAAGCAGCTTTTTAAAATCATTATAAAAACTAGCAAATAAAAATGCCCTCTGGGCGACGTAAAATAAATATTGCCTGAGGGGATGGGAGTTGAAAATTTAATATCAGAATTTGTATAATAAGTAAAGTAAAATCATAAAATTCATTAAAGGAGTAAAAAAAAAAAATTGAAATGGAAACTTAGTTCTGATAACTTTATATATATATTAAAATAAAACAAACTATATATAGATAGATAATACCAGGTATGTATTTATTAAAACTTGTTTAAAAAACCAATGAGGACTGTCTAACATTGCATGCTCAAATTTTGAGTGTATTTATTCTTTATTATGACGATTTAGGTAGTGTGACGTAAGTAGTGATATAGTTTTTGTTACGGACCAAAACCGGAAGCGAATCTCCATTATTAATAGATTAGATATATCATGATGGTGATTAATGTCATTTGTCAATATTTCATTTTCTATATCTTATTATAATGGAGATTGTGGGTTTGTCTGTCTGTAACCGAAACTATATTACTATACAAGTCACAATTCCTTTGTTATTTACATCATATTCTCCATGATTTTATTTTTATTTAAACCTCAATTATTAATAAGATTGTTTTACATTACTTACACTATTGACCGTATCTATATACTAATAACATGCAATTGTATTTATATATACAACAAAATAGAGGTTTACAGTATGAATGGGAAGGCTAATTTGCATATTGATCTTAAAAATGTGATTTTAATAAATACATGCTTAGTATTATTGATTTCTAATTGTTTGGTTTTATCTTATTGAATATGAGCAACAATCTCTTCAATAAATCTTAAAAGAAATCCCTTAACAAGAAGAAATAACTGTAATATTATTCTTTACTTCCTATTTTAACTAAACAGTTTAATTAGGAAAATTTACCAATGAAAGACGGGAGTAACGGAAAATGATGGAAGAGTTAGTTTCAAAGTTGTTCTATTTTTCAATCATACTCCTTCTGTTCAAAATCTTTTTATCTACATTCTTATTCAGTTTCATTAGCCTTTCTAATTTAATATGATATTTTATTATAAAATTTAACTAAAATACTTGCACCCGGAGGGTGCATATATTTGCTAGTATATATAAAGAGCAGTTGGTGTGTATGTATGTGTATGTATGTCTGCCCAGAGGAAACTACGAAAATAAATCAAGTAGATATATTTATACATTAAATATTACCAGTTCTTGATTTTATGTATATTCGAAGATATTTAAAAATTGAAATATACATAGAAATAGCATTGAAATTCGACTTAAAAATCTCCGGCATTTGTAAATCTCAAATGTAAACAAATCAATACACTCGCTCTCCCTCTACCAAGGCGACGCTGGGTAACCGCTTCTAGTATAATATAAAGATTATTAACATGTATTTTTATTTGTTTGTGTGGATGTTTATGTTTTGTTTCTTTTCATCGTATTCGACATTTCGTGTCTGTCTAGGCTGTGTATTTTTCAAAGGTAATCAAAACGTCTAAAAATCAACGTACATTGCAAATTGCACCCGTTCATTAAAACTTAATAAACATAAAAATATCTTTTTGGTTTCCTTTTAAAAGTCATACACGAATGTATTGCTTATCTATATGAAAATAAAACAATAAAATTACAAATGAATGACACAGGACAGTTATGAATTAAAACCAGCTTTTTCAAATCATTATACAAATTATGGTTGGTTGGATTTTACGGCATGTCAAACCTTATTGGATTATTTTATGTCGAAGACATTTTGTTTTATTCATTCTTGTTGGGTATTCAATTTTTTTGATTTCATGGCATGTCAACCCTTGTTGGGTTATTTATTTCAAAAAACATTTTGTTTTATTCATTCTTGTTGTATTTGATGGCATGTCAACCCTTGTTGGGTTATTTTATTTCAAAACATTTTGTTTTATTCATTCTTGTTGGGTATTCAATTTTTTTGATTTTATGGCATGTCAACCCTTGTTGGGTTATTTTATTTCAAAAACATTTTGTTTTATTCATTCTTGTTGGGTATTCAATTTTTTTTGATTTTACGGCATGTCAACCCTTGTTGGGTTATTTTATTTCAAAAACATTTTGTTTTATTCATTCTTGTTGGGTATTCAATTTTTTGATTTTATGGCATGTCAACCCTTGTTGGGTTATTTTATGTCAAAGATATTTTGTTTTTATTCATTCTTCGTGGTTAATCAATTTTTATTTCTTAAACTCAATTTTTTAAACACATTTTTTTAAACTCGCTTTCTTCTATTTAACCTATAGGTGGGACCTTAACAGGTACTACCAATCTGTGTCAGAATGGACCTGGCAGCAATGGTGATGAAGGGGTACTCCACATTCTCCAGAGCTCATGGAGTTTAACGTCATACCCAGGACATTAAGACCCTTTACCACCGCCTTCTAGCACATATATGATAAAAAGTGTTGGGTCTTGGCATAATGGCAATAAGGTTGGGACAATCATAAAGGTGCTAGGGCTTGACCTGACCAGCCGATTGATCGAGGGGGCCGGGGCTCTTCGACCACCCACTTAGCCTAAATAACAGCCAAAGTAGAGTATTGCATGCCAGAGTTCCATCCTTAAGCATCATGGGTCACTACCCACGACCAACTGGTGGTCCCACTGGGGGGTTACCCCTCTGCAGAGGTGCAGTCGGTGTATTCTAAAGCCCCAACTGACAGAGCTATCATTATTGTGATGAACCCCATTTGTCAATATTAGATATAATACGTGTTGAATTATGAAGGCGCGTGGTTTAATGGTTACCGTTGTAGAAATGGACACGGCGAGACGAGTTCAAATCCTGAGTCGAGGCTGTTTGCATTTCACATAGCGCTAATACGATTGGGAAAGGTATGAATCCAACTATATTCTCTCGAGCTACAGGTAAATAGTAGAGCAGACTGGGTTCTTTAACCTTGGTTAGGCAACCAATCTAGGAGAAGGAAAACTCGGAATACAAACCTTTTAAACTCTGCTTAAGAAATTGACCAGTTATCACATCTTGCCCATGCGGTATGGATTATACATATATTATATATATATATATATATATATATATATATATATATATATATGTGTGTGTGTGTGTGTGTGTGTGTGTGTGTGTGTGTGTGTGATATTTTGCGCGTTGGTCATGAGTATTAACTATTTAACATGATATCGACACCTTTGATTTTAGCGTGGCTGCAGAAAGACGTACAAAATTTCATTTACTTATATATATATATATATATATATATATATATATATATATATATATATATTCAAAACCATTCTCAACAGATATTACAAAGGTAAGAGACGGATTTTATCTTCTCTAATAACTTATAGAATAATTATATCAACTTGATGCTTCAAAGGAGTCTAATAATAGATGAGAAAAACTTTCTATAGGGGACCCCAGTCTCAAAAAGTGTTTTAATACTACACATAGATGCATCAGGTGTAGGTTGACCAGCATAAATCTACATTAACCAGCTCTGTGCGGACTCTGGATACCGTGCGGAAAACTTACCAAGAGCGATGACCGATAGGGATGGGTGGCAAGAGAGAGTCATAGGTATCCGTGCTGTCAGCACGATCTGAAGACAATGCTAATGACAGAACATTATCACATTTGTTTTTACATGTACTGTGGACACCATATGGTTTGCCACCGCTGCCATTAAAATGTGTCGCTTTTAGAGGTTCGTTGGGCAAAAGTTTATGAGCTTCAAAAAGCAAGGAGACATCTCCACACTTGACGGTAAACCTCTTAAGTCAGTCGAAAAATTCACATACCTAGGTAGTAATATTTCATCCACAGAAAGCGATGTTAACACTCGAATAGGAAAGGCATGGTTGGCCACCAACAAATTATCAGTTCATATGGAAATCCGATCTCCTGACAAGCTAAAGAGACGATTCTTCCAGGTTGTGGTTGTGTCGGTACTGCTGTATGGCTATACCAACTGGACCCTAACGAAGCGCCTCGAGAATGAGCTAGATGGGAGCTGCACAAGAATGCTGCGAGCGGTCCTGAATAAGTCGTGGAAGCAGCACCCCACAAGGGAGCAACTGTATGGCCACCTGCCCCCCCCCATCTCACAAACCATACGAGTGAGACGGGCTAGGCATGCGGGACACTGTTGGAGAAGCAGGGACGAGCTCGTAAGCGACGTACTACTGTGGAAGCCAGCACAAGGGCACGCTAATGTGGGCCGCCCAACCAGGACCTACATTGACCAACTATGTAAGGATGCTAGCTGCTGCACGGAGGAGCTCCCACAGTCGATGAATGATAGGGATGGTTGGCGAGAGATCGTCATGGATATCCGTGCAAACTGCGCGTCATGATGTTGATGATGATGGGCAATGGTCTAAGGAAACTGACATGTGGTAGGTGTTGAAGGAGAAACATGGCCGAATACTAACCCATAGAAGACTTCATTCTAGGGTGTGTAAGTAAAGTAAAGTAAAGTCGTCGGGGCGGCCTAAAGTTGATATCAGCCAATCAGCGAGGGAGTCTATACCCTTTTCATTTGCGCTAGACCAAGGAGATTATTTTAGCGTCTGAGGTGGAGCGCCACACCTACCATCAGCTCCTTACTTTACCGCATAGATCCATGTGCTACTCATTCGCTGAGTTGGCGAGGATCGGTATCGAACTAGGAACCTTGTGGTTTCTAGCCGAACGCTCTACCTACCCGGCTCCTACCATTCATAATTAACATAAAGACTATAACAGAGATTCTTTTCAGATGGGGAATGTAAGTACTGTATTTATTTGGGTATAAGACGCACGTTTCCACCAGATTTTTATGACTAAACCCTCGAGGGCACGTATTATACAAGAGAACTAAATATTACCTTTTCGTGGAGCCGTATGCGATAACATATATTTTTTTAAAGTTTATTCATACTAAACTATATTTCCCGCCCTGTCGGTGGGGCGTTAGAATGCTCCGACTGCACCTCTGCAGAGGGGTAAGACTCCCCCAATGCGGCCACCTGTTGGCCGTGGGTGGCGACCGTGATGCTTAAGGATAGAGCCCAGGTGGATGAGCTGTTCATGACATGCAATACTCCACTTTGGCCCTATCTTGGGCTTGACAGGCAGTCGGAGAGGCCCCCTCCGATCAATCGGCTGGTCACGTCAAGCCCTAGCACCTATATGATTTTCCCAACCCTATTGCCCGTATGGCAAGCCCCAACCCCTTTTTATCATATGGGTGCTAGAAGGCGGTGGCTGCGGGTCTACATGTCCTGGGAATGACGTTAAACTCTATCTGATGGTGAGGTTCCAGTTTTGAGGTTTGGGGAATGTGGAGCACCCCTTCATCACCATTGCTCCCTGGTCCACTCTGACCGGAGTGGTAGTACCTGTTAGGTGTGGGTACTATGGGTTAAATAGAAAAACATTAATTTATAAAAAAATTGTATTATCCATTAAGAATTGATTTATTTCAAAACTTTATCAGCATTAAATGACCCACTGAGGTTGATATGCCGTAAAACAAAACAAAACAAAACAAACTATATTTCCTTTTTTTTTTATTGTTTTCGTTTGTGTCCTGGGAATGACTTTAAACTACATCTATTTTGGGTGGACGAGTCCATTTGCCGCCCTGGCGGTTTGGGCTGTAGAATACGCCGACTACTCCTCTGCAAAAGAGTAAGAACCCACCAATGAGGTTACCGTGGTGAAGTTTCAATTTTTTTCATCGCCTGGGGGTGGGGGTGGGGGGGTTATTTTGCTAGTATATTTAAAAAAAAATGAAATTTGTACTTACGTCGTGTGGACATTGAAATCAAAGAAAGTAAAATTGACAGAAACAAAATCCTTCCTCCAACTCGAACGGAAAGTTCCATCACAACATTATCTGCAGCGGGGCTTTAGAATACAATGACTGCACCTCTGCAGGGGGTTAAGAGGGGTCATTTGTTCGCCCGGAGTGGTGACCTGTGATGCTTAAGGATGGGATCCTGGTGGCTGAGCAGTCCATGACATGCAACACTACTTTGGTCCTTATTTGGCTAGACGAGCAGTCGGAGTGACCCCTCCCGATCAATCGATCACGTCAAGCGCCTATATGATTGCCCCAACCCTATTGCTCTTATGGCAACCCAAACACTTTTTATCATATATGTGTTAGAAGGCGGGGGCTGAGGGTCTTAATGTCCTGGGTATGAGTTAAACTATCTGTTGGATTTTTATTGATATAAGGCATCAGGTAAATGGTCACTCCTACTTATAGACTCGACTATAAACACGTGACCTGAGAAGGATTCTTATTGTCCAATCACTGGCACTGCTGCTGCTGCTTCTGCTGTATTAATAGACATACCATTCTGAGTTATTTCATTGACATTTGGATTCTCTTGGACGAAGGACTTACAAGGAATACGTTAACACTGGATTCTTATTGGCTTGCTTACTTATTCATTACATCTGGAACGAAGGATGGCTGCCAGATACTTAACACTATCCAATGAAGTTCCACTACTGGAGCACTGGGAAATGTGGAAACCCCTTCTTCACGATTACTCCCAGGTCCACTCTGTCCCGGATTGGTAGTACCTGTTAGAGTCCTATTTATGGGTTAAATAGGAAAAAAAATTTAAAATGTGCTTAAAAAATTGAATTTAAACAAAATTGAATACCCACTAAAAATGAATAAAACAAAACGTCTTCGACATAAAATGACCCAACAAGGGTTGACATGCCGTAAAATCTAACGAACCGACATCGCCACGGGTTTGGATAAATACGTACATATGTAGGACTTAATTATTTTTTGTATGATTTTTGTATCTCATCGGCAGATATTTACCCAACCCGTTCGATATGAGTAGAATTTGACACAAGGTCACAGGTAGTATACATCCAGCTAGGATCGAACAGCTATTCTGTAGTAATGGATCTGCGAAACTAGCTTGCTAACCATGATACTACGATGGGACACCCCCTTTACCCAAACCACTACTGGAGCACTGAGAAATGTGGAAACAAAACAAAAATAACATAAAAATATTAAAACAAGAATAATACACATTTTGGAAATAATACACGTTATTGGCATTACTTCCAGGTCAAACCTGACCCGGAGTGGTAGTACCTGGTGGCTGAACAGTCCATGACATGCAACACTCCACTTTGGCCCTTACTTAGGCTGGACGACTGGTCACATCAAGCCCTAGCCATTATAGGATTGTTCCGACCGTATTGCCCTTTTGGGAAAATCCGAACCCTTTTTATCATATGTGCTAGAAGGCTGTGGCTTAGAGTTTTAGTGTCCTGAGTATCACGTGAAACTGTATCTAGTGGTGAGGTTCCAATACCAGAGTCTTGGAGAGTGTTGAGTACCCCTTCATTGCCATTACTCCCAGGTCCACTCTGACCCGGAGTGGTAGTACCTGTTAGGGCCCCATCTATGAGTTAAATAGATTTTTTTTTTGGAATGAGTGTTAAAAATGTATTTTTAAAAGCATTGAATACTCAACAAGAATAAAACAAAACGTCTTCGGCATAAAATAACCTAACAAGGGTTGATATGCCGTAAAATCCAACCAACGGACTAAATATTACATTTTGGGGGCTATGTGTAGCGCCATATATTTTCAAGTCTTTATCATAAAAGTTCATTCACCCACAACTTTATTTTATTGTTTTCGTTTAACTCTCTATTGAATAATCTAATCTAAAATTTATTTTGCTTCCTCAGCCTGTCTGGTTTCCCTAACAAGGTTAAATTTCAATACGTTTGGAAATATCTTGATAATCTCAAATTTAAAAATCCTAAAGGTAATACACACACACACACACACACACACACATATATATATTATATATATATATATATATATATATTGTAAACACGGTTTGTTTGGAATGGCTTTTTGCCGATAATTTTTGGAGAATAAGTGCTTAATTGGAGTCGTACCTAATTTTGAAAATTAATTAATTAATAATGAATTAGGCGGGAATACCTATTGAATGTATGGCTATGGCGGTCCGGTTTCAAATTACGCACAGGGCGGTCTTCCGATCTATAGCTCTGCTGATGAGGCCTAATAGGCTGAAATGTACATACAGAGATTGATTTTTCTCGATTTGTTTAGCCATACATTTAATAGGTATTCCCGCCTAATTCATTATTAATTAATTAATTTTCAAAATTAGGTACGACTCCAATTAAGCACTTATATATATATATATATATATATATATATATATATATATATATATATATATATATATATGGGAGAAATATGAGGAGGTTAATCCGACAATATGTGGAGAAAAGTAGACAAACATCCAGTTTCCATAACATCCCGTGTTTGTCTACTTTTCTCCATATAAATATATATATATATATATATATATATATATATATACATACTGACCAAATAAACAAATCTTTCTTAAGTCAATGTCTTTTTAAGTATTAAGATAATATATATATATATATATATATATATACATACTGACCAAATAACAAATCTTTCTTAAGTCAATGTCTTTTTAAGTATTAAGATAATACATATATATATATATATATATATATATATATATAATATATAAATTCCAACTTTTGACTAGCAGCGTTCTGTATGCGCATTCTTCTTCTAACAGTCATTTCATCCCGTCTCATTTTTGTTGAAGACCGATCTATTACATACGGTCGATACAGATATTTCGAGGGACCTCACATCAGTGAGGGGGGCCGTGTGCTTTTTTAAAACCGTTGAGAGGAAGGCCCCGAAACGGTTGCACATTCTCTCCTGATGATCCCATGCATTTGTAAACATCATTTGTTTTTTCAATATATCAAATGCACACTGTCGGATTAAGTTCCTTTATTTCATATATATATATATATATATATATATATATATATATATATATATATATATATACTAGCAAATATATGCACCCTCCTGGTGCAAGTATTTTAGTTAAATTTTATAATAAAATATCATATTAAATTAGAAAGGCTAATGAAACTGAATAAGAATGTAGATAAAAAGATTTTGAACGGAGGGGGTATGGTTGAAAAATAGAACAACTTTGAAACTAACTCTCCCATCATTTTCCGTTACTCCCGTCTTTCATTGGTAAATTTTCCTAATTAAATTGTTTAGTTAAAATAGGAAGTAAAGAATAATATTACAGTTATTTCTTCTTGTTAAGGGATTTCTTTTAAGATTTATTGAAGAGATTTTTGCTCATATTCAATAAGATAAAACCAAACAATTAGAAATCAATAATACTAAGCATATATTTATTAAAATCAATTTTTTTAAGATCAATATGCAAATTAGCCTTCCCATTCACACTGTAAACCTCTATTTTGTTGTATATATAAATACAATTGCATGTTATTAGTATGTAGATATGGTCAACACCGGGGGTCCAGTGGCTTCGGCCCTGGATCTTTACAAGTTAATAGCGTCGATCCCAGGGGGTCATCCCCCCAGGCAACACCTGCCCCTCGATTTAAAGGGGCAGGGCTGGGTTTATTGCCCAGTGCCTGAGGCGCCCCTTGAGGGAGAATGCCGACGGGATCGACGCAATTTTTCACCTGCCACTCCATGAGCTTCGGCTTGTGGGTGGTCCCACGTTAATAGGGACTTTGTGCCTGACCCGTACAAGTGGGGTACGCGGTAAATATCATGTAGATATGGTCAACAGTGTAAGTAATGTAAAACAAATTTATTAATAATTGAGGTTTAAATAAAAATAAAATCATGGAAAATATGATGTAAATAACGAAAGGAATTGTGACTTGTATAGTAATATAGTTTCGGTTACAGACAGACAAACCCACAATCTCCATTATAATAGGATATATATATGGTAGAAATGTGAGGAGGTTAATCCGACAGTATTTGGAGAAAAGTAGACGAACACGTTTCCATAACATCCCGTGTTTGTCTACTTTTCTCCATATATATATATATAGGAAAGATAAACAAATAATAATATATAGTATTATATATATAATTATAACATTTGAGTAAATTAAGTTATTCACCCCTCTAGTGTCAATCATGCTCTCCCCACACACACACACACCAACCCCCAAATAATTTCATTCACACATGGGCAACTCATTTACCAGCTTAAGAACTTCTGACCTAATCAATCGTAATTAACTAATTGCTTTTGTATTATCAATTGTCACTAATCGATCTGCGGAGAATTTAATTAATTACTTAATGAATCAAATAATTTCACTTTGATTTTTGGTAATTTTGACGTCAAACGAAAAATACATTAACATTTGATGTTTAATCCAATAAAAAAAGGAAAACATAACATTATGAGGTCTGAATTAAAAGGATTGCTGTAGTGTAAGGCGTGGCAAAACAGGTTGTTTCTTTGTTAATTAAATGAATGACTACTTCAATTTATCTAACTTTTAAAAATTTACATCAAACCTAAACAATTCCTATTTAGTTCCTCACACACATACACACACACACACACACACACACACACATATATATGTATATATATATATATATATATATATATATATATATATAATATATGTAGTATATTAGGAAAAATGAAAAAACACACGTTTAATGGGTTAAGTGGTGAGTTTATTGGCCGACGCTGCAGTGTTTCGATCTATTAATTAGATCCTCTTCAGGCCATTTGTTGGTATATGGAAGGTGATAAGAAATTATTTATACCATACATTAAGAAATTATTTATACCATATACCAACAAATGCCATGAAGATGATCTAATTAATAGATCGAAACACTGCAGCGTCGACCAATAAACTCACCACTTAACCCAATTAAACCTGTGTTTTTTCATTTTTCCTAATATACTACATACCGTCGAATTCACTTCCTTTCTTCACACACACACACACACACACACACACACACACACATATATATATATATATATATATAATATATAATATATATATATATGTATATATATATACTTTGTTGGGGTAACAAGTTTCTTGATACAAGGTGTTTCTAGGCTGGTCCTATTCTCTACCATTAGTTTGTTTTAGAGTTCAGGTTCCATTTGAGAGCTCAATGTTTAATTTTTATAAACAGAGCAAATTTTATTGTGAATCGGTGGGTCCCAGATACTCACGAGTGGAAATGGTCCATAATCACGATACCCATGGTATTTAAGGCATTTTTATTCACACACACACACACACACACATATATATATATATATATATATATATATATATATATATACTAGTAAAAAATGCGCCCACGCATACACACAAAGCCGCTAGAACGGAGAATCCATAGAGGGTCGAACTCGCTATTCAGTAATTGATCCACGACACTAGCTTGTTAACCATTATACGAGGATCGGGTGCCCTTGTCAGTGAGCAGATAAATACAAATATTTTTCTATATATGTGTAACATGATCCTGGTAATTCTATCTATATGTTGTTTGGTTTGATTTTACGGCATGTCAACCCTTGTTGGGTTATTTTATGCCAAATATGTTTTGTCTTATTCATTTTTATTGGGTATTCAGTTTTCTTTCAAACTCAATTTTTTAAAACATATCTTTGTAAACTCATTTTTTATCTATCTATTCCATAGATGATACCCTAACAGGTATTACCACTCCGTGTCAGGGTGGATCCGGAAGTAATGGCAATCAAGAGGTACTTCACACCCCACAAAGCTCCAAATTAGAACTTCACCATTAGATGCATTTTAACGTCATACCCAGCAAACTGAGACCTTCAGTCACTGCCTTCTAGCATATATGATAAAAGAGTTTCGGGGTTAGTCATAAGGACGATAGGGTGGGGACAATTATATAGGGGCTAGGGCTTCATGTGAGTAGTTGATTGATTGGAGGGGGGTTCTCAAAACGCCGATTTAACCCAAGTAAGTGTAAAAGTGGAGTGTTGCATGTCATGGACTGTCCATCTATAGGACAGCATCGAGTTCAAATCCTGGACGTGGTAATTGCATTTCACTTACCGCTAATACCCTTGGGAAAGGTATGGATCCTACTCTCCCTCCAGCTATGGGTAAATAGTAGGGCAGACTGGGTTCTTTAACCTTGGTTAGGCAACCGGTCTAGGAGAAGGAAAACTCTGAATTCAAACCTGTTGAACTCCGCTTAAGAAATTGACCTTGTGTCGCATCCTGCTCGTGCGGAGGGGTTCGTAAATATATATAGGACAGCATCTCACTGAACGAGGAGAATTGTGGGTCACTATGACACCTTGATAAAAGAGTTTCGGGGTTAGTCATAAGGACGATAGGGTCGGGACAATTATATAGGGGCTAGGGCTTCATGTGAGTAGTTGATTGGAGGGGGGTTCTCAAAACGCCGATTTAACCTAAGTAAGTGTAAAAGTGGAGTGTTGTATGTCATGGACTGTCCATCTATAGGACAGCATCTTACTGAACGAGGAGAGTTGTGGGTCACCATGACACCTTTTTGACGGAGCCTCTCGGGGGACCGAGTGATTTTTACTTACCTGCACACTAAACTCGATGCCTATCAATGCAATAAACAGCAACTCATTGTCTATATAATATAGAAGTATCTGACAACATTCAAAAACGTAGACGTGTTGCAATTGTTTATTCGCTAAAACGTTGGTCGCTAAAAGATATCCGAGCTAAGATAACAAAAGTGATCAGTATTATAAGCAAAATAAAAACAGACATAGAATATGTTTTGCAAAGTTCAAAAACGTATTAACCTTTTGATTTTAAGATCGGATGTTTGGTGTAAGGCTGGGTTTGAATAATTTGATAGTGCATGTTTCGAATAAGGTTTCTTCCCTTTGCATTTTGCGTGCCATGTTTTAAAAAAAAAAACACACAGAATATTGAATAATAATAATAATAATAATAATATATAATAATAATAATAATAATAATAACAAAAGTTATTTAAATAAATAAAAAACTCCATAGAGAGACAGATAGTCAACAACCTGTGACAAAATAAAAGACAAAAGGTCTCCCAATAAAAATCCCAAAGCAATAACAGCTGACATTAGCAATTTTACTAGCCTGAATTTTTAAAAGGTCTTGATTTGTTTTTCGCATATTTTTTTATACCATTTCCTTTTCAATCACTTCCTTCTTTTTCTTTCTTTCTTTCTTTCTCTCATTCTTTCTCTCTTTCTTTCTTTGCTTTCTCTCCGTTTTCTTCTATTTTTCTTCTATTTTTGTCTTTCTTTCTTTCATCTTTTTTCTATATATTTCTTTTTTTCTTTATTTGATTATTATATTTAGACATTTGGGTTTTTTTTTTTCGCATTTTCTTTTTTTTATACCATTGTTTTTACTCATGTCTTTCTTTCTTCTCTTCAACCATTTTTTTTCTTTCTTTACCTTTTTTTATTTGATTATTATATTTAGACGTTTGGTACAATTTTTTTTTACATTTTCTTTTTTTTTTCAATACAATTACTTTTTCACTAACTTTCTTTTTTCGTTATTCTTTTCACTCGTTTTTTTTTTTTTCTCTTTTTCTTCTTTTTTTAGACTCTGTATTTAATTATAATTTAGACGTTAGGTAGAATTATCTTTCGCATTTTCTTTTTTTCTATACAACTTTTTTCATCCACTTCTTTCTTTCCTTCTTAGCTTTCACTCAGTTTTCTCTTTTTCTTTCTCTTTCTTCTTTCTTTCTTTCTTTCTTTCCCTTTTTTATTTGATTATTATATTTAGACGTTTGGTACAATTTTTTTAGCATTTTCTTTTTTTTTCAATACAATTACTTTTCACTAACTTTCTTTTTTGTTATTCTTTTCACTCGTTTTTTTCTCTTTTTCTTTCTTTTTTAAACTCTGTATTTAATTATATATTTAGACGTTTGGTAGAATTATCTTTCGCATTTTCTTCTTTTTCTATACCATTTCTTTTTTATCCACATCTTTTTCTTTCTTTCTTTCTTTCTTTCTTTCTTTCTTAGCTTTCACTCAGTTTTCTTCTTTCTTTCTTTTTCTTTCTTTATTTGATTATTATACTTAGACGTTTGGTACCAATTTTTTTAAACATTTTTTATTCCATTTCTTTTTCATTTATTTCTTTCTCTCATTCTTAACTTCCCTGAGCTTTCTTCTTTTTTCTTTCTTTCTTTTTTCTTTCTTCTTTTTTTTTTTTATCTTTATTTGATTATTATGTTTAGAAATATTTTGGTACAATTTTTTTTTCATTTTCTTCTTTTTTTTTCTTCTTTTTTTTAACCATTTCTTTTTTACTCACATCTTTCTTCGCTTTCATTCAGTTTTCTTCATTTTTCTTTCTTTTTTCTACAACTTTTTTCGCATTTTTTCTATACCATTTCTTTTCTTTTTTTTTACACTTTCCTTTCTTTCTTTATTTCTCCGCTTTCATTCAGTTTTCTTCTTTCTCTTCTTTCTTTCTTTTTATACTTTATTTGATTATTATATTTAGATGTGTGGTACAATTTTTTCGTATATTTCTTATTTTCTTACCATTTTTTTCACTTACTTCTTTCTTTCTTCGCTGTCACTCAGTTTTCTTCTTCTTTTTTATTTATTTCTTTTTGTTGTAAGGTAAGATATTTTCCCTACAAGATAGTTGGACTCGTCCAACGAAACACACATAAAGATGCGAATACATGAGATTATTTGTAGTCGAGTTACGCAATAGCAGTCGAGTCACTACTCATACTGTTGGAGAATTGCGCGTTCACTCTATTATTTATATTCCGATACAAAAAGTAATAAACTCTTTTCCAGATTCTCAATATATTTGATAAATTTAGTCACAACATTTTCTTTTTTTCTTTACTTCTTTATTTGTTAGAAGACGAGTCTGTTAAAGAAACGTGTCTTGCGTATGACACTAAACTACATCTGGAGAATGGAGAGTAACCCCGTCATTGCCATTACTCCCATGTTCACTCACTCGGAGTGGTTGTATCTATGTAAGCCATAGATGGAACCCTATAGGGTCCCATCTATGGCTCACATAGAACTGTTGGTAAATCATTTGTACTAGCAGGACCTGTGAATATACCACAGTATGAAAATTTGATTATAACGACATTTGATATGTTTACTTATGAGCTATTGTAGAATACTTCAATATGTAAAAGTATAATAATCTGAATTTAAATTTTAACTTTTCTCTTTCTCTCTCTCAGTTGAAACAGATTAGTGATATGACTTTCCCCGACTGTCTTTCTTTCTAATTACATTTTTTCTGTGTAGCATGTACTTTTTCTCCCCTTTATTTCTTTATGATAAAAACGGAATGGTCCATTATTTAGCTGAGATGACGACACTCATGAGAAATAAGAATTCGGCGGATAAACAACACTAGATAATCAGGATTTACATTTTTGCTTTTCATCTTGGACGATTTGGACGTTCTCATTTTTAACCAGAGGGTGTTGGAAGATGATAAGGTCGCACAATTAAGGAACACGAGTATTAATATATAGATGAGCATTATTCATGACTTGGAAATGTTATCATGGAAGTTAATTTTGGGCAACATCATTAAGATCTGCACCTCTGCAGAGGGGTAAGACTCCCCCAATGGAGCCACCTGTTGGCCGTGGGTGGCGACCCGTGATGCTTAAGGATAGAGCCCAGGTGGATGAGCAGTTCATGACATGCAATACTCCACTTTGGCCCTATCTTGGGCTAAACGGGCGGTCGGAGAGGCCCCCTCCGATCAATTGGCTGGTCACGTCAAGCCCTAGCACCTATATGATTTTCCCAACCCTATTGCCCTTATGGCAAGCCCCAACCCCTTTTTATCATATGGGTGCTAGAAGGCGGTGGCTGCGGTCTACATGTCCTGGGAATGACGTTAAACTCTATCTGATGGTGAGGTCCCAGTTCTGGAGGTTTGGGGAATGTGGAGCACCCTTCATTACCATTGCTCCCTGCCACTCTGACCCGGAGTGGTAGTACCTGTTAGGGTCCCATCTATGGGTTAAATAAGAAAATGTATTTATAAAAAGAAATTGTATTATCCATTAAGAATTGATTTATTTCAAAACTTTATCGGCATTAAATGACCCACTGAGGTTGATATGCCGTAAAACAAAACAAACAAACAAACCAAATCAATTAATGAAAGAATTTGTGTTGTCAGCACTCAAAATATATATCTTAAGATAAGGTTTGGTTTATTTGTTTAATGACATATCAACCCTAGTAGGTTATTTAATGCCAAAACTATCCTTGTAGAAGAACCGTCATTATCATCATTATGCCGTGCTGGCAGCATGAATTCCATGACGCTCTCTCACCACCCGTCCCTATATGCCATCGCTCCTGGCAACTACTTCCCACGACATCCAGTATCTGCACAGAGCTGATCAATGTAGGTATTTGATGGTCGGACCATTCTAGTGTGTTCATGTGTACGTGTCTGCAGGAGAACGTCACTTATGAATTCGTCCTTACTTCTCCATCAGTGTCCAACATGACTTTTCCATCTTACTTAGATGGTTTGTGTCGTAGGAGGTATGTGACCGTACAGCTGGGTTTTTTTGTGTAGGGTGCTCCTTCCAGGATTTGTTCAAGACAGCACGCAGTACCCTTGAGTAGTTCCCATATAGCTTTTTTCCCAATTGATTCGCAAGAGTGGTGCAGCCATACAGTAGCACTGACACGGCTAAAGCTTTGAAAAATTCTTACTTTATCTTATACGAGATTTACTATTAAACCTATAGCGAAGGGTATTCGTTCGAAATTAAACATATTAGCGTGCCTGGATTTCGAACTCGCTTATTACGATGTCGCAGCCCAGCATGTTAACCACTACACCACACTATTCTAAGATAAGTGAAAGAACATATGTTTGCACACCAAAACATTAATTCAGGGTGTGTCAATATTCACTTGATATTTAAATGAATCAAATACATCAACCAATCACAGCAAAGATTATGTAAAATGACGTCCTTTTTAAGTTATATCTTCTAATGGAGATGGTGTGTCAGTCGATCTGTAACCGAAACTACGTCAATTAACAATGTCCCAATCAAGTCTTGGCTGAGATAAATTTTCCTCAAAACAGCCCATATTATTAATGTGTTTAAAATACTGCGATGCGTATTATATATCATTAGGAAATAAATGTTTACATAGTATATGGTGTGAATAATTTGCATACTGGTTTTAATAAAACAGTGTTTAATAAATAATAACTTGGTGTTATTGATTTATAATATTTTTTCATTCTCATTTGTATAAAAAAACAATCATATGTATAATTTTATATTGAAATCAATTAGAATTAGGTGAAAATGAGTGTAATCTTTTTTCTGTTCGTATTTAATTTAATTAGTTTTTTTAATTCAATATAATATTTAATTATATTAAGACTTAAATACTTGCGTCTGGATCGCTTTTTTTTTTTTTTTTTTTTTTTTTTGCTAGTATTTAAATTTTTTATTTTGAATTCTTTTTTTTTGTTTTCAGCATGGATTTAGACGCTGGACTAGCAATGGTAAAATTATTCTTAAAAAATGGACAAGATGCAATATGCCGTAGGAAATAGACTCGGCGACGCGAGTTCAAATCCTGGACGAGGCTGTTTTCTCCTTACATAAATTAATACTTTGGAAAGGTATGAATCCAACTATTCTTTCTTCGGCTATAGGTAAACAATAGGACAATATGGGTTCTCTAGTCTTAATATGGCAATCAATCTAGTTGTTTTGTTTTTGATTGGTTCGATTTTACGGCATATCAACACTTGTTGGGTTATTTTATGCCGAAGACCTTTTGTTTTATTCATTCTTGTTGGGTATTCATTTTCCACATTTTTTAATATTCAATTTTAGATCTATTTAGCCCATAAATTGTTTTGTTTTACGGCATATCAACCCTTTTTCGGGTCATTTAATGCTGAATAATTTTTATAAAATGGACTCAAGTTTCTTACAGTACCTGCTGTTGGTTTAGTGGTCATATGATTAAGTATTAGGACAGGCTCATCGCTGCTTAATGTCGGTGATCTAGTGTGAATCGATGCTTTCAGCGTGACTTGACCGTAATCCCAATTTTTTTTTCAAACTCAATTTCTTAAACATATCTTTAATACTCATTTTTTTTTTATCTACTTGTGTTACAGTGGAAAGTTACCATGGCCGATGATTGACAAATAAAGAAGTTTGGGTAGTTCCTGTCAGGAAATCATTATTCAAATTATTTTTTTAAAAATTAAACCCATTAAAATTGAATTCATTGATCAGAATTCATCAGTTACAGGCACAGCTATATCTTTTTCCTGATCATCAAGGAACTCATACTAATGAAGCAATGTATTTTGATGGTAAAATCCCCTCATGTCTGAGAATGTGAGCCTGAACCTCTGAGAGTCAAAGGCAAACTGTTTATCATTCATTATTATGATGCAGGATCTATTAACAGGAATAGAAGGAGTGAAAAGGAGAGGAAAATGGTCTCCACAGCCAAGAGAGCCAGAAGAAAGGAGAAACAACAGCAGCCCCAGCAAGCATCACTGTTTGTGTGCAGACAGTGCACCAGAGATTGCCATTCAAGAATTTTTTGAAATACTTGTGTTCGTTTTCTGGTTTGAGACTGAACCATTGTTATCCCTGTATTTTTGTTCTTTTGAAATGTTGTTAACCTGCATAAATTGACTTGTCTTTTCCCTACCGAATATTCAGTGTTGGTTTACCCCTTTTTTAATAAACGTAATATACTGTAGAAATGCTTCAAAATAATATCCCGCTAAAGATTATAACTCTATTAAGGACATTTAAAATCTGCGTGATTTTTATGATTTGGGACTGAACCATGTCCCGTATTGTTGTCATTATCAAATGTATTTAGATGAAACCCTAACAGGTACTACCACTCCAGGTCAAAGTGGAGCTGATAGTAATGGCGATGAAGGTATACTCCACATTCCCTTAGATCCAGAATTGGATCTTCACCACTGGATGCAGTTTACCATCTAGGAAATTGAAAACTTCGCTTAAAAATTGACCCTGTGTAACATCCTGCTCGTTCGGAGGGGTTGGTAAATATATATAAAACGCAATAAAATTAAAACAAAGATATCTTCTCAACGATTGTAATGAATCTAGTAAAAGGTTTGATGAAATACCCCTGGGAAAGGTATGAATTCAACTATCCTTCCTTCAGCTATGGGTAAATAATTGAGTAAAATGGGTTCTTTAGCCTAAGTATGGCAATCAATCAACGAGATTGAAAACTCCGAATTCAAAATTATTAACTCCGCCTTAAAAATATATATAAAAAGCAATATATATATATATATATATATATATATATATATATATATATATATATATATAATATAATACTCTCCATATATATATATGTTATATATATATATAATATATATATGATGGACTCTCCCGTCGATCGACGTATAAGTGTTCATTACAATGAACATCCACACAGTTATTTGTTATAGTGGTGAGCTTGTGTTGGACCATCCACACTTTTTGGCTCAGTCGATAGGAAAGAATTGGTGCATCAATATATATATATATATGTATATATATATATATATATATATATATATCAACCCCTCCGCACGGGCAGGATGCGATACAAGGTGAATTTCTTAAGCGGAGTTTAACAGGTTCAGAGTTTTCCTTTTCCTAGACTGGTTACCTAGCCAAAGTTAAAGAGCTCAGTCTGCCTTACTATTTATTCATAACTGAAGGAGAGTACTTGGATTCATACCTTTCCGAAGGATTTTAGCACTATGTGAAAGCCACTGCCAGGATTTGAACTCGGGTTGCCGAGTCCATTTCCTATGATTCTAACCGTTACACCACGCGCCTCCATCATATATAAAACGCAATATAATCAACGCAAATATATTTTTCCTAACGACTGTAATGAATCCAGTAAAAATTTAATGAAATAAAGTCACTAAGTGACGTTTCATCAATACGGTTACAATATCACCATTTGTTCTGCCTCACCGCTTCGAATAATATAAATATATTCATCTAATAAAAAAGGGGTGTGCCTTCTTATAGATGAAGGTGATTACATTTTACATCCTGTTTGAATCTTATAATGGAGATTCAGTGTCTATCTGTAACCGAAACTACGCCACAATACTCTAAGGAATTTCGTTTATCAATGAGTATCTAATTTAAAGTCATAGCCAAAATCATTAATACATAGAATAAATCTCATTTCATTAACGATGTCTCTGTGAACATCTGAGTTAAATTTGCTTCAAAACAGTCCATGTTATTAATGCATTTATAATCTTGCAATGTGTGTTATATATCACTAGGAAATAGAGGTTTGCATAATATGTAAAAAGTAAAGTCGTCGGGGCGGTCTAAAGTCGGTATCAGCCAGTCAGCGAGGGAGTCTATCCCCTTTTCACTAGCGCTAGACCAAGGAGATTGTTTTGCATCCCTGTGCTACTCATACGCTGAGTTGGCGAGGACCGGTATCGAACTAGGAACCTTGTGTTTTCTAGCCGAACGCTCTACCGACTGAGCTATGTAGTGTGATTGATTTATAGTAATAGCCAAAATCCTTGATACATTTAATAAATCTTATTTATTAACGATGTCGCTATGAGAATCTGAGTTAGATTTGCTTCAAGACAGCCCATGTGATTAGGTTTGGTTTTGGTTTGTTTTGTTTTACGGCATATCAACCTCAGTGGGTCATTTAATGCCGATAAAGTTTTGAAATAAATCAATTCTTAATGGATAATACAATTTTTTATAAATACATTTTTCTATTTAACCCATAGATGGGACCCTAACAGGTACTACCACTCCGGGTCAGAGTGGACCAGAGAGCAATGGTGATGAAGGGGTGCTCCACATTCCCCAAACCTCCAAAACTGGAACCTCACCATCAGATAGAGTTTAACGTCATTCCCAGGATATGTAGACCCGCAGCCACCGCCTTCTAGCACCCATATGATAAAAAGGGGCTGGGGCTTGCCATAAGGGCAATAGGGTTGGGAAAATCATATAGGTGCTAGGGCTTGACGTGACCAGCCGATTGATCGGAGGGGGCCTCTCCGACCGCCAGTCTAGCCCAAGATAGGACCAAAATGGAGTATTGCATGTCATGAACTGCTCACCACCTGGGCTCTATCCTTAAACATCACGGGTCGCCACTCACGGCCAACAGGTGGCCCCATTAGGGGAGTCTTACCCCTCTGCAGAGGTGCAGTCGGTGCATTCTAACGCCCCAGCCGACAGGCGGATGTGATTAGGGGATTTTAAATCCTGCAATGTGTCTTATTAGAAATAAAGGTTTACATAATACATAGCGTGGTTAATTTGTATACTGATTTTAACAAAACCTGGTTTAATAAATAATTACTTGGGGTTATTTATCTCTAATATTGTTTTATTCTCCAACGTATTAAAATCAATCCTATGAATGATTTTATATAGAAACCAATTGAAATATAATTAAAATAAGTGTAATCTTTTTATATGCGTTTTTATCTAATTTCGTTAGTCTTTCTATTTAAACATATTTCATTACATTAAAATTTAAATATTTACTTCCGGGGGCGCATATTCTTGGTAATTTGAATAAATATAACCTACATTTGTTTTTATATCCTCTATGGTAAAGCGTAATCTTTTCCGAACAGCCTAATATGAAAATGGAGAAAATACCAGAGCAGCCCTAATTCAACTTAACATAACGGAAAAAGTTAATTCCCAACGACTGTAATAAATCAATAAATATAATAAAACATTTTGATGGCATAAAATCACTACGTGAAGTTCCATGGACAGGTCGACCTTCACAAAAAAAAGAAAAAAAGTTAATGACAATAATGTAAGAATTACAAACATCTAAGTTCCATTTCTATTCGTAGGATTTGCATAATTTCATGTATGTGCCAGCCCTGTCGACTGGGGCTTTAGATTACACCAACTGCACATCTGCAGAGGGGTACAGATCCCCATAATAGAGCCACCTGTGAGCTTAAGAATGGGACCCTGGTGTTTATGCAGTCCATGACGTGCAATACTACAGACGCTAGACGATCAAGCGGTTTGTCACATCAAGCCCTAGCACGTATATGATTCTCCCAACCCGATTACACTTATGGCAGGCCCCAACCCTTTTTATCATATATGTGCTAGAAAGCGGTAGCTGAGGGTCTTAGTGTCCTAGGTATGAGGTTAAATTATCTGATAGTAAAAATCCAATTCTTAAGCTCTGGAGAATGTGGAGTACCCCTTTATCCCCATTACACCTGAGTACAATGAGTGGTAGTACCTGTTAGGGTTCCATCTATGGGTTAAATAGAAAAACTGAGTTTAAAAACTGAGTTTGAAAAAAAATGTTTGAAAGAAATGCTGAATACGCATCAAAAATGAATAAAACAAAACGTCTTCAGCATAAAATAACCCAACAAGGGTTGACATGCTGTAAAATCCAACTAACCATGTATGCGTTTGGATGACCTGGAGCCATGATCGTATCTCAAAGAAAAATGGTAAGACATTTGCTAGATGGAGCTACCATTACAACTTGCCTAATTGCAAATATGTTTGGCCATACATGTTCCAGTTCTGTTCCTAGATTTTGTATGATAGCGATGGGGAGTATCTGCCGAATAATCCATGAACTAAAAAAAAAAAAAAAAAAACAAAGTAAGAAATAATGGAAGAAATTGAAGCGCTTTCAGTCGGACAACTTCATCGATCAGTTCAGAATTTGGTTACAAATACCAAAATCTTATACAACAAAGTGTTGTATCTGTTCTGTATTTGATGTGATTTTAATAAAATCCCATTTATAAAAAATTCCTTATTAAATTTGGTTTTGTTATTTTTTCTATCTAATTAAATCTTGTTGTTCACACTCACACATTATATATATATATATATATATATATATATATATATATACACACACATATATATATGTACACACACACACACATATATATATATACACACACACACGCACACACACACACAATATATATATATATATATATATATATATTATATATATAAAGATAGACCTAATGAGTCTGATATACCTACTAAAGGTTTCGCTTAGTGCTCTTCAGGGCTAAGATCTGAAGAGTCAGATCTTAGCCCTGAAGAGTTCAACAGGTTTGAATTCAGAGTTTTCCTTCTCATATACCGGTTGCCTGACCAAGGTTAAAGAGCCCAGTCCGCCCTACTATTTACCCATAGCTGGAGGGAGAGTAGGATTCATACCTTTCCCAATGGTATTAGCGCTAAGTGAAATGCAATTACCACGTCCAGGATTTGAACTCGGGGCGACAAGTCCATTTCCCATGACTTTAACCATTACACCACGCGCTTCCATAGTTTTATATGATATATGGTGTGGATAAATTGCAAATTAGGTTATATAAATAATTACTTGGTGGTATTGATTTCCGATATTACTGTTTTATTCTCAAACATATTAAAAGAAATCCTATGTATTTTTATAGAAATCAATTAGAATAAAATTAGAA
Organism: Doryteuthis pealeii; assembly: GCA_023376005.1. NCBI lineage: Eukaryota > Metazoa > Mollusca > Cephalopoda > Myopsida > Loliginidae > Doryteuthis > Doryteuthis pealeii. Next base: position 114,485,485 of record CM042144.1, read on the forward strand.
TAATTGTAATATTTTATGCGCGTTCTTATTTAGTTTCATTAGTCTTTCTAATTTGACATCATATTTTATTACATGAAAAATTAAATACTTGCGCCGGGGATATATATTTTATATGTTTTACATATTTTACTAGTATTAATGATATAGCTTGCTACATTTATAGAAAGATAGCCCATTTCTATATACAGATACATCTTTATCAGTATTCACCAAATATAGATATATTGGTCTATGTACACACACACACACACACACACACACACACATATATATATATATATATATATATTATATATATATATTATATATCATCATCCTCACAGACACGTGTTTCGAAGTTTACTTCTATCAGTGGGTCGACTTTTTTTTAACAGCTACCTCTAGCCGGGATCGAAACGCGACAGAATTTTCCGTCTGCCAAGTTCCTTACCTTTGCGGCTATCAGCGGCCGTCCGTCTAAGGTGAACAATTAATTGCTACATACTTTAAGGTGTATGTTTTTAAAATCACCAGAGAACTCAAATCTGTAAACAGACGGGAAGACAGTGCCAAACGGTGAAGTTACAATTAATGAGTCTCCCCACTGTGCTCAACCATGGGAGTGGGAGCATATATATAATATATATATATATATATACTCTATATATAATGTGTGTGTGAAAATAAAATGGAAATTAATCCGACAGTATGAATAAGGTATAATGAAAAAACAAGATGATATACTTATGAGCCTATTTCAGTTGTAACATTTTTTGTTTTTTAATTATACATTATTCATATATATATATATATATATATATATATATATATATATATATAATAATATTGTAGATATAATGGGTGCTATATTTCCAAGTAGACAGTGCTAAATATCATTGATTGAGCATTTATATTTGAGTGTACATAGAGTCAAACCTTCGATCTCTACCAAAAGTTTTTGTCTGTCCACAGATGTTGACTCCATATCCAGGCTAACAAAACCGTATGTATATATATATTATAATAATATACATATTATATATATATATATACGTAGTGTGGCGCAAGTAAAAAGAGGATAGCACAGATTCGCGGTCCGGCTGATAAAAAACATTAGGCATTCGACGATTATACTATCTCTCTCTCTCTCTCTATAGTATATATATATATATATAATATATATATATATATTGAAGTGGACAACCAATGTGTTTGAAATGGCGATTGACCGACAATTTTTTGGGGAGTATGTATCAACCAAAGTCATCGCATATAATTTGTTAATTAATATTTATAATGAATTAGGCGTGCATATCGGTTTTAAATGTAAAGCGTAAACAAATGAGAAAAAGTCGATCTCTGTATGTACATTTCAGCCTATTAGAGTGTCACTGTCAGTCTGAGAGGTAGGGCTTGAATTATGCACAAAGCACTGCCCTGTTATAGCTGCTGAATGATGCTAATAGGCTGAATGTATATACAGAGAACGACTTTTTCTCGATTTGTTTACGCTTTACATTTAAACCGATATGCAACATAATTCATTTAATTATAATTCATTAATTAACAAATTAGGTATGACTTTAATTGAGCACATAATCTCCCCCCCATATATATAATATATATATATATATATATATATATTTATATATATATATTATATATGTATATAGCCATATTTAATATATATAATTATATAAATGTATATGTTTATATTTGCATATGCGTGTGTCTGTGGCTCCATACATATATTTTGTTTGTATATATGAGTGTCTATATATACTACTTTTATAAAAATTATTTCATTTACTTTCTAAAAAATATTATTTTCTCTGTCTGTGTGAGTAAGTGGGCGTTCAAATATTGTTTATAATGTTCCGCGCTCATTATATATATATATATTATATATATATATTATATATATTATTATATTTTGTAACAAGGTTTGTTTAGAATGGCTTTTGCCGATATTTTTGGGAGAATAAGTGCTTAATTGGAGTCGTACCTAATTTGAAAATTAATTAATTAATAATGAATTAGGCGGGAATACCTATTAAATTTATGGCTAAACAAATCGAGAAAATCAATCTCTGTATGTACATTCGCCTATTAGGCCTCATCGCAGCAGCTATAGATTCGAAGACCGCCTGTGCGTGATTTGAAAACCGGACTGCCAAGCTGACAGGCCGATCTCATAACCCTACACTAAACGAACTTCTTAGATTTATGATTTGTTTAGAGTAGGTTAATTTCCTCTTCTAGTGACTTTATTACACGACGATATGATAAGTTGTACAAGGTTTGTTTAGAATGGCTTTTTGCCGATAATTTTTGGGAGAGAGTGCTTAATTGGAGTCGTACTAATTTTGAAAATTAATTAATTAATAATGAATTAGGCGGGAATACCTATTAAATTTATGGCTAAACAATCGATATATATATATAAATGATGATGATGAATGATGATAATATAATATGATAATAATGAATATGATAAAATGATGAAGATAAATAATATGATTGATGATGATATAATGATAATATTGTTATAAGAAGAAAAAGAAGAATTTTGAGACACTTCCATCCATGTGTTGTATAAAACTTATAGTATATGATGGTATTGTAATTTCATTAGTTTATTATATATATATATACTATATATATATATATATATATATATATTATTAAACTAATGGAAATATATTACACTTTATGTTCCCTTCTAGTATTATATGGTTTCAATAACTACTATGTGGATAAAATAAACTAAAATAGAATTAAATTAAAAAAAAAAAACACACAACTCCCATGAGCCTCGCCGGAAGAACCCTCCGCGCATGTGCACAAAAAGGACTGACTCCCCCCCCAGGGGAATATCTCGACCATTCGAAGTTAGGCCTTAACTGGGTCTGGTCGCTCCTACTAGCCAGGGGATATCCCCTTGCACAGGCGACTATGGCCGGTCAATAAAGCCTAAATCATAAAACCACCTTCTTTCTCTGTCTCTTTCCTTTCGTTCCTTGAATTCCTTGGCAGCCCGCCATGTGAGATGGATGGAAAGCGAAAACCTTAGGAGCACGCAACAAGAATATCCAGCTACTTTTAAACTTTGAAATACACAACATCTTGCTACCCCATACTATGAATAATTAGACTCAATGTCTAACTCTAAGGAGATTATTATATGCTGGATCCCAAGTCATATAGGAGTGAGGGGAATGGAAGAGCTGACTGCAGCTAAATCGGCTCTAGATTTAATCCCTGACAAGTTCCAGATACCATATACTGATTTGAAACCTAAAATTAATAGACTCCTTCATACAAAATGGCAGCAACACTGGAATAACTGTATCCACAATAAATTTCCTAATCAAACCGACTTTGGAGGGCTGCAGACAAACTTTAAGGAAGTCTAGAAAGGAACAAGTCATTATGTCGATTATGCATTGGTCATACAAAACTAACACACTCTTATATACTCAACAAGAACAACAACCACAATGTGAAACATGTCAAACACCCCTGACAGTTAACACTTATTGATGGATGCAGATTTTTTTGCTCCCATCAGAAACGTTATTTTAAAGCAACACATATGAAGGATCTATTTGAAAAATGTTAACATTGGGGATATTTTCTCCTTTTTAAGGGAAATAAAATTATACCATAGAATAAGACATGAAACAATAAATGCCATACAATATAATCCTCCAATAATGCTAACACACTTGTTTAAACCAATTACTAAAAGTATATATATGAATAAACAATATGTAAACACCCAACCGCTAGGCATGATTAACCCTGGACAGGTGGATATGCCAATAAAATCAATAAACCAACACAACTATAATAACTACTTTTTATTTCATATTTTCTGAATTTTTTAGATGAGGATTGATAATTAGTATTATTGTATTGTTCGGACTATTGTATCATCTTCATTGTTATCTGTACTAGAAAATAGCTACTATTATATATATATTATATTATATATAATATATAATAAATAAATGGGACTCTCTCGTCGATTTTGCGACACATGAGGGTTCACACACATGAACACCCAACACAGTGATTTGTTTATAGTGGTGAACGGCCTTGTGTTGTGTTGGGAACGATCCATACTTTTTGGCACAGTCGATAGGGAAAGAATTGGTGCATAAAGGTTGCACAAACCGACCCCAGGAATTTTGAATTCAGAGTTATCCCTCTCCTAGACTGGTTACCTACCCAAGGTTGAAGGCCCAGTCTGCCTATTATTTAACCATAGCTGGAAGGAATTTTAATTTCAGAGTCATCCCTCTCCTAGACTGGTTACCTAGCCAAGGCTGGAGGGCCCAGTCTGTCCTACTATTTAAACCATAGCTGGAGGGAGAATATATGGATCCATATCTTTCCAAGGGTATTAGCGCTATGTGAAATGCCAACAGCTTCGTCTAGGAATTGAACTCGAATCGACGAGTCTTTCCCAGACCTAACCACTTTCCCACGCGCCTCCATACATATATATATATATATATATATTATATATATATATTATATGTAATATATCAGAAAAATGAAAAACCACAGGTTTAAATGGGTTAAGTGGTGAGTTTTTGGCCAGACGCTGCAGTGTTTCGATCTATTAAATAGTCATCTTCAGGGCATAAGATAAGAAATTATATATCACAGAATGATGAAAAAAGTGAGTGGTAATCCTTCTTATTCAGTCTGGTTAAAATTTTTTCTGAAGTTTGAAAAAAGGAGACGGTTTTGAAATATGACATCAAATTTCTTTTTAAGGTGTGGAGTATGTAGCGCTGTTAGTGTGTGTAATTGAAGGAAACATTGTGCATTTTTTAGGTATGTGGTAGTGTGTGTGTGTGTGTATAAATTTTTTTTCTGTAGCGATAAACGACAGCGGAAGTGAAAAACTCAAAGGTTGTGTTGTGTGTTGTGTGTATGTGTGTGTATATATGTAATTATAATTATATATATACAACTCAAGGTTTGTGTGTGTGTATGTGTGTGTGTGTATGTATGTATATATATATATTATATATATATATATATATGTGTGTGTGTGTGTGTGTGTGTGTGTGGTATGCATCAACCACATACATAATATATGAATGCATAACCGACGTAAGAAGATAAAGAAATGTGTACACAAAAAAGAAGTCTATGTTTTGATATCCCGACAGAGAAGAGGAGGTAACAACATGGAGAACAACGACTGGCCAAAAGGAACAAGATGGCTATCCAACATAGGCACTTGTGGTTTGTTTAGAGAAGAAGGTTTTTTTTAATAAATGTTTTCACAAGAAAATAAGAATTCGTTATGAATATCCAAGAAAAGAGAGACCTGGATGAAGAAAGAACAGTCAACGAAAAGAGAGAGAGAGACAGAGAGACAGAGAGAGAGAGAGAGAGAGAGAGGCAGACAGAAAGTGAGGGAGACAGAGACAGAGACAGAGATACAGAAAGAGAGACAAAGCAAGAGAGAGAAGAGAAATAGATAAGAGATCGAGAGAGAGACAGAGACAAAGAAGAGAGAGAGAGAGGGGGGGAGAGAGGGATTGAGAGATATAGATAAAGAAATCGAGAAAGACAGAACCACGGAGACAAAAAAGAAAGAAAGAAGAAAGAAAGAAAGGAAGAAAGAAAGAGTGAGAGACGTGGAGGAAGAAAGAACGGTCAACGACCAGAGAGGCAGAGACATTGATGAAAAGAGAGAGAGAGGAGAGAGAAGAGAGAGGCATAGCTAGAGAGAGACAGAGACAGAGAGACTGAAAGCAGGAAAGAAAGACAAAGCAAGTGAGACAGAGTGAGAGAGTAGAAAGGGGGAGAAAGAGAGAGATATATAAAGAGATCGAGAGAGAACAACAGACAAGAAGAAAGAAAGAAAGAAAGAAAGAAAGAAAGAAGGAGAAAATCAGAGTGAGAGAAAAAGAGAGAGAGAGAGGGGGGGGGGAGAGATGGGGGAGATGATCGAGATTGAGAGAAGATGGCTATTCATCACAATCTAAAAATTTTAAAATAGATAAAGAAGAAAAGAAAGAAAGAAAGAAATAGAGAAAGAGAGAGAGGAGAGAGAGAGAGAGAGAGAGAGAGAGAGAGAGAGGAGTGAGAGCAGAAAGACAGACAGACAGAGCAAGAGGGGAGAAATAACCATAACTTGACAATCTAAAAGATGGTATATTTTAGCTTTTGATATTATAAGGAAAAAAGATTGAAATCCACATACGACACATCTGTCATGTAATTAGCACATCTGGTCATGTTAACACTTCCTCTTAATGTTTACATTCTTCCAGATGTCACTCAATGTTTTCATAACAAAACTGATATTACCAACCGATGCTAGTACGATTTACAGGAATTCTAGATTTACTTTTTGTTGGGACTGAATTTCTCAAACTAGCAAATATATGCACCCTCCACGTGCAAGTATTTAAGTTTAATGTAATAAAATATCATATGAAAATAATGAATAATAAGAATGCAGATAAAAAGATTTGAAACAGAGGAAGGTTAATCGAAAAATAGAACACTGAAACTTACTCTTCCATCACTACTCGTTTTCATTGCTAAATTTTCCAAATCTAACTATTTAGTTAAAATAGGAAGAATAAAATTAGATTTCGTCTTATTTGATGGGTTTTTTAATTATTTATCCCCGAGATTTTTGCTCTCATTAGTTAAGATAAAACCAAGCAATTAAAAATCAATAATACTAAGAACATATTTATTAAAATTTTTAAGATCAATATGTAAATTAACCTTCGCGTTCCACACTGTAAACCCTATTCTGTTGTATATATGAATACTCTTACAGGTTATTTAGTATGCAAACCCACCCGGTTTTCGAGGGGGTCCGGTGAGCTTCGGCCGTCTGGACGGTTCTGTCTTATAATAATAGCGTCGATCCAGGGGCGATCCCCCAGGCAAACACTGCCCCTTGATTTAAAGGGGCAGGGCTGGGTTTATTGCCCAGTGCCTGAGGCGCCCCTTGAGGGGGAATGCCGACGGATCGATGCAATTTTTTTCACCTGCCACTCCATGAGCTTCGGTTGTGGGTGGTCCCACGTTAATAGGGATTTGTGCCTGACCCGTACAAGTGGGGTACGCGTAAATACAGTATGCAAACCCACCCGGTTTCGACCGGGGGTCCAGTGAGCTTCGGCCGCTGGACCGGTTCTGTTATAATAATAGCGTCGATCCGGGGCCATCCCCCCAGGCAACACTGCCCCCTTGATTTAAAGGGGCAGGGCTGGGTTTATTGCCCAGTGCCTGAGGCGCCCCCTTGAGGGGTAATGCCGACGGGATCGACGCAATTTTTCACCTGCCACCCATGAGCTTCGTTTGTGGGTGGTCCCACGTTAATAGGGCCTTGTGCCTAACCCGTACAAGTGGGGTTGAGGTAAATACATGTAGACCCGCCTCGTGGTGGGGGTCCAGTGGCTTCGTCCAGGATCTTTACAAGTTAATAGCGTCGATCGTAGGTGGCTGGCCCCCAGGCAATACCTGCCCCTGATTTAAAGGGGCAGGGCTGGGTTTATTGCCCAGCGCCTGAGGCGCCACCTTGAGGGTGAATGCCGACAAGATCGACACATTTTTTCCCTGCCACCCATGAGTCTCGGCTTGTGGGTGGTCCCACATAAAAACGAGACCTTATGTCCAACCCATACAAGTGGGTATGAGGTAAATAAATTTAGATAAGGCCAACAGTATTAATAATGTAAAGCAAATTTTAAATTAATTGAGGTTTAAATAAAAAATAAAATCATGGAGAAGGTAACGTAAATAACTAAGGGAATTGTGCCTTGAGTTGTAACATAGTTTCGGTTACAGACAGACAAACACACATCTCCATTATAATAAGAAGATACAGCATTGAAAATCCAGTAAAAGGTTTATTACTTTTTGTAGAGGAATATAAATAATTGAGTCAACGCGCAGTTCTCCAACAGTATGATATCTACTCGACTAGTAGTGACTCAAACTACGAATAACCTCGCGTATTCGTATCTTTATATGTGTTCCGTTGGACGAGTCCAACTATCCTGTAGGGGAATATCTTCCCTAACACACTTTATCACCCAAAATGGTTGAGTACACTCTTGCAAGCGTCATTATTGGTACTCGCTTAGCAAGTCTCAGCAACGGTTCGTCAGTGACTCTACAGAGCTGGTGAATGTTGTTTTGGATGGTCGTAAGTATTCACAGAAGAACGCCACATCAGTCCTTCCTTACTTCTTCAGCTGTGTCCAGTTTGTTCGTCTTACTTGATGGTTTGTATGATAGGAGGTAAGTGGCCATGCATCTGCTTTTTTGTGAGGTACTACTTCAAGGATTTGTTCAAGACAGTACGCAACATTGGAGGTCCCTAGTTCTAGTTTTATGGAAAACAAGACATCAGTAATTTGTGTTACGTATAATAGATTACCGGCAAATGGAAAACTAAATTCGAAAACCCAAAAAAGAATACGCCTCAAGGTACTGGGCAATAAACCCAGCCCTGCCCCTTTAAATCAAAGTTACAGGTATTGTCTGGGGGGACGGCCCCCTGGGATCGACGCTACTAACTTAGATCCAGGGCCGAAGCCACTGGACCCCCGGCGTTGGCCTTAAATACAGGTATTTACCTCATACCCCACTTGTATGGGCTGGGCATAAGGCCTCGTTTTAACGTGGACCCACCCATGAGCTCGGCTTGTGAGTGGGAAAGAACAAAAATTGCGTCGATCCCTTCGGCATTCTCCCACAAGGGGGGGGGCGCCTCAGGCGCTGGGCAATAAACCCAGCCCTGTGATGTCAGAGTTGAGGTGCATGTCCTAGAAAATGACCCCAACCACTAAGTACGTAAGAGCAACGTATCCATCGAAAGGAGGGGGACATATTTTGCTTAGTCACGGCACATAGGCATTGGAAAAGGAAAGGGCCAAGCAGATAGACAGAGATGTGACGTCACGACTTTTGGGGAAAGGGACAAATTTCAACCACTAGGTAATTCCAATTCAGGGTATTTGCCTGTTTATGAGGGCTGGACACAAGGTCTCGTTTTTACGTGGGCGCATAAAAATTGCGTCGATCTGGGGGGATGGCCCCCTAAGAATCGATGCTATTAATTGTACTTTACCGGTCCAGTGGCCGAAGCACACTGGACCTCCAGCCAAGGGCGGGTATGTTTGGTAAGTTTAAAACTTCTAAACATCAGGCAAGTAGTTCCACTTCAGACTCCTTCAATGGCGGTCGCTGGTTATCTCCATGCAGTATAGAAGAAATTAGACCCAAAGTAGTCATCCACCTGTCGGCTGGGGCGTTAGAATGCACCGACTGCACCTCTGCAGAGGGTAAGACTCCCCCAATGGGGCCACCTGTTGGCCGTGGGTGGCGACCCGTGATGCTTAAGGATAGAGCCCAGGTGGATGAGCAGTTCATGACATGCAATACTCCACTTTGGCCCTATCTTGGGCTAGACGGGCGGTCGGAGAGGCCCCCTCCGATCAATTGGCTGGTCACGTCAAGCCCTAGCACCTATATGATTTTCACAACCCTATTGCCCTTATGGCAAGCCCCAACCCCTTTTTATCATATGGGTGCTAGAAGGCGGTGTCTGCGGGTCTACATGTCCTGGGAATGACGTTAAACTCTATCAGATGGTGGGGTTCCAGTTTTGGAGGTTTGGGGAATGTGGAGCACACCTTCATCACCATTGCTCCCTGGTCCACTGTGACCCGGAGTGGTAGTACCTGTTAGGGTCCCATCTATGGGTTAAATAGAAAAATGTATTTATAAAAAGATTGTATTATCCATTAAGAATTGATTTATTTCAAAACTTTATCGGCATTAAATGTCCCACTGAGGTTGATATGCCGTAAAACAAAACAAACCAAACCAAAGTAGTCATATATATATATATATATATATATATATATATATATGTGTGTGTGTGTGTGTGTGTGTGTGTGTGTGTGTGTGTGTGTTTTTTGAATTGACCACGGCATGTGAACGAAAGTTATAATGAGGCCTACCTTGCCGTCTCATTCAAAACCCTAACAGACATATTCATGATAGGTATCCCCCTTGATGATATATATATATATATATATATATATATATATATATCCCAACCTGTGGACTTCCACTTCATCCTCCTCCCAACTTTGGAATATCGAATAAAATTGATTTGTAAAATAATGTATATGTCTTGAGTTGTTCTTTTGCCAATTTGCATGTGCACCTCTCATCTCTTCTTTGGTCTCTCTGATGGAAACATAGCGTGTCATACGTTAAAGCGATAGGCGAACGTAACATTTGTTATATTTAGCTGAACATTTCGATATAAAAACGGGTATCATTAGGTATCATTCATTGCTAAACTTTACACCATTGAAATTTTGTAACGAAATATATGAATATGTACTAGTTCAAAAAGGACAACCGCTCGAAATAAGTAATTTACACGAGTCGGGGCTTAGAAAAAGGAAAGAAAAGAAGAAAGAAAGAAAAAGAAAGAAAAAAAAGAGAAAGAAAGAAAGAAAGAAAGAAAAAAGAAAAAAGAAAGAAAGAAAAAGAAAAGAAAAAAGAAAAAAAGAAAGAAAGAAAGAAGAAGAAAGAAAGAAAGAAAAGAAATAAAACCAAGAAAAGAAAAGAGAAAAGAAGAAAGAAAGGAAGAAAAAAAAAGAAAAAAGAAAGAAAAAAGGAAAGAAGAAAGAAAAAGAAAAGAAAGAAGAAAAGAAGAAAGAAAGAAAGAGAAAAAAGAAAAAAGAAAAGAAAAAAAAAGAAAGAAAGAAAGAAAGAAAGAAAGAGAAAAAAACCAAGAAAGAAAAGAAGAAAGAAAGAGAAAAAAACCAAGAAAGAAAAAAGAAAGAAAAAGAAAGAAAGAAATAAAAAAAGAAGAAAGAAAAGAAGAAAAAAGAATAAAACCAAGAAAGAAAGAAAGAAAAGAAAGAAGAAAAGAGAATAAAAACCAAGAAAGAAGAAAGAAAGAGAAAAGAAAGAAAGAAAGAAAGAGAATAAAAACCAAGAAAGAAAGAAAGAAATGAAAGAAAGAAAGAGAATAAAAACCAAGAAAGAAAGAAAGAAAGAAAGAAAAGAAAGAAAACCAAGAAAGAGAAAAAGAAGAAAAGAATAAAAACAAGAAAGAAAGAAAGAAAGAAAGAGAATAAAAAAGAAAGAAAGAAAGAAAGAGAAAAACCAAGAAAGAAGAAAGAAAGAAAGAGTTTAACAATTCCTGAATATGGCACTAAACAACATTTGATGATGAGGCTTCAGTTCTGGAGATCTAGGGAATGTGGAGCTTGTAATTGACCAACCCCGTATAGGATAGGGCACAAGTTCAATTTCTAAGCAGAGTTTAAAAGGTTTGAAATCAGAGTTATCCTTCTTATAGACCAATTGCCATACTAAGATTAACAAGCCCAGTCTGACCAACTATTTACCCATAACTGAATAGGGAATAGATGGATGCATACATTTCCAAAAGGTATTAGCGCTATGAGAAATACAAACATCCTCGTCCAGGATTTGAACTCGTATCCATTTCCGTTTCAATAACGGATGTACACTAGTACCTCCTGTAGAGAATGTGGAGTACCCCTTCATTGCCATTGCTCCTAGGTCTACTCTAGTCCAAAATGATCGTACCTGTTCTGGTCCCATCAAAAAGATCTGTTTAAAATTATTTTTATTCGTGTGTAAAAAAAAAAATCTTTTAAATGTACAATGAATAGAAAATCCCGAGAGGAAAAAGTAATACTGGCTCGGCTGCGCATTGGCCACGCAAGACT
>CM042144.1:114502243-114578629 GCA_023376005.1 Doryteuthis pealeii
TTTGAGAACTAAGTTAAGGCGACCTAACCGATGCGCCTAGCTGTAAGTCTGTAAGTGTGTACGTGTGTGTGATTGAAAGGTGTTGGGAAGGGTTCGATACTTACCAGAGAAGTCTGCATGTGTAAATAATCTAATTGCTACTATTTTTCTTGGGTGTTTTGGGCTAAATTATTTTTTATGAGCAACCCATTACCATTATGTGAATGATTTTATTTAACGTTCGCAAAGATCACGGCAGAATGGTGATGTGTGCATGTAAGTAAATGTAAATGCACTCATGTGTATACTTTGTCTGTATCTATTATTGTAAGTGCATTCACAGGTTTGGTTTGATTTGTTTTGTTTTACGGCATATCAACCTCAGTGGGTCATTTAATGCCGATAAAGTTGTGAAATAAATTCATTCTTAATGGATACACAATCTTTTTTTATAAATACAATTTTCTATTTAATCCATAGATGGGACCCTAACAGGTAATACCACTCTGGGTCAGAGTGGACCAGGGAGCAATGATGATAAAGGGGCGCTCCACATTCCCCAAACCTCCAAAACTGGAACCTCACCATCAGTTAGAGTTTAACGTCATTCCCAGGACTGCCGTCTAGTACCCATATGATAAGAAGGATTGGGGCTTGCTATAAGAGCAATAGGGTTAGGGCAATCATATAGGTGCTAGGGCTTGACGTGACCAGCCGATTGATCGGAGGGGCCTCTCCGACCGACCGTCTAGCCTAAGTAAGGGTCTAAGTGGAGTGTTACAGGCCATGGACTGATCATCCAACAAGACCCCGTCCTTAAGCATCACTGGTTGCCACCCACGGCCAACAGGTGGCTCCATTGGGGGAGTCTTACCCCTCTGCAGAGGTGCAGTCGGTGCATTCTAATGCCCCAGCCGACAGGGCGGTACATTCACAGGTGAGAAACACACAAGATATACACAAATACACAACACATATGTACGAAGACATGCACACACCGAAAAAATCGTGTCCTTGTTATGACATTAAACTGTATTTGGTTGGTTGGTTGGTTGGTCGGTTGGTTGGTTGGTTGGTTGGTTGGTCGAATTTTACGGCATTTTTAAACTCATTTTTTCTACTTAACCCATAGATGTGATCCTAACAGGTACTACCACTCCAGGTCAGAGTGGACCAGGGACTAATGGTGATGAAGGGGTACTCCACATTCACCAAATCTCCAGAATTAAAACTTCACCATCAGACAGAGTTTAACGTCATATCCAGGACAAAAGTCCCCCAGTCACCGCTTTCTAGCACATGTGATAAAAAAGGATTCGGAGTTTTCCATAAGGGCGATACGGTTGAGACAAAACTGCATTTGGTCCATATCTGGAGTTCTGAGCAGTGTGGAGTCGTTGGAACTACTCCCAGGTCCACTTTGACTCGGAGCGGTATTACCTGCTAGGATATAGATCTATGTTTACCTACTAACAATGCTTTGAACGATAAACTTTTGTATCGTATTTTCAAGTTCCTAATACTCTAATTAGAGCCAAATCTTATCTTATTATAATGGAGATTGTGGGTTTGTATGTCTGTAACCGAAACTATATTACTATACAAGTCACAATTCCCTTTGTTATTTACATCATATTCTCCATGATTTTATTTTTATTTAAACCTCAATTATTAATAAAATTGCTTTACATCATTAATTCTGTTGACCATATCTACATACTAATAACATGCAATTGTATTTATATATACAATAAAATAGCGGATTACAGTGTGAAGTTGCATATTGATATTAAAAAATTGATTTTAATAAATATGTGCTTAGTATAATTGATTTCTAATTGTTTGGTTTTATATTAATGAATATGAGCAAAAATCTCGGGCGTAAATCTTAAAAGAAATCCATTAACAAGAAGAAATAACTGTAATATTATTCTTTACTTCCTATTTTAACTAAATAGTTAAATTAGGAAAATTTACCAATGAAAGACGGGAGTAAGGGAAAATGATGGAAGAGTTAGTTTCAAAGTTGTTCTATTTTTCAATCATACCCCCTCTGTTCGAAATCTTTTTATCTGAATTCAGTTTCATTAGCCTTTCTAATTTAATATGATATTTTATTATATTAAAACTTAAATACTTGCACCCGGAGGGTGCATATATTTGCTAGTAATAATAATAATATATATATATATATATATATATATATATATATCATCCACAGCACGTGTTTCGACTTATCAAGTATCTTTAGTGTGGCTAAAAATGTGTAAGCTACCTACAGCCGGGATTGAAATCCGATCAATTCAGCATCAGTCCGACAGCTTAACCGCTCGGTTATTGTCACCTATAGAATGCGAATGGATTTTAACTGTTTTTCAATACACACATCCGTATGTATTCAAAGGCCGCCATAGAGTGCGCCATCCCTTATATAGGAGAGGGTTATATATATATATATAATATATATATATATATATATATATATATATATATATATATAACATAACCTTATATATATATATATATATATATATATATATATATATATATAACATAACAGAAAAATTGCAGAAACACGCACAACCTATGTATATATATATGTGTGTATATATGTATATATATATATGTATATCAATATATGTATTGATCAAAGCCTGAAGAAGATACCAGAATATCTGAAACACGTGTTGCGTATGTAAAATAAAAAGAATAACACTTTTTTTCTGAGAACAATACATTTTGCGGACCTTCTTCTTTTTGATAAAATATTAAATTTTCTCCCGTTGGAACCAGAACAACATTTTTTATAATATATATATATATATATATATATATATATATATATATATATATATATATAATCCAAAAGTCCAGAGAAGAAATCTTCCTTACGACACAATAGTTTTAATTAAAAAACTGTCGCAGTTTGAGAGCTCAATGTGTGCTCTTAATGTTAGAGTCACTAAGCTCCCTGAAATAGACTATAATGCTCAATGTCTAAGTCTTTTGTTATTTCTTTACTTATATATATATATATATATATATTATATATATATATATATATATTTGTATATGTATAAGTATTAACTTACCGGTGGGTATAAGTACGATCGTTGGAAGCGCACAATATCCAGAGGCTAAGGTTGAGAAAAAACAAATACAAAGTGCTAAATACAATGTAGAGCATAAATTTATTTTAACAATGGAAAGGAGTAACCTACTCGAGTTTCATCGATTGATTCTTCAGGGTTACTTTAGTTAAATTAATCGAGTTTTCGATTAATCTTAGGTGTTATAAACATGCCCGTTGGAATAATGGGCATGTTTATAACACCTAAGATTAATCGAAAACTCGATTAATTTAACTAAAGTAACCCTGAAGAATCAATCGATGAAACTCGAGTAGGTTACTCCTTTCCATTGTTAATATATATATATATATATATATATATATATATATATATAGGATAATGGGAGAGGGAGAGGAAGACTCTCCCAACAACAACAAAAAACAATGTTATTCTTGATGTTATTCTATTTTGCAGTCTTTTCTTGTTAACATTTTGGATGTAACTGTAAATCATTGGAGACATTTTGATCTTTATTATTTGCACTGAACAACATTTGGGAACATGAAATCTGCATGGGACTCACGTGTAACCAACCGCCCAAAAAATATGAATCTAAGAGGAAGACCTTTAAGTACATATCTGATTTCTGTCTGTTTATATCATATATCAATATGATTATACATCAATATGACAATATCATATATATCTACATCTACATCTCTTTATCTATGTACACACAAACACATTATATATATATAGAGAGAGATACATAGATAAGAACCCATGGTGTCAGAAACTACCTACCTACGTTTCACCTGAAACCTAGGTATTTAGTTTCTGGCTCCTTACGTTCTAAGAATTTTGCTCAATTTAGGATATTGAGCACTTTTTACATATCTAACTTTGACAACTTTTTCGGCGTTTTGTTCTTTTGGCCATTAATCATGATACCAATGATTATTTTTCAGACAATTTGGGTGTTTTGGTATTTTCTTTTTTCAATATTTTTTTCCCCAGATATCAGCTTGTACATGTCTTTATTTACAAACTGCACCTTCTGATTTTTTCGATTTTATTTTCAGAGTTTATATATATATATATATATATATATATATATATATATATAAGTAATTGGTAATTTGCTTGAGCATTGTTAAGTATGTTATAAAATAATAAAATTCGAAGGCAATACAATGCGTAAAAAATAAAGACAAAAAGATGTTTTATATGTCTAATCGATTTCAAAGCAAAGCTTTATCATCAGAGTGTATTTTCAGAAATGACGTGCTTATCTTTTTTTTATTTGTGTGGTTATAATTTCTCTTCTTATTTCCTTTTCCTCTCCTTTTTTTCCTCTCATTCTTCTTCTCCTCCTTTATGAATGGGCGAATAACTAAGAAATTACAGTTATTCGCCCATTCATAAAGGAGGAGAAGAAGAAAGAGAGGAAAAAAGGAGAGGAAAAGGAAATAAGAAGAGAAATTATAACCACACAAATAAAAAAAAGATAAGCACGTCATTTCTGAAAATACACTCTGATGATAAAGCTTTGCTTTGAAATCGATTAGACATATAAAACATCTTTTTGTCTTTATTTTTTACGCATTGTATTGCCTTCGAATTTTATTATTTTATAATATATATATATATATATATAATCCAAAAGTCCAGAGAAGAAATCTTCCTTACGACACAAGAGTTTTATTTAAAAAAACCTGTCGCAGTTTTAGAACTCAATGTGTGCTATTAATGTTAGAGTCACAGAGCAAATATATAAGTAAAGAAATAACAAAAGACTTAGAGATTTTTAACACAGTATATGCATTTTTAAATTTGAATAAATTCCGGCTCCGAATATGAACGTTCACACAAACGTTCGTTTGTACCCTTCTACCTTTTAACGTTTTTTTTATTTATTCCGTCTTTCCATCATATATATTTCACTCTTGAAGAAGACCGCTAAAGGTTGAAACAGATTCTGTCCGCGATTATCAACATCATTTGTTTTTTCAAAAAAATGTTTAATTCATATATATATATATATATATATATATATATTAAATTTTTACTTGAAGGCACTTACAACGCATGTATCGCATAAAATTCGATACTTTTTCTCATAGAAAATGAACTTGACAAGTGTAATCCCAGGAAAGGACCGCTCGGTGTGTAGAATATCGTACAGACTGTTTCGACTTTATTAAGTCTCATCAGCGATATATACTAACGACTTCCCTCCGACAGAATTCGAAACCGGGACTTCAGCAGACACAGTGAAACACTATATCGCCTCGGCCACAGTACACAGCTAACAATCCCAGTGAAATTAAGCTTGTCAAGCGATACTACACGCCTCTACCATAATAGGTAAGGGGGGCGTTTTTTTTTTTTGAGAGAATAATAACAACAAACAGACCGTATGCCCTTCGGCGAAGTGAATAAGATTTTTGGATGTTTGTTTATTTTAGAAACGTTGCTGAATAAAGTATATATTAAATTTTTACTTGAAGGCACTTACAACGCATGTATCGCATAAAATTCGATACTTTTTCTTATAGAAAATGAACTTGACAAGTGTAATCCCAGCAAAGGATCGCTCGGTATGTAGAATATCGTACAGACTGTTTCGACTTTATTAAGTCTCATCAGCGATATATACTAACGATTTCCCTCCGAATATATATATATATATATATATATATATATATATGAGCAGAAAAATCGGTAAATCAAGGCAACCTTTTTAAAATAAACAGATCATTTTTTTCTTCAGAATTCTTTTCAATATATGTAAAGTTTGTTTTGTATTGAGTTGGTATAATTTTTGAAATTCCTTATCCAGGGTAACAAAATGAAATAAAGGGAATAATTGCCATTTTTTCTGCTTGAACTGCACTAGCAGGACCTGTTGATATACCGCAGTATGATAATTTTATTATTACAACCTTTGATATGTTTAATTGAAAGCAATTGCAAAATCGTTCAATATACAAAAAGTATAATAATCTTGATTTAATCTTCTGTTTTCAATTTAGCGTTATCACTTCCGTGATAACCCTCTCTATATTTTCCCTACTTTCTTTCTTTCTTGTTATATTTTTTTCTGTGTAGCATGTCCCTTTTCTTCCCTTTCTCTCTTTATGATAAAAACAAAACAGAATAGTCTATTATTTAGCTGAGGTGACGACACCCATAAGAAATAAGAATTCGGTGGATAAGCAACACCAGATAATCAGGATTTATATTTTTTTTGCATTTTTTTTTGGACGATTTGGACGGTCTCGTTTTTAACGATAAGTTGTTGCAAGATGATTACGGTTGCAAAATTAAGGAACGCGCTTATTAATATAAAGATTAGATCTACCCGCTACTTATTGTTGTTATTCCATTTTTTAAAAAAACATTTGATTTAGATATATCCGGATTTGTGAGTTAGTCGTTTCCATTTTTATCTAAAGAAAGTCAATGGAAAATCAATGAACATCAGAGTAGAACAAAAGCATTTCATAATTTACAAATCAAATTTTGACAGTTTTTCATATTAAAGACTTATTATATATTCAAGTCACACATCAGTGCAATCGATGCATTCATTTCACACAATCTAATCCGATTACAGCAAGTTGAAGTTGTATGCACATCCAATGGCAATTCATGCAACAATACCAATTAAATATTAGAGACACTTGTTGTCATTTAATATCTGGTGACAACAATACAATAATAATATTTATAATAATAATCTTATTATAATGGAGATTGTGGGTTTGTATGTCTGTAACCGAAACTATATTACTAATCGAGTCACAATTAACATAGTTATTTTCATCACATTCTCCATGATTTTATTTATATTTAAACCTCAATTATTAATAAAATTGCTTCACCTTATTATTAGTGTTGTCCATATCTACATGATATTTTCCACGTACCCCTCTTGTACGGGTCAGGCACAAGGCCCTATTTATGTGGGACCACCCACAAGCCGAGACTCATGGGGTGGCGGGTGAAAAATCGCGTCGATCCCGTCGGCATTCCCCCTCAAGGGGGCGCCTCAGGCACTGGGCAATAAACCCAGCCTTGCCCCTTTAAATCGAGGGGGCAGGTGTTGCCTGGGGGGATGGCCCCCTGGGATCGACGCCGTTAATTATATCAATGGTCCAGAGGCCGAAGCCACTGTTGACCATATCTACATAGTATTTACCGCGTACCCCACATGTACGGGTCAGGCACAAAGTCCCTATTAACGTGGGACCACCCACAAGCCGAAGCTCATGGAGTGGCAGGTGAAAAATTGCGTCGATCCCGTCGGAATTCCCCCGCAAGGGGGGGCGCCTCAGGCACTGGGCAATAAACCCAGCCCTGCCCCTTTAAATCAAGGGGGCAGGTGTTGCCTGGGGGGATGGCCCCCTGGGATCGACGCTATTAACTCGTAAAGATCCAGGGCCGAAGCCACTGGACCCCTGGTGTTGACCATATCTACATACTAATAACATGCAATTATATTTATATATACAAAAAATAGCGGTTTGCAGTGTGAACGGGAAGGCTAATTTGCATATTGATATTAAAAATGTGATTTTATTAAATATGTGCTTAGTATTATTGATTTCTAACTGTTTGGTTTTATTTTAATGAATATAAGCAAAAATCTCTTAAATGAAATCTATTAACAAGAAAAAATAAGTGTAATTTTATTTTTTATTTCCTAATTTAACTAAATAGTTAAATAAGTAAAATTCAGCAATGAAAGACGGCAGTGATGGAAGAGTAAGTTTCATTTCTATTTTTCTATTATACCCCCACTCTGTTTCAAATCTTTTTATCTGCTTTCTTATTAGACTTTCTAATTTAATACGATATTTCATTACATAAAAACTTAAATACTTGCACCCGGAGGGTGCATATATTTGCTAATAATAATAATAATAATAATAATAATAATAATAATAATAATAATATGCCAGAGAACTGAAAAAGTTGTGGAATATGAAAGTCAAAGTGATACCAATTGTAGTTGGTGCACTTGGAACAATCCCAAAAAGATTAGAAAGTTTGGATATCAGAGGAAGGATTGAAACCATTCAGAACACTGCACTGCTGCAATCTGCCAGAATACTCAGAAGAGTCCTGGAGACCTGAGGAGACTTGCTGTCACTCAGACTCCAGTGAAAGACCATCAGCTAACACTGATGTGAAAACTCAAAAGGAGTAAATAATAATAATAATAATAATAATAATAATAATAATAATAATAATAATAATAATAATAATAATAATAATAATAACAGGTATAATTGGCGTTACGGCAAACCAGAGTTTTCAAAAAAAGAAAAGAAAACGAAAATCCATGATATTGAGCTTGTTTACTTATGATTATAGCCTATATCATCTCCCCTTTATATATATATATATATATATATATATATATATATATATATATATGTATGTATGAAATGGTGAAATGGATATTAATCCGACAATATGTGAAGAAAAGTTTATAGAAAAGAAACAACAAAATGGCATGTTTTGCTAAACATATAACATTTTGTTGTTTCTTTTCTATAAACGTTTCTTCATATATATATATATATATATATATATATATATATATATATATATATATATAAATTTGTAAAAGGAAAAAACATTTTTTTGAGAAGTAAATTTTTTTGTTATGCAATTCAAATTATTTTGATTTAACATCTGATGAGACTAAATTTTGGGGAGCTGTATTAAAGCAACTTAGATTTATAAAGGCCCCAATTTTGGTCGAAATAAATTTATTATGGAATAACAGTGTTCAGTTTTTCCTTCCTTTCAAAGATAAATATTGCTCTGTATACAATCTAAAGAGTTTATTATACATTGAGCTCTTTTCAGTGATTTAAAGATTCACTGTATTTATACACACTGGATCATACAATAATCATACAGTGTGTCTTAGAAATCACATATAGAATCATCCCTTACTACCAAGTTTTGGATACCTCTCATCTATATATATATATATATATATATATATATATATATATATATATATATATATATATATATATATATATATATATATATATATATATATTATATATATTATATATTATATTTAATTTATAATATTTAATCATTTGAAATTTTTAAAAATACTCATTAAAATAAAGTTTTCTAAAATTATTTATCAATCTTTCTAATATATAATTGAAGATAATCTTTTTATTTATTTACTGATCAATCTAATTAAATAATACATTTTATTTTATTTTACAACTGAAAAAAAGCTAAGTAAATAAATTCTTCTGTTTGACCGTTTTTATTTTGAATTCAAGATAGTTACAATGTAGCAATATTCACCGGAAGTTAACCAGACAAAATTAGATATATAAACATATAAAAATTCAAACCTATTCTCAACAGATATTGCAAAGGTAAGAGATCAATGTTATCTTCTCTAATAACTTATAAAATAATTATATTAACTTGATGCATCAAAGGAGTCTAATAATAGATGAGAAAAACTTTCTATCAGAGACCCCACTCTCAAAAAGTGTTTTAATACTTTTGAGAGGGGTCCCTTGGAAGGGGTTTTTCATTTATCCCCCTCATTTCATTCATTCTTGTTTCATCCATTCATTCATTTTGCCATTGATTTTTAACTATATATATATATATATATATATATATATATATATATATATATATGAGAATACGTAAACAAACAGTGTTTATTTGATATGGCTTTTAGCCGACAATTTTTGTCATCATGTCTATAACCTTGCTGATGAGACCTAATCGGTCGAAATGTACATTCAGGGATTAACATTTTCTCGAATTGTTTAGCCTTACATTTGAACATATATGCCCGCCTAAATTCATTAATTATTAACTAATTAACTTTCAAAAATTAGGTATGACTTCAATTAAGCACATATCCTCCATATATATATATATATATATATATATATATATATATATATATATATGATTTTAAAAGTTTGCTTGAAGAATTTGCGTGTATATTTGGTTTGTATATTTTAAAGACTTATCACAATGCAAAGAAAGAAAAGGTAACGATAATATTGTTCATTTATCTGTATTTTTCTTTTATATTTCCCTAATATTTCGGGATTAATATCCCATCTTCACAAGACCTGAAAGCCCATAACATTAAAAACAAATGCAAAAACACACACGTAACTACCTCCAAACTAACATGGACTAATATTGACGAGAAGATCCCTTTATTGGCTCCGAGGTCTTCTGTAGATGGGCTATTAATCGTGAAATATCAAGGAAACATGAAATAGAAAATAAAAAAATACAGGTAAATGAACAACATACTCGTTACTTTTTTTCCTTCGCATTGTGATAAGCCTTTAACGAGTATGTTGTTCATTTACCTGTATTTTTTATTTTTTATTTCATGTTTGTATATATTTATATTTTTACTTCATGTTTATATATATATATAAAGTGTAATCTCGGCAAAGGATGGCTCGGTGTGTAGAATACCGTACAGACTGTTTCGACTTTATTAAGTATCATCAGCGGTATATACTAACGATTTCCCTCCGACAGAAATCGAAACCGGGACTTCAGCAGACACAGTGAAACACTAGTGAAACACTTTTATCGCCTCGGCCACAGTACACAGCTGACCATCCTAGCAAAATTAAGCTTGTCAAATGATACTACACGCCTCTACCATAATAGGTATTCTACACACCGAGCCATCCTTTGCCGGGATTACACTTGTCAAAAAGTTCATTTTCTATAAGAAAAAGTATCGAATTTTATGCGATACATGCGTTGTAAGTGCCTTCAAGTAAAAATTTAATATATATATATATATATATATATATATATATATTATATATATATATAAGAGCAAAATAGTAATAGGTTTTGTATACATCATATTAATAAGATTGGGACTTTGAAATAATGACACGCCTCATTAACTGGGCCAGGAGACCAGTCATTTGAAAAGTGAACGATATCACCCAGAGACAGTGGGCGGTATCACCCCACGCAGTGAGCCGTGGAAAGATCCAAGGTTTAGGTAAAGAAAAGGGGTACTGTATGTAGCAGCAAGGTGTAATCAAGTGATGTAGAAAATGGACGAGACTGTCTGCGTTTCACTTTGTGCTAATATCATTGGAAAAAAAGGCTTAGATATATATTCCCCCCCCTCTCCTTAGCTATAAATAGACAGTAGGACAGACTGGGCTCTTGGGCCTTGGTACGGTCACTGGTATAGCAGAAGGAAAACTGGATTCGAACGAGGCGTAAATTGATTAAAAATTGACCTTGCTTTTATATGGCTTCTTATTTAATGCCTAAAATATCCTCCTATAATATCAGAAGTTGGTTCATACCTTTCCCAAGGTAATAGTTGGAAAGTGAATGTAATAGCGTAACTGGTGTTCGAATTCGTTTACCTGAACTTTGAAAATGATATATTGGACCGTATAAGTCATGGGTGTGTTTTATTTATTTCCCAATCTTCCGAGAACATTTCAGTTCCTCATAATATATATATATATATATATATATGTATATATATATATATATATGAAAAAGAAAAGAAAAATAGTTTCTCTATTCTAGTTTGTTTTCTCGGTCATTATGTAGTAGGCTATCTGATGAGACAATGTTCATATTCAGTTCTGGTCGAAATAAACTTATAATGACGGTTTATTAAGTTATTTTTTCTTATTGAAAGTATAAATATTTCTCTGTATATAATTTATTAGTTGTTATACTTTGAGCACTCTTAGGGATTTGTAAAAATCCTTGTATAAATTGATAAGTTTGCATCAACAGAGGATGCATTGTGGATGTACAGAAGATATTGATGATCCCAAATAGAATTACCCCTACATACCAGTCAGTTGGATACTTTATATATATATATATATATATATATATATATATATATATATATATATATATATATATATATATATATATATATATATATATATATAACCACATAGCAGTTTACAATGTGAATGGGAACGATAATTTGTATATTCTTCGTAAAATGTTGATTGTAATAAATATTTGTTTGGCATTATTGTTTTCTAATCATTTTAATTTGATAAATGTAAGCAAACATTATTCATTAGTGTATAATTTAGTCAAATAGTTAATTTTTTTTAAAATTACCCGGGAGTATTGGGTATAATCTAACGTTCAAGCTGTCACACCCTTTTGTCATAACTCATTCAAATAAGTTTAACGTAATAATTTAATCACCAGGAAAAAAACGAAGAACGAAACAAAATACATTTTTTGTTTTTTACCTTCTTATTTCTTATATTATTTTCTCTGATTATAATGCAAATCATGTGTATATCTGTCAGTCACCGAAACTACGTCATCACCGATATCACAGTTCCTCTATTCATTGAAGTTATATTCTCAAAGATTATTAAATAATTATATTTAATCGCAATTAGCATTTTATTTATGTCTCTATTAAATTCTGGCTGAGTTAGATTTGCCTCAAAACAGTTCATGTTATTAATGCGTTGGAAATCTTACAATGTATATTATATATCACAAAGAAATAAAGGTTTACATAATTTATGATGTGAATAACTTGCATATCCGGTTTTTAACAAAACCGGGTTTTATACTGATTTCTTTGGTGCTATACATTTTTAAAATTGTTTTATTCTCAGACGAATTAAAAACAAATCTATGTATAATCTTATATAGCAATCAATGGAAAATAAAAATAAGTGTAATAAATTTATATGCAATCTTAGATTCGTTAATCTTTGTAATTGAATATATTTTATTACATTATAACTTAAAAACCAGCGTTGTTTATTTTTCTCGACTAGTTTCGACCATAGGTCATCGTCAGGAGAATATTTCTTGTTAAAGAAACTGTTTTTAGAAAGTTTCAAAAATTAAAAGAATGTTTTTAACTGTTTGACAAGCCAGTAAACTTCAAAAATTAGAAGTGGTGAGTCCGTCCATCTCTCTCTCTCCTCTCTCTCTCTCTCTCTCTCTTCTCTCTCTCTCTCTCTCTCTCTCTCTCTCTCTCTCTCTCTCTCTCTCTCAGCACACTCACACACATTTATATATATTCTTCAAATGCTACTACAACGTTCACTAGTAACATTAGTTGTTAATCCAAACTAAAATTATATATATATATATATATATATATATTATATATATAATTGTAGTTTGGATTAACAACTAATGTTACTATATATATATATATATATATATATATATATATATATATATATATATATTATATATACATACAAAGTAAGTCGACAGGGCGGGCCTAATTTTTAAAGATTAGTTTTTGATAGATAACTGTTATGCATTTGCAATTTATTGTTGGTTAGTTAGTTGGATTTTACGGCATCTCAACTCATGTTGGGTTATTTTAAGCCGAAGATTTTTTTTTGCTTTATTCATTCTTGATGAGTATACAATTTTTATTTGTAATCGACGCTATTAATTGTACTTCACCGGTCCAGAGGCCGAAGCACACTGGACCCCCAGCCGAGGCCGGGTATAGAAGGTAAGGGTATTTGCCTGCTCATCCCACTTATGAAGGCTGGACACAAGGTCTCGTTTTTACGTGGGCACATAAAAATTGCAACGATCTGGGGGGCATGGCCCCCTTGGATCGATGCTATTAATTCTACTTTACCGGTCCAGAGGCCGAAGCACACTGGACCCCCAGCCGAGGCCGGGTATAGAAGGTAAGGGTATTTGCCAGCTCATCCCACTTATGAGGGCTGGACACAAGGTCTCGTTTTTACGTGGGCACATAAAAATTGCAAGGATCTGGGGGGATGGCCCCCCTGGATCGATGCCATTAACTGTACTTCACCGGTCCAGAGGCCGAAGCACACTGGACCCCCAGCCGAGGCCGGGGTATAGAAGGTAAGTTTCAAAGCATAGAATCTGGAACAGATACTACACTTTGATCCTCCCTTCCGCTATAATGATAATAAGAATCATCACATTTTTTCTATTCTGTTAAATTTATTATTCTTGAATTAATTAAAGCATAACAATATTATAGAAAGCGCAAATGAAATGGAATATTTGTCACACATTTGCTAATCAGACAAATGTAAATACGACGTCATTAACCAAATATTTGCATATGAAACGTCTTTCATATTCTGGCCAAAACACAGATGACAACATTTAATATTCTTAAACAAATAGAAACGTACAGACAACATTTCTTCCTTTTAATCTATTAGCATAATTTCTGAATGCATTATTAATAGATTTAGCCATTTGAACTTTATGTCCTTATTTGAATATTCGTTTTAATTCCCGCTAACTTGTATAATTTTATCTGTCTATTAGTTATAACCATGCTTGTCTAAAAAAATAGAATACACAAAACGAGGACAAAAATAAAATGTTCAGTCTCATATAACATTTCAATCATATTTATACATACTAGCAAATATATGCACCCTCCGGGTGCAAGTATTTAAGTTTTAATGTAATAAAATATTGTATTAAATTAGAAAGGCTAATGAAACTAAATAAGAATACAGATAAAATGATTTGAAACAGAGGGAGAATAATAAAAGATTTGAAACAGAAGGAGTATAATAAAAAATGGAACAACTGAAACTTACTCTTCCATCACTCTCGTCTTTCATTGTTATTTTTTCTAATTTAAGTATTTAGTTAAAGAGGTAAGTAAAGAATAAAATGACAGTTATTTTTTCTTGTTAATGGATTTCATTTAAGATTCATTGAAGAGATTTTTGCTTATATTCATTAAAATAAAACCAAACAGTTAGAAATCAATAATACTAAGCACATATTTATTAAATTCGATTTTTTAATATTAATATGCAAATTAGCCTTCCCGTTCACACTGTAAACCGCTATTTTGTTGTATATATAAATATAATTGCATGTTGTCAGTATGTAGACTTAGTTAACAGTATTAATAATGTAAGACAATTTCATTAATAATTGAGGTTTAGATAAAAATAAAATCATGGAGAATGTGATGTCAATAACTAAGAGAATTGTGACTTGAGTAGGAATATAGTTTCGGTTACAGACAGAAAAACACACAATTTCCATTATAATAAGATATAGATCGCAGTTGGTGTGTATGTATATACAAGGTGTGTCAAAAAAGTATAGAGATTTTTTGTATTTTTTGACACACTTTGTATTCTGAAAGAAATTAACGTTCCATTCATTGTTCATTTCTCTTGGTAATAGATTAGACTTGATGTCTAACTGTAAGGAGATTATGATATGCTGGATCCCAAGTTATATAGGAGTGAGGGGGAATGAAAGAGCAAACTCCGCAGATAAATCGGCTCTAGATTTGATCCCCGACAATTTCAAGATACCATATACTTTAAAACCTAAAATTAATAGAATCTTTCATACAAAATAGCAACAACACTGGAAAACAACATCCACAATAAAATCTTCCTTATCAAACCCACTTTGAGAGGCTGGAGACCAACTTTAAGGAAGTCTAGAAAGGAACAAGTCATTGTGTCCCAATTATGCATTGGTCATACAGGACTAACGCACTCCTATATACTCAAACAAGAACAACCACAATTTCGAACATGTCAAACACCTTTGACAGTTAAACACATATTCATGGAATGCAGGTTTTTGGCTCACGTCAGAAACCGTTATTTTAAAGCAAACAATATGAAAGATCTGTTTGGAAATATCAAGATGGAGGATATTCTCTCCTTTTTAGGGAAATAAAATTATACCATAGAATATAGACATGAAATAAATCAATACCATACAACATAATCCCCAATAATGCTAACACATTGTTAAAACCAATTACTAAAAGGTATAAATATAAATACACGATATGTATAACTTCCTAACCGTTAGGCCTGACATAACCCCAGACGGGTTGATATGCCGTTAAAATCAATAAACAACAAACAAACATATCTTGGTAAATACAGCTTCAATTTCGATAATTTTATGACACACCTTGTATGCCCTGATGAAACTATGAAAATAAAACAATTAAAGACAAAGTGAACATCAAATAAACAATTAAAGACAAAGTAAACATCAAAAACATTAAAAAATAACAATTAAAGACAAAGTGAACAACAAATGAACAATTAAAATTAACAATTAAAGACAAAGTGAACATCAAATAAACAATTAAAGACAAAGTGAACAAATGAACAATTAAAATTAACAATTGCAAATTAACAATTAAAGACAAAGTGAACATCAAATAAAACAATTAAAGACAAAGTGAACATCAAATGAACAATTAAAGACAAAGTGAACATCAAATAAACAATTAAAAATTAACAATTAAAGACAAAAGTGAACATCAAATTAACAATTAAAGACAAAGTGAACATCAAATAACAATTAAAAAAAAACATCAAAATAAACAATAAAAAATAATTAAAGACAAAGTGAACATCAAATGAATAATTAAAGACAAAGACAAAATTAACAATTAAAGATAAAGTGAACATCAAATAAACAATTAAAAATGATAATTAAAGACAAAGTGAACATCAAATGAATAATTAAAGACAAAGTGAACATCAAATTAACAATTAAAGATAAAGTGAACATCAAATAAACAATTAAAAATTAACAATTAAAGACAAAGTGAACATTAAATAAACATCAAATATCACCAGTTTTTGCTTTATGTACAAAAATTATGAAGATTTGGTTTACATTTGAAGATATTCAAAAATTGAAAAATACACGAAAATAGCATTGAAATTCTATTTAAAATGTTCAACATTTGTTAATCTCAAAATTAAACAAATCAATACACATGGGCTCCCACTCCTCTACCCAGGCGACGCTGGGTAGCCGCTTCTAGTCTTATTATAAAAGAGATTGTGTGTCTGTATGTAATCGAAACTATGTCACCACCGACGTCACAATTCCCTTAGTTATTTACTTTATGGTTATTAAGTAATCATTATTTAATCTTAATTAGCATTTTATTTATTAGCAATGTCTCTATCCAGATCTGACTGAGATATTTGCCTCAAAACAGCCCTTATTCTTAATGTGTTTAGAATCCTGCGATGTGCGTTATATTTCATAAGGAAATAAATGTTACATAGTATATGATGTGAATAATTTGCATATCAGTTTTAACAAAATCGTGTTCAATAAATAATTGCTTGGTGCTATTGATTTCTAATATTATTGTTTTATTCTAAAAACGTATTAAAATCAATCCTGTAAATGATTTTATATTGAAATCAATTAGAATAAAGTAAAAATAAGTTTTCTTTTGTTGTTGTTCTTATTTAATTTCATTAGTCTTTGTAATTAAATATAATGTATAATTATATCAAAACTTAAATAGTTATGCCCGGAGGGTGCATATTTTTGCTCGTATTTAAGAAATAAAAATTTACGAAGATTCTGCTATATTTTCTTCCATGATATATAAATGAAAGTATTCGGTTTCGAAATAAAAATCACTTGGGATATTTTCTGTTGAATAACACATCGAAAACAGCACATAGGAGCGGGAGTTTTGTCAGCGCAATACCGTTAGAATGCTTCAACTAAATAAAAAATAAAAAAATAAATTTTAAATTCAATTTGAAAAAAAATGTTTCGAAATAAAAATTACTCGGGATGCTTTCTTTTTAGTGTCTCAACACAGCGAAAACAGCACATAGGAGCGGGAGTTTTGTCAGCGCAATATTCACCTTAAAGAACTAAAGAAACTTCCTGACCTCTCAGACTTCAGGGAAAACCACCAGATACAACTTTTGAGAAAACTCCGCAGATCTATGGAATAGGAAAATCAAAGTGATACCAATTGTAGTTGGTGCACTTGGAACGATCCCAAAAAGATTGGAAAATCTGGAAATCAGAGGAAGAATTGAGACCATTCAGAATACTGTACTGCTGCAATCTGCCAGAATACTCAGAAGAGTCCTGGAGACCTGAGGAGACTTGTTGTCACTCAGACTCTAGGGAAATACCATCAGCTAATGCTGGTGTGAAAAACTCATAATAATAATAATTATTATAATAATAATGACTGAATTGTTTAATTAGAAATAACCACATCGGATTAAAAATCAGTATGACATTTTTGATGTTTTATTCATATATAACCAAATAATATATACAATACTTATTTACATACGTACATTCGAACAAATTAAATTGAACAAATTAAAAAATTAAATGAAACGACTGAAAAAGATATTTTACGAATTCACAACTTTATGATAATTTTAGCAAAAGTACTTTTTTCATTATCTTGGTTTCCTTCATTTGTGCACTTCACAAGTTTTTCTAAGCCTTTGTCGGCTGGGGCTTTAGAATATACCGACTGCACCTCTACAGAGAGATGACACCCCCACCCCCGTCAATGGGATCACCTGTTGGCCGTGGGTAGCGACCCATGATGCATAAAGACAGAATCCTGCTGGCTGAGCAGTCGATGACATATAACACTCCACTTTGGACCTAACCTAGGCTAGACGGGCGGTCGAAGAGGTCCCTCCGACCAATCGGCTTGTCTCGTCAAGCCATAGTACATATATGATTGTCCCAACCCTATTATCCTAATGGATATCCCTAAATCTTTTTATCATATATGTGCTAGAAGGCAGTGGTGGATAGCCCTGGTATGACGTCAAAATTTATCTGATGGTAAAGTTCCAATCCTGGAGGTCTGGGGGCGTAAAGTACCCCTTCACCACCATTACTCCCAGGTCCACTCTGACCCGGAATGGTGGTACCTGCTAGGGTCCCATCTATGGTTTAAATAGAAATATTGAGTTTAAAAATACGAGTTTGAAAAAAAATTGAGTTTGAAAAAACAAATTTGAATATCATCAAGAAAGAATAAAACAAAACGTCTTCCGCATAAAATAACCCAACAAGGGTTGACATGCCGTAAAATCCAATCAATCAACCTTTTGATTACTAGAATCGAGACAGTTTGTTTTTAGGTGAGAAATTGGTTATAAAGCATCGTTCATTACCCGAGGATATATGGTGGCTTACAATGGGTAAGATTGTGCTGCGTCAATCTTTCAAGTGAGAAGAGTCGGTCTGCCTTTTTTTTTTAAATCAACTTTCTAAAACTTAGAGGGTAATTCCCCCCTATCTCTCTCCCTCTCTCCCCTTTCTCTCTCTCTCTCTCTCTCCCTCTCCCTCTCCCCCTCTCTCTCTCTCCCTCTCCATCCCTCTCTATCTCTCTCTACATGTGGTCTGCCAACGGCTTTTCTAGTTCGCCTTTAGCTATGATCCTTTAATGGTTCTTGAATTTGACTTTGAGGGGGCAACTCCTTTCCCCGCTTTATAATCCACCCCTACCTACGTTTTACGAGGCAGATTGTTGGTCGGTTCTCGTGTCACGTGACCGTCAGACTCTGGTGAGCAATCCGCGAAGAGTCGTATGAACAACAACAACAACAACAACAACAACAACAACAAAATCCCGAAGTCTTTCAATTGTCCAATGAATTCTTTGCAAACACGATAGACAGTCGATGTTAATAGTTTAGTGTTCAGTCTCATTGGGGAAGAGAAACGTTTTAATTAAAAAAAAAAGAAAAAAAAAGAAAAAAGAGGGATTCTTAGAAATTTGGGTGTAGAGAGGGAACTGGTACAATTATTCTGACATAATTTCCTCTCTTGAAAATGAATAAGACGATTTTTGGTCCGATAGTCAAACGAGACAAGTCAAGTGAATCGCCGCGTATCAACTCAAGACATTTGTCGGCATTTCGTTACCTTAAAAACCGGCTTAAAATATTCACATTGAGAGAAGAAAAAAGGAAAACGAAGGCGCCAGTTGCTTAGCCCCTTTTGTCCCTTAACCAGCCCCTATCATGAAAATTTATATATTAATAGGTTTGCTTTTGACGATGTACCGGTGGGACTCCCATGGCATAGCGGATAACATGCTGGATAGCAACACCATAGTAACCGAGTTCGAACTGCAGTCGCCCTCTTACGTTAATTTCTGGATTAATACCCTTGGGAAAAGTAAGTCGTGGAAACAGCACCCCACAAGGAAACAGCTGTACGGTCACCTGCCCCCCATCTCACAAACTATCCGAGTGAGACGGACAAGGCATGCAGGACACTGCTGGAGAAGCAAGGATGAACTCATAAGCGACGTTCTCCAGTGGAAGCCAACACATGGACATGCAAGTGTGGGGCGCCCAGCGAGGACCTACATTGACCAGCTATGCGAAGATGCTGGTTGCTCCACAGAGGATCTCCCAGGTGCAATGAATGATAGGGAATTTTGGCGAGAGATTGTCATGGATACCCGTGCTGTATGTGCGATATGATGATGATGATGATGATGATGATGATGATTACTACAACTCTAAAGCCAGCAGAACAATTCACGTACCTAGGTAGTAATATCTCATCCACGGAAAGCGATGTTAATACACGTATAGGGAAGACATGGCCTGCTATAAACTGATTATCAATTATATGGAAATCAGATCTCACAAGTTAAAGCGACAGTTCTTCCAAGCCGGAGTTGTATCAGTGCTACTGTATGGCTGCACCACTAGGACCTTGACGGGGTACCTAGAGAATAAAATAGATGGGAGCTGCACAATGCTGCGTGAAATCTTGAACAAATTGTGGAAACAACTGCGCACAAGAAAGCAGCTGTACGGCCACCTGTCCCCTATCACACAAACCATCAGAGTGAGAGGAACAAGACATGCAGGACACTGCTGGACCGTCCAGCAAGGACCTACATAGACCAGCACTGTGCGGATACCCAATCAACCAACAACACACGCATGCGCATTCACTCTCATAGTGTAAAAAGTAAAGTCGTCGGGGTGGCCTAATGTCGGTATCGGCCAGACAGCGAGGGAGTCTATCTCCTTTTCACTAGCGCTAGACCAAGGAAATCATTTTTTAGCGTCTGAGGTGGAGCGCTACACCTACCATCAACTCCTTCATTTACCGCACTGTGCTACTCATACGTTGTGTAGGCGAGGACCGGTATCGAACGAGGGACCTTGTGATTCCTAGCCGAACGGTCTACCGACTGAGCTGGAGCTCTGGGGAGTGTACATTACTCCTTCGTCGCCATTACTCCACTGTGAACTGGACTAGTAATGTGTTTAAAATATTGTGTTTAAAAATTCAGTTTAAATTTTTTTTTAAAATTGAATACCCATCAAGAATGAATAAAGCCAAAAAAAATCTTCGGCTTAGAATAACCCAACATGAGTTGAGATGCCGTAAAATCCAACTAAATGACCAACAATAAATTGCAAATGCATGACAGTTATCTATCAAAAACTAATCTTTAAAAATCATTAAAAACATTTGGTATTCCACGACTTTGATAAACGCCATTTGTTTGTACATATTATTCATATAGCACATTGACCGAACGCTCTACCGACTGAGCTAAACCGGCCCTAACATTTTGGTTAAAAATTAGGAGTACATACGATATAAATGAAACAAAGTAGATTTTTATAAGAAGGTCTAATTAGGAGTTGACATAGTTGCGTTTCCTAATGGTTATGGTCAAGGTTCGAGTGTAGTTAAAGGGTAATGTATTCGAAAAGTTGATTTTAAGGCATCTAGGCTATTCGAAATTGGAGAATTGATGCTGCAAAATATCCAAAAATCTTGATCCCATATATACATATATAAAGGGCATTTGGTGATTATGTATGTATGTATGTATGTATGTATGTATGTCCGGATAAAACTATGAACGTCAAAAAATTAAATATATATATATATATATATATATATATATATTAGATATCACCAGGTCTTGCTTTTTGTGCAAAAATTGTGAAGATTTGATTTATATTCGAAGATATTTAAGAAATTAAGATATACATAGAAATAGCATTAAAATTCTACTTAAACATGTCCAGCATTTGTAAATCTCAAAGTAAACAAATCAATATACCAGGTATCTCCCGTCTACCCAGACGTTGCGGGGTAGTCACTTCTTGTTTGTTAATAAAGTAAAGATCAAGAGAGAGAAAAAAGACAAGAAAAAAGATGTAAAGAAAGATGTAAAAAAATAAATAAAAAAAGCTAGAAAGAAAGAAAGAAAGAAAGAAAGAAAGAAAGAAAGATATAGAAAGAAAGAAATTCAAAAGAAAGAAACAGACAAAAGAACAAAGAAGCGAACATAAAAAGAAAGAAAATTCTGAAAGAAAAAATTCGAAAGAAAGAAAGAAAGAAAGAATTAATTAAAAGAGAAAAGTGTGAGCAGTACTGAAACAAAAGAAAGAAAGAAAGAAACGGAGAAAGAAAGAAACGGGACAGAGAGAAAGAAAGCAAAAAGAAAAGAAAGAACCAAGCAAAAAGAAAAACAAGCGGTAAAGAAAAAAATCAGTTGTAGAAAGAAAGAAAGAAGAAAGAAAGAAAGAAAAGAAAAGAAAATGAAAAGAAAGAAAGAAAGAAAGAAAGAATTAATTAAAGAGAAAAGTGTGAGGCAGTACTGAAACAAAAAGAAAGAAAGAAGAAAACGGAGAAAGAAAGAAACGGGACAGAGAGAAAGAAAGCAAAAAGAAAAGAAAGAACCAAGCAAAAGAAAAACAAGCGGTAAGAAAGAAAAAATCAGTTGTAGAAAGAAAAGAAAGAAAGAAAGAAAGAAAGAAGAAGAGAAAAAGGAAAATAAAGAAAGAAAGAAAGAAAGAAAGAATTAATTAAAAGAGAAAAGTGTGAGCAGTACTGAAACAAAGAAAGAAAGAAAGAAACGGAGAAGAAAGAAACGGGACAGAGAGAAAGAAAGCAAAAAGAAAAGAAAGAACCAAGCAAAAAGAAAAACAAGCGGTAAGAAAGAAAAAATCAGTTGTAGAAAGAAAGAAAGAAAGAAAGAAAGAAAGAAGAAGAAAAAAGGAAAATGAAAAGAAAGAAAGAAAAAGTAAAAGCATTGGTAAAACAAAAAAGAAGAAATAATGAATAAATAAATGGAAAGAAGAAAGAAAGAAAGAAGAAAGAAAAAAGAAAGAAAGAAAGGGAAAAGAGAAAGAAAGAACGGAAAGAAAGAAAGAATGGACAGAAGGACAGAAAGAATGAAAGAAAGGAACGAAAGAAAGAAGAAGAAAAGGAAAGAAAGAAAGAAAGTAAAAATAACTAAAGACTCAAAGAAGAAAGAAAGAAAGAAAGAAAGAAAGAAAGAAAGAAAGAAAGAAAGAAGGAGAAACGTGAGAGCAGTATTGAAACAAAGAAAAAGAAAGAAGGAAAGAAACAACAAAGAAAAAGAAAAAGAAACAAAGAGAAAGTGATGGCAGTATTGAAACAAAAACAAAAAGAAAGAAAGAAAGAAAGAAAGAAAGAAAGAAAGAAAGAAAGAAAGGAAAAATAACTGAAGACACACAAAAAAAAGATTCTGTATTTGAGAAAGAGAAGGAAAATAAAGTTAAACGAAGATATAAAAAACAAAAAAAAATAACGGATAAGATGACAAAAATGTTATGGATAAAGAAAGAAAAGAATAGAAAGAAAGAAAGAAGCGAATATAGCCAAAGAGAGTGAGATTAAATACCAATGTCGCCTTAGAGTCATTTCTTTACAAGCATCTTGCAACGCCCTCTTCGCCTTCATCACTTGAGGCACCTGACCCCCAAAGACAGAGCGACGACGCACCCACGCAGCTAATCTATATATTACCGATTCCTTTTGGGGGGTTACTGTCTCTCAGAATCAGACGTCTCCTTCTTGTCGATCCCTAAAATAGTCAAGACGTACTACATCAAGCATTTTATGCCAGCACTAACGTTCAAGCCGTCACATCAAGAGACCGATATAAGGATTTAGGTACCGCCCTTCACCAGAGGTTTCCAATTAAGCTAAATAAATAAAACTTGGGACACACACATACAGAGAGTGTGTGAGAAAGAGAGAGAGAGAGAGAGAGAGAAAGATATATATATATATATATATATATATATATATATATATATATGGGTAATTTTCACCTTTAGTTGGCTAAATTCCTAGCATAAAATTGTGCGTGCACATTATCTGAAATGAACTTAATTGTTATTAAGAACACATTTTATGATATTTTTGTGTTAAAGCATGCAGTTGTATTGTTTTCGAAAAGTTTCTAAGATTTGTTTATTTCACACGGAGACTTTCAAATTAGATACCGGATTGTTTCAAAGTGAAAGTCAAGGTAGGTTACTCTAATCGCCTTATTTGCTAAGAATTTAGCCAACTAAAGGTTAAAATTACCTATATATGTATATTATATATACTAGCAAATATATGTACCCTCCGGGTGCAAGTACTTAAGTTTTAATGTAATAAAATATCATATTAAATTAGAAAGACTAACGAAATAAGAATGAAAAAAAAAAGAATTGAAACAGAGGGGGCTATAATAAAAAAAATAGAACAACTGAAACTTACTCTTCTATCCCTTCCGTCTTTCATTAATAAATTTTTCTAATTCAACTATTTAGTTAAAATAGGAAGTAAAGAATAAAATTACAGTTATTTCTTCTTGTAAATAATTTTCTTTAAAGATTTATCTCCGGGATTTTTGCTCATATTCATTAAGATAAAACCAAACAATTAGAAACCAATAATACTAAGCACATATTTATTAAAATCAAATTTTAAATATCAATATGCAAATAAGCCTCCCCGTTCATACTGTATGCCGCTATTTTGTTGTATATATAAATACAATCACATGTTATTAGTACGTAGATATGGTCAACAGTATTAATAATGTAAAACAATTTTATTAATAATTGAAGGTTTAAAAGAATGAAACCATGGATAATTTGACGTAAATAATTAAGGGAATTGTGACTTGAGTAGTGATATAGTTTCGGTTACAGACAGAAAAACACACAATCTCCATTATAATAAGATATTATATATATATTTATATTATATAAATGTATATTATATATATATATTATATATATATATATATATATATATATAAAAGTAAAAATATACAATTGACTGGTATGCTGGGGATAATTCTATTTGGGATCGTCAATATCTCCTGTACATTCACAATGCATGCTCATGTTGATGCACACTTATAGATTATTCAAAGAGAGTAAAGTTTAGTAAATTTGACAGAGTGGCATAGTCTTGGCATCAGCCGGACAGTGAAGGAGTATATCCCATTTTTGCTTGCGCTAGAGAAGAGAGATTGTTTTTGTCTGGGTAAAGCGCCACACCTACCGTCATCTCCGCACAAATCAGGTTGCCAAATCTATGTTACTCATTACTCGGGAACCAGTACCGAACCAGAAACATTGCGTTTCCTTGGCGGGTACTCTACCAACTGAGATATATATATATATATATATATAGGGTCATCCACAGACACGTGTTTCGACTTATCAAGTCTCCTCAATGTGGCTAGACATTTTGTAAGCTACCTACAGCCGGAATTGAAATCCGATCGGTTGGGTGTCAGTCCGGCACCGTAACCATTAGGCTGTCTTCACTTACAGAATGGGAAGGGGATTTTAACTGTTTTAATACACACATCGCTTTGCGTGTAAAGGCCGTCACAAAGTGCTCCATTCCTTAGAAGAGTATATATATATATATATATATATATATATATATATATAAGTCATCCACAGACACGTGTTTCGTCATATCATGCCTCTTCAGTGTGGCTAGACACAACTATCCTTAGGTAGGGTTCGAACTCAGACTGACCGCATGGTGGTAGTCCGATATCTTATCCCCTCGCCCACTGACAGCTGATGCGGGGACTGTTTAAGAGAGTATCACGCATGAGAAAAAGAATATTGATTATTATATATATATATATATATATATATATATATATATATATATATATATAATCTTGTTAAACATCGCCGAAATACACTAAAGGAAGTCATTAGTGATGTTATTTCAGTATCCTTACAGTTTTATATTTGTTCAACCGGTAATCCTAACATGTTATGAGGCCGCCTCCTTTCCAGATTCGCCCTGTGTATTTTACAAATAGTTAATGAATTCTTATGTATTGGCCCAGGGATACACAACAGCCAAGCAAAGACTTGTATAAAACATGAGATTGACGAAAAGATAAAACTTAACTCAATAAAAATAAAAATAATATATATATATATATATATATATATATATATGAGAGAGAGAGAGAGAGAGAGAGAGAGAGAGAGAGAGAGAGAGAGAGAACGAGGGAGGAGCGAAAGAGTCCCAAATTGATATTTGATATTGGTGGTTGCAATTTATACGTAGTTAGATTGCCCATAACGTTTTTGACCACAGTCATGTATATTACTCCTGAAAAAGGCCGAAGGATGCACAAGCCATGTCAGCTGAGGCGTTAGAATACACCGAATGCACCTCTGCAGAGAGGTAAGACACCCTCCAATGGAGCTACCAGTTGGCCGTGGGTGGTGACCCGTGCTGCTTAAGGACAATATCCTAATGGCTGAGTTGTCCATAACAGAGAGCACTCCATTTTGGCCACTATTTGGGCTAGACGAACGGTCAAAGATAACCCTCTCTAATCTGCTGGTCACATCAAGCCCTAGCATCTATATGATTGTCCCAACCCCATTGCCCTTATAGCAACCCCAACCCTTTTTATCATATATGTGCTGTGACTGAGCCTCAGTTTCTTGTTTATGACGTTAAACTCTATCTGATGGCGAACCAATTCTGAAGCTTTGGGAAACGTAGAGTACCTCTTCATCACCATTACTCCCAGGTCTACTCTGACCCGGAATGGTTGTATATGTCAATATATGCTATCTATGGGTTAAATAGAAAAAATGTTTTTTTTTTAATTGAGTTTTAAAAAATTGTGTATCCATCAAGAATGAATAAAACAAAACTTCGGCATAAAATAACCCAGCAAGGATTGACGTACCGTAAAATCAACCAACCAACCACCTTGATGTGACCAGGTGATCGATCAGAAGGGGCCTCTCCGACCGACCGCCTAGCTTATTTTGTGGAAATGATTTATTGATTTTTTTATATATTTGTTGGGATTATTTTAATATAAGATGTGCTCGAAATACCCACCTCTATTTATAGACTGACCAAGGTCACGTGATTGACTCTTCTAACCAATCACTGGCAGTACTACTGGCCTGATAAGATACTTACCCCCCCCCCATATTGGTCATAACTCAAATTGCACCATTTGAGGACGCACATAGGATTGCCGGGATCTTTACCAATACTCACGAAGGACTTATACGATTGCCAGTAACTGAGGACACTTTAGTAACCAAAGGATTCACATTGTTGACTGACCGTTTATCAAGGATTCCACCAGAGAAGCACTTCTGCTATAAGGCCAAGCAATGGCCCTTAAACACTTAACAAAATGTCCTATAGCAATAGTAACCAAAGGATTCACATAGTTGACTGACTCTATATCAAGGATTCTACCAGAGAAGCGCTTCTGCTATAAGGCCAAGCAATGGCCCTTAAAAACTTAACAATATCTTTGTGAGGTATAATGTTTCTATGCTGTTCTGAGTAATATTTCTTTTACACCAGTTTTCCTCTTTATTCATATCTCTAAATAGCCTCCCAAGATGTAGTTCCAAAATTTGATTGGTTAAGAAAGGGGTCATGTTAAATTTTATTTATTTATATATTTTATCTTCTGACCTATTCAAGTCTACTTGTCATGAAACTCCAGAAGTAGACATTTCCGGTCGTCTCCCAAAACTCTTTATTTAATTTTATGAAAATTAAATCAATATGAAATATCAGAATTAAAAGAGTCCTGGACTCTTGGGGAGACATGTTGTCAACAAGACTTCATTGAAAAACCACAAGTCAAAACAGGTGAGAAAATCTTGCAAATAATAGTAACGATCTGTATATTAATACTCGTGTTCCTTAAAAGTACAACCGTTATCATCTTGCAACGTCCTCTAATTAAAATTGAAACCGTCCAAATTGTCCAAGATAAAATGCAAAAATGTAAATCTTGATTATCTGGTGTTGCTTATCCGCCGAATTTTTATTTCTTATGTGTGTCTATACCTCAGCTAAATAATGCTAATGTTTTTATTATATAAAGAATAAATTGAAGAAAAATTACATACTACACAGAAGAATATAAGAAAGAAAGAAAGAGATTAGGGGAAATATATAGAGAGGGGGTGAGCGCGTGGAAGCGATGAGGCTAATCTGTTTCAATCGAACATAATGAAAAAAAGGAAAGAAAAAAGTGAGAGAGAGTGTTAAATCAAGATTATTATATTTCTTTACATATTGAACTATTTAGCAATAGCTCTTAAGTAACAATATCAAACGTTGCAATAATTAAATTATCATACTGTGGTATATCCACAGGTTCTTCTAATAATTCATAATTTTATAAGGATATAAGAAGATTCAAAATTGGCTAGGATTTCCTCGAGGATTATTTTATACCTTAAGGTTATGTAATCGCGTACATTGTACGTTTATATTTATATTTACATTTTTGATATAGTTTTCTTACACGTATCTAATAATAATCTCTCAAATAATAATAATAATTCTTACACAATTGTATGGTTTCAGGCAACCACTTTTATTTAACAATAATTATTTGTATGCAGTTATATGGTTGAAAGTAACAAATAATAATAATCCCTTGTAAACAATTATAGTTTCTAGTAAATATTCTTAATATTGATAATTTACAGAGTTATATGGTATCAATTATTCCTTTCTAATATTTATAATTTTCTAACAGATCTATTTGATCTAGAAATGGAAAAACAGGTACGACCACTCCGGGTGAGAGTAGACGTGGGTGTAATAGCAATGGAGGAGGTACTACACGCACCCCAGAGCTGCAGAACTGGAAACTCATTACTGGATGCAGTTTAGTGGCATACTCGGAACATCCCTTTTTGAGGGGATGACTCCTTTGTAGGGGATACACTCAACATTCTAAGTCCAATAGGGTAGAGTTGGTAGAAAATACGGACCTTGTGGATATGAATAAAAACAGTTATCAGTTTGTGCAAGTTTAATTGTGTCTTTGTATTTGAAATATAGAAAGCTGTAGCTATTGTTTTACTTAATTTAAACACAAGGTTTCTGGGTATGATGTTAAACTGACTCTAGTGAGGAAGTTCCAATTATGGAGCTTCATATGAATAAAAAATGAAATCTTGTGGACCATCCAAATATATAAAAAATGAAATCTTATGGACCACATATATAAAAATGAAATCTTGTGGACCATCCACATATATAAAAATGAAATCTTGTGGACCACCCACACATATAAAAATGAAATCTTGTGGACCACCCACATATGTAAAAATGAAATCTTGTGGACCACCCACATATATAAAAGTGAAATATTGTGGACCACCCACATATATAAAAGTGAAATATTGTTGATCACCCGCATATATAAAAATGGAATCTTGTGGACCACCCACATATATAAAAATAAAATCTAGTGGAACCCCACTAATATATAAAAATGAAATCTTCTGGACTACCTTATAAATAAAAATGAAATCTTGTGGACACTCCATATAACTAAAAATAAAATCCAGTAGACCACCATATAAATAAAAACAAATGTATCAAAAATATTCCGTGAAAATCACTTCCAATAATTGCGTGTCCTTGGTATGACGTAACTCTATCTAATGGTGAAGTTCCAATGGTGGAGCTCTGGGAAGTGTGAAGTACCCATTTATCGCCATTACTTCCAGGTACACTCTGACCCAGAGTGATAATATCTGTCAGGGCCCATCTAGATAAAAGATAAGTTTTTAAAAGATATGTTTTTTAAAAATTGAGTTTAAAATATTGAATACCCAACAAGCATGAATAAAACAAAACGTTTTCAGCATGAAATAACCAAAGGGTTGACATGGTGTAAAATCCAACCAACCAACCAACCGATCTAAACATGAGATAAAAAAATTTAAATAAGATAAATCATGGAAAGAAAAGATACCACTTGATAGAAAAATAACTAGGAAACATGTATGGTGCAATTGTAGTGTTGTGGATTAGATTCTTTGGATAAGTGTTGGAGTTTTTTGGTATATAAGGCGTGCATCAATGGGTCACTTCTATTTATAGACTCGCCTATAAGCACGTGACCTGGGAAAGATTCCTATTGTCCAATCACTGGCAGTGCTGCTGCTGCTGTTGTTGTATTTATACTAGCTGATTCTTAACCTTAGCTCATTGCCACCTGGACATCTTGGACGTCGGAATGTGGTATTGTATCGCGGGTCTTATTCACTTACTAAAGGAAACAGTACCACAGGACTTATTGACTTACTTACTTATTTACTACATCTGGAACCAATAATGGCGGCCAGATACTCAACAATAAGTGTTATTTATATTATCTGACCATGTTCACATACCCATTTAAAATTTCAGGATGGACCTCGAATTTAAGCAAAGACCAAACCTCAACTTCTGTATTAAACTTGAGAAAGGAAACCCTTTTAAAACATATAAAACGTTGTAATAATTATCATAGTGTGGTATATCCACAGTTCGTGCAAGTTATTCTGTTTTTCGGACTGTTTCCCTCCTGTCTGATGTTATATACAAAACGTGTTTAATAATGTACCCTCAGCCTTCTTCAGGTGTTTCTTGTCGAATTCGGTAACCTTGTCGACCTCAGGAGGCTTCATGTCATAATCGGGTAGCTTAACGGCAATTCGAACCAAACCAATTATTTAATGTATTGGGGTAGACTGTTTTTATTCCGTTAACCATGACCGGGTACAGATGTTGAGCTATGTTAAGTATTCTATGTTATTATCGCCTGTAGCCAGGATTGAACCTGCAACTTTCAAATCATTGTCACTTAGAACTGTATTAACTCAACCGTTATATTCAACTTGACAAATTATGAAGCCGAATCTCAAAATTTCAGGATGGACCTCGAATTTGAGCAAAGGCCAAACATCAAATTCTGTATTAAACTTGAGAAAAGAAAACCCTTTACAGGGGCTCTAAGTTGAAGTGCCGGACATGTATACTAAAACAGAGGCGGTTCTTTTAAACAAGATTTGTGATATTATAAAAAAATAACTATTTACTTAAGCATATCATTTAGTATATTGATGTAGATATAATACAAATGATTTATTCATATATGTTATTATGATGGAGATTAGGTATCTATCTGTCTGTAACCAAAACTACGTCACTACCTACGTCCATCCAACCGACAGGGTCATAATCTCACGAATTGCGTAAGTTTACCAATGAGTATCTAATTGATAGTCAAAATCCTTGATAGAATAAATCTTATTTATTAACTAAGTCTTTATGAAAATCTGAGTTAGACTTGCCTCAAAACAGTCCATGTTATTAGTGCATTTAAAATTCTGCAATGTGTCATATCGATAAGCAATAAAGGTTTGCATAATATATGGTGTGATTAATTTGCATACTGGTTTAAACAAAATCGGGTTTAATAAATAATCACTTGGTTTCATTGATCTCTAATATTATTTTCTTATTCTTCAATATATCAAAATC
Source organism: Doryteuthis pealeii (assembly GCA_023376005.1). Classification (NCBI taxonomy): domain Eukaryota; kingdom Metazoa; phylum Mollusca; class Cephalopoda; order Myopsida; family Loliginidae; genus Doryteuthis; species Doryteuthis pealeii. The sequence continues at coordinate 114,533,788 of CM042144.1, forward strand.
AATCCTATGAATAATTTTATATAGAAACAATTAGAATATAATTAGAATAAGTTTTATATGTGTTCTCATTTAATTTCGTTAGTATTTCTAATTTAATGTATTTCTATATTTCATTAGATTAAAACTTAAATAATTACGCCAGCAGAGCGCATATTCTTGTTAGTCTAGATAATGGATTAAAATAATTCATAATAAATTATTACAATTTTCTTTAAATGCTGATCATCATGTCATTTTTTCTCTCTATTTTATTGATACATTGTTATGTAGTAAAACATTCATTTAACCGTGGCATATGGAAAGCTGATAGATTGCAAAGGAGCTATCAGAATAATAATTAGAATAGTTTTATCTATTTTGTTATTGTCTAAAAGAACTACAATGGTTAAATTACAAAAATATCAAACGAACGGGTACTCGCCAGTTTAGCCCAGTCGGTAGAGTATCCGGAAAAGTTAAAAATGTCTATACAATGGATTTATGATAAGTTGCTCTTTACAAGTTCATTATATATATATATATATATATATATATATATATATATATATATATATATATATATATATATATGTATGTATGTATGTATATAATATATAAGCAATCGGACAATACACACACATACATATATATATATATATTTAGGTAGGAAGCGCGTGGTGTAATGGTTAAAGTCATGGGAAATGGACTCGTCGCCCCGAGTTCAAATCCTGAACGTGGTAATTGCATTTCACTTAGCGCTAATACCCTTGGGAAAGGTATGAATCCTACTCTCCCTCCAGCTATGGGTAAATAGCAGGGCAGACTGGGTTCTTTAACCATGGCTAGGTAACCAGTCTAGGAGAAGGAAAACTCTGAATTCAAACCTGTTGAACTCCGCTTAAGAAATTGACCTTGTGTCGTATCCTACTCGTGCGGAGGAGTTGGTAAAATATATATATATATATATTTATATATACATAACAGCACTCGGACACTATACACACACACACACACACACACACACACATATATATATATTATATATAATAATATATAATAGCACACGGACACTATACACACACAGACACACACACATATATATGTAAATATATATATATATATATATCAGCACTCAGACACTATATATATATTATATATATTATATATATATATATATATATATATATATATTATAATGGGAGTAAATATGTTCCGAAAATGGGATGAATTTAATTATCGATGTTTAAAACATTTCGGTTACATTGAACCTTCATCAGGATGTCTCTTGGGGTGAAGAAAATGATTTTCATCTCCTGTCACATATAAAAAACATCCATCATTTTCTTCACCCCAAGAGACATCCTGATGAAGGTTCAATGTAACCGAAATGTTTTAAACATCGATAATTAAATTCATCCATTTTCGGAACACTTGTTTTTTTTCAAATTTTCTTTATATTATATATATATATATATATATATATTATATATATATATATATATATAGTATCTGAGTGCTGTTTTAGCATTTCCGTTCCAATGGCATTATTATTTTTCCCAAGAGTGTTTGATATATCATAAACATAGACGTATTATAATTGTAGAAAAAGATGGGTCTATCACGGTTTCGATCTTAACGATCTTGTCAGGACTTTGTCAATCTTGAGAATAGATACCTTTCCAAGTGTACTAAAACTATGTGAAATGCAGACTCGTCCAGGAATTGAACTCAGTTCACCGAGTCCATTTTCTACGACGATAACCATTACACAACAAACACTTTCTTATATTTGGTTTTAGAAGAGCATTATCTTTTTATTAAAAAAAACTAGCAAATATATGCACCCTCCGGCTGCAAGTATTTAAGTTTTAATGTAATGAAATATCGTATTAAATTAGAAAGTCTAATAAGAAGGCAGATAAAAAGATATGTAACAGAGTGGGGGTATAATAGAAAAATAGAAATGAAACTTACTCTTCCATCACTCCCGTCTTTCAATGCTGAATTTTACTTGTTTAACTATTTAGTTAAATTAGGAAATAAAGAATAAAATGACAGTTATTTTTTTTTGTTAATGGATTTCATTTAAGATTCATTGAAGAGATTTTTGCTTATATTCATTAAAATAAAACCAAACAATTAGAAATCAATAATACTAAGCACATATTTAATAAAATCACATTTTTAATATCAATATGCAAATTAGCCTTCCCATTCACACTGTAAACCGCTATTTTGTTATATATAAATACAATTGCCTGTTATTTGTATGTAGATATGGACAACACTAATAAAAAGGTGAAGCAATTTTATTAATAATTGAGGTTTAAATATAAATAAAATCATGGAGAATGTGATGTAAATAACGAAGGGAATTGTGACTTGAGTAGTAATATAGTTTCGGTTACAGACAGAAAAACACACAATCTCCATTATAATAAGATGTAAGGGTTGTACTAATTTAAGAGTGATACTATGAATAATACCTAAGGATGTGGATTTTGATTGGATAATTTTTCAGTAGAAATAGTACAATCCTGGCATGTTTTGCAAAAAGAAAGTTTTTCTTTTTTTTTAACTTTTCTCATTTATTTTTTTTTTTTTCTGAAAAATTGACACTCAGAGGATTGATTAATATCAGTGTCAATCCCCTTATCTAGTTTGATGTAAAGATAAAGAGAAAGTTTTTTTTGTCGCTAGTAAGCATCTATCTATATATTAATACTCGCGCTCTTTAATTGAACGACCGTTATCATCTGGCAACACCCTCTGGTTAAAAATGAGACTGTTCAAATCGTCAAAGATGAAATGCAAAAATGTAAATCCTGATTATCTTGTGTTGCTAATCAGCCGAATTTTTATTTCTTATGAGTGTATAATGGTAAATAAATGTTTCTTGTGTTTATTCTTGTGTTTTTGTATTTTGTATAATGGTAAATAAATGTTTATTGTGTTTATTTTGTGTCTTTTGTATTTTGTATAATGGTAAATAAATGTTTCTTGTATTTATTTTGTATCTTTTGTATTTTGTATAATGGTAAATAAATGTTTATTGTGTTTATTTTTGTGTCTTTTGTATTTTGTATAATGGTAAATAAATGTTTCTTGTGTTTATTTTTGTGTCTTTTGTATTTTGTATAATGGTAAATAAATGTTTATTGTGTTTATTTTTGTGTCTTTTGTATTTTGTATAATGGTAAATAAATGTTTCTTGTGTTTATTCTTGTGTCTTTTGTATTTTGTATAATGGTAAATAAATGTTTCTTGTGTTTATTCTTGTGTCTTTTGTATTTTGTATAATGGTAAATAAATGTTTATTGTGTTTATTTTTGTGTCATTTGTATTTTGTATAATGGTAAATAATGTTTATTGTGTTTATTTTTGTGTCTTTTGTATTTTGTATAATGGTAAATAAATGTTTCTGGTATTTATTTTTGTGTCTTTTGTATTTTGTATAATGGTAAATAAATGTTTATTGTGTTTATTTTTGTGTCTTTGTATTTTGTATAATGGTAAATAAATGTTTATTGTATGGTAAATAAATGTTTCTTGTGTTTAGTTTTGTCTCTTTTGTATTTTGTATAATGGTAATAAATGTTTCTTGTACTTATTTTGTGTCTTTTATTTTGTATAATGGTAAATAAATGTTTCTTGTTTTTTAGTTTTGTCTCTTTTGTATTTTGTATATTGTTTATTGATAAATGAATATGCTTGTTGTCTTTTTAATAAATATGTTTGCTTTCTTCATTTCTTGTGTAGTCACTGTATTGTATTGAATAAAATGGTTGTGAGACCCTCGCTCGTCATTCCCATATTTATAAAAACGTTTTGTTACCCATGGGGTAGAATAACATATCTAATGATATAGATTTTGGTTGTCTAGTTTTACACAAGAAATAGTAAAATACTGATATCCTTGGATTCAAAGAAAATTGTTTTTTTTTTTATAAACCAAACCAAATCAAGTATAAATAGTTATGATTACCGTCAAATATTTACAAAATGAATCAAAATTTTGGAATTAAATAATCCATAAGGAGTTGATATGCCGTTAAACAAAACAATCCAACAATGTAAATAGTTAGGCTTACAATGAAACATTTACAAATTAATCAGGTTTTGGCGTTAAATAAACAATGAGTTGATATGGCCTTAAACAAACCAAAACCAATCGTAAATAGTTCTGATTACAATATTTACAAATAAATCAGATTTTGGCATTAAATAACCCATAAGGAGTCGATATGTCGTTAAATAAACAAAAACAAGGTAATTAACACCAGGAGAGCTGGTTATTGTTTGCATAAGATTGGGAAAATCCAAAATAAAGATTCAAAAATCCCAATTGACCCAAATATCAAAAACAAAAACCTATAGACCCAAATATTTAATAAACCCAAATCCTATTGACCCAAAGATTTAAGAAAAACAAACCCTATTGACCCAAACATTAAAAAATCTATAGACCCCAAAATTCAAAAAACCTATTGACACAAAGTTTGAAATGAACCTATTGACCCAACGAATAAAAAATAACTGACCCAAAGAAAAAAACCTATTAACCGAAAGACTTAAAAACCTATTGACCCAAAGATTTAAAAACTATTGAAAAAACCTATTGACCCAAAGTTAAAAACCTATTGACCAAAGAAAAACCTATTGACCCAAGATTAAAAACATATTGACCCAAAGACTTAAAAACCTATTGACCCAAAGATTAAAAAACCATTGACCCAAAGATTTAAAACCTATTGACCCAAAGATTAAAAACCCTTGACCCAAAGATTTAAAACCTATTGCCCCAAAAATTAAAAAACCCATTGACCCAAAGATTTAAAACCTATTGCCCCAAAAATTAAAAAACCCATTGACCCAAAGATTTAAAACCTATTGACCGAAAGACTTAAAAACCTATTGACCCAAAGATTGAAAAACCATTGATCCAAAGATTCAAGAAACCTATTTACCCAAAGATTCAAAGATTGATCGAAATGGTTTTGTGAATCAGGTGTCCATGAAATTATTATAATCATAAAACGTCTTTGTTAAACCAAACCATTAACACCGGGTGGACTGTTAATTGCTTGTAGAAATATGGCAAAAGCGAAACTAATAAAAAAAAGTTTTGAAAATACCTTATTGAGTTAAAGATTTAAAAGGCCTACTAACCTGAATTGCTCGAAATGCTTTTGTGTATGAAGTGTCCATGAAATTCTTTTCACTTGATGAGAATTATTATCAAGATCAAATAGAATGAAAGTGAATTCTCTGTCGAAAAGAAAGAAATACTTATGTGAACATTTCCACTTTTGAATACAATGGAAACAACAAAACTTATGAACAGATGGAACGCCACATGACCGAATTTCTTTATTTCTTCATTTTATTTTTTTTTTTCATTCAAATTATTTCAATTTTCACGTCAATTGAATGTGAAAATCGTTTTTATTTGTAAGTACATAATCAATAGCAAAAAAAAAAAACATGATTCAAAGACACACACCTGCGCGTTAATCACATCGACTGAATAATATTCGCAGCAAAATTTAGGTCATTCCTCCAATAACTATGTCAGGTTACAAACATACTGATGCAACTCGTATATATATATATATATATATATATATATTATATATATATATATATATATATATATGGGAGTAAATATGGAAATAAATCCGACAATATTAAGAAATTTGAAAAAACAAGTGTTCCAAAAATAAGATGAATTTATTTATCGATGCTTAAACGTTTCGGTTTCTTTAAACCTTCATCAGGATGTATTATGGGGTGAAGAAATTGATAAATGTTTTATAGATGACAGGAGATAAAAAAAAATCTTTATAAAAGTTTTTTTGTCGTGTAACTGTATTTGTTCAGCGTTATATTTTTGAATATTTTATATTCAAAAATATAACACTGAACAAATACAGTTACACAAAAAAAAAATTTTTATAAAGATTTTTTTATCTCCTGTCATCTATAAAACATTTATCAATTTCTTCACCCCATAATACATCCTGATGAAGGTTAAAGAAACCGAAACGTTTAAGCATCGATAAATAAATTCATCTATTTTTGGAACACTTATTTTTTCAAATTTCTTAATATATATATATATATATATATATATATATATATATATATATATATATATATATAAGCTTACACTTTTTCAATGAAAGAAAATATGCTCAATAGACTCGTCCAAATCACCGCATTCTGGTTAAATCATCTGTCCCCTCTTGCTGACCTAGAAGGCATCACAGGTCAGAGGAACAAATACCCCTCATATTATAAGTGGAGGATGGTTCATATGAAAATTAGCCACTGTAAAGAGTTCTAGAAATTTATTGATTTTTGTTTAATTATTGAATTATATCACTTAATTCAGTAAAAGAAAACAAAAACCTTTTGTACCATTCTTAATCATTAACATATTAAGGTGTGTGTAATATTTCAATGCGGAATAACATCTCTTTTCTAAGTTATAAGACGGCACGCACGAATGTATAACCACACTGATGAGAGGTGATAACTCGAAACACGTGTCTGTGAATTACTTATTTATTATATATATACTCCCACTTTGGTCGAGTACTTTAAATAGGGATTTAATTGTAAAATTCTCCGTTCTGGCGTGTAGCTAACCCTCGCTTTGTTTACAAATGTTTGATGACTCTAGTGAATTCATTTCCGCTTAGAAAAGTAGCAATTAAATATTCTCCTATATTTGACAGCTGCCTCTGGCCGCACGGGTAAGAGTTCATTCGAGTCTCAAACCCGACCAGAAGTAGCTGTTAATGTATAACCATACTGATGAGAGGTGATACCTCAAAACACGTGTCTGTGGATTTCTTATTTATTATATATATATATATATATATATATATATATATATATATATATACTAAAATTGTGAACTTTCTGGGTGTTAATTTCAATTAAACATAATGCAGACCCCGTATATGTTAACCCCGGGTCTAACCACCCGCCCCTAATAATTAAGAAAATCCCAGATTTTGTAGAATACAGAATTAGTAAAATTTGTTCGAACCAGCAAATTTTCGATAGCGTTAGCAATATTTATGATAAAGCACTATATGATAACGGCCGGGATAGCTCAGTCGGTAGAGCGTTCGGCTAGAAACCACAAGGTTCCTAGTTCGATACCGGTCCTCGCCGACTCAGCGTATGAGTAGCACATGGATCTGTGCGGTAAAGTAAGGAGCTGATGGTAGGTGTGGCGCTCCACCTCAGATGCTAAAGAAAAACAATCTCCTTGGTCTAGCGCTATTGAAAAGGGGATAGACTCCCTCGCTGATTGGCTGATACCGACTTTAGGCCGCCCCGTTGACTTTACTTTACTTTTTACACTAAAGATAAAATTAAATCTACCAAAGGGCAAAAGAACGAAAAACTAAATAGAAGAAGAAAAAACAGAAAAAGAAGGATTTTGTGGCATAACCCACCATTCAACCTACAGGTGATAACGAAAATAGGTAAGATATTTCTAAATTTAATCAACAAACATTTCCCAGTTAAATACACTCTACACAAAATCTTTAATAAGAAAAACTTAAAGATCAGTTTCTTCTGTAAGGATAATATAAAAACAGGATAATTAAATAACATAATAATAAAAAAAATCACACAAATGATAGAAATAAAGGAAAATCAGAAAAACTGCAATTGCCGAAACCCGGGTATGTGCCCGGTAAAAGGAAAGTGTTTGACAAAAGTTGTAATATACTTTGCATCGATAACGTCTACACAGAAACCAGACCGAATTAAATTTGACGTGGGTTGTACAAAATTAGAATTTAAAACTGGATTTGAAATCCATAAACTCTCATTTTCAAATATTAAACTAAAAAATGTAACAACCGTAGCTAGTTATGTTTGGAATTTAAAGAATCAAAATATTACACCAATTATTAAATGGGAAATATTAAAGAGATCTAATATTTGCTGAGGTTTGACTGATCCATGTTTCTTGTGTTTACAACTAAGCAATAATTAGATTCCCAGATAACAAAATTTATTAAATGAAAAAGATGAATTTCTGGGGAAATGCTTCTATAAATTACATAATTCATTAGTATTATTAAGATTGATATCTCTATTAATAATGGAGATTCGCTTCCGGTGTTTGTCTGTAACAAAAACTACGTCACTGCTTACGTCACATTACCCAAAATCGTCATAACATAGAATAAATACACTCAAAATTTGAACATGCAGCATTAGACAGTCCTCATTGTTTTTTAAAACAAGTTTTAATAAATACATGACTAGTATTATATATCTATATATAGTTTGTTTTATTCTAATACATATTTAAAGTTTACATTTCAAATTGTTTTATTTTTAATCCTTTAGTGAATTTGATGATTTTACTTACTTAGAGTACAAACTCGCTGACATTGAATTTTTTACTCCCACCCCTCAGGCAATATGTTCCAAAAATCTATTTTTACATTGCCCGGAGGGTGTTTTTTATTTTGCAAGTAGATATAATATAAGATATATATTAATTATTATTAAAAAAACTCTACAACCACAACTAAATAGATTTGCCAGAAGAATTTAAGCCCACTAGTATACACAAATAAGATATAAACAAAATGAATAAAGGAATAAAGGGGTGGGAGCTGAAGATGACAGATGGAATTACAAATTACCTTTGCCCGATCAGCGTATGGAAAACTAATCTTTAATTTCAAAGGGGAACAGTTTAAAGTTCATACTAATTAAAAGACAGAGACAGAAATAAGAATAATTCTAAATTAGATAAGTACATATAAAATGTAGCTTCCTATAATGTTTAGTTCTCCTGGGAAGGTGTACTTGACACCGAAACCGTGGTAGAGAGAGAGAAAAACCTTTTTCTACAACTATATATATCAACAGTTACAATCACAGATCAAGACTTTATTCTTGATCAAGATTTTACCCATAGATTGATCGAAATGGTTTTGTGAATCAGGTGTCCATGAAATTATTATAATCATAAACGTCTTTGTTAAACCAAACCATTAACACCGGGTGGACTGTTAATTGCTTGTAGAAATATGGCAAAAGCGAACTAATAAAAAAAAAGTTTTGAAAATACCTTATTGAGTTAAAGATTTAAAAGGCCTACTAACTGAATTGCTCGAAAATGCTTTTGTGTATGAAGTGTCCATGAATTCTTTTCACTTGATGAGAATTATTATCAAGATCAAATAGAATGAAAGTGAATTCTCTGTCGAAAGAAAGAAATACTTATGTGAACATTTCCACTTTTCGAATACAATGGAAACAACAAAACTTATGAACAGATGGAACGCCACATGACGAATTTCTTTTTTCTTCATTTATTTTTTTTTCATTCAAATTATTTCCAATTTTCACGTCAATTGAATGTGAAAATCGTTTATTTGTAAGTACATAATCAATAGCAAAAAAAAAAAAATGATTCAAAGACAACACCTGCGCGTTAATCACATCGACTGATAATATTCGCAGCAAAATTTAGGTCATTCCTCACAATAACTATGTCAGGTTACAAACATACTGATGCAACTCGTATATATATATAATATATAATTATTATATTATATATATATATATATATATAAATGGGGAGTAAATATGGAAATAAATCCGACAATATTAAGAAATTTGAAAAAACAAGTGTTCAAAAATAAGATGAATTTATTTATCGATGCTTAAACGTTTCGGTTTCTTTAAACCTCATCAGGATGTATTATGGGGTGAAGAAATTGATAAATGTTTTATAGATGACAGGAGATAAAAAAAAATCTTTATAAAAGTTTTTTTGTTCGTGTAACTGTATTTGTTCAGCGTTATATTTTTGAATATTATATTCAAAAATATAACACTGAACAAATACAGTTACCAAAAAAAAAATTTATTATAAAGATTTTTTATCTCTGTCATCTATAAACATTTATCAATTTCTTCACCCATAATACATCCTGATGAAGGTTAAAGAAACCGAAACGTTTAAGCATCGATAAATAAATTCATCTTATTTTGGAACACTTATTTTTTCAATTTCTTAATATATATATATATATATATATATATAATATATATATATATATATATATATATATATAAGCTTAACTTTTCAATGAAAGAAATATGCTCAATAGACTGTCCAAATCACCGCATTCTGGTTAAATCATCTGTCCCTCTTGCTGACCTAGAAGACAATCACAGGTCAGAGGAACAAATACCCCTCATATTATAGTGGGGATGGTTCCATATGAAATTAGCCACTGTAAAGAGTTCTAGAAATTTAATTGATTTTTGTTTAATTATTGAATTATATACTTAATCAGTAAAGAAAACAAAACCTTTTGTACATCTTAATCATTAAATATTAAGGTGTGTGTAATATTTCAACAATGGTAAATAAATGTTCTTGTATTTATTCTTGTGTCTTTTGTATTTGTATATTGTAAATAAATGTTTCCTGTGTTATTTTTGTGTCTTTCGTATTTGTATAATGGTAAATAAATGTTTCTTGTATTTATTTTTGTCTCTTTTGTATTTGTATAATGGTAAATAAATGTTTCTTGCATTTATTTTGTCTTCTTTTGTATTTTTGTATAATGGTAAATAAATGTTTCTTGTATTTATTTTTGTCTCTTTTGTATTTTGTATAATGGTAATAAATGTTTTTGTATTTATTCTTGTCTCTTTTTGTATAATGGTAAATAAATGTTTCTTGTATTTATTTTTTGTCTCTTTTGTTTTTTGTATAATGGAAATAATGTTTCTTGTATTTATTCTTGTGTCTTTTTGTATTTGTAATAATGGTAAATAAATGTTTCTTGTGTTTAATTTTTGTGTCTTTAATATTTTGTATAATGGTAAATAAATGTTTCCTGTTTTATTTTTGTGTCTTTTGTATTTTGTATAATGGTAAATAAATGTTTTCTTGTATTTATTCTTGTCTCTTTTGTATTTTGTATAATGGTAAATAAATGTTTCTTGTGTTTAGTTTTGTCTCTTTTGTATTTTGTATAATGGTAAATAAATGTTTCTTGTATTTATTTTTTGTGTCTTTTATATTTTGTATAATGGTAAATAAATGTTTCTTGTATTTTATTTTTGTCTCTTTGTATTTTGTATAATGGTAAATAAATGTTTCTTGCATTATTTTTGTCTCTTTGTATTTTGTATAATGGTAAATAAATGTTTATTGTGTTTAGTTTTGTCTCTTTTGTATTTTGTATAATGGTAAATAAATGTTTCTTGTGTTTAGTTTTGTCTCTTTTGTATTTTGTATAATGGTAAATAAATGTTTCTTGTATTTATTCTTGTGTCTTTTGTATTTTGTATAATGGTAAATAAATGTTTCTTGTATTTATTTTTGTGTCTTTTATATTTTGTATAATGGTAAATAAATGTTTCTTGTTTTTAGTTTTGTCTCTTTTTTATTTTGTATATTGTCTATTGATATATGAATATGCTTGTTGTCTTTTTAATAAATATGTTTGCTTTCTTCATTTCTTGTGTAGTCACTGTATTGTATTGAATAAAATGTTTGTGAGACCATCGCTCGTCATTCCCATATTTATAAAAACGTTTGGTTACCCATGGGGTAGAATAACATATTTAATGATATAGATTTTGGTTGTCTAGTTTTACACAAGAAATAGTAAAATACTGATATCCTTGGATTCAAAGAAAATTGTTTTTTTTTATAAACCAAACCAAATCAAGTATAAATAGTTATGATTACCGTCAAATATTTACAAAATGAATAAAAATTTTGGAATTAAATAACCCATAAGGAGTTGATATGCCGTTAAACAAAACAATCCAACAATGTAAATAGTTAGGCTTACAATGAAACATTTACAAATTAATCAGGTTTTGGCGTTAAATAAACAATGAGTTGATATGGCCTTAAACAAACCAAAACCAATCGTAAATAGTTCTGATTACAATATTTACAAATAAATCAGATTTTGGCATTAAATAACCCATAAGGAGTCGATATGTCGTTAAATAAACAAAAACAAGGTGATTAACACCAGGAGAGCTGGTTATTGTTTGCATAAGATTGGGAAAATCGAAAATAAAGATTCAAAAATCCCTATTGACCCAAATATCAAAAACAAAAACCTATAGACCCAAATATTTAATAAACCCAAACCCTATTGACCCAAAGATTTAAGAAAAACAAACCCTATTGACCCAAACATTAAAAAAAACCTATAGACCCCAAAATTCAAAAAACCTATTGACACAAAGTTTGAAATGAACCTATTGACCCAACGAATAAAAAATAACTGACCCAAAGAATAAAAACCTATTAACCGAAAGACTTAAAAACCTATTGACCCAAAGATTAAAAAACCTATTGACCCAAAGATTTAAAACCTATTGACCCAAAGATTAAAAAACCTATTGACCCAAAGATTAAAAAACCTATTGGCCCAAAGATTTAAAACCTATTGACCCAAAGATTAAAAAACCTATTGTCCCAAAGATTTAAAATCTATTGACCCAAAGATTAAAAAACCTATTGGCCCAAAGATTTAAAATCTATTGACCCAAAGATTAAAAAACCTATTGGCCAAAAGATTTAAAACCTATTGACCCAAAGATTAAAAAACCTATTGGCCCAAAGACTTAAAATCTATTGACCCAAAGATTAAAAAACCTATTGACCCAAAGATTAAAAAACCTATTGACCCAAAGAATTAAAAACCTATTGGCCCAAAGATTAAAAAACATATTGACCCAAAGACTTAAAAACCTATTGACCCAAAGATTAAAAAACCGTTGATCCAAAGATTCAAGAAACCTATTTACCCAAAGATTCAAAGATCTTATTGGCCCGGATTGATCGAAATGGTTTTGTGAATCAGGTGTCCATGAAATTATTATAATCATAAAACGTCTTTGTTAAACCAAACCATTAACGCCGGGTGGACTGTTAATTGCTTGTAGAAATATGGCAAAAGCGAAACTAATAAAAAAAAGTTTTGAAAATACCTTATTGAGTCAAAGATTCAAAAGGCCTACTAACCTGAATTGGTCGAAATGCTTTTGTGTATGAAGTGTCCATGAAATTCTTTTCACTTGATGAGAATTATTATCAAGATCAAATAGAATAAAAGTGAATTCTCTGTCGAAAAGAAAGAAATACCTATGTGAACATTTCCACTTTTGAATACAATGGAAACAACAAAACTTATGAACAGATGGAACGCCACATGACCGAATTTCTTTATTTCTTCATTTATTTTTTTTTTCATTCAAATTATTCAATTTTCACGTCAATTGAATGTGAAAATCGTTTATTTGTAAAGTACATAATCAATAGCAAAAAAAAAAAACATGATTCAAAGACACACACCTGCGCGTTAATCACATCGACTGAATAATATTCGCAGCAAAAAATTCAGGTCATTCCTCCAATAACTGTGTCAGGTTACAAACATACTGATGCAACTCGTAATATATATATATATATATATTATATATATATATATATATATATATATATATGGGAGTAAATATGGAAATAAATCCGACAATATTAAGAAATTTGAAAAACAAGTGTTCCAAAATAAGATGAATTTATTTATCGATGCTTAAACGTTTCGGTTTCTTTAAACCTTCATCAGGATGTATTATGGGGTGAAGAAATTGATGAATGTTTTATAGATGACAGGAGATGAAAAAAAAATCTTTATAAAGTTTTTTTTGTTGTGTAACTGTATTTGTTCAGCGTTATATTTTTGAAGATAAAAATTCAAAAATATAACGCTGAACAAATAGAGAGAGAGAGAGAAAAACCTTTTTATACAACTATATATCAACGGTTACTATACTTCAATCACAGATAGATAAATCTTATCTTTTTTTTTTTTTTTTTTTTTTTCAAATATGATAAGTAACGATCATTATTTGACCAGTCTATACGGTGCGTTTGCTCTTGAAACATTTTTGTAAGGCTAGTGAATCTGTAAATGCTACACATAGAGCTTTTCATGCTTATTTCATACTACATTGGAAGGATGCTGTTTCGGGTAGAAAATTGATACTGCTCTGTGTTGAAAATAATAACTATAACACATTTTTAATAACACTGGTTTAAAAAGAAATTGAGGCAAGCACAAAAATAGCTGTTTTAACCTAATTTGGGGGTGCAGCTGAATTCAGATTGGAAATCCGTTTTTATTCATCACCTCTAGTTTTTTAGATATTCATACTATACATTTTGTACACATACTGTACATAAAGGCGTATATGCATTCAGGGTTGATTTCTAATATTGTGTGACTTATGTCTTCTTTTTTAGTTATTATGCAATAAATGTAAGTGATAACATTATATTACACACACACACACACACACACACACACACATATATATATATATATATATATATATATATATATATATATATATATATATATATATATATCAAGACGAATTTTGGCAGTTAAGCGTCGCCAATACGTCTCAATCAACAGCCAGGAGTGCACTGACAGTCAGCGCAGGAGGTTGTCGTCTCTCGCAGTGCAGGAGGAAGCTGTCCCTCGACAATTGTGTTACACTATATTTTGGGTATATATTTGTATTACAATTTCCAACGACGCACATCTTATTGCCTTACATATGATTTAATTTTACTTTGTTTTTTTTTGTTTTGTTTCATCATTTTCTCCAATGGCTTCAAGCTCGTCAAAACATCGAGGATGCCTCAACATCGCCAATTCTTTCTGAATTGTGTACATTGTGTCATCCAAGTATATTTATTCCGTCAATGTTCTTTATCTATCCTATTTTATCTGTAATAAACCGCTGTAACTGTTGAAATAAGCACGTATATACTCTGTATATACTAAAATGAGATTATTTAAAAGACAGAAAACTAGAGGTGATAGAGCAAAACTGTTTATAAATTTGAATTCAGCACACCCAAATTAGTAAAAAAAAACACCTATTCACATTCTTGCCTCAGACAAAAAATATTTTTTTGTAAACCAGTGTAATTTTATAAAAATGAAACTTCCTAAGAATTCTTCAAAAATAACATAACCTTAACACATTTTAAACTTTTATAAAAATTGAATTTCCTAAAAATTCTTCAAAAACAACATAGATGTGTATAGTTTAAAAGTATTTTAAATTTCCATTTTTTAAGTTCGTTACTATGATAATTGTTTTTTGTTTTATTTTGTTTTGTTATTTTAATGAAATAACATCCTTTGTCCCCCACCCCTCAGATCAATCGGCTGGTAACGCTAAGTCCTAGCATTTACAGGAATTTTCAAGTTTACAAAAATGTTCTGAATGGAAATTATATGGGAACTATAGAAAATGAATGTAATTTTTAAACAATTAATTAAAACTTATTGAAATAAGGGATATTGTAAGTATTTAAAACTAATTTAACTAAATAAGAAGATAGGTTAAAAAAACACGCCTTTGTTTGCTATGTGGTATGCAACCAGCCTAGTTCAAGTTTTGAACCCGTGTCCATTTCCTACGACCATAACCATTACACAAAAATCGACACATAATAATTAGTAAATAAGATTTATTTGTTTTTAATTCAGTTAAATTCATTTGAACTTTTCTTTATATATATATATATATATATATATATATACTAAACCTCTGCACGAGCAGGATGTGACACAAGCTCAACAGATTTTAATTCAGAGTTTTTCCTTCTCCTAGACCGATTGCCTAACCAAGATTAAAGAGCCCAGTCCGCCCTATTATTTACCCATATCTGTAGGGAGTGTAGGATTCATACCTTTCCCAAGGGTATTAGCGCTAAGTGTAATGCAATTACTACGTCAAAGATTTGAACTCGGGGCGACGAATCCATTTCCCATGACTTTAACCATTACACCACGCGCTCCCTTTTCTTATATATATGTGAGGAAGTTTTTTTTAAATTTATACATATCTTATTATAATGGAGATTGTGTGTTTTTCTGTCTGTAACCGAAACTATATTCCTACTCAAGTAACAATTCTCTTAGTTAGTGACATCACATTCTCCATGATTTTATTTTTTATCTAAACCTCAATTATTAACAAAATTGTCTTACATTATTAATACTGTTAACTATGTCTCCATACTGACAACATGCAATTATATTTATATATACAACAAAATAGCGGTTTACAGTGTGAACGGGAAGGCTAATTTGCATATTAATATTAAAAAATCGAATTTAATAAATATGTGCTTAGTATTATTGATTTTTAACTGTTTGGTTTTATTTTAATGAATATAAGCAAAAATCTCTTCAATGAATCTTACATGTAATCCATTAACAAGATAAAATAACTGTCATTTTATTCTTTACTTCCTCTTATAACTAAATACTTAAATTAGAAAAAATAACAATGAAAGACGAGAGTGATGGAAGAGTAAGTTTCAGTTGTTCCATTTTTTATTATACTCCCTCTGTTTCAAATCTTTTATTATACTCCCTCTGTTTCAAATCTTTTTATCTGTATTCTTATTTAGTTTCATTAGCCTTTCTAATTTAATACAATATTTCATTACATTAAAACTTAAATACTTGCACCCGGAGGGTGCATATATTTGCTTGTATAAGTAAAGTTGTTAAGTTGGGAGCGCTACACGTATCATCAGCTCCTCAATTTACCACACATATCCCTATGCTATTCATACGCTGAGTTGGCGAGGGCTAGTTCCTAGTCGAACGAGATTATATATATATATATATATATATATATATATATATATATTGAGGAGAGTCTGTGGGGTCGTGATATTTGTAAAAGCAGTAATAGAGTTAAGGTATTGAGACACCCGGGAGTGGACTGCCACTTATTACTCACGTGGTATATCACCCTTAATTTGTTTTCTGATATCTATAATTGCATTGGCCGTGTTCATGAAATTGAAAATAGATAATTGTCAGAAAAAGAAAGATAAGAATTATTTTTTAAGTATCTTTTTCACGTAAGAAAAAAAAAATTAGGATAGGTTGATAAACCTCATTCTATATCTACTTGAATATGTAATATTTGTACTTGGCTGTTTCTACGAACGAGGCAAGACTGAAAGGTTCGCGAGCCAACCAGAAAAGGAATAGACATACCCAACGTCTATTCAATTTTCTATTCTTATTTTTTTTCTATTTTTATTTACACTCTCCAGGTGTAAGTTTTTAAGTTTTAATGTAATCAAATATATTAAATCAGAAAGACTAACGAAATTAAATAAGAATGTATATAAAAAGATTACACTTATTTTAATTATATTTAATTGGTTCTATATAAAAATCATTCATAGGGTTTATTTTAATACGTTGGAGAATAAAACAACTATATTAGAGATTATGAGAAACACAAGGACAAAACCCAGACAAACGTATGTAGGATATATTTTGCTAGAGCTTTAATCTCGGCATTATCAGTCGTTTTAATAAAACGATTGATGATGCCGAGCTCAAAGCTCTAGCGAAATATATCCTACATATGTTTGTCTGAGTCTTGTCCTTGTGTTCCTCATATCTCTACTACATTCTGTCGGATTTATTCCAATCCTCTTTCCTCATTAGAGATTAATAACACCAAGTAATTATTTATTAAACTCGGTTTTGCTAAAAACCAGTATGCAAATTAAAGAACATATATTATGTAAACCTTTATTTCTTAGTGATATATAAAACACATGGCAATATTTTAAATGCGCTAATAGCATGGGTTGTTTATAGAAACCAATTAAAACATAATTAAAATAATTGTAATCTTTTTATATTAGTTCATATTTAATTTCGTTAGTTTTTCTAATTCAATATATTTCATTACATTAAAAGTTAAATACTTTTATAAGGGCACATATTCTTGCTAGTATTAATAATTCAGTTCACTCGGTTCAATTCTAAGGCATATCAACCCTTTTGGGTTACTTTATGCCGAAAATATTTTGTTTAATCCATTATTACTGGATATTCAATGTTTTTAAACTCATTTAATATCACTTTTTAATCCTCATCTTTTGATCTACTGAACCTATAGTTGGGTCCCTAGTAGGTACTACCACGCCTGGCCACTGTGGGCCTGGGAGTAGTGTCAATAATGGGGTGCTCCATATTCCCCAGAGTTCCAGAGTAAATTCAGTTTAACGTCATACCCAGGACACTAAGACCCTCACCCCCCGCCTTCTAGCACAAAGACATGCTCTAAACTTTACCTTTGAATTTTGTTTTTGGGGAACTTTGGTGAAGGTTTTTTTTGTTTTTTCGCTTTTGTTGTCATAAAAGTGAGGACCCTGGTGGGTTGTGATAAAAAGCAACTAAAATTAGGAAGATGAAAGATACTATTGGATAAAATTATTAATTATTGATTGACATAGACACATTTGAAAATGACAAATAAAATTATATATACTCCCACTTTGGTTGAGATCTCTGAATAGGGATTTAATTGTAAAATTCACTGTTCTGGCGTGTAGCTAACCCTCGCTTTGTTTACAAAAGTTTGAGGACTCTGGTGAATTCATTTCCACTTAGAAATGTAGCAGTTAAATATTCTCCTATATTTTACAGCTGCCTCTGACCGCACGGGTAAGAGGCTTGACGAACGAAAGTTCATTCGAGTCTCAAACCCGGCCAGGGGTAGCTGTTAATGTATAACCAAACTGATGAGAGGTGAAACCTCGAAACACGTGTCTGTGGATTACTTATTTATCATATATATACTCCAATTTTGGCTGAGTTCTCTAAATAGGGATTTAATTGTAAAATTCACCGTTCTGGCGTGTAGCTAACCCTCGCTTTGTTTACAAAAGTTTTAGGACTGACCACACTGATGAGAGGTGATACCTCGAAACACGTGTCTGTGGATTACTTATTATATATATATATATATATATATATCAATCTCTACGCCAAAGCAGGATGTGAAACAAGGTCAATTTCTTAAACGGAGTTTAAAAGATTTGAATTCAGTTTTCTTTCTCCTAGACTGGTTACCTAGCCAGGATAAAGAGCTCAGTCTGCCCTACTATTTACTCATAGCTGGAAGGGGAGTAGTTGGATGCATGATTTTCTGAAGGGCATTTGCGCTTTAGGAAATGCAAACATCATCGTCCAGGATTTGAACTCGTGTCGACGAGTCCATATCCTACAACTATAACCATTATGTCACACACCTACAATGAAATGATATGTGTTTGTGTGTGTGTGTGTGTGCTGAACATTATAAAAGTACTGGAGGTAAACCAATAAGCTGCAGGCATCAAGACATGCTATAGATTTTTCTTTACGTACAATGACGTATCTTCGAGAAATATATAAGGCTTATATATGACGTGTCTTCGAGAAATATATAAGGCTGATATATGACGTGTCTTCGAGAAAATATATAAGGCTGATATATGACGTGTCTTCGAGAAAATATATAAGGCTGATATATGACGTGTCTTCGAGAAATATATAAGGCTGATATATGACGTGTCTTCGAGAAATATATAAGGCTGATATATGACGTGTCTTCGAGAAAATATATATGGCTGATATATGACGTGTCTTCGAGAAATATATAAGGCTGATATATGACGTGTCTTCGAGAAATATATAAGGCTGATATATGACGTGTCTTCGAGAAATATATAAGGCTGATATATGACGTGTCTTCGAGAAATATATAAGGCTGATATATGACGTGTCTTCGAGAAAATATATATGGAGAAATATATAAGGCTGATATATGACGTGTCTTCGAGAAATAATATGGCTGATATATGACGTGTCTTCGAGAAATATATAAGGCTGATATATGACGTGTCTTCGAGAAATATATAAGGCTGATATATGACGTGTCTTCGAGAAATATATAAGGCTGATATGACGTGTCTTCGAGAAATATATAAGGCTGATATATGACGTGTCTTCGAGAAAATATATATGGCTGATATATGAGTGTCTTCGAGAAATATATAAGGCTGATATATGACGTGTCTTCGAGAAATATATAAGGCTGATATATGACGTGTCTTCGAGAAATTATAAGGCTGATATATGACGTGTCTTCGAGAAATATATAAGGCTGATATATGACGTGTCTTCGAGAAATATATAAGGCTGATATATGACGTGTCTTCGAGAAATATATAAGGCTGATATATGACGTATCTTCGAGAAATATATAAGGCTGTATATGACGTATCTTTATATATAAGACTGATATATGACGTATCTTTGAGAAATATATAAGGCTGATATATGACGTATCTTTGAGAAAATATATAAGCTGATATATGACTTGTCTTCGAGAAATATATAAGGCCGATAATTTTGGCAAAATCAAGAGTTGGGTTACTAAGCATTTTTAGACTCCTTATAACCGACTCTTTGAAAAGTTTCTCATGAAAAAATAGTTTAATTTATGTTTTCGTTTGAAAAAATCAGATGCTTAGACAGCCAGACGAGCTTACCTAAATGGCTCAACACACAAACATACATACCACACACACACACACACACACACACACACATATATATATATATATATATTATATATATATATATATATATATATATATATTTATATACGCATCATAAATATATGTGTATATATATGCATATACCATAAATATATATGTATATATATATATATGCATACACCATAAATATATATGTATATATGTGCACATACATATATACACAAAAACCATATATATATATATATATATATATATATATATATATATATATATATACGTGCGCGCGTGCCTGTGTGTGTGTTCGTATACAAAAGAGATTTTTTTAGACTATTATCTTCATTGTTACGCTTTCATGTTTGCAATCTCCACGGCGTTCTTGATGCGCGAATCTGAAAAAAAAGCCTTTCGGGAAGTCTTTCATCATGAACCCGTATTACAAAAATGATAAGGACTTTCACGGTGGTGGGCCAAGCTATATTCATGGTAGAGTATCTCTCTATCTGTGGTCGGTAGAAGGTAGACATTTATCAAAGTCAGCAGAGAAAGATAGATAAATAGATAGATAGATAGATAGAGAGAGAGAGAGAGAGAGAGAGAGAGAGAGAACATCTTGCAGTGGACCACCAATGCATACACAGTGCTGTCAGAAATTCATACATGCATTTACTAAGCACATTACACTCTTAGTTTTCGGGCCCACTCCAAAAATGCAATCTTCGTCTACATATGCGCACAGTAAGATTTACAAAACTATATATATATATACATATATATATATATGTGTGTGTGTGTGTGTGTGTGTGTGTGTGTGAGAGAGAGAAAGGGAAATGAATCCGACAATATGAGGAAAAAATTAGTAAAGAAAAGAAATGTAGATGGATAAAAATGAATTTTATCGATATCACTTTCAATCGATATCACTTACACATGTGTTTCGGTCTGTTTATCAAAATGTATACGGATTTACGTTATTACTATTATTAAAATAATCAGATGGAGTTGAAATGATGATGATTATAATAATAGGAAAAATGCATAAAATGTTCCGTACACAGATTTTGCCGACCTTCATCAGAGTAGTATTTTTATTTTTTGAGTTGGAGACGAGAATAGAATTTCAAAAAGTTCGAAAAAGAATATTTTTTAAAATGTTCATGAACGCAGACGCCGTTTAGCGACGGTTAAAAATTTTTTGAGTCTCATTAATTAGTGATGTTTCTTAAGCTGACACTGCAGCGTTTCGGTTTGTTCATCAAACTATTGTCGGGACTTTCGTCTGTGTAAGAATATAAATTATTAGTAAACAGAAGTTTGCGAGCCTCTGCTTTTAGTGTGTGGCAGCTTCTATTGGTGCCCTAATATGAGAAAAATGACGAAGGCTTGATAAACAAACCGAAACGCTGTAGCGTCAGCTTAATAAATATCACCCGTCAATGAAACTAGATTTTTCATTTTTATAAAATGACATCCTGTCGGCTTCACTTACATTTTATCCTCACACACTCACACACACACACAGTATATATATATATATATATATATATATATATATATATATAGTCATCCACAGACACGTGTTTCGACTTATCAAGTCTCTTCAGTGTGGCTAGACATTTGTAAGCTACCTACAGCCGGGATTGAAATCCGATCCGTTCAGTGTCAGTCCGTCACCTTAACCCTCACCCACAGAATCCGAAGGGGATTTTAACTGTTTTAATACACACATCGCTTTGTACGTAAAGGCCGTCATAGAGTGCTCCATCCCTTATATAGGAGAGCGTTGCGTTTACGCTTTTAGTTGGCGGTCATCAGTGAAAATCCCCCCAGAGTGCTCACCCCTAGGGGGATGGGGGGCATATATATAATCATCCACAGACACGTGTTTCGACTTATCCAGTCTCTTCAGTGTGGCTAGACATTTG
Organism: Doryteuthis pealeii; assembly: GCA_023376005.1. NCBI lineage: Eukaryota > Metazoa > Mollusca > Cephalopoda > Myopsida > Loliginidae > Doryteuthis > Doryteuthis pealeii. Next base: position 114,556,168 of record CM042144.1, read on the forward strand.
TAATTGTTTGTCTTAGAAGCATTGGAAAATATATGTTGAAGAGTGAAGATCAGAATAAGGATCAAAAGGATGAATATTGTCTTCTCAATCTTATTTATTTTTGTATATTTCGGGGTACCTTCACCTTTCTCAAAATTTTATTTTTGGACTGATCAGGTACGAAAAAATATAAGAAAAATAAATAAGACTGAAACACAATATTCATAATTTTTTTCTTCCAAAGTCGTTGGTTACGTACAGTAGATTTGCTCCTTCAACCAATCCAAAATAAAAAAAATTCGCAGGGTGTTAAATCAGAACATCTGGTCGGCTATTCATGCAGACCACGTCTACCCATTCATCTCCCAGGAAAATGGTGATTCAGCCATTCACGAAAAACAATAGCAAAATGTGAAGGAGCGCCATCTTGCATCAAAATCAAGTTTTTAATATTCTCTCAAGTATTGACAACTGACTAGATTTCATTTTGTAACTGCATATAAAGATATAAATAGTTTAAAATAGGGAGTTACTTTTCAATTACCCAATACATAGTTAAGAATTAATGAAAAAAAATTTTTTTTTAAATATTTCAAAAAAAAAAATTTCAAAAAAAAAAAATTTCAAAAAAAAAAAATTAAAAAAAAAAAAAAAAAAAATTTCAAAAAAAAAATTTCAAAAAAAAAATTTTCAAAAAAAAAAATTTGTCCCAAGGAAAAAAAAAAAAAATTTTTAAGAAAAATCCTTAATGGAAACGTTTTTTAATTATTTTTACTGAATTCTTTTGAAGCATTAAATTAATATATATATATATATATATTAATATATAAGTGTGAAATTTAAACTTTACAAACTATATATATACCGTATTTGACGGCATATAAGACGCACCACATTTTAGCAGTTCAGATTCAGGAAAAAAAAGGTTTTAGTGTATTTAAGCATATATTGTTGAAAAGGTCGTCATAGAGTGGTTCATCCCTTATATAGGAGAGCGTTGCATTTACGCTTATAGTTGGCGGTCATCAGTGAAAATCCCCCCAGAGTGCTCACCCCTAGGGGGATGGGGAGCATATATATAATCATCCACAGACACGTGTTTCGACTTATCCAGTCTCCAGTTATCTAGCTCCTGTTAACCTTGATTATAACAATACCAGCAATAAAATAAAGCTGCATGGAGTTTAGGGTAGGTAAAAGTACTGAGCTGGGTTAGTGTGCATCATAGAGAAGATTAGCCTAGCCTAGATGACCCACTGAGGCTGATATGCCGTAAAACAAAACAAACCAAACCATACTTAAGAATCACGAATCACCACCCACGGCCAACAGGTTGCCCCAATGGGTAGATTTTACTCCTCTGCAAAGGTGCAGTCAGTGTTTTCTTCTGCCTCGGCAATAACAGAGGAGGAAAACCATTCCAGATACCTGCAAGTATGAAGGTGTCATTTCTAATGACTAAAACGGCATCTCATTGTTTTTACTTCCAGATCCACTCTGACTTGGAGTGGTAGTATCTGTTAGAGCCCCATCAAATAGATCTCGCTGAAAATTATTTGTACTAGCAGGACCTAGATATAGATATACCACCGTATGATAATTTAATTATTACAATGTTTGATATTTTTACTTAAGAGCATTTGAAAAATAATTCAACATGTAAAAATTATAATAATCTTGATTTTAACTCTCTCTCTCTCTCTCTCTCTCTCTCTCTCTCTATCTCTATCTCTATCTCTCTCTCTCTCTCTATTCTTTTCATTATTTTTTTCTATTTTCTATTCTTTTCATCATTTTTTTCTGTTCGATTGAAACAGATTGCGGTTATCGCTTCCTTGCGCTCACCCCTCTTTCTTTCTTTTTTATATTTTTCTATGTATCGTGTCCTTCACCCCACCTACCCCACTTTCTTTATTTCTAATAAAAACGGAATGATCTATTATTTAGCTGAGATGGTGACATTCATAAGAAATAAGAATTCGACGGATAAGCAACGCCAGATAACCAGGATTTACATTTTGCATTTAATCTTGGACGATTTGAATGGTCTCATTTTTTCACCTGAGGGTGTTGCAAGATGATAACGAACACGAGTATTATTGTATGGATTCGACGGATAAGCAACGCCAGATAATCAGGATTTACATTTTGCATTTAATCTTGGACGATTTGAATGGTCTCATTTTTTCACCTGAGGGTGTTGCAAGATGATAACGGTCGTAGAATTAAGGAACACGCGTATTATTGTATGGATTCGACGGATAAGCAACGCCAGATAATCAGGATTTACATTTTGCATTTAATCTTGGACGATTTGAATGGTCTCCTGTACAAAAACCCTATTGTTTAAAAAAGTGAGAATACACTGTGTCCCCTGTATAGGAGTGAGGCCTCACCCACCCCCAAAAAAAACTATGACTCTAAAGCTGATGATGAGGCTCAAGTTCTAGAGATCAGTTGAGTTTTAAAGTACACCTTCATTGATCAGTGTTTGAACCCAATGATTTTGCACACTGACATTCTTCTATGGCAGACCAACAAACCTTCACTTGGGAAACTGATATATATATATCTACCAACCCCTCCGCACGAGCAGGATGTGACACAAGGTCAATTTCTTAAGCGGAGTTCAACAGGTTTGAATTCAGAGTTTTCCTTCTCCTAGACCGGTTACCTAACCAAGGTTAAAGAGCCCAGTCTGCCCTACTATTTATCCATAGCTGGAGGGAGAGTAGGATTCATACTTTTCCCAAGGGTATTAGCGCAAAGTTAAATGCAATTATCACATCTAGGATTTGAACTCGGGGCGACGAGTCCATTTCCCATGACTTTAACCATCGCACCACGCGCTTCCTACGCGTTTTGGGAAACTGATATAACCCAATCTTCCGACCCTCATTTCTTCCCTATTGTCTGGCCTTTTGCCATACTGACCTATCCTTAATAAATATTGATATCACCAGAGATGTTAACCTCCAGAGAGATTTTATAAATGTATTCACCCTGATTATTTCTTGATAATATATTATATATTCCTTGGGCTATTTTGATCTTTGTATTCTATAAGATTTTAACCCTTTAAGCCTATAGGTCTGATATTTCAGGCTAAATGCTATTTTACTAAACGCTCTGAATTCAAACCTCTGCTTAAGAAATTGACCCTGTGCCACATCCTGCTTGTGCAGAGAGGTTGATAATATTTATTTTTACTAAACACTAACAATAGACCTGATCTGTAAGATAAGCTTGGTAAACACTTTAATGCAAGGGTGAGTTGAAATCATAACGCGGTGGTGTAACTGTCAGTATCCAATCTATGGGAGTGACCACCTCTTATCAATCGGCTGGCCATGTCAAGCCCTAGCATCTATATTATTGTACCAACGATTGCACTTTTGATTAAAATATAAATCAGTTATATAAATATAAAGTTATATATATATATAGTTATATATATATAGTTATAAATATATATATATATATATAAATATAATAAATATAAATATATATATATATAAATATATATAATATATAAATATATATAATATATATAATATAATATATATAATATAATATATATATATAATATAATATAAATATATATAAATATAATATAATATAATATAAATAAATATAAATATATATAATATTATATAAATATATATAATATATATAATATATATAATATATATATATATATATATAAATATATATAATTCCATATATAAATTCCATATAAATATATATATAAATATATTATATATTAAATATATATATATATATATAATATAATAATTATAATATATATTATATATATAATATATATATATATATATATATATATAATATATATAATATATATATATATATATATATATTATATATATATATATAGTTATAAATATAAAGTTATATATATATATAGTTATATAAAATATAAATCAGTTATGTAAAACAAAATAATTGATCTGAGAAACTGTTGTGATGTTAGTCCCAACAGTAAAAAGAAGTCAAGTCGAGATGGGGTAAAATAAGACAAGTGTATTTACAATTAATGGTACATGTACGACTAGCTTGTCGTTAACGGGAACAGTCCTCCCTTTCCACTCGGTGTCTCACTATTTATAGTGAGAACCGGTGCATGTTCTCCACTGTAGGAACGGCCGGTACAACAGAAATTAACTTTTTATTACCCCCACCTCTACACAGGCAACACCGGGCAATCGCTTCTAGTATGATATAAAGTATTCCTATCTAATACAATTAACTTGCACAAAGTTGTGTGGTTTCAAGTATTTCTAGCGCTAGGGAAAAGGGGCTAGACTCCCTCACTGTATGGCTCATACTGACATTAGGCCACCCCGTTGACTTTACTTTTTACTTTTAGAGTGGGCCAACCAGCAAAGATTTACATTGATCAGCTTTGCCGTGATGAGGACCTACCAGGAGTGATAACCGATAGGGAGGGGTGGTGAGAGAGAGAGAGAGAGAGAGAGAGGGAGAGAGAGAGGGGGGAGTGCAAATGTCAAGCCCTAGCATCTATATTATTGTCCCAACCCGATTGCACTTATGGCAAACACCAACACTTATATATGTGCTATAGTCTCAACTGTCTAAACTTTATAATGTAAGAATATCACGTTTTACATTTGATCGATTCTAGAATAGAATCCATATTTCTCAAACTTGGTATTGGTAAGGAGTCCTGATACCTAAACACAGACAACACACTCCAAAGGTACATACGAGACTGGGATTGATAAATAAGATCTCTTACCATCTAACCTCACCAATGGCAGATATAGAAACGTGAATGAATGTATATACAAGGTGCGTCAAAAAAGTATCGAGATCTTTTTGTACTTTTTAACACACCTTGTATTCTGAAGAAAAAAATTCCATTCATTAATTTTTTTCAGGATGCAAGTTGTGTCAAAAATGTTTAAAGGTGTATTTACCAAGATAGAATGACGTTAAACTATCTGAGGGTGAAGTTCCAATTCTGGAGCTTTGGTGAGTGTGGAGTACCTCCTCACCGCCATTATTCCCAGGTTCACCAAGATCCGGAGGGGTAGTACCTATGAGTTAAATAGAAAAACATGAGTTTAAAAAATGTGTTTAAAAACATGAGTATTAAAAAAAATTGAGTACCGATCAAGGATGAATAAAACATCTTCGGCATAAAATAACCCAACAAGGGTTGACATGCGCTATAAATTCAACCACCAGCTACACAACCTAAAGAATGCTGTTCTAAACACTCAAAAAAATATTGGCAAACATTAACCGCACTATTCAAAGTATTTCAGCGAATATCTTTAATGATCATAAAATATTTTTCGTCCTATTATTTAGTTGCTCCGTCGCCGGCACCTACAATACGCGGTCTGTATTCCCAGCAGCAATGTAAGAACCCTTCCCCTAGAAGTGCAACAACCCATCCCCCCAAAGATATAAGATCCCATCCCACATATATGGGTTTGCTATATTTATAAATGAAAAGTGGTGGTCGAGTTTGTGTATATCCAAGTTTGAATTAAGTCAACTGCGCTTGATCCCTGTCAGTTTATATATATATATATATATATATATATATATATATATATATATATATATATAGTGTACTTTTAATTGTACACAATAAAAAGGGGTCTGTTACCATTGGTTTCAAAGCAGCGTATTAGCCGCTTATCCCCAAGACAAGTGACCAGGGAAAGAAAAACTATACTAGTATTGTTTGGATTATTCGGACTATTGTCCTCATCTTCATTGTTATCTGTACAATGTTTCGGTTCTTTATGTACATTTCAGCCTATTAGTCCTCATCAGCATCTGCCCTGTCTATAACTCTGCAGATGAGGCCTTATAGGCTGAAATGTACATACAGAGGTTGACTTTTTCTCGATTTGTTTACGCCTTACATTTAAACCGATATGCACGCCTAATTCATTTAATTATAACTAGTTAATTTACAAATTAGGTATGACTTCAATTAAGCACATAATCTCCTTAAAACATATATATATATATATGTGTGTGTGTGTGTTACATATTAGTTTTGTTTGGCTTCTTTGTTTAATTGGGTATAAACCTTCATGGGTTATTTAATGCCAATAACATTCTTGTAGAAAAATGATAGTGGTACTAGCCCATAAATAACTGTATGATAGCGCGACCGGAATTCGAACTCGCCTGCTACGTTGTTGCAGTCCGGCACGTTAGCCACTATTCCTTCTTTAGCACATATACTTGCCTGATCATATATATATATATATATATATATATATATATATATATATATATGTATGTGTGTGTGTGTGTGTGTGTGTGTGTGTGTGTGTTGGTTGGGGATATATACGTATTGGCATGGACACTGATGTAACATAGATATACACATGAAGAGAGTGGGTGAGAAGACATTATAGAGAGGAGTAGAAGTGGGAAAAACTGAAGTGCTTTTATTTGAAACGAACACACCCAAACAGACAAGAAAGAATTGCGAGGCGTCAGTGTGAAATAGTTGACAAACAGTCGCCGAGTGGAATATAGAGGGAGTACGAAACAAACATCTTCGGCGGTGTGGGGGGGGGGTGAAGAGAGATGCTAGAGGGTCGACGGGAAACCCACGCCAGGGGGTATTTATCTCAGTTATCAATTAACGAATAACTCCTGCTAGGGTAGATACGTACGGAAGATAGGATTGCTGACATACCCATTGACCTTTTTTGCACTTAAGACTCAAGATTCGTACATCTCATGATAAGTCGAACACACACATGCAGATGCGTTAATTTGGTGTTGTTTTTGTTTGTTTTTGTTTTTTTTTTTTTTTTTTGTGGGGTGCTTATGTTGAGGTTCAAGTCTTTACAGAATACAGATAAGTACACAGTAAGCAGTACTCGCACACAGAGGCATATATATATATATATATATATATATATATATGGTGAGGAAAAGGGAAAAGTGGACAAAAAATAATAACTCAAACAAGTAGATGTAGGAGATATACTATTTCGTTCAGATTTAAGCGGGAACTTCATTACATGAAGATGCGTTAATTTGTTGTTGTTTTTTTTTTTTGTTGTTGTTTTTTTTTTTGTTTTTTTTTGTTTTTTTGTTTTTTTTGTGGGGTGCTTATATTGAGGTTCAAGCCGTTACAAACAGAGCCGGGTTAGCTCAGTCGGTAGAGCGTTCGGCTAGATAAGAGTGCTACCTCTATGATAGCGCTCTGAAACTGTTTTAGGCACCCCGACGACTTTTTACTTACACATTTAAGCAGTACTCGCACACAGACAATACACATATATATATATATATATATATATATATATATATATATATATACCACAGTAACAATAAAAATCCCCAAGCAAATAAGTCTACAATCTTATTTACTTTGGGATTTTTTTCACTAAAATCGATTAAAAAGTGCCCAATATAAAGAGCTAAATAGACGATTAAAATTGAATGGTTTAAAATACGAATCGCTTAAAGTATACCGACTTGAGTTTCTTGGAATAGAGTGAATCTTCGGGAAGATATCACGAAGATTCATGCTATAGCGAGAAACTCGGGTCGGTATATTTTAAGTGATCCGTGTTTTTAAACGATTCGATTTTAATCGTCTATATATATAAAGTTAAATGATCTAAAATCAGTCAGTCTCGGGAATGTACGTTTACTGTAAGTACAGTTAGTAGCCGTCCGCATTGCTACTGAGGCAAACTAATTTTATAGTCAATCTCATTTGCATATGATACTACTCCTCCCTGAACCAAAATGGCTTTATGCTTTTCGTAGATCTGACTTCTGAAAATTCTCGGAAATCTAGACGGGCTTTTATGGAAAGTATCATGACTTCTTCTGACAGTGGAACTAGGTCAAAGTTCATTTTCTTCTGATTCATCATCCGATATTCTAACATTCTCCTCCGCCTTGTCGGCTGGGGCGTTAGAATGCACCGACTGCACCTCTGCAGAGGGGTAAGACTCCCCCAATGGGGCCACCTGTTGCCGTGGGTGGCGACCCGTGATGCTTAAGGATAGAGCCCAGGTGGATGAGCAGTTCATGACATGTAATACTCCACTTTGGCCCTATCTTGGGCTAGACGGGCGGTCGGAGAGGCCCCCTCCGATCAATCGGCTGGTCATGTCAAGCCCTAGCACCTATATGATTTCCCCAACCCTATTGCCCTTATGGCAAGCCCCAATCCCTTTTTATCATATGGGTGCTAGAAGGCGGTGACTGAGGGTCTACATGTCCTGGGAATGACGTTAAACTCTATCTGATGGTGAGGTTCCAGTTTTGGTGGTTTGGGGAATGTGGAGCACCCCTTCATCACCATTGCTCCCTGGTCCACTCTGACCTGAGCGGTAGTACCTGTTAGCGTCCCAACTATGGGTTAAATAGAAAATGTATTTATAAAAAAAATTGTATTATCCATTAAGAATTGATTTATTTCAAAACTTTATCAGCATTAAATGACCCACTGAGGTTGATATAAAACAAACAAACCAAACCAAACATTCTCATCCATTGATTCTTCGTTTTCATCATTGGATTCACTAGCCCCATCTTCCTCCTCAGAATCCATTTCTATTTCATCAGGTTCTATTCGACTTCTAAATTGATCCCCATGAGCAAGTATATTTTGCCCGTTTTTCAATAACATTGCTGTGTTGTGTCGTTTTTGTAAAATATGAAATTCGCCTTCTCAGCATTCGCCTCTTTGTTTTGTTTTTATACCATACCCTTTCATTTGTTGCAAATGACATGGTTATGGGAGCTCTAATCTATCTACCCATTAGTGCGGAAGGACTTTGTATTCTGTCGGCATGCGGAATTGTTCGATAGCTCAATAATAATTTCGGTAGGTAGGTTTCATATGGAGAAAATGCTCTTAGTCCCATTTTCAACGTCATCACCATTCTTTCTGCGATTCCATTCGATCGTGGGTAGGGCGGTGTTAAGGGACACATTCAATATGCTTCAGCCACGAGCACAAATTTACGTCGAAAAATTCTGGGGCGTTATCAGAAACTAACGTCCGAGGAATTCCATTCCTTGCGAACACTACTCTTAATATTTGCTTTATAGTGGTGACTTTTCTGTCGGCAACAATTAATTACTTATGGCCACCCTGAAAATGAGTCCACTAAAATTAAAAATAGCCTAGTGTCTTTAATATGAGCATGATTCATGTGTACACGAGCCCATGTTTTTTTTTCTTTGGGCCACGAGTGAATTTTGGTTTTGCCGAATTTTTTTTTATTTCGGCACATTTTGGGCATCTTTTAATATATTCTGCAACATCACAAGAATATCCTGGCCACGATTTAAGGAAAAAAAAAGAAATCATTAATAATATAAATTAGAATTGTAAATTATCAATCATTTTAGAAATATTGAAGTTACTTGTAGTTTTGAAGATCGTTGTGTTAAAAGTAGAAAATTGTCAACAAAGCCATATTTAAACATAAAAGGTTAATTTTTATTGCTACAGTTTTATTCTTGTTCATAAATGTTTTAAATGAAATCTTTATGAACTTATATATATTATCCGTTTTTTAAAGTCAATCTAAGAACACAAAACTGCTTTATTCTTGGGTAGAAATACCGACAGTCCCCTCTTTTACTAAATTAGGAAAAAATCTATTGCTAAGAAATTGATTCCGGTAAACAGCTGGTCTGTCTTTTAAAAAGAATCATTCAAGTTTTTCATTTTTTTCCTTCTCTTTTTAAGGGTGATGATTTGATAATTTTACAATAAAATCTATTCTTAATACTGGATATTTAAATAATAATAAAGTAAACTTTATTAAAATAAACATAATTTTAGTCTTCTGTCACACTCTACATTTCATCCATCTACATTTCTTTTCTTTGCTCATTTTTCCTCATATATATATATATATATATATATATATATATATATATATATATACATATATATATATATATATATATGTTATGATCGAAGACTTATGCATTTATCATTGTATTAATTAGTGTCTATATGTCTATATGTAGGTTTATATGTGTGTACTATTTGTACAAACATAAATAAACCTTTTCTCCAAAGTATGTATTAAATAGTACATACATACACACGTTTGCAGGGAGGCACACATGAAGTACAAGTATGTATGTGCTTAAGTATATGCAAATGTCTAAGTTGATAATTATAGTAAGTTTTTTTACATATTTCCCACATATCTACATATGCACCTAAATATATGTATGTGTGTGTGTGTGTGTGTGTGTGTGTGTGTGTGTGTGTGCATGTGTGTGTGTGTGTGTGTTCTATCAGAGAAGATTCATAAATAAACAGATATATTACAACATATTGCAGCTTACCTGCTTTCATATTTTTCATGCATTTGAGTTAGTGCACCTGTATTTTTTTATTAACACATAACTGTATTGATACATGTGTGCGCGTATTGTTTGCCTTGTATACATTTTAAAGTATTGTTACATATTAATTGGATCCCTATTATTTTTTAAGGTAGTATAGAAATCCTTATGGCGATCAGTACAACTGATGGCCTTGAGAGTGAGTGACAATGCTTGACCTCACTCTCACCTTGCGTTCTGGGATGATCGTGAGAATCGGAAGCGATAGAAGCCCTTCCGGTTTAAGGTGTAAGGAACTCAGTAAGTGAGTTGCAGTAAGTCAGTTGCAGAGTTAGAAGCTAGCAAGATGTGACTCTCAGAGCGCAGTTGTCTGGTCCTGGGGTTCCGAAATAAAATAACATCCAAAGTAAATCGAAGTCTTGTTGTTATTACTAAAAGCTAACAATGACACAAGGCTTCTGATAAGAAATGGTCCCCAGCAGAACCAGACACGGAATCCCCAGATAAGAAAGACCAGACGAGACCTGTAGAAGATATACAAGACCATTATAAGATAGAAGACTAGACAGAGAAGAAGCAGATCCGGCCAGAAGAATAAAAGAGGTATATAACAGTATGTCTGTGTATGTGTTTACGTATGGGCTTTTAAGACTATATATATGTGTGTACGTATTACTGTATTACTGTCACACCACAGTGTATATCATTGTGTATAACTTTCATTACTTTTTTACTCAAGCTTTGGTGGGTATTATGATATATCCATTGCATATTATGCCTTTTTCTATGGTTAATTCATGCCTCGTTTTTCAGCCATTGAACAATTACTTCTTGTGTTTCTTTTTATTCTTTCATAAATTCAATTTAACATGAGATCTTGTTTAGTTTCCATCTTTAGAAGACTTAGTGGTAATACATCAGTTTTATCCCTGTGTAGTATTCAATCTTCCACACTTTCAGACGTTTCCAATTTCTTATTGTCAAAGTTTAGTCTGGAAAGTGCGTCAACATGCGGAATAGTGTTTCCTTTATCATATATTATGTCGAAATCAAAACCGATGAGTTTTATTGCCCATCTTAAAATTCTGGAAGACGTTACATTTGATAATTCTCTTCTGGGGTTGAATATAAACTCCAAAGATCTATGGTGTGACTTTAACAAAAAATCTATTTCCCAACAAAAATGTTCTCGCACGTTCTGGGCTCCAAAACAATATTTGAGTTGTTATCTTCGGCCGACGTTAGTTTTCTTGATACGTACATAATTGGATGACTTTCTTGGGATAAAATTGCTGCAATCGAATGTTCACTTGCCATTAAAGTCACTTCCTTTCTGAGATCAAATATTTTTGGTATCGGTTTTCTTATTAGAGCCTTTTTTAAACTTTCAAAAGCTATATTTTGCCTTTCAGTCCATTTAAATTGGGTATTCTTCTTTCTTAATTCTGCAAATGGTTCTACTATGTTACTGTATCTAGGTAAAAATAGTTATAATTAAATGAATTAATATCGGTTAGTCAAACTGAAAAAAGATTCTAATTTATTTCTATTTTTTGGTGGAGATATTTCCAATATTTTATTTATCAGCTTGTCGTCTGGTGAATTCCTTCTTTAATATTTGGTATCCTAAATACGATATTTTGCGCTATTCATCATCATACCCGTATTTTTTAATTTGTTTAAAATCTGTTCAGATTTTTTTTTTTTTTTTTAATTTGTCTGGTACGAATTTGTGTGGTACTGCATCTTCGACAACAATTTTTTCTATTATTATTTCACATATATTGAACATTATTTGTAGTAAAAAGATAGTTTGATATTTGCTCAGAAGCGAAGCTACAAGATTTTGCAAAAATGTTAAAATTTAGCACTTCAACATTTCTGAAAATGAATGGATAATAAATTGATTTTTTTTTAAGTTTTGAAAAAAAATAAAGCTTGCTATTTGATAAAATATTTATTTCCTGGATAAATCAATCTATTCAAGGTAACCGTGCATCAAAATCAGACCAGCAGGTAAGTGTATGATAAGTATTCAACAAAATATTTTGTATTTTAACATTTTGTTCTTTGAACTTCATTTCAGTTGGAAAAATAAAAATTGAAAAGGTTTGTTGGTTGGTTGGTTGGTTGGTTGGATTTTACGGCCTGTCAACCTTTGTTGGATTATTTTGTGCCGAATATATTTTGTTTTATTCATTCTTGATGGGTATTCAATTTTTGTTGAAACTCAATTTTGTTTGATTAGATGGGACCCTCACAGGTACTACTATTCCGGGTTCAGAGTGGACCTGGGAGTAATGATAATAAGGGGGAACTCCACTCTCCCCAGTGTTTCAGAACTAGAATTTCACCATTAGATGCAGTTTAACGTCATACCCAGGACATTAAGACCCTCAGCCACCGCCTTTTAGCACATATATGATAAAAGGGGTTAGGAGCTGTCGTAAGGGCAATAGGGTTGGGACAATCATATTAGTACTAGGGCTTGGCGTGACCCGGCGATTGAGGGGGGGGGCTATTCGACCACCCGTCTAGCCTAAGTAAGGGCTAACGTGGGGTGTAGCTCTCCCTCCAGCTATAAGTAAATAGTAGAGCAGACTGGGCTCTTTAACCTTGGTTAGGCAACAGGTCTAGGAGAAGGAAAACTCTGAATTCAAACCTTTTGACCGTCTGAGGATTGCAAGTAAGCATGAAACTTTAGTTACGGGATATTAAATCCATAATATTTAATATTTGTTTATATATATATATATATATATATATATATATATATATATATATATATATAAAGTAAAGTCGTCGGGGTGACCTAAAGTCGGTATCAGCCAATCAGCGAGGGAGTCTATCCCCTTTTCAATAGCGCTAGACCAAGGAGATTGTTTTTGGCATCTGAGGTGGAGCGCCATACCTACCACCAGCTCCTTACTTTACCGCACAGATCCCTGTGTTACTCATACGCTGAGTTGGCGAGGGCCAGTATCAAACCAGGAAATTTGTGGTTCCTAGCCGAACGCTCTACCGACTGAGCTAAACCGGCCCATAAGAATAATGAATGGCGGTTAATACAAGCGCCTAATGTTATCAACGGGCGAAAGTAAACGCGATTTTAAGAAAATCACAAAATACATTCAACTTGAAACTGCTAAGATAAACGGGTAATCCTTAACTTTTTCCCCGTAAATTCCTACCATAAAATAAAATGAACCCTCAGTCCGTGATTTTGCAATAAATGTTTAATTTTTCTTGCACCCGTTATTTTACGAATACTAAATATATTTTCTTTATTCTTTATTCTTTAACAAATAAATAAAATACATTTATTATTGTAAAATAACAGGTGCAAGAAAAATAAAACATTTATTGCTAAAACACGGACATAAAATGAGGGTTCAGTTTATTTTATGGTAGGAATTTACGAAGAAATAGTTAAGGATTACCGATAAACGGACATTATTTATTTATTCATTTATTTATTTTATTTTATGGTTGTTCTAAATACCCTGTCCGGTGACCAAAAGGCAGCTTGATGGCGCTAGAGGTGACAGTCCCGCTTTTAGCCACCGAAACTGTGCTAGCACTCCTAGTTAGCGGCTGATAAAGACAGGGGATTGCACGTGGTATTTATTGCACTTTGTATAATGAAAACATTTTTTTTTAATTTAAAAAAAATTACAAAATTAGATCATAATAACAAATATAATTGCTTAAGTGGTTGGTTGATTGGGTGGTTGTACAGCATGTTAACCCTTATTATATTTAATGCCGAAGTCAGTCTTTTTTCTTTGTTCTTTTCTTGCAAACAATTATGTGGTTTTAATTAACTATTCCTATTTTATAACAATAATAATAACCATTTGTAAACAATTATAACTTCAAGTAACTGTTCTTAATACAAATTATTTACGCATAGTCTGATGGTTTCAAGTATTGAATATTAATTGATAATTCAAATATTAATAATTTGCTAGCAATTATATGGTTTCAAGAAATTATTCCTATTTGATATAATAATAATAATAATAATAATAATAATAATAATAATAATAATAATAATAATAATAATAATAAGAAGAAGAAGAAGAAGAAGAAGAAGAAGAAAACAGAAATGGGAAGCAATACAATTTTATGGATACTTCAAACGAGAAACTGGGAAGATGAAAAAGTCTGAACATGGTTAAGAGGAAACCTCAAGAGAGAAACTGAGTTAATTCTAACTGCAACACAAAATGATTACATCAAAGCAAAAAATAAGTGTTAGGGTGTGTGTAGACAGAGATAGGTGCACAATGAGAATACAAGACTAGGTACGACTGGGTTGAAAGGGTGATCCACTGGGAATTGTGTAAGAAACTAAAATTTTGACCATGCAACAAAATGGTATATGCATAAACCAGAATCTGTTCATGAGAATGAAACATAAAATTCTCTGAGACTTTGTGATGAAGACGAATCATCTTCTCCCAGCAAGAAGACAGCATCATAGTAATGCATTAGCAGAAGTTCTTTGGCATAAAAGGGTAGTAGCTACCACACACACACACACACACACACACACACACACATATATATATATATATATATATATATATATATATATTATATATATAAAAAATAAAGTTTGGCATATACGTGTCGACGTATAATTCAGAAAAGAGATGTTATTCAGATTCGAAATCTTCCATACACCTTGATATCCTTATAACTAAGAAACACGCCAAATTTGGTTATTGATTTTTACTGATTAAGGGATAAATTAGTCAAACTAAAATCAAACGATTTGTGATAATCGAGGCATGGCTGATGCTGCTAATATAGAAAAAATCGCCGACTGCTGGCTATATCAGCAGTGATTTAAAATGGCCACACGGCTGCTGCTGCTGCTGATGATGATGATAATTTGCAGTAGACAAATTCGTGTCCTAATCGTTTCAGCTCGGAATTTCTCGTGTAATGCAGGTCCAATCTTAGAAATGTTTATTTGGTAAGAAAATAATCATTTCTAAATATGTAATTTGTATGTGGTTTCATCGATTAAATTATTGTTTCCAGCAATTTATTAAATAACAATAATAAACGAAAACATTTAACGATTAATAATAACTCAACTTTGTTTTTATTATTTATACTTTCATTTTAGAATAAAATATATCCATTTTTAATCAGTATAACTAAAACCTTTTTTGAAAGAAACTATTCATGAAATAAACATTATTAAATTAATTCGCGAAATATTCCAGCTACAAATAAGGTAATGTTCAGTTATTAGCTTCTTTGTTACTTTCTTTGTTACTTTTAGGGGTCGAAAAAGGAAATAAATTAAACTGATAAACTTCTCTAAGAAGGAATTAGGAACTGAATTTAAATTTGTCGTATGTACAAAAGTGTTTTTTTTTTAAACACTATTATAAACCAAAAAGAAAAAGAAAAGAAATTGTAATACAGACAATTATAAGTATTTAATTTTTAACATTTTATTGTTACATTTTAATACGGTAAAAAAAGGAAGGAATTAAACAAATACATTTCTATCATTGGAAATCAACTGGCAAGGAAGCTCACTTAAAAACAATAAAATTGTAAACAACAAAAAGAGACTATTCTTAAAATAAACGAATATTATAATACACTAATTCTTAGCTTTGTTTATCGTCAAATCCTTCATAAAGTTTAGGAATGCATTTTTAAAAATGAAATTTCCTAAAATAAGCAAACATTCTACTATACAAATTCTCGGCAATTTTTTTCTTTTGGATTTGATAAATCATTTTCCTCTTATTTTCTCTCTTACTCGTGTTTTCTCCTCATTCACTCTCTGATGTTCCTAATATTTTTTTAGTCAGGTCATGGACCGGGTACTTTTGCTAGTATATATATATATGGGAGTGAATATGGAAATAAATCCAACAGTATGTAGAAAATAGCAAAACACGAAATATTCCAAAAAATCATTTTTTTGGAATACTTCGGGGTTTTCAATTATTGAGCACACGTATATATGCACAGATAGAAACAGACTAATAATCGATAGATAGGGAGAGATCGATAGATAGAATGATAGATAGGAATAGATCAAGCTAGATAGATTGATAGATAGATAGGAAGCGATCAAGCTAGCTAGATAGATAGATATATAGATAGGAAGAGATCAAGCTAGATAGATAGATAGATAGATAGATAGATAGATAGATAGATAGGAAGAGATCAAGCTAGATAGATAGATAGATAGATAGATAGATAGATAGATAGATAGGAAGAGATCAAGCTAGATAGATAGATAGATAAATAAATAAATAAATAGATAGATAGATAAATAGATAGATAGATAGATAGATAGATAGATCGATAGGAAGAGATCAAGCTAGCTAGCTAGCTAGCTAGCTAGATAGCTAGATAGATAGATAGATAGATAGATAGATAGGAAGAGATCAAGCTAGATAGATAGATAGATAAGATAGATTGATAGGAAGAGATCAAGAGATAGATAGATAGATAGATAGATAGAGATAGAGATAGATAGAATAGATAAATAGATAGATTGATAGATAGGAAGAGATCAAGCTAGATAGATAGATGATAGGAAGAGATCAAGCTAGATAGATAGATAGATACATAAATAGATAGATTGATAGGAAGAGATCAAGTTAGATAGATAGATAGATAGATAGGAAGAGATCAAGCTAGCTAGCTAGATAGATAGATAGATAGATAGATAGATAGATAGAAGAGATCAAGCTAGATAGGTAGATAGATAAATAAATAGATAGATTGATAGATAGAAGAGATCAAGCTAGATAGATAGATAGAT
Organism: Doryteuthis pealeii; assembly: GCA_023376005.1. NCBI lineage: Eukaryota > Metazoa > Mollusca > Cephalopoda > Myopsida > Loliginidae > Doryteuthis > Doryteuthis pealeii. Next base: position 114,573,311 of record CM042144.1, read on the forward strand.
AGATAGGAAGAGATCAAGATAGATAGATAGATAGATAGATAGGAAGAGATCAAGATAGATAGATAGATAGATAGATAGATAGATAGATAGATAGATAGAAGAGATCAAGATAGATAGATAGATAGATAGATAGATAGATAGAGATAGATAGATAGATAGATAGATAGATAGATAGATAGAAGAGATCAAGATAGATAGATAGATAGATAGATAGATAGATAGATAGATAGATAGATAGATAGATAGATAGATAGATAGATAGATAGATAGATAGATAGATAGATCAAGCTAGATAGATAGATAGATAGGAAGAGATCAAGCTAGATAGATAGATAGAAGATAGAGATCAACCTAGATAGATAGATAGATGGATAGATAGATAGATAGAGATCAATCAAGCTAGATAGATTGATAGATAGGAGAGATCAAGCTAGATAGATGGATAGATAGGAAGAGATCAAGCTAGATAGATTGATAGATAGGAAGAGATCAAGTTAGATAGATAGATAGATAGGAAGAGATCAAGCTAGATAGATAGATAGATTGATAGATAGATAGATAGATAGATACATACATACATACATACATACATAGTGAGAGATCAGGCTAGATATATTGATAGATAGGAAGAAATAAACATAGATAGATTGATAGATAAGAAGAGATCAAGATAGATAGACAGATAGATAGATAGATTCAGATAGATAGACAGATAGATAGATACAGATAGATAAACAGAAAGATGAAAACTGATATATTTGAAATGTATTAATCACACCCACATTCCATCTACTTGTACGATATTTTTTTCTAGCAGATCCGAATGGCATTTACCGGGTGCAATAATTAGGGGGGGGGCTTTTTTTTGGGGGGGTGGGGGCTTTTTTCTTCACTGGCAAAAGAACACGGTAAATGAAAATGAAAATAAGCCAGATCATTTTAATTAAAAACTAATTTCAAAATGAAAAAAAAAAAAAAAATGAAAGAAATGTAGAAAAGAAAGAAAGGAAATGTTTTCTATTGAATTGATGGCATTCAACATGGGTGAAGAAGGGGACTTTGATATGGAAACCCATTCCTCCCCCCCCCTCTCATACAACTCTACTACTCTCGACACACTCCTACTTCAATACATACTTCTCTTCATACTCAATCATATGATACTTTATTCTACATCCTCTGTGCACTCATACAACACAAGAATCGTTATCTCTCTCAACTTATTACTCTTCTGTACGAATAACTTAATACCCCTCTCTCATTTACCTGAATACATATATCTAATATATATAGTACTAATATTATATAATGTGTGTAAGTGTGGTGGTGATGTGTAATAACAAAGGATTGAAGTATTTGGAATGGTGTAGACATATTAAAGTGATAAATATAACAAATAATAAGATAATCATATAAATATTAGTATATTTAATTATATGTTTTAATAATATTTATATAGTCATTTATATGATGTATATAAATATAAGTATTATTTATATATATATATATAACTAATATATTATATTTATATATATATCATTAAATATATAAATATAATAATTAATATATAATATAATAATATATAAATATAAATATATATATATATATACAATATAAAATACATATATATATGATATTATAACATATAAACTATATTTCCTTAAATATTATATATATATGTAATCATATATATATATATGTACGTATGGTATATATCATTTATATATCTATAGCGTATATACTAATATTTATTATTATTTATAAAAATAATATATGTATATATAATCTAGTTTTAGTGGATGGTAGGATATAGTATATTATTTTTGCTATTTATGTATATTTCGACCGTCTCTCTGCTATGTATAAGTCTATCTTTTACTCCCCTTAATCTCTCTTATCTCCACAACCTACTCTCTCTCTCTCTCTCTCTCTCTTCTCAATCTCTCTCTCTATCTCACTCTCTTCTCTCTCTCTCTCTCGTTTTCATGTGGCAGTCTTTCTCAATCGGTACTGATCATAATCGTTAAGTTTATTGCACCATTTGTGTTCAACGGTAGAATCGGTTTCTGTCTATAATTTCAAATTGCCTTTGACTCTATATCAGAGACTAACCCTATATCATGCAAAATAAATCGGCAGATATATTAACAACAAATTTAATACAATAACTCATTTGCTTATATATATATTTTAATAATGTAGTTAATTTTTTCGCTTCATAACTCACTTACACACATATATATAATTTAACTTTCTCCTCTTTATGATACATATACTATATTCTGTATGGATAGAATTGCATGTATATAGTATATAGTAAATAATACTATATATCTATATATACTAGTATATATATATATATATATATATATATATAAATATTATATATATATATATTATATTTTATATATTATAGTATATTATATATAGGTATATATTATATATGCAAATAACAAAAAATAAAACTCATTTAAATATAGGTTAAAATATACACAAAATGTATTGAATTATCACTATAATCAAGTATATATTGTAATAAACACTTAAAACTATCTTCGCATAAAATTAACTGAACACAAGATTGACATCCATTAAAAATCTCAAACATTACATAAATCACATATACAATAACCATACTATAATGATATTATATTATGTCCTATATGCAGAAAAACTATTAATAACAACCATTATTCAATTGAGCTGCATATACCAGTACATAAGCAGTATAGTACAATATATGCATATTTCACTCACTTATGATAACACTCAGATATAATAATTGAGTTATGTGATTATCTAATTATACAATCCTACAATATTACAATTTCATAATCACTCATGGAATTAATTATAACAGACCATAATTCAATAAATAACACTAGTATTAAAATAAATCTCATTATCTATCAATCACTAAATAATTATATATTGATCACACAGTATTACAAAGGTAAGAATAGCATGTCAGTCATGAATATTAATTGATATATGATAATTATATTCATATATAAATTGGAAATCTGATCTTTCTGATAAGATAACTGGAAATTATTATATAATTATTATTTAATGTGAAAGTATTATGACAATCTTAATGAGTACTCCTATTCTTATTATGATCTTAATATAATTACATTATACATTGTATCAATACAAATAATATCAATATTCTTGATCACTCATGTCTTAGTGTGAGCTAGTACCCACAATCTAATAGTAATTGTATATACAAACCAGTTATTATGAGCCCTTATTCATACCGATATATAGTTTATATCTCAAGAAGATTGGCATAATGAGTCACCTCGGAACCCAATTAACAAGGCGAATACGTAACAGACACATCACATACCTGATAATATCAAAATAATTCTATTTATTATTTGTATATATCAGTGCATGGTATGATTAATTATATGATTGATAGTAATTAAACGAAGAATTGTGTAAGACAAAAAATATATACAAAATAACAAAAATATCTATACACATATTAAACTGATACATTTATTACACTATAAGAATAAATACAGTTTAACATGAGTAGTTGTATTTCTAATTAATATATGTTGTATATTCCATAAAATAACTATATAGCGATATACATAACTATTTATTAATATATAAATTATTACATATATATGTACACTTTATATAATATATACATATAAAAGATATATAATTATATATATATATATTATATACACTACATAACATCCCTAAATAGTATCCACTAATATTATGTATAGCATAAAATATATATTTACTATACAATATAATTTATACATATATATACATATATATATATACATATATATTATATTAGTTATACACTATAATAATATTTATTTATAAAATATATCTATAACAAATCAAGGGATGGTAGTTAAAAATCAATACAATACAATATATTATTAGCAACACTCCCAAATAAATACAGTATATTAATTATACATATAATATTTACCTAAGTCATTATATATATAACAATATATATATATTATACACTATTATATATAACAAATATATATTATACATTTTATGTTATATAATATACGACGTCAAATACAGTATACCAATGGTATATATATATATAATATATACTTATAGTATTATATTTATTTAAATATACATCTTTATATAAAAAATTTATACTATAAATCTTTAGTACATATACATATATAGGTATAATATATATATATATATATATGTATATATTATAGTATATAATATAGATATATATATACTCTTTAATGCGCTTGCTCTGCATACCTGTTTATTCTTCTTACATTCGTTATTATTTTCGATTTGTCTTGTATATTACCTTTCGTTCTTTTTTAATAATTCTCTGCGTTTTTTATGTTTTGTCTGGTAGATTTGTTCGTTTAACTTTTATTAATCTGATATTATTGGTGGTTAAGGGCGACATTTTCCGATGATAAGGTTTACCCCTCCGATTTTCCCGACGGATGAAAGTGAAATTTACCGTGAAGCAAGCTTTTTGAGGCATTCTCAAATTATAACAACACACACACACTACACACACACCATATATATATATATATCATATATAAATATATATTTATATTTGGGATCCGCTAAAAATTCTGATATACTATATATATATTTATTTAATATAAATTAAAGTATAATAATATATATTTAAGAAATGGTATATTAAAGTATACCTACTTCATCGCATTAAGCAACCCATTCCAAACAGCTACAATACGTATATCATTACTGATTTCATTTAATTTCAAGATGAAAAACCTACGATCATTTCAACGAATGCTAACCCCTGAAAAGAATCCTCAAGATCATGAAATCTTCGAGTAGGACTTACCTATATCCATTTACTTAGACCGTTAAATCTTGCGCTATCCTACATTGTATTATTTGAGCACTATGTATTTGTTTATTTCCACGTCTTAATCCCTGATTTCTGCTGCGCTCCCAACGGAATCGTAACCCGTACACCGGTAAACCATACTCATACATACACACACACACACATAATATACCTAAAATAAATATATATAAAATATTTTTTTATAAATTAATATATTTATATATATATTTAAATAATACCAAAATAGTATAATATATATATATGATATGTTGTAAAACTCAAAATGACAATTGTTTGATAAGCATGAGAATAAAATTTATATGTGTTGACCAGCTTCCCATTATCAGAATTATTATTATTAGTTACTTGTAAATTTAGTATAGTAACTGAAGTTGTTTGGTTTCTGAATTTAAGCAAAGTATCGGTTACTAATTTGACTTGATGTGAAGATCTTTTTTAAGTTA
>CM042144.1:114581229-114583729 GCA_023376005.1 Doryteuthis pealeii
CAATGCGTATAAAAAAAATAAAACAATGTCCAGTGTCTAATTAATTTCGAAGTCTCTGAAGATGAAGTTTCTTCGATATTGATTAGACACTGGACATTATTTTTTTTCTTACGCATTGTAATTGCCTTCTTAATATATATATATATATATATATATATATATATATATATATATATATGAAAGACGGGGTGGGATAGAGAGAGAAAGAGAGAAGGATACACCCTTGTCTGAAGTTATTAAGTAAATCGCATAAACTTCAATAATTCAAATAAATACGTATTAATGTTTTATTGAAGTTATTGAAGTCATTTGATGGAGTCTAAAAAGAACTGTTGTCTGAAATTATTAGGCAAAACCAAATAATCACTAATAATCTCTACATGTATAAAGAGCAGTTGTGTGTATGTATGTATGTCCGAAAGAAACTACGAAAATAAAAAAATTAACGTCAAAGTATATATATATATATATATATATATATATATATATATATATATATATATATATTTAAGATTATTTATTTGATGTTTGTTTATTTATAGAAGCATTGCTGGATAAAGTATGTATATTAAATATTTCATATTTTTGCTTGAAGGCAATTACAATGCGAATATCGCATAAATTCGATAATTATAGAAGATAACAATGACAAGTGAATTTCGCAAAGAATCACTCGGTGTGTAGAATATCGTACAGACTGTTTCAACTTTATTAAGTCTCATCAGCGATATATACTAACGATTTCTCTCCGACAGAAATCGAAACCGGGACTTCAGCAGGATAGTTTTGACACCGAGTGATTCTTTGCGATTTTCACTTGTCATTGTTATCTTCTATAATTATCGAATTTATGTGATATTCGCATTGTAATTGCCTTCAAGCAAAAATATAAAATATTTAATATATATATATATATATATATATATATATATATATATATATATATAGTCAACTGCGAGACTAACTTTTTGCTTCTCCTTCTACCCAGGCGATGCCGGGTAGCCGCTTCTAGTACATATATAAAGGACAGTTGGTGGGTATGTTTGTTCGAATGAAACTATGAAAATAAAACAATTAACGGTAAAGTAAATATATACATATTAAATAGCATCGGTTCTTGCTTTTTGTGCAAAAAATTATGAAGATTTGATTTATATTTGAAGATATTTAAAAATTAAAATATCCGTAGGAATAACATTGAAATTCTTCGAAAAAATGTACAGCATTTGTAAATCTCAAAAGATTTTAATCCCCCCCTACCCAGTCAACGCTGGGTAGCCGCTTCTAGTCAATAAGTTAACTGGTGTCGATCTTAGGTAATCGTTAGGAGAAATATTTTTTGTCAGAGATAGTTTTTAGAAAGTTTTTTATGAAGGAAAGTTTTTAGTGAAGGAAAGTTTTTAGAAAGTTTTTAGTGAAGGAAAGTTTTTAGAACGTTTTTGTGAAGGAGAGTTTTTTTGTGAAGGAAAATTTTTTGTGAAGGAAAGTTTTTAGAATGTTTTTGTGAAGGAGAGTTTTTAGAACGTTTTTTGTGAAGGAAAGTTTTTTGTGAGGAAGTTTTTTGTGAAGGAAGGGTTTGTGAAGGTTTAGAAGTTTTTGTGAAGGAAAGTTTTTTGAGGGAAAGTTTTTTGTGAGGAAAGTTTTTAGAAAGTTTTTTGTGAAGGAAAGTTTTTAAATTTTTTTGTGGGAAAGTTTTGTGGGGGAAAGTTTTTTGTGAGGAAAGTTTTTAGAAGTTTTTTGTGAGGAAAGTTTTTTGTGAGGAAAGTTTTTGTGAAGGAAAGTTTTAGAATTTTTTGTGAAGGAAAGTTTTAGAATGTTTTTTGTGAGGGAAAGTTTTTTGTGGGGAAGTTTTTTTGAGGAAAGTTTTAGAAGTTTTTGTGAGGGAAAGTTTAGAAAGTTTTTGTGAGGAAGTTTTTTGAAAGAAAGTTTTTAGAAAGTTTTTTGTGAAGAAGTTTTTAGAAAGTTTTTGTGAGGGAAATTTTTTGTGAAAGAAGTTTTTAGAAAGTTTTTGTGAGAGAAGTTTTAGAAAGTTTTAAAATAGATTTTGAAATTCTGTAAATGTCTCGACCAAAAATGAACTGGTAACGTGGCACACTCATTCGTTAAACGAAAACTATTTTGTGTATATATATATATATATATATTAAGAAAATTGAAAAAACACAGGTTTAAATAAGTTGCGTGGTAAGTTTATTGGTCAATGCTGCAGTGTTTCGATCTATTAATTAGATCATATTCAGGGCATTTGTTGGTATACCCCCCTACCCAGTCAACGCTGGGTAGCCGCTTCTAGTCAATAAGTTAAACTGGTGTCGACCTTAGGTAATCGGTAGGAGAAATATTTTTTGTGAGGGAAAGTTTTTAGAAAGTTTTTATGAAGGAAAGTTTTTAGTGAAGGAACGTTTTTTGAAAGTTTTTAGTGAAGGAACGTTTTTAGAAAGTTTTTTGTGAAGGAAAGTTTTTAGTGAAGGAAAGTTTTTAGAAATTTTTTAGTGAAGGA
>CM042144.1:114588729-114593729 GCA_023376005.1 Doryteuthis pealeii
TCAGTATTCCTCTTTTAATACACCTCAGGCATCGGAAAATAAACACGGCCCTGTCTTTTTACACGAAGGAGAAGGTGCTTCCTGGGGCGGGGACGGTCTCCTGGGATCACGCGATTTATTTTCCCTTTTTTAGCGGTCACAGGACATAAACCTCAAGACCAGGTAAGTAAGATGCTGTCCTCTAGCAGGGGGGGGGATAAAGGTTTGGTTCCGGGCTTGTATGCCGAAAATCGGGGTGGGGCCTTAAAGAAAAATCATGATATTGTAACAAGTACCTGGTACTTGTTATTTTTTTATGTTAACTTTAAATTTTAACTTTACTAATCAAGTCATTTTAAAATTTGATAAAAATAGACAGCTCATTAAACTGTGGCACAAGGAAATCTTATAGATTGTAATGGAGTTATCAGAATAATAATTGATTAGAATAATTTTATTTATTTTGTTAGTGTCGAAAAGAACTTCAATGGTTATATTACAAAAATACTAAGAGTACCGGGTACTCACTTAGTTACCTCATTTTATTACCCCCATCTCCTTCGAGGTACCAGGTACTTTTTACAATATCACATTTTTCCTTAAGGGTACCCCCACACACACACACACACGTTTTCGGCATATACGTCCAGTACCTAAACTTTGACACCAACCTTCCTCTAGATATGTTCCTAATGGTCCTTTGTAGAACCGGAAAAATATTTTTTTCGTGTTATGTCTCTGATTAAGTTCAACTATAAATTTGCCTGATCCCGAAGAGAAAAAAAAATGCCTAATAATAAAGACATTGTAATTATTTCAACTTGTTCAGCGTCATGTTTTAATGAATTATTTCACACAGGAATCTTATTAATTTTCTTTTAGGCTCATTACTTTTGTTTTACGTAATATACTCATTATTTTCAAAAAGAACGACATGTTATATATGGCATTATGTTCGTTATTAAATCAAACTATAAACTTCTCTTAATTCTTTTTCCATTATAATATATTAACGTTTCACGTTAATTTGTTTTGGATTTTCAATGGTAATTAAATAATATAATATCACTCATAAATAAGTACACCTTTAACATTTTTTAATAAAACTTAATTTTCTTAAAAACTTTATTATTTCTACTGAAATATAATACAATCAAAACGGATATTATTCGGTATTATTTATTACCAAACTCTACAGCATTGAAATTCTCTAACCAGAAATATATGTAGCAGTCCAAAAACAAGCAACGTCTGATATATATTTACGTGATTTTATTTGTGGTTATGTAGTCACGTAAGTGCCGCAATTTTATCTTTTAAAGAATTTCAAATTTGTAAAGCTTGGTAATAAATAATACCCAATAACACCGTACTTCCCCGAAAATAATATCTACCTAGCGTGATTTTTCAGGATGATTTTAAAATAAGCCCTCGTTGAGAGCGACAGACAGACAAAAGAAATAAGCATTCTTTACATTCACATCAAAGTATGATTCTTTTTGCCGTTATTGAATTTTTGAATAAAAGAACATGTTAATGGTAGATAAATTGTTTTTCGTAATTTCTGTTTATTTAGAAATTTAGCAATTCTACTTTGTAATGTTTTTCGATGCATGAAGAAATAATAAACACCCTTGTTACCTCGACTAGAAATCGTGAGGTCAATTAAATTGTGTCAAAAAAGAAAGACGCCATAGAAGACCCAGAACTATCTGAAATGCAACTAGCACAATTTATTTTTTAATATCAATTGTATGTTTGACTTTAATAAAAAGAAAAGTCATAATACCATATCACCCATAAATAAGTGCACCCCTATGATTTAAATTTCTTTAAAACACATTCTAGTGGAACATTATATAACCAAAACGGATACCATGTTTCCCGGAACTAAGACAGGACTTACACTCCGAAATATAACAGTAGAGCTTCAGTTGTTTCTTGAAAAGGTTCGCGAGTTTCAAGAGGAAGTTCTCGAGTTCGACAAGAAACACGTGAAAAAGGTCGGAGGGCTCATCATCCGAAATGGTGTGTATATAACAATAAAGATGAGGACAACAGTCCGAAAAATCTAAACAATACAAATCATCAAGTTTCATATAAAAAAAATAGATTTTTGCACCATGTATAATTCTATGTTATTTTTTCCAAGAAGGTTCCTGAGTTTGACAAGAAACACACGAATAAGGTCGGAGGGCTCATCATCCGAAATGGTGTGTATATAACAATAAAGATGAGGACAACAGTCCGGAAAAGCCAAATAATACAAAGAAATCAACTATTTTTAAAATCAACTATTTTTTTAAAGGCTGCCGAAGGTCTAGCGTGAGACACAGGGTCAATCGACTGGTGAGACGAAGGAGGTGCACGGCCAGGACCCAAATCACAGTGCCCAGTCCCTCAATGCAACTGACCAATCGACCCCCTGCAAAAGAAAACCGTAAGCAGATCAAATGGCCTTCAGCAAAATGCGAAAGCGAGTGGCATCAGTTTGACGAGGACGTGAGCCAAATTATTCTGACTACATCAAAAGCCAGCGTTGACAGAAGGTTACATGTCTTGTCTATTATAGTTAGCTATGCCACAGAGAGATTCGGTTTACGCGAATGATGAAGGTCTTCTCTTGCCTTCAACAAGAACCGTAGGACAGGAAGAATACAGGACTTGAGGTAGGAATTAAGGGCACCTAGGAAAATGTTAAGCATGGAAACGTGTGGTGTAATGGTTAAAGCCATGGGAAATGGACTCGTCGCCCCGAGTTCAAATCCTGAATGTGGTAATTGCATTTCACTTAGCGTTAATACCCTTGGGAAAGGTATGAGTCCTGCTCTCCCTCCAGCTATGGATAAATAGTAGGGCATACGGGGCTCTTTAACCTTGGTTAGGCAACCGGTCTAGGAGAAGGAAAACTCTGAATTCAAACCTGTTGAACTCCGCTTAAGAAATTGACCTTGTGTCTCATCCTGCTCGTGCGGAGGGGTTGGTAAATATATATAAGCAGGCTAGTGAAGAGAAACGTCATTCATTAATAGACCTCGGAGACCAACCTAAGAACGAGGCTGACATCCACTCGCAGAGCTGAGTGGCATTGGAGACGTCGGAAATAAAGAGCAAGAGATTATCGTTCCTTGCAGATCCATTCGACTTCACTAGGAAATTGCTCAGAGACAAGCGGAGTGACCAATTAGAATGTTATGCGGAAGAGATAAGCACCTATCTCTGTAAAACACTAGGGTTTTTGGTTGGTTGGGTTTTACGGCATGTCAACCCCTTGGGTTATTTTATGCCGGATACTTCTATTGGTAATTAGGTATTCAAAAATGTATAGAGGCTTATTTGCTGTAATCGAGTTTTCTGTTGAGGATTCTAACACAAGAGAGTGAGTGGGTGATTTTTGTAGGTCTATGAATTTACATCCTTGATAAGCGGCCGGTTCTTTTCAAAAAGTTTAATATCCTCTTGGGATCTATTTTTAAAAATAGTTTGTCCATGCTGTCAACATTGTAGAACTTTCTTCGAGTGTGGAGAGGTGTGTCGATTCAATCAGAATATGTTTTATTGTGTATCGGTTTCCACATGAACATTTAGGTGGAGGTTCTTCTTTTAAAATGAAGGAGTGAGTTAATCTAGTCTGGCCAATGCGTAGCCGGGTGATAGTGGTTTCTTCTCTTCTGGTATTACTAGGATCAGGTGTCCTTTCTTTTAAGCTGGGCTGTAGTTTGTAGAGTTTGTTGTGGGGATTTTCATTCCATAATTGCTGCCATTTGTAAAACACTAAGTGACTCAGTAAGGGGAAAGGAACTCGGCCACATGGAGGCTGTTAATTGTCCGAATCAATCGAAAACAGAATTTGACTTGAGCGAACCAAGCTGGAAGGAGATGAGGGGGGTAGTGAAGGTAGCTTGATCAGCCTCGGCTCCAGGCCCGAGAGGAGTTCCTCACAGCGTCTATAAGTGTCGTCCGAGTCTTCTGCAACTTTGGAAGACCATAAAGGTGATATAGTGTAGAGGCAGAGTTGCAGACCAGTGAAGATTCGCATGGGATTTATTTATTTATTTATTTATTCCTTTCATTCAATCATTCTTTCATTCTTTCTAAATTTATTTATTTTATTTATTCATTAGCTCTTTCATTCATTCTTTATTTCTTTCAAACATCCATTAATAAGTTTTGAGTCTTCCAGCATCATACTCGTTCTCCAAGTTTATTTACTGACATCCCACCATGTCAGTTGAATACAAGGATCCAATTAATGTGGGATGCCATGCACTAACCAAAGCTCATCATTGGCCAGTGCTAAAAATTGCATGTATCCCTTCGGCATTCCTCATTTGAGTCACCTCAGGCATTGGGCAATAAACCCAGCCCTGCCCCTTTATATCAAGGGGGCAGGTGTTGCTTGGAAAGAAGGACCCCGGGATCATGGTAATAGGATATATCTTGCGGATCCCCATGATTCAAACAAAATCGATGAACAAAACTTCAGATTTACGAAGTTGGTATAAAAAGTAATCTATATATAAAGGGCAATTGTATGTATGTATGTATGTATGTACGTCAGGAGGAAATTACGAGGATAAAACAGTTAACGTCAAAGTAAATATATATACACATTCACTATCACCATATTTTTGCTTTTTGAAGATTATTAAAAAATAAAATCTAGTAACAGCATGGATTTGTTTTTTTGCATTTAATATTTTAGATAGGATACACTGATTTTTCTTTTCAGAGTTATCCACCTCTCTCTCTCTCTCTCTCTCTCTCTCTCTCTCTCTCTCTCTCTCTCTCTCTCTCTCTCTCTCTCTCTCTCTATATATATATATATATATATATATATATATATATATATATATATATATATATATATATATATATATATATATATATATAGAGGAGAGGGAGAGAGAGAGGGGTGGAGGAAGGGAACATACTGAGATAGATAGTTAAAAAAAAAAGACTGAGGTAGATATATACGTACATATATACATACATACATACATATATACATACATGGGAAC
>CM042144.1:114601229-114603729 GCA_023376005.1 Doryteuthis pealeii
ACACAGATTTTGCCGACCTTCATCAGAGTAGTATTTTTATTTTTAAGTAAGTCAAAAATAAAAATACTCACACACACACACATATATATATATATATATATATATATAGATAGATAGATAGATAGATAGATAGATAGATATTTGTTATAGATATTAATTTTTATATATATGTGTGTGTGTATGTGTATGTGAATGTATATATAATTAAAATTGATACACTCACCGTTAGATAAAATCTAAAACGCCAGGGAAACCGGTAAAATTATGATATACAGAAGTAATAAAAGAAATGAAAATTTCGACTAGATATCCTAATATTAAAATGATAGTAAGAGATAGAACAACCTACGACTCTGACTTTCACGAAATCTATCTTCAAGATAATTACTCAGTTGCAGTCACGAATTGTTTTATCTTTTAATATTTTGAATAAATATATAGAGAAATACACACCGACTCCCCCCATATATATATATATATATATATATATATAATATATATATATATATATAATTATAAATAAGAAGGTCCGCAAAATGGATTATGTTTTTAGAAATTTGTTTTTATGTTTTTATCTTACATTTGCGACACGTGTTACAGATCTTCTGAAGATCTGAAACACGTGTCGCAAATGTAAGATAAAAATAAAAAATTTTGCGGACTTTTTTTATAAAATATTTAATATTCTCCCGTTGGAATAACAACACTTATATATATATATATATATATATATAATTATATTATATATATATATATATATATATATATTAATTTCGTGAAACATTAAGGTGTCGATTTTATTTGTTTTTCTGATAGACTTCGATGCGTAGACTAACATGGTAAAAGAAAATTGAATTCTGTCGAGAATTGACGGAGATATGAGGCTTCAAAGATCCCCTAAAAATGACCTATTATTAGTCTACCTATTTTCGTGAAAATTTAAGTTGTCGATTATACTGGTTTTTCTGATAGATTTCGATGCGTAGAATTCATTGATGCTAAAGAAAGTTCTCAATTCGGGGTGGAGTATTAATAGTTTGGGTTTGGGGAAGGGAGATATGAATTAGATATGCTTTTTTTGTTGTTGTTTTTATTTACTCTGCAATGATTGATTTTTTTTGAAAAATTAGCTTAATTGTTTTTTTGTTTTTTTTTATAGTTTAGAAAAAAAATGTAAAGCTAACGGAGTGGCATATTGTCGGCAACAGAGTTTCAATTCCGTAATATTTGATAATAAATAATACCTAATAATATCCGTTTTGTTCCTTCCACTATCTATTCCTTCCTTCGATTTCAGAGTTTCAGTGATGTAGAGTTTCATAATAATACCTACTAATATTCGTTTTGTTCCTTCCACTATCTATTCCTTCCTTCGATTTCAGAGTTTCAGTGCTGTAGAGTTTCATAATAATACCTAATAATATCCGTTTTGTTCCTTCCACTATCTATTCCTTCCTTTCATTTCAGAGTTTCAGTGCTGTAGAGTTTCATAATAATACCTAATAATATTCGTTTTGTTCCTTCCACTATCTATTCCTTCCTTTCATTTCAGAGTTCCAGTGTGCCCAACTTGCAAAGTTCAACTTACAACCAAGCATATCCTTCTAAATTGTAACAGACTTAAACATATCCGCGTAAATTACTATCAAGCAAGAAACCTGAGAGACATCTTTAAGAATACAAACCCTGGAAACATTTTAAATTTTATAAAACAAGCAACCTTTTCAACAAAATATAACAGAACATAACCAATTATCTCCATAGAACCACTACTTTAAAGTCTGAAATCCAAAATAACCTTTTTGGCATTAAATGACCCACAGAGGTTGATATGCCGTTAAACAAAACTCAAACTCAAACTCAGAGTTTCAGTGCTGTAGAGTTTCATAATAATACCTACTAATATCCGTTTTGATTTTATGATGTTCCACTAGAAATAATAAAATTCAAGCATCTTTGGTTTGCACAAAATTACCTTTTATCAAAATTTGTTTACAAGTGTATCATTTATAAGCGATAGAATTAATAGATAGAAAACAAAAAGAATGCTGAAAAGTGCGCAATAACCGAAAGTACTAGGAACGCTGTTGTTACTCTTTGAAAACCGTATCTTTGGTGAGATCTTTATAGATATGCCCGAGGGAATTACGATGAAACGGCCGATGGAAAATATGTTAATGAAAGTCTTTGATAGTGTAATTCCATAAACTTCCGTGCCGTAACTTTTATATATATATATATATATATATATATATATATATATATATATTATATAAGTAAAGAAATAACAAAAGACTTAGAGATTTGGCATTATAGTCTATTTCAGGGAGCTTAGACAAAGTGTCTAACTCTCCCGACTCATCAGATGCGAATGATGAATTCTTTATTACTTTAAAGGCATTTGAAAACAGATTTTTTAAAACTTTGTCTAAGCTCCCTGAAATAGACTATAATGCTAAATCTCTAAGTCTTTTTTATTTCCTTACTTATATATTTGATC
>CM042144.1:114608729-114613729 GCA_023376005.1 Doryteuthis pealeii
AATTTCGTTAGTTTTTCTAATTTGATATGTTTCGTTACATTAAGTCTTAAATACTTACGCCCGGGGGAGCGCATATTATTGCTAGTTCTTCTGATATCCACTGCTCCCGTGGAGCGTTGGTAGGGCAAGTTACTGCTCTCACGGGGTGCCGTGTGTTTATACTCTCGTGAGGTACCTTATACCTCTGATATCCACTACTCACGTTGTGTGCCTTGTACATTTGCTTCTGTATCGTACCTCCTCCTTCTTATATCCACTGCTAGCGTGGGGTGACTTCTGTTCTCGTGGGGTGCCTGATTGTTCTGAGTTCTGATATCCTTCTAATCTCGTGGGGTGCCTTGTTCTTCTGCTTTCCTGGAATACTTTATCCTACTCAGTCGGGATGACTTATCCTTCTTTACTCGTGGGGTACCTTATCGTTTTAATATCCACTGTTCCTGTGGAGTGACTTGTCCTGCTCTCGTGGGTACCTTATAGTTCCGATATTCACTACTCTCGTGAGGTGCCTTATTCTTCTGATTCTGCGTGGTACCTTATCCTTCTCATATCCACTTCTTGCGTGGGGTGCTTTGTTCTTCTATGCTCGTGGGATACATTTACAAGAATAAGGTACCCCACGAGAGCAGAAGGTCAGATCCACTGTTCCCGTGGCTTAAATTGTCCCTCTGTTCTCGGAGTAAGCTCATCTTTCTAATATCCACTTCGCTCATGGAAGACTACTATTATGATCAGATGTACCTGTTCTTCAGTGATGCTGAGGTAGGCGTTAGGCGACAAAATAAATTCCCCATGAATGATCAGCCAGTCTTTCCCAACTAAACCTTGCCTTAATCATCACACATTCATTCACTGGCTACTTCTTTTCCCCCGCGGTGCATCCATGTGCATCGTTTCCTGTCAATAAGGACACACACGTAACATATCAAACCTTCCTGAGGAGAAAGCGGGAATCACCGAACCAGATCACCTTTTTCTATTGATGTCAATATTAGTTCGCTTCCGTATACATTGAAGATCCTTTCGCCAATGAATATTGCTACGGATGGATAATGTAACTGCGCCTGGGCGCGCCACCAAACGCAACAAGAATCAATTAAATGTGCCTTAATGCACTGCTTCCTTCATCGCGATTAAAGCAATCTGCAATTTGTATTACTGTAGCATAGAAATGCACTGGTATTTTGCGGATAAAAGCCTCCGTTAACTTCTGGTATCAATTGATTCGGGCCGCCCAATACGTTGTCGACCGTGGTTAATTTCTCTCTCTCCTCGGGTGGCAAAATGTACTCACTACAGCAGATAATCTAGCGCTTCTCGCAAACCCACCTCATCTTCATCAGGAGGACGCCCCAGTATGCTCAATGTGCAAGGTACTGCTCACTGTAAAACACATCCTCATAAACTGCAACTGTCTCAGACGAACCCGCACTAAATATTACTAAACAAAAAACTTAAAAAAGAGCACATAAATGGGACCCTAACAGATACTACTACTCCGGGCCAGAGCAATGGTGATGAAGAGGTGCTCCACATTCCCCAACCTTCAGAACTGAAGATAGAAATTGGGACAACCGTATAGGTGCTAGGAATTGACGTGTCCATCCGATTGATCGAAGGGGGTTTATTCAACCACCCGTCTAGCCCAAGTAAGGGCCAAAGTGGAGTGTCTCAGCCACCAGGACCACGTCCTCAGGCATCACGGGTTGCCACCCACAGCCAACAGGTGGCCCTGTTGGGGGGGGGGTTACCCCTCTACAGTCGGCGGATTCTACAGATCTAACCAAACTGATTCTTTCACCAAAACTGATTAAACGTAACAGATTTTCACCATAAAATCCTTACTCTAAAGACTGAAACCCATATGAAAAACAAATTCTACATAACCCTTTCTGGCATTAAATGACCCACAGAGGTTGATATGCCGTTAAAAAAAACTCATCATCATCATCATGTCACGTTAATAGCATCAATCTTTCGCCAACCGTCTCTAACTTTCACTGCTATCAGGAGGTCTTCTTAACAGCATCATGTATCCACACAGCGTTGGTCGGTGTATGTCTTTGCTGGACGGCCCACACTGTCATGCCCATGAGCTGGTTTCCACATGAGTTCGTCTCCGTTTCTCCAGCAGTGTCCAGCATGCCTTGTTCATCTCCCTCGAATGTTTTGTGTGATAGAGGGCAAGTGGTCGTACAGCTGGGTTTTTTTGGGGGGGTTTTGGTGGGGGGTAGTTGTTTCCATGATTTGTTTAAGATCACACGCAGCATTATTGTGCAACTCCAATTTAGCTTGTTCTCTATGTGCTTCGTTATGGTCCAAGTGGTACAGCCGTACAGTAGCACTGAAACAACTACGACTTGGAAGACTTGTTATTAAGATCGGATCCTAGCCAAACTAAACCCCTGATAAAGCAGGCGGTAATAGGCATTGGCCTCAATATCAAACCTTCCTCATGAGGAATTTCTTAAGCGGAGTTTAACAGGTTTGAATTCAGAATTTTCCTTCTCCGAGACTGGTTGACTACTGAATGTTAAATCCCTCAGTTTGCCCTACTATTTACCCATAGCTGGAGAGAGATTAGTTAGATTCATACCTTTCTTAAAGATAGCAGCACTATGTGGAATGCAAACAGCCTCGTCCAAGATTTGAACTCGTTACAGTCGTGTCCATTTCAAATGACAATAACCATTTCACCACACGCCTCCATCATACAATTATGTATATAAATAAAGTAAAGGCGTCGGGGCGGCCTAAAGTCGGTATCAGCCTATCAGCGAGGGAGTCTATCCCCCCTTCACTAGCGCTAGACCAAGGAGATTGTTTTTTGGCCTCTGGGGTGGAGCGCCACCATCAGCTTCTTACTATACCGCACAGATCTCTGTGATACTCATATGCTGAGTTGAGGAGGGCCAGTATCGAACTAGGAACCTTGTGTTTCATAGCCGAACGCTCTACCGACTGAGCTAACCCGACCCTAAATAATTTTTCTGAGTCATTTAAAGAATTTCAAATTAAAAAAAGGTGGATTGCAATCTTTGAAAAACATTAATATAAATGCAAAAACTAATGTACGCTTTATTATATACAGTTATGAGTGAAATTCTTGGCATAGTCTAATTGTCTTAATTTATTGAAAGTAATTACCAAATCTAATTGGGTACTAAAGATTTCCTACAAAGTAAAGGTAACCATAACGATGGAATTAATAAATATATCAAGATAAAAATTTAAATATTTAATTTTAAATAATTATAAACAAAAGAAAATATAATTGTATGATTAGAATTATAGGGACGAGAAAATTAAACGTCAATTTTAAATCCTATGATTTTTTTTCTAACTTGTTTCGATAACTTGTTACACGATCAGACGAGGCGCCCGAAGTGTGATGGTTATGGTCGTGCGAAATGGACTCGGCGACCCGAGTTCAAATCATGGGCGAGGCTGTTTGCATTTCACAATGCGCTAATACTCTTGGGAAAGGTATACATTCAAATATTCTCCCTCCAGGTATAAGTAAATGATCACAAAAAGCTATCTGTGAAGTTATAACTGATACACCAGTCTTTAAATAAAAGGGCAGAGTGGAATGTTTAATTTTGGTATGTTGTTGGTTTTATCAACGCTTTTCGGATCATCTGATGCCGAATCATGACATTTTTTTATATACAAAGGACCCATGTTGCTTACAGTACCTGCTGTTGCTTACGTGGTCACCCAATTACGTATTATGTATTGAACGTCATATCATATATATATATATATATATATATATATATATATATATATATATGTGTGTGTGTGTGTGTGTGTGTGTGAATTTGATATATTGAAAAAACGAATGATGTTTACAAATGCTTGGGATCATCAGGAGAGAATGTGCACCGTTTTTCTCTCCTGATGATCCCAAGCATTTGTAAACATCATTTGTTTTTTCAATATATCAAATTCACACTGTCGGATTAATTTCCTTTTATTTCACACACACACACACACACACACACACACACACACACATATATATATATATATATATATATATATATATATATATATGAGAGAAAAAGGAAGACAATACAAAAAATAAAATTGGCATATTTCACGATGGCATCATCAGAATGAATTATTATTTCACAAGAATAAATCTACCCATGACTCGCTTGTCTCTTTTATCAAGTGAGATTTAGCATGTTGTGTATGTGTGTGTGTGTGTGTGTGTGTGTGTGTGTGTGTGTGTGTGTGTGTCTGTGTCTGTGTGTCTGTGTGTCTGTGTGTTTTGTTTTTTTGTTTTTTATTATTTATTTATCTTTTGTTTTTATTTTTTTATTTTGTCTTTGTTTTTTGTTTTTTTTTGCTGCTGGTGCCGTTGCTGTTGTTGGGTTTTTTTAATATATATTTTTGCTTTTTGTGAAAAAATTAATTCTAATGTTGCCATTATTTGACCGAAACATGGCCACCTGATTTTCTTCCTTTATACTAATAAATGAATAAATAAATAATATATATATATATATATATATATATATATATATATATATAATATATCAGTATAGATAAAAGGATATGAAAACAACACAATATGCTGTTGAAGTGAAAAGATTTTATATCATATTCATAGCTAATATTGAACAATATTTCGATTTATAAAAATCATCTTCAGAGCTTGTTTATACTCCAGACTTATCAATAGTGGAGACGAAAATAATATGAATTCAAAACGAAAACATTGATGTTGCAAAAAATATTTTTCAATATTAGCTATGAATATGATATAAAATCTTTTCACTTTAACAGCATATTGTGTTGTTTTCATATCCTTTTATCTATACTCATACCGTCGGATTCATTCCCTTTCTCTTAACTTTTAATTTTATTTTCAGCCCAATTTAACATCACCGTGAAAATGGTTTAATAAAAAAAACGAAACTCTTATAAATCCATATTTTCAGAATAGTCTTATACTTACACATCGTCGGATTTATTTCCATTTTTTAATATAT
>CM042144.1:114618729-114678729 GCA_023376005.1 Doryteuthis pealeii
TCATTTGTCTAAGTTCAATCCTTCTATTCCTTTTTTTATATCGGTTTATATTAATGTGTTAGCTATTGAACTTTGAGAAAGTAAACGCTGTTCGTATTCTCTGTCTGGTCTCTGGACTCCACGTAGGACAATGCGATGCAAACATGTTACAATAAACACGGCCAAACGCAGTAATTTAGACAGCACAAAGCAATTTAAAGTTTGATCTTTATATTCTAAACGTTATGCAAATTTTACAGGTGTGTGAAAGTAGTTAACTGGTAGAAATATATTTCACTAAAATTGATTTTCTAGGGAAATGTCACCCGAAAAGCCATTAATGTATTATTAGGATTAACTCCCTCTCATAACATATGATAAAAAAAAACAGATACAACTAAGTATATATACTGTAAGACTTCAGGATTGAATAAACAAATTATCATAGTAGTATAGACAAATGTTACATAATTATGGATTCCTAATATCTTTTTAAGGTAGTATAGAAATCCTTATGGCGATCAGTACAGCTGGTGGCCTTGAGAGTGAGTGACAATGCTTGACCTCACTCTCACCTTGCGTTCTGGGGATGGAACGTGAGAACGGAAGTCAATAGAAGCCCTTCCGGTTTAAGGTGTAAGCAACTCAGTTAGTTGCAGAGTTGGAGTTAGGACTTAGAAGCGAAGCTAGCAAGATGTGAGCTCACTGCGTGATTGTCTGGTCTGGGGTTCTACGAATAAAGTAACATCAAAAATAAATCGAAGTCTTGTTGTTATTACTAAAAGCTAACAATAGCACAAGGCTTCTGATAAGAAATGATCCCCAACACAGACCCGGAATCCCCAGATAAGAAAGACCAGACCTGTAGAAGATATACCAGACCAAGATAGAAGATAGAAGAAGCAAATCCGACCAGAAGAATAGACGACAAGAATAAGAAGTAAAAGAGAAGTATACAACGTATAGATATATAGTGCCGGTAAAGAGGTATGCAACATATACCTATTTGGTACCGTGACGACGCCGCTACGTTAGACAAATACTAAAATGAATACTAAATAAGTAATAGTATTAGCGTCAAATACCATCCAATATTACTTCTTGATAATCTTCACTTGTCTAAGTTCTAGCCTTGTTTTTATTTATATCGGGGGTGGGGGGTGAAGTCCAAATTGCACGGATGGATGTGCAATGTATTCAATATTTTGTTCTCAACGCTTTCAACCACGTTCATAGTCGTCTTCAGGGAGATTATTGTTGTAGTTGTTTTAGTTGGGTTTTTTTTTCTTATTTTATTTATTAATTTATTTGGTGTGAGTTTTATTCATTCAAGAGGGTTTATTATTGGTATGGTGAGCTATGGTTAGTGCGTTGATTATTAAACTCAGAGAAAGTAAACGCTGTTCGTATTCTTTGTCTGGGCTCTGGACTCCACGAATCAAGGACAATGCAACGGAAAAATGTTACAATAAACACAGCCAAACACAGCACAAAACAATTTACTATGAACAAGAGAAAGTTTGATCTTTATATTCTAAACGTTGTGCAAATTTTACAGTTGTGTGAAAGTAGTTAACATTGTGTAATCCCCATTTTGGCCTTTGAAGCAGTGAAATTAAAATTCCGGCCAAGTGAGAATTTGACAGTTAACCATTGTCAAAAGAAACAAAACCGTCATTTTGGTCCTTAAAAAGACTTTGTTAGATAGACATACGATATTACAAGTGTTGCAAGATGTTACGCTTAGAAAGAATTGAAAGAAAATAGTTATGAACAGATTGAAAATGATATATGACTACGAACAAATTAAGATTGAGATATATAGACAATGACACATGACAAATACGAACAAATTAAGATAGATAGATAGATACAAACATACGTGGGCACATCTTGCTGGGTAATAGTTTGCAAGTAATGTTTCTATTTTTATAATACGAGGGCGAATCGAACGTTTTACCGTATTTTGGTGAGAGCTAGTTAGCGGAACTTATATTACGTGACTGAAACAGTTCAAGCCATGGTAGGTGCCCGCTATGGGTTGGTAGTATCGTGCTAGTTGGTGCGCTGGCACGTTTTGCATTGCTTTATGCGGTGTATGTGATCTGAAAGCCGCACGGATAGATGTGCAATGTATTCTAATTTGGGAACGTAAAATACTTTATGGTGAATCTCGCAGATGGCATGCAAAGGACAGGAGCCCCTAATAAAAATTAAAACTCTCTAATTTGAAAAATTAAATTTATTATTAAATTATTATTATTAAATCGATATATTTACATTGATAAATACTTTGATAAATCCAATATGAAATCTCCATTGATAAATGGAGATTTATCATTATATGTTATAAATTGATTTATCATTATATGTTATTTATTTATCATTATATGTTATAAATTGATTTATCATTATATGTTGTTTATAACCATTGATAAATCCAATACTATATATTAGTATTAAATCTTTTTTTTTTCAAAAAAATGTTTGAAATCCCGTTTTCAAGTTCTCTTTTATTTCTGAATGTTCTGTCTATGATGAAAAAAAATGAAGATCTGTAGGGACTAAATCTGATGAGTATGGAGGATGTGGAAGAACCTTTTATCCTAAATATCTCATAAAGCAGCACATTTTATTTTAGAAAAGAAATATAAGAAATATAACATTTTCCCCGAAAGACCGTTATATATATATATATATATATATATATATATATATATTCAATCATCCACAGACACGTGTTTCGACTTATCAAGTCTTTTCAGTGTGGCTAGACATTTTGTGAGCTACCTACAGCCGGGATAGAACTCCAGGACATTAGAATCAGTCGGACAGCTTAACCGCTCAGCTATCGTCACCCACAGAATGCGAAGGGGATTTTAACTGTTTTAATACACACATCTGTATTTATGTAAAGGCCGCCATAGAGTGCTGCATCCCTTTTATAGGAGAGCGTTGCGTTTACGCTTTAGTTGGCGGTCATCAGCAAAATCCCCTCCAAAGTGATATATATATATATATATATATATATATATATGTATATATGTATATATATATATCGTATGTATATATATATATATATATATATATATATATATGTATGTATATATATACGTATGTATATATATATATATATATATACGTATGTATGTATTATATATATATATATACGTATGTATGTGTATATATATACGTATGTATATATATATATATATACGTATGTATATATATATATATATATATACGTATGTATAATATATACGTATGTATGTATTATATATATATACGTATGTATGTATATATATATATATGTATGTATATATATATATATATATATATATATATATATATATATATATATATATATACGTATGTATATATATATATATACGTATGTATGTATTTATATATATTATATATATATATATATATATGTATGTATATATATATATGTATATTATATATACGTATGTATATATATATATATATATATATATACGTATGTATATATATATATATATATATATATATATATATATATATATACGTATGTATATATATATGTATATTATATATATATATATATATATATACGTATATACGTATGTATATATATATACGTATTATGTATTATATATATATATACGTATGTATATGTATATATATATATATATATATATATATATATATATATATATATATATATAGACTTACCGGGGAATAAAATATCGAGTTTATCGCAAAACTGACGTTCGATACAAGTATTAACCGAATAAGCCTGTGTTATAACGAATATAAAGTGCTCAAAACGTTAGTAGAGCGGATTTAGTATTAAGGTGTATATAAAAATATTATTTTCACTATAAAGGATATTCAGGGTTAATTGCAATGAATTTATCAAGATATTGATTACAATGCCTGTAATTAATCAATATATTGATTACTTTATTGCAATTAACCATGAAGATCCTTTATGGTGAAACTTGAGTAGGTTATTTCTATATACACCTTAATACTATATATATATAGAAATATTTTTTTTAAAATTGTAATGATTTCGCGTATGCTTCGCTTGTTTGTTATACAAATAAAGATTAACCGAAACCACGTTCGACCCCATGGTCACCATCTGATGAAGGTTCTATTGGAACGAATCCTACATAAAACATACCTTATATATATATATATATATATATATATATATATATATATATATATATACCAATCCCTCCGCACGAGCAGGATGTGACACAAGGTCAATTTCTTAAGCGGAGTTCAACAGGTTTGAATTCAGAGTTTTCCTTCTCCTAGACCGGTTGCCTAACCAAGGTTAAAGAGCCCAGTCTGTTCTACTATTTACCCATAGCTGGAGGGAGAGTAGGATCCATACCTTTCCCAATGGTATTAGCGCTAAGTGAAATGCAATTACCACGTCCAAAACATACCTTATACCATGCACTATCTCTAATTGTCTAAAAGGTTCAGGTGAACACAATTGAAACGAGGTAACCCCACACTACCCTGGCACCTCCTTCCCCCCAAAAAAAAAAATTATACATCAATATCTTAATCCACTCAATACCCTACATAAAAAAATCAAAAAATTCAATTTACCTACGACTCGCCACAATCTAAGAATTATCCAATTTACTTTTAGTTAAAATATCAAATCCCTTAGTAATCCTCCTTAGTAAATAATCTCTAAATATTTTTGACATAAACCATCTTCCAATAAAAATCCATTAACTACAAAAAAATTACATCTGCCTTAATCGGCAATATAACAATGACTATAAATCTCCCTAGTTCAATCGGCTGGTCACGTCAAGCCCTAGCACCTATATGATTGCCCCAACCCTATTGTCCTTATGACAAGCCCCAACCCCTTTTATCATATGGGTGCTAGAAGGCGGTGGCTGCGGGTCTACATGTCCTGGGAATGACGTTAAACTCTATCTGATGGTGAGGTTCCGGTTTTGGAGATTTGGGGAATGTGGAGCACCCCTTCATCACCATTGCTCCCAGGTCCACTCTGACCCGGAGTGGTAGTACCTGTTAGGGTCCCATCTATGGGTTAAATAGGAAAATGTATTTATAAAAAAATTGTATTATCCATTAAGAATTGATTTATTTCAAAACTTTATCGGCATTAAATGACCCACTGAGGTTGATATGCCGTAAAACAAAACAAACCAAACCAATCCCTAGTTCAATATCACTTACAATATTAATTCTAACATGACTGCTAAGTCGTTTGTATTTTTTTTAAACATTAGTCTCGTTTAAACACCTACACTCACATATTCATGCTTAAAAAAGCAGTATATATATATATATATATATATATATATATATATATATACACGCGAGGTATGTCAGAAAAGTTCCAGTATGTCAGAAAACTTCGATGTGAGGAGTATTGTCTGCTATGAGTCCTTGCCACAGTGTCAGACGATCAACCATCATGTCTACAAAGAAATACTGCGGCGTTTGCTTCGTTCTGTGCACGAGAAGAGGCGAGAGATGTGACAGGACAACCCGTGGGTGATTCACCATGACAACGCACCTGCCCACACTGCCCTGAGTATCCGAGATTTCCTGGCCCAGAAGAACATCCCTGTGTTGGAGCAACCTTCCTACTCGCCCGACCTGGCTCCATGTGATTTTTTTCTCTCTTCCCCTAGGGCGTCATCAAGGGAACCGGTTTTGAGGATGTGCACGACATCAAAAAGGCTGTGACGACAGAGAATGGTGGGAATGTGTATTAGACTCCAGGGGTGGGGGGTTACTTTGAAGGGGATAACTTGTAATTTGTAGTTTGGGTTTGAAATAATTTTTTGTGACACCAGTCCTGGAACTTTTCTGGCATACCTCGTATATATCATCTGTATATAGTGTGTTGGGTTTAAAGGTATAATAACGTTAATTATTGGTTGAACAAACAACTCTGACTAAGGGTATTAAATATAACAATAGACTTTAATACATGGAGCAGTGGAGAAGATACATATAACAAGAAATACGTATACAAGATACATAAGAAACACATATAAGGGAGAAGATACAATAATGAAGTATAAAGGTGATACCTAAATGTACATACAAAGGATACGAAGAGTTCATAAGATAAAGTCACTTACTGACAGTCTGTGTCGGGGAGAAAAACCCCACACAATAAGGGTGTCAACCAAAGTGTCTAACCCATGCGTGTTCGTTGAGTTACCGAGAAGCAAGAGAGTTCAAACTTGACGCTTGCCGGCTTAAATAGTCAAGACGCCTGGTGAGGAAAAACAGAAACACGAGGGAAGATAACTCTTCCAGCCAAACAAGGGCAGATAATTCCACAACTGCTTACACCGTGGAATTTCCACTTGTAGATGCTATATTTTCGAGGGTTTATTGCGAAGTAACAGAAAGAAAATCGATGCAAATCTTTTTTTAATAGATATTTGCGTGATATCATGTTATGAGTCAATGGTTTCGAAAAATCAGACGTTCAAGTCTCGGGCTACGAGAAGAATAAAAAAAATAATAAAGAAAAAAAGGTCTAAGTCATAAATCTAAAAGAGTAGGCAAACAACTAAGAAGTATCGATAAAAATGGTCGAACTAAAAAAGTTAACGACAAACGGACAACTATCATCTTTTGATTACAAGGTTAATTTGCCGAACTGTAAGGGGAAGCCGGCAACCGGGTAACCGGCGTATAAAAAGACATTTCTTCTTTGACAAGGTGGAACCGGTAGATGTCCCCCCCCTCCCGGTTTTATGAGTTTCTCAGACACAAATCAATCCACAAGTAATATTACCGACACGAATGAGTGATTTTTTCCTTATTAAATGTTGTTTTTTTTCTTTTCCTAATATTAGAACCATTCCGCAAAGAAAGAAGAAAAAAATTAAAATGAAACCACACATCAAGTTTCGGTGGTATAAAAACGGATACGCCCCATAACACCGGTATAGAGGGAGGAAGTTATTTTCCAGCCTCTTCTCCTCTTCTTTTTATTTGCTCTTTCCGGCTGCGCATGCGCGTGTGAACAGTGGGAGGGGAAGGGGGTAATTTGCTTTTTCTTCTCTTTCTCTCAGTGTTCATTGCATATGTTTCTGTTTATCTTTACATTTTTTTTTTGTATAGATTTTCTTTCATTCTCGAATAGTTCATTTATGATATTAACGCATGTCCCATCCAGATTTTATTCTTTCTTCGTTTATTTCCGTTTAAAGACAAATTTCATTTTTTTCATGCCAATTTCTTCTTCTTCTTCTTTTACAAGTCGTGTGACAAGACTTCTAGGCTATTATTATTATTATCATTATTATTATTATTTGTAGTAGTAGTAGTAGTAGTAGTAGTATTTGCTTTCCTTACTTCTTCTTTCTCTCCAAGTGTTGTTGTTGTTCTTCTTCTTCTTTTTCTTCTTCTTCTTCTTCTTCCTCTTCTTCTTCCTTTCCAAGTGTTGCTCTTCTTCTTCTTCTTCTTCTTTCTTCTTCTTCTTCTTCTTCTTCTTTTCTTCCAAGTGTTGCTGTTGTCCTCCTCCTCCTCCTCCTTCTTCTTCTTCTTCTTATTTTCCAAGTCTTCTTCTTCTTTTCTTCTTCTTCTTCTTCTTCTTTCCAAGGGTTCTTCTTCTTCTTCTTCTTTTCTTCTTCTTCTTCTTCTCTTCCTTTCCAAGGGTTGTTGTTGTTGTTGTTGTTGTTCTTCTTCTTCTTCTTCTTCTTCTTCTTCTTCTTCTTCTTTCCAAGTGTTGCTGTTGTCCTCCTCCTCCTCCTCCTTCTTCTTCTTCTTCTTTTTCCAAGTCTTCTTCTTCTTTTCTTCTTCTTCTTCTTCCTTTCCAAGGGTTTGTTGTTGTTGTTTCTTCTTCTTCTTCTTCTTCTTCTTCTTCTTTCTTCTTCTTCTTCTTCTTCTTCTTCTTCTTTCAAGGGTTGTTGTTGTTGTTGTTGTTGTTCTTCTTCTTCTTCTTCTTCTTCTTCTTCTTCTTCTTCTTCTTCTTCTTCTTGGGTTGTTGTTGTTGTTGTTCTTCTTCTTCTTCTTCTCTTCTTCAAGGGTTGTTGTTGTTGTTGTTGTTTTTCTTCTTCTTCTTCTTTTTCTTCTTCTTCTTCTTCTTCTTCTTCAAGAATGTCACTGAAACGACGTATGCTACAAGAAAGACACGGATTCTTTCGCGTTTTGCAGAAGATTATCTCACGGGGAATTAGCCAAAGAGCTTGGTCGAGATATAAGAACTTTCAATTCATATGTGGAAAATATTTATAAAGAAATATGAATTTACAAAAAAAAAGGATTCTACTTTTTCTTTGCTCTCTCTCTCTCTCTCTCTCTCTCTCTCTCTCTCTCTCTCTCTCTCTCTCTCTCTCTCTCTCTCTCTCTTAGTCAACCATTTCTGATCTGTGAACAATGATATGGAAACAATTCCAGATTAATGTTATGTTTTACGATTATTGTTTGTATTGCAATAAGATATATGCCGGGAAAAAAATCAAATAAATGCCTTATACACTTCTCGATAAATAAAAAAGAAATAATGATAGACACACTGATGTGAGGAACAAATGAGTAAAGAAAAGAAATGTGGATGGATAAAAATGAATTTTATCGATATCACTTTTAATCGATATCACTGACACATGGGTTTCGGTCTGTTTATCAAAATGTATACGGATTTACGTTATTTTATTATTATTATTATTATTATTATTATTATTATTATTATTAAAATAATCAGATGGAGTTGAAATGATGATGATAATAATAATAGGAAAAATGCATTAAATGTTCTGTACACAGATTTTGCCGACCTTCATCAGAGTATAATTTTTATTTTTTGAGTTGGAGATAAGAATGGAATTTCAAAAAGTTCCAAAAAGAATATTTTTTTAAAAATGTTTATGAACGCAGACGCCGTTTAGGGACGGTTAAAAAAAATTTGAAAGTTCTGGTGGATGGATATAATTTATATTGCAAAGATTGAAATGTTATTAGTAATCATGAAACTTGTTGATGTTTGAATGAGGTGTGTTTACATGTTATTGTTTGGGGTGAGAAAAAAGAAGGAAGAAATAAATCGGTGAAAACCGAAAAATTTAACACCTTAAAATGAG
The DNA here is from genome assembly GCA_023376005.1 of Doryteuthis pealeii. Taxonomy (NCBI): domain Eukaryota; kingdom Metazoa; phylum Mollusca; class Cephalopoda; order Myopsida; family Loliginidae; genus Doryteuthis; species Doryteuthis pealeii. The sequence goes on from CM042144.1 coordinate 114,627,807, forward strand.
CGAATGGGTCAAGTAAGGAAATATGTGTTAAATGATGAATTGAAATTTTTTTAAAATGAAATGCTAAATACTAATGTAGAGATGCCAGTAATTTTTAGATTTAGAAAAAAAGATCTATAGGTTGGGAGATAAGCAATCAGATACACTGCAGTAGGGGGTGGTCCTGTAGCGTAGTGGTTAACGTGTTGGGCAGCGAGTTCGAACTCAAATTACGCTATTACGTCCACTTTCGAACTAATACCCTTGGGAAAGGTATGAATCCCCTCATCCATAAGCTATGATTTAAATAGGGTTGGAAACGTGATCCACTGGGAATTGTCCAAAAAAAACTACATTTTGGACATACAAGAAAATGGTATATGCATAAACCAGAATCTGTTCTTCGGAATGAAACACATAATTCTGTGAGACTTTGAGATAAAGGCGGTCACCTTATCCCAGCCAGATCAGACCAAGTATTGATTAACAAGAAAAAGGGAACCTGTCATCTAGTGGATTTTGCAGTTCCAGCAGATCACAGGCTGAAGACGAAGAAAACGAAAATATAGACAAATATCTGGAACTTGCTAGAGAATTGAAAAAAAAACTGTGGAATATGTGGGTGAAAGTGATGTCAATTGTAGTTGGTGCACTTGAAACGGTACCCAAAATCTTAGAAAATAGACTGGAGGAACTCGAAAGCAGAGGAAGAATTGAGATCATCCAGACAACAGCATTGTAAAAATTGGCTAGAATACTCCGAAGAGTCCTGGAGATCTGCGGAGACTTGTTGTCACTCAGACTCCAGACAAAGACTATCACCGCACGCTGGTGTAAAGAAAACTCCAGTAGTGAAAATAATAATATCTGAGTGAACGTAAAGGAAAGAGAAAAGCTAGATAAATACCTGGACCTTGCCAGAGAACAAAGAATATTATGGAACATGAAGATGACGTTTTTAATGGCATATTAACCTTTGTGGGTAATTTAATTCCAAATCCATCCTTGTATAAGAATAGTAGTGTTACAATTGAATCCATTGCTGTAGACTATGAGGGAGGGGGTTAAACGTTTCCCAAGGGTATTAGTCCGAAAGTGAACGGGACTGGAATTTGAAATCGCTTCCCAAAACGTCGCAGTCCAGCACGTTAGCCACAACGCCACGGGGATTTTTTTTTCAAACTCAATTAAAAAAAAAAGAATTTTAAACTCTTTTTTTCTCTATTTAACCCATACATGGGACCCTAACAGAAACTACCACTCTTGATCAGAGTGGAACTGAGAGTAAGGGGTACTCCACACTCCCCAAAGCTCCAAATTGGAACTTCATCATAAGATGCAGTATACCGTCATACCCAGGACATTGTAGCGTTAGTGTATTTACTGGTTATTAAACAAAATTAAAGCGAAACCCCAAGTAACCATCTTCTAAGTGGGCTAATTCAATAATTTTTCGCCAGGGGTGGTTTATATAAATCAAATTTCCCTGTGATGTACATCTTACAATCGTAAATAGGTATGTAGTTACTATGGTACTAATATATGGATTACAAAAAAAGATGAAATTAAGATAACGTTTTTGTTAGAACCTGAATGATCATTGAGGAAATGTTAATTTGTGTAAAGAAAAAAAAGGGCGTATATACTATTAAGATATGGGCTGATTACTTCGTTGCGTGATAGGTGGCATGATATAAAGAATCAGGCCCTATTCATTCTTGTCTTTTTTTACCAAGTGGCGTGATCAAGAGACAAAAAATAGCACTGGAAACCCAAACCAGAAAGTGAAATAAAACAAATAAGAAAAAGTAAAACCAAAAAAAAAAAAATTAGGTTGGTTGGTTGGTTGGTTGTTGGTTGGTTGGATTTTACGGCATGTTATCCCTTAGTATTATTTGTATTATTCGGACTATTGTCCTCGTCTTCATTGTTATCTGTACAACATTTCGGCAGATGTGAGCTCCGGCCTTCTTCAGGTATTTCTTGTCGGACTCGGGAACCTTCTTGTCGTAATCGGGAGCCATCGCGGAACTTTGAACCTAACCTTTTATTCAGTCCACGGAGGTATTCTTTTCTCATTCTCCTAACCATAGCTTATCCACCACCACAGTAGCATTGCTTTTGTCCGCTGGTAGTATTATGATGTTCTCATCACGTTGTAGTGATTTGATGGCCAGTCTTTACTCCTTTGTGATGTTCGGTTTTGGAGGCTTTGATTTCTAAAGTATCTGCCTCACCTTCCATCTTAGCTCATCTGCTCGTGCTTGAGGGATATTTAAGGCTGCCTCATCAATTGGAGCTATCAGATCTAAGTATGGAATCCGCTTGATGGTTGTGGCGAAGTTGAGACCCTTGTCTCTAATGCTACTGTGGTGATGGATAAGGTTGAATACTCCGACAAATTGGCAGACCTAATTGAAAATGGTAGCTACTGCAAGGTTAACAAGAGCTCAACCCTGAAGACAGAAAGGAAGCTGTCACAGATCCTTAGTAAGAACAAGGACCTTATACCACAGAAGAAATACAGACAGCTAATTCAACACTACAGCAAGCTACCACATATATACGGCCTTCCTAAGATTCACAAGGATGGTATATCATTAAGACCCATTGTCAGCTGCCGAGGTTCAGCATGTCACCCATTGAGCCGTTGCCTAGTCGATATAGTCACCCCATTGGCAGGTAAGTCCTCATCATATGTCAAGAACTCTGCCCACTCTGTGGAAATATTTTTTTAAAATGCTCCTATCCATTCCAACCAAATGGTGAGTCTAGATGTATTCAGTCTATTCACGAAGGTACCCACTGATGAGGCTCTAACAGTGGTACGGGATAAGTTAGCTGCAGATTCCTCATTGGAAGAACGCACCTGTATCCCAATAGATAATCTGATGGAGATGTTGACTTTCTGTGTAGAAACAACCTACTTCGAGATGGGTTCTGACGTACCGACAAGAGGAGGGCCTGGTGATGGATCACCATTGATCCCAGTGTTAGCCAATATATACATGGAATTCTTTGAATAGATAGCCTTAGGATCTACACCACTAAAGTCATCAGTGGCTTAGATACGTAGATGACACATTCAGTCTCTAGCCCCATAAGGAAGATGTTCAAATACTAATGGATCATGTGAACTCAATCCGTCCGTCTATACAGTTCACGATGGAGAAGGAACAAGACAACAAATTGTCCTTCCTAGATTTGTTAATAACTGGCACAGAACAAGGATTCACTTCATCTGTGTATCGAAAGCCTACCTTCACTGGACAGTATCTCAACTTCAATTCCCACCATCCATACAATGTAAAGAAAGGAATCGTCCGTTGCTTACAACATCGGGCAAAAGCCATCAGCAGTGATGAGGTATATCAGAAGGAAATGGACAGCGTAAGGGAGACCCTCCGTCGTAACAATTATCCTGAGAGCATAACATCAGCTACGAGAAATCTGGTTCGCAAAACAGAGGATGATACCCGAAAACTTACCACAGTCTGTCTGCCCTATGTCAAAGGCTTGGCTGAAAAAATTAAAAAGATATGTAATCCATATGACATCAGGACAACATTCAGAAATGACTCGACTCTTCGTAAACATCTCCTCCGAATCAAGCCCACAACAGAACACAATATGACCAAGAATTGCGTGTATTCCATCCCATGCAGCTGTGGCAAAGTATACAAAGGCGAAACATAAAAGTAATACTAGAAGAACACCGTAAAGCAGTGGTTCGAGGAGAAATAGAAAAGTCGGGTATGGCTGACCATATATGGAAAGAGAATTGGAAGAGAAGACTCCTCAAAGAATCAGCTCATATGATAGGCTGTAGTAATCTCTTAAGTAGACTGAGCATAGGAATTAACACAATATGGGAACCTATAATTAAAAGGGATAGATCATATTTTTTAAAAACAACAAACAAAATATGAGTCTAGATAAAAAAATCATACATAAGTGAATAGGTAGATATTCTAGCCAAAACAAGAGATTGGTTTATAAGTTCCCAAGATTCACACTGGATTGTCCTATTGGAAACATGGCCTAGTGGTTAAAGACAGTTCTAAGTGACAGTTATCTCTCAACTGCATGTTAAATCCTGGTCAGGGGCAGCAGTAACACAGAATAATAATTAACACAGCTTAACGCCTCTACCCCAGCTATGGTTAGCAGAACTAGGACTGAATAAAGGGTTAGGTTCAAAGTTCCGTGATGGCTCCCGATTACGACAAGAAGGTTCCCGAGTTCGAAAAGTAAGGTTCCCGAGTCAGAGAAGGTTCCTGAGTCCGACAAAAAATACCTGAAGAAGGCCGGTGGGCACATCGGCCGAAACGTTGTATAGATAACAATGATGAGGACAATAGTCCGAATAATACAAATAATACTAATCATCACGCCAGAGAAATATGTTATCCCTTGTTGGGTTATTTTATGCCGAAGACATTTCGTCTTGTAGAATCTTGATGGGTATTCAATTTTTTAAGTCAATTTTTAAAACATCTTTTTAAATTCATGATTTTTTTTTATTTAATCCATTGGATTAGACCCTAGAATTACCACTCCTGGTAAAAGTGGACCTGCAAGTGATGGTGATGAAGGAGTACTCCACACTCTGCAGAATTGGAACTTCACCATCAGATAGAGTTCAACGCCATTGCCAGGACATTAAGACCCTCAGCCACTGCCTTCTACCACATATACGATAAAATGTGTTGGGGGAGGGGGTTCCATAAGGGCAATACGGTTGGGACAATCATATAGTTGCTAGGACTTGACGTGATCAGCCGATTGTTCAGAGGGCGCCTCTTCGACCACCTGTATAGCCTAAATAAGGGTCAAAGTGGAATGTTGCATGACATCGACTGCTCAGCCACAAGGGTTCCATCCTTAAGCATCACGGATCGCCACCCATGGCCAACAGGTGTTCCATGGGGGCAGAAGTGTAGTCCTCTGCTGAGGTGTATTCGATGTATTCTACAGGCCCAGCGGACAGGGCAGAGTGATATTTCAGATATAAAGGAATTATATTATGGAATATTATTGAATAGTGTAGATTTCTCCAAGGCATTTGATTCCATATACAGAGGCAAAATGGAACAAATACTACTAGTATATGGTCTCCCCAAAGAAATTGTTGCCGCCATAATGATGCTCTACAAAGACACTAAAGCAATGGTACGCTCACCTGACGGCGACACAGATTTCTTTGACATCACCGCTGGGGTCCTGCAGGGAGATACTCTAGCACCATATATATTTATCATATGCCTAGACTATGTACTCCGAACTTCACTAGATAACATAAAAGAAAAAGGATTCACACTAAGAAGCAGGCGATACCCCGCACAAACTATCACAGATGTAGACTATGCTGATGACCTCGCACTTCTTGCAGATACACCGGCACAGGCTGAAGCACTTCTACACAGCCTGGAGGAGGCAGCAAAGAACGTCGGCCTTTATGTGAACTCTAATAAAACTGAGTTCATGAGTTTCAAAAAGCAAGGAGACATCTCCACACTTGACGGCAAGCCTCTTAAGTCAGTAGAACAATTTACATACCTAGGTAGTAATATCTCATCCACAGAAAGCAATGTTAACACTCGAATAGGAAAGGCATGGTTGGCCACCAACAAATTATCAGTCATATGGAAATCCGATCTCCCCGACAAGCTAAAGAGACGTTTCTTCCAGACCGTGGTTGTGTCGGTACTGCTATATGGCTGTACTACCTGGACCCTAACAAAGTGCCTTGAAAATAAGCTAGATGGGAGCTGCACCAGAATGCTGCGAGCGGTCCTGAATAAGTCGTGGAAGCAGCACCCCACAAAAAAGCAACTGTATGGCCACCTGCCCCCCATATCACAGACCATACGAGTAAGACGGGCTAGGCATGCAGGACACTGCTGGAGAAGCAAGGACGAGCTCGTAAGCGACGTACTACTGTGAAAGCCAGCACATGGGCACGCTAATGTGGGCCGCCCAGCCAGGACCTACATTGACCAACTATGTATGGATACTGGCTGCAGCGCAGAGGAGCTATCAGAGTCGATGAATGATAGGGAAGGTTGGCGAGAGATCGTCATGGATATCCGTGCAAACTGCGCGACATGATGATGATGATGATATGGATAAAAATAAATCCAAGGATTCAAATCCTGGATGTGGTAATTGCATTTCACTTAGCGTTAATACCCTTGGGAAAGGTATGAATCTTACTCTCCCTCCAGCTATGGATAAATAGTAGGGCAGACAGGGCTCTTTAACCTTGGTTAGGCAACCGGTCTAGGAGAAGGAAAACTCTGAATTCAAATCTGTTGAACTCCGCTTAAGAAATTGACCTTGTGTCAAATCCTGCTCGTGGGGGGAGTTGGTAAATATATATATATATGGATAAAAATATTGAGACTTTCGCCTCCTATTGCAAAAAACAACACATAGGGAGAAAGCAACAAAAACAAAACATTGTGTGTTAATCTAAATCGAAACTTGCCCTGTCGGTGGAAGGGTAGGGCCTCCCCACACACATTTACATACACAAAAGGCGTGTCCTGTGGGTGGCACTAAATTTCATCTAATGGTGAGGCTCCAGTTCTGGAGCTCTAGGAAACGGTTGCCGTACAAAGTCTAAATAACCCATTCTGCTTTTACCCAAATTTACCCATAACTCGGTAATAAACGCCTTTCATAAGAAAATTAGCGCGAAGTGAAATTCAAACAGCTCCGTCCAGGATTCGAACTCTAGATGCGCTATTCCATATCTCACGATGATAACCGTTACGCAAAGCGCTCATCCATCCTATGTGTGCGTGTGTGTGTGTGTTTTTATCGAATGAGCTAAGGAAGTCATTAATCGGGTTCAGTCCGTGAACGTATCAAATATTATTATAAATCGATAACAGAAGTAAAGCAATTTCGAACGGTGATACACGGCCGCCGTAATGGCCGCGTTTCTGTGTTAAACAAATATGGAGTCGGCTGCTCGGATTACAGGACATGTTGTCTACTAAGTTGCCAGGCGTTTTTAATTGCGTTCAATCAAGCAAGCTTGCTTAATGAGCGAATTGTGTGATTAGTCAGCGATTGGACCCGTTGTTAGCCAAGCGCATCATGAGTGACCGGACAGCGTACAAAGACTTATATATTTCTGTCTTGCTTTTATAGATACTAATATATCTTAATGACTTATCGCTATTGCTACACACACACACACAAATATATATATATAATATATATATATATATATATATATATATTAACGCCAACGTATTTTCTAAAGTCATATTATTCGATTATCTTATTATAATGGAGATTGTGTGTTTTTCTGTCTGTAACCGAAACTATATTCCTACTCAAGTCACAATTCTCTTAGTTATTGACATCACATTCTCCATGATTTTATTTTTGTCTAAACCTCAATTATTAATAAAATTGTCTTACATTATTAATACTGTTAACTATGTCTACATGCTGACTAAATGCAATTATATCTATATATACAACAAAATAGCGGTTTACAGTGTGTACGGGAAGGCTAATTTGCATATTAATATTAAAAAATCGAATTTAATAAATATGTGCTTAGTATTATTGATTTCTAACTGTTTGGTTTTATTTTAATGAATATAAGCAAAAATCTCTTCAATGAATCTTAAATGAAATCCATTAACAAGAAAAAATAACTGTCATTTTATTCTTTACTTCCTCTTTTAACTAAATAGTTAAATTAGAAAAAATGGCAATGAAAGACGAGAGTGATGGAAGAGTAAGTTTCAGTTGTTCCATTTTTTATTATACTCCCTCTGTTTCAAATCTTTTATTATACTCCCTCTGTTTCAAATTTGTTTATCTGTATTCTTATTTAGTTTCATTAGCCTTTCTAATTTAATACAATATTTTATTACATTAAAACTTAAATACTTGCACCCTACGGAGGGTGCATATATTTTCTAGTTCTTATAACTATCAGCTTGATTCTTTTGGGTGATTGGCTGGTGTTTAACGGCATATCAATTCCTGTGGGTTATTTGATACAAAATAGAGCTGTAACAAGTATCAGTGTTTAAGTAGTGTATCAGCCACGCATTATGGCTAGTGATTGGCCGGAGGATTAACCATGTGACCTCGACTAGTCTATAAATTCAGGTGGGGAATTGTAGCACACCTTATATCCAGATATTCCAACAACGACCGTTATCATCTTGCAACACAATCTGCTTAAATATGAGACCGTCCAAATCGTCCAAGATGAAATGTAAGAATGTAAACCCTGATTATCTGGTGTTGCTTATCCGACGAAATCCTATTTCTTATAAGTGTCGCCACCTCAGCTAAATAATGGCTCTTTCTGTTTTTATTAGAAAGAAAGAAAGAAAGAAAGAAAGAAAGGGAAGAAAAGGGACATGCTACATAGAAAAGATAAGAAAGAAAGAAGGAAAGAGAGTAGGGGAAAAATAGAGAGGGGGCGTAAGCGTGCGGAAGTGATAACGCTAATCTGCTTTACTCGAACATACTGAAACGATGAAAATAAAATCAAAGAGTGAGAGTTAAATCAAGATTATTATACTTTTTACATATTGAACTATTTAGCAATAGCTCTTAAGTAAACATATCAAACGTTGTAATAACTAAATTATCATACTGTGGTATATCCACAGGTCCTGCTAGTCTATATAATTTGGAATGGCAAAAGGGCAAACTGTTAGGTTTTGTAGCGTTAAAACGCCTTTTTGCAATTCCAGGATATTTTTATATTTGAAGATGCCTGCAGTTTTATAACTATTTTGGCAATTTTCAGGGAAAAGTTGGGTTTTTTTCCTAATTAAATGCTTGAAAAGGAAGCTATAAAAATTTACATAAAAATAATCAAGCCTTACAAAGCAATCGATATATTATTGTCAATCTATCTATACATATATAGAGGGCAGTTGGTATGTATGTATGTATGGGTATTTTATTAGTCCATTCCGCCGATGTACAGATTGGTGACTGATCAGGCCAGCCTTGCTCATACATAGCCTTCTACACTGGTCACATAGTAGATCGATTTGAAGCCCTTGATTGTCTACATTTTTATTCTTGCGAATATCTCGTTTCAACTGCTCATGCTGTATACGGTTGGTCTCAAACTTTTTTGTGCCCTCCTGTAAAGCTCTTCTCCTGTGCTCCCTGGAATTACCTGTAAATGTGGGAAGATGTGCAAGACTTTGTGGGAAGATGTGCTGGACTAAAGGAGCCACTTTTGTGCAGCTCATTGTTGAACTTTTTGAAGCTCACCATTATATTCTTGAACTGTTGAACATTTTCTTTTTTTAAATCAATGGCAATACTAGAACACGAGTTTGCTGCCATCATCATGTATGTATGTATGAATGTACGTCCGGGGGAAACAACTAAAAAGTAAATAGATGTATACACATTCACTATCACCAGATCTTGCTTTTTGAGCAAAAATAATGAAGATTTGATTTATATTTGTGAGGATAATTGAAAAATAAAATTTGATTAGTAACAACATGGATTTCTTTTTGCATTTAATATTTTAGATAGGAGATATAATTTTTCTTTTCAGAGTGTTTGTGCACTTTTTAGAAAAAAAAAATTCTGATGTCCCCAATAGGCTGGATCAACGCGAGGTCTTTTTTTACGTAAGGATTTTAATGGGACATCCTGTAAGGATCTAAATCATGATTCAGTAATAATGGATCTGCGAGACTAACTTTTTGCCTCCCACCTCTACCCTGGCGACGCCTAGTAGCCGCATCTAGTATACAATAAAGAAACGTTAATTAACTCGTCTAATGAAGAGAGAGGGGGAGAGAGGCGGAAGAGATTCAAATTGGTATAATAGTTAACAGTTCAGATGTGGAAATTATTAAAGAGTAAGTATTCAAGTTTAAGTAAAGTAAAGTCGTCGGGGCGGCCTAAACTCGGTATCAGCCAGACAGCGAGGGAGTCTATCCCCTTTTCACTAGCGCTAGACCAAGGAGATTGTTTTTAGCATCTGAGGTGGAGCACCACATCTACCATCAGATCCTTACTTTACCGCACAGATCCCTGTGCTACTCATACGCTGAGTTGGCGAGGACCGGTATCGAACTAGGAACCTTGTGGTTTCTAGCCGAACGCTCTACCGACTGAGCTAACCCGGCCCCTGTGAAAATTCATTCAAGTTTAGGATGCTAATATTATTTTCCATTAAATTTATCCATATAAAAAAGAAATAATGGGGGTATAACATGGAGCCAAGACAGAGAAAAAACAAAGAGAGAGAGGGGGTGCAGACAGAAAGACAGACAGAGAAGGAGAAAAGTAAGAGAGAAAGAGAGAAGATAGAGTCTGTGTGTGTGAGAGAGAAAGAGAGAGAGAGAGAGAGAGAGAGAGAGAGAGAGAGAAAAGCAATAAATAAACCCTTTAAAGACTGAGAAGAGAGTAGGAGAGGAGGAATATACAGGGAGCCAAGACAGAGAAGAAACAAAGAGAGAGAGAGAGAGAGAGAGAGAGAGAGAGAGAGAGAGAGAGATGGGGGGGAGAGAAAACAGATAGAGAAGGAGAAAGTAAGAGAGAAGATAGAGTGTGTGTGTGTTTGAGAGGGAGAAAGAGAGAGAGGGGGAGGGGGAGAGAGAGAGAGAATAAAATAATCCTTAACAGACTTAGAAGAAAGTAGGGGGAATATAGAGGGAGCCAAGACAGAGAAGAAATAAAGACAGACAGACAGACAGACAGAGAATGAGAAAAGTAAGAGAGAAGATAGAGTGTGTGTGTGTGAGAGAGAGAAAGAGAGAGAGAGAGAGAGAGAGAGAGAGAGAGAGAGAGAGAGTCAGATGGGGACAGAAAGACAGAGAAGGAGAAATGTATGAGAGAAAGAGAGAAGATAGAGTATGGAATATACAGCTAGGATTCTCGCTTTGTATTCATTGATTTATAGATATGCATAGACGATGGAATAAGATTTATTCTATGTATCATTAATCATTTTAACTATAAATTAAATACTCATTGATAAACTTACGCCATTCCTGACGTAGTTTCGGTTACAGAGAGACACACTCCGAATCTCCATTATCATAAGATTGAGCCTCAAACCTCATAGTCCATTGTTCTAGCACTGAGCTATGACTGCAGGTCTGTATGCATATATAATGAGTCTATATCTGACAGCTTTATAGAATTCTTGTTTCTCTTGCATTTTTCGCGTTGTTCTTCTCTTTGTCTTGTGAATGCCATTTTGTCTTGAGTTCCCATATTCATTCGCTCATTCTAAATTCCTCCGTTTGATTTATTTAATAGCTTTTTATTTCGTATCAAACTGAGCTTATTTGCCGATCTCGTCTAAATATTAACATTTATCGTCAAGTTTATTTTGTTATGAGAAACGCCTTCCATTTTACGAGCGACCAGACGTATTGTTTTTGTGTCAATACGCATGCGCAAATTCTTTTTCTCCCGCGAAACGCCTATGCGAGAATTTTATCAATTTATTGTTTTCAATTTTTTATGTATTTATTTCTGTGTGTGTGTGTGTGTGTGTGTGTGTGTGTGTGTGTGTGTGTGTGTGTATGTTTGTGTGTGTGTTTGTATGTGTGTTTGGCACGAGGTGTCGCTTCATTTATTGTATAATCAATAATCGGCCAATGTATTCAGCGCGAGAAGGAATAAAAAAAGGAAATTTTAAGATAAGGGGGAAATAGACAACAACAAAAATCTGGATCAGGATTAAAGTTTAAAAAGAACGAAAAAAATATACGAGGAAAAAGTTGGAGATGATAAAAAGATTGATGAGAGAAAAAAAAGAAGGAAGAAGAAGAAATAAATTAAAATGAAGAAAAAAGGAGAAAGAAGAAAAAAATGAACAAAAAGAAGAAAATATAAGAAAGAAGAAAGAAAAATGAACAAAAAAGAAAAAGTAAGAAAGAAGAAAAAATGTTGAAAAAAAAAAATGTTGAAAAAATGTTGAAAAAAGAAAGAAAATAGCAGATAAAATGAAAGAAAAAAATGAAGAAAAAACAAATAATCAACAGAAAAGAAGAAAAATGAAGAAAAAGAAGAAAAAAGGAGAAAGAAGGATAAAAAAGAGAAAAAAATGAAAAAAATGTGAAAAAAGAAGAAAGATAAATAAAGAAAAAAAGAACAAAAAAGAAAGAAGGAGAAAGAAGGATAAAAAAGAGAAAAAAAATGAAAGAAAAATGTGAAAAAAGAAGAAAGATAAATAAAGAAAAAAAAAACAAAAAAAGCAAAAAAAAGAAAAGAAAATAGAAAAATGAAAAAAAAGAAAGAAAAAAAAATTAACAAAAAAAAAGAATGATTATAAGAACGAAGAAAGAAACATGGTTGAAAATGGCGCCCTAGAATTGTTAATAAATTAAAAACAAGATGGCGGAATTTAATATTAAATACTTGACGTGAATATGTCAAAGAAAACTAGGAAGGTGAAAATAAAATAAAATACGTTGTTTACAAAAAGAACAACTAAAAAAAATGTAAGAAATGACATGGAAGAGAAAATTAAAGATATACGAGTTTGTATCTGAATAAACAATAATAAATTAATCGAAGGCCAATACAGGAAAATTTGCAATTGAAAAGAATAAAGAAAAGAAATGATTTTAAAAAATTGGTTGGGAAGATTATTTTGTTTTAATCTAAATTTTGAGTTAAATGAAAGAATTAGAACGAAAAATATTAGAAAGAAAATAAAATGTAAATCAAATTTTAAGAGTAGGATATGAAAAGTCGCCATTTTGGAAAACGAAAAAAGGAGGGAGTTCAAAAGTAATGCAGAATAAATACACTTACATCATATATATATATATATATATATATATATATATATATATATATAAACTTTCAATAAGAAAACAACTCAACAACCGTCATTTGGCTATTATAAATTTATTGCTGGCAGGTAACTCAATAAATGGGCACAGTCTCGTCAAACAGACATTAAAAATTTTAAAATTTTTAAAATGTTAAAAAAGATTGAAAAAATTAACATTTTCTTTCTTTCTAATGGCTATTCGATGAAACTGTGCTCATTTATTGAGTTTCCGGTCTAAATAAATTTAAACAGTAGGCTCAGACTCTTTACCCAGTCTAAGAGAAAGAAAACTCTGAATTCAAACCTGTTAAATTTTACCGTTGAAATAAATTATTACATGAAGCAAACTAAAACTTCATTTATTCACTATATTGCTCTGTTCGTCTACATACCTGTACTAGTCACCTCGAGCTCTCTCTACAGATGACCTGTATCGTTAGTGTTAAACCCCACATGGAATAATCCTCACCACTATATATATATATATATATATATATATGAGGTAAGAGGAAAAGTGAACAAAATAATGACTCAAACAAGTCCAAGTAGGAGAGAAATATTTCGTCCTACTTATGCGAAGAACATCTTCAGTCTAACTTTATTCAAAGCAAAATACGTACATTTGTTTTTATAAAGAGAAAGTGAGTTAGTGGTGGAATTGAAGGGTAGGGAGGTTAGGGAGTATTTGATTGACCTGAGAAAACATCATATAAAGTGGAGGGGGAGTTCAGAGGATGGTGGCTTTTTGTGGGAAGATGAGAAGACGAGGCTGCTAGGTGCTTGTTGGGAAGAAGTGGGTAAAATTCTAGGTAGGGGAGAGTTTGATTTATTGCATGGGGATGATATGGAGGAAGGTGGTGTTGGTGCCATTGAATTAGGCCGTCAGTTTTATGGTGGGTTACGATGGGAATTTTGATTCTTTGTGAGTGGAGGGAAACGAGATGAAACTGGGTAGGTAGTCAATATTTATGTAGGTTGGCTGGGGGAGTTTTTTTAATTTTGGTGTAGGTTAAAAAAAAACCATATTCTTGATGGATGTTAATTTTATTTTCGCGAATTATATATATATATATATATATATATATATATATATATATATATATATAATTTTAAAGACAACAAACACAGGATGACATGAACGATGGAAATTCTTTATGTCGATACTTAAGCATTTGGTTTTTTTTTTTTTTAAATAAAACCTTCTTCAGGACATTGAAAATTTGTATGAGTAAAAGATGAAAGATGTTCAGTGTACGTTGAATGTGTGATAAAAGATTATTTACCGTTATTTACTTTGCATTTTATATGAAAGCCGATGACGCGATCATTGCATGTGAAAGCGAAAATTAATGATCAAAAACCGTCGCATGTCGAACGTGAATTGTCCACGAGTAAATGTTAAAAAATGTTATGACGTATTTCATATGAATATTAATTTGTAGAAATGAGAAAATTGTTAATTGATAAAATGTTTAACATACATATACAGTTATATATAATATATATATATATATATATATATAGACAAACGATATATCTGCATATATATATATACATATACATATATATACATACATATATACATATACACACATATATAGACATATATATGCATATACATACGCATGCATAGATATATTATGTTGTATTGTTATTGTTATGGCCGGGGTTTGTATAAAATTACACGAAGTGCCGAAAGTACTCGGGATATGAACTTCGGTGGACTAATCCACGAATTCCATCCAAATATTTAAAAAATTGGCCAGAAAGCTTGAAAATATCACCAATAAAATCGTTTAAACAGGAGACCTGCCTTTTCTTAATTCCACACACACACACACACATATATATATATATATGTGTGTGTATGTGTGTGTGAACTACAAAGTGAATCTTATTATAATGGAGATTGAGTGTTTTTCTGTCTGTAACCGAAACTATATTACTACTCAAGTCACAATTTCCTTAGTTATTTACGTCACATTCACCGTGATTTTATTTTTATCTAAACCCCAATTATGAATAAAATTGTTTTGCATTATTATTACTATTGGTCATATCTACATACGAATAACATGCAATTGTATTTATATATATATACAACAAAATAGTGGTTTACAGTGTGAACGGGAAGGCTAATTTGCATATTGATATTGAAAATTTGATTTTAATAAATATGTATTTAGTATTATTGATTTCTAATTATTTGGTTTTAACTTAATGAATATGAGCAAAAGTCTTGTGAATACATCTTAAAAGAAATTCATTGACAAGAATACATAATTGTAATTTTATTCTTTACTTCCTATTTTAACTGAATAGTTAAATTAGGAAAATTTAGCAATGAAAGACGAGATGAAAGAGTAGGCTTCAGGTATTCTATTTTTCGATTATAACACCCCCTGTCTAAAATCTTTTTATCTGCATTCTTATTTAGTTTCATTAGCCTTTCTAATTTAATATAATATTTTATTACATTAAAACTTAAATACTTGCACCCTACGGAGGGTGCATATATTTGCTAGTACTTATAATACTCTCAGTCTGACCTTTTCAGGTGGCAAAAACCTCTATTATCCAGTCTGATGATTTGTCAATACTTTTTGCCACATGAAACCTAAAGTAACATTTACATTATATTGTCAGTAATACTTTTTCAGGAATGACATTTGACGTAGGCATATACTAGCAGGATCTGTGGATATACCACGGTATGCTAATTAAATTATCATAACGTTTGACATGCTTACTTAAGAGCTATCGCTAAATATTTCAATGTGTAAAAAGTATAATAATCTTGATTTTAACTCTCTCTCTCTCTCTCTTCTCTCTCTCTCTCTCTCTCTCTCTCTCTCTCTCTCTCTCTCTCTCTCTCTCTCTTCTTTATTTTCCTTCTTTTCATCTTCTCATTTTGTTCGATTGAAACATTTATTGTTTTCTACACAACGTTTCGGCCGATGTGCTTTCCGGCCTTCTTCGGGTATTTCTTGTCGGACTCGGAAACCTTCTCTTCGAACATCTATATCCATTGCACCATTAGCGACAAGAAATACATGATGAAGACCGGAGGGCACATTGACCGAAACGTTGTGTAGATTACAATAAAGATAAGGATAATAGTCCGAATAATCCAAACAATACAAATGATCAAGCCTCATATAAAAAAAAATCAGACAAATGAAACTAAATTAAATAAATGTTTTAAGAGGACAACGGTCGGAAAATTAAGGAACATGCGCATATATATATATATATATATATATATATATATATATCTTACCTCCTGATTTTCAAACGGAAACTAAAATGTTAAATAAATCGAAACCATTTTGTGGACACGAATACTTATTTATTGTATTTTTAAAACCTGGTCAATGCAAAGTGTCGTTTATAGTTTTCAATTTCTTAAAATTAAGACCGTAATGCTTAAGGACGGAATCCTAGTGACTGAACGATCAAGCAAGCAACACTCCACTTTGGCCCTTACATGGACCAGAAGAGCAGTCGACTTGTTACGTCAAGTCCTAAGATTGCCCGGATTCTATTGCCTTTATGGCAGACCCCAATCATTTTTATCATATATGTGCTA
Organism: Doryteuthis pealeii; assembly: GCA_023376005.1. Classification (NCBI taxonomy): domain Eukaryota; kingdom Metazoa; phylum Mollusca; class Cephalopoda; order Myopsida; family Loliginidae; genus Doryteuthis; species Doryteuthis pealeii. The sequence continues at coordinate 114,644,189 of CM042144.1, forward strand.
GAAGGCGGTGGATGAGGGTCTCAGTGTCCTGGATATGACGTTAAACTACATCTCGTGGTGAATTTTCGATTTTTGGAGTTCTGGGAAGTGTAAAGTACCCCTTCATCGCAATTACTCCAAGGTCCACACGCCACCGGAGTGGTAGTACCTATTAGGGTCCTATCTATAGGTTAAATAGATCAAAAGCGAGTTTTGAAAGAATGTATTTTTAAAAGAATTGGATTTTTTTAAAAATGATTACCCAATAAGAATGAATAAAACAAAAGGTCTTCGACATAAAATAACCCAACAATGGTTAGCATGCCGTAAAATCCAACCAATCAAACATCTAGATTTTTCTATAGCCGTCTCGTTAAAGTTGCTTGTTTGTTTTGTTTTACGGCATACCAACCCTTTTCGGGTTTATATAATGCCGAACCGAGTTCAAATCCTGGATGTGGTAATTGCATTTCACTTTGCGCTAATACCCTTGGGAAATAAATCCTACTCTCCCTCCAGCTATGGATAAATTGTAGGGCAGGCTGGGCTATTTAACCTTGGTTAGGCAACCGGTCTAGGAGAAGGAAAACTCTGAATTCAAACCTGCTTGAACTCCGCTTATGTCACATCCTGCTCGTGTGGAGGGGTTGGTAAATAAATAAATATAATGCCGAACCAAGTTATTTTGATATATGGTTGCTTACAGTGTCTGTTGTTACTTAAATGGTCACCCATCTAAGTATTGAACAGGCTCATCGCTGCTTAACTTCGGTGATTCGTTAAAGTTGATCTAGTGCAACTATATAATGATACTGACTAGACCGCAGCTTTGATGAATTCCTGTTTTATTTCATCAGGGAGATCAGATTTCCATATGGTCGATGACCTACGCATGCGTTTCAATCACGGACATTGGCGTCGCTAAGTTTACAAATCTTGTTTTGCGATCAGAGAGCTGAACAGAGAATATCACTAAAGGGATCGGGTTGAGGGGTCAGACGGTCAGTCGATAAAAGGTCGTCAAAGTTTGAAAACCAGAGAGAGAGAGAGAGAGAGAGAGGGGGGGGGAATTGGTTTAGTTTGGTTTGTTTAATGAAAAACTCTTTTTATTTCTATCAAGATGGGATAAAATGTCATCCATATTAGTATTCTTAAACAGATCCCTCATATTATTTGTGTTGAAATATTTCTTTCTGATAGGATCGAGAGAGATATAGATATAGAGATAAAATTAGATAGATATATAGATAGATAGAGAAAGATAGAGAGAGAGAGAGAGAGAGAGAGAGAGAGAGAGGAGATATGAAGATAAAATTAGATAGATAGATAGATAGATAGATAGAGGAGAGAAAAGAGAGAGAGAGATAAAGATAAAGATAAAATTAGATAGATATAGATAGATAGATAAAGAGAGAGAAGATATGAAGATAAAATTATATATATATAATATATATATTATATTATAGAGAAGAGAGAGAGAGAGAGAGAGAGAGATAAAAAAGATAAAATTAGAAAGAGAGAGAGAGACAGAGAGAACAGAGAGAGAAGATATGAAGATATGAAGATAAATTATATATATATATATATATATATATATATATATAGAGAGAGAGAGAGAGAGAGAGAGAGAGAGAGATAAAATTAGATAGATAGATAGATAGAGAGAGAGAGAGAGAGAGAGAGAGAGAGAGAGAGAGAGATAAGATAAGAAATATCGTCTGTTGATATCAATGTCTGTTACAAAGGGTATTGGTTATAATTGAGCCGTGGCCACTCTTGGTTATAAGAACAACACACTGATTATGGCTAGCAGGACCTGTGGATATACCACAGTATGAGGAATTAATTATTACAACTTTTGATATGTTTACTTAAGAGCTATTGCGAATAGTTCAATATGTAAAAAGTATAATAATCTTGATTTAACTTTCTCTCACACTTTTTTAGTTTCTTTCCTTCTTTTGAAACCCCCTCTCTCTCTCTCTCTCTCTCTCTCTCTCTCTCTCTCTCTCTCTCTCTCTCTCTCTCTCTCTCTCTCTCTCTCTTCTCGATCCTGGCTAGATGCCACATCCAGTCCATTATGTTAGCCACTACACACAGAGACTCTTCATATATATATATATATATATATATATATATATATATATATATATATAGATAAATATATAATGGTTTTACATATCTATTTATTAGGTGACAAAGGAACATTCACAACCATATTAGTTTCATGCGATGCAATCATCAGGTGAAGATATTTTCAAATGTCGAAAAAATTATTTCGATTTTCCTTACATCTTCACCTGATGATTGCATCGCATGAAACTAATATGGTTGTGATTGTTCCTTTGTCACCTAATAAATAGATATGTAAAACCTTTATATAGTTATCTTATTATATTATATAACAGCTCTATTTTATATTGAGCACTCTACCAATTAATACTGCCTTTGATACACCATTCCAGCAAAAGCTGAAACAGTGACCATCTCACACTAAAGTATATATATATATTATATTAATATATATATATATATATATATATATATATAATATGTATATATCGAATATCATTTCCTACCATACTCTTTTTTATGTGAATGTTATTCTCTCTACCTGGGCAATGCTGGGAAACCCATTCTAGTATTGTATTAAAAGTTGAATGCCGTTTGATTATAAGTCAATTAATTGACAACTTCATCGTATACGTGGTTTTTTCTTCTCTTTTTTTTTTTCTTTTCTTTTCTGTTTTTTTTAAACTGCTAATTCGACCGCCAATTTAGCACAGTCCTCAATTGTCGCCCAAAGTTTTCAATAGAAAAATTGTATCCTGGCTGTCACTCACAACGAGGCTGTGGCCGATGTATCGATTTTCAATTAACTCAAATCGAGATTGGTAAATTTTTCAATTAAAGAGAGAAGATAATGGAAAAAAAATGATAAATAGATGAGTAAATGGAAAAAAGTTGAGTGAATGAAATTATGCGTAGAGAAAAGAAAAGAAAGAAAGAAAAAAGAAAGAAAGAAAGGTAATAAAAAAAGAAAGAAAGAAGAAAGAGGTAGAGAAAAGAAAGAAAGAATGAATGAAAGGTAAGATAAAAAAGAAAAGAAGAGGAAAAAATGGAAAAAAATGATAAATAGATGAGTAAATGGAAGAAAGTTGAGTGAATGAAATATGCGAGTAAGAAAAAAAGAAAGAAAGAAAAAAGAAAGAAAGAAAGGTAAATAAAAGAAAGAAAGAAAGAAAGAAAGAGGTAGAGAAAAAGAAAGAAAGAATGAATGAAAGGTAGATAAAAAAGAAAGAAGAGGAAAAAAGTGGAAAAAAAATGATAAATAGATGGTAAATGGAAAGAAAGTGAGTGAATGAAAATTATGCGTAGAGAAAAGAAAGAAAGAAAGAAAAAGAAGAAAGAAAGAAGGTAAATAAAAAGAAAGAAAGAAAAAGAAAGAGGTAAGAGAAAAAGAAAGAAGAATGAATGAAAGGTAGATAAAAAAGAAAGAAGAGGAAAAATGGAAAAAAAATGATAAATAGATGAGTAAATGGAAGAAAGTTGAGTGAATGAAATTATGCGTAGAGAAAAGAAAGAAAGAAAGAAAAAAAGAAAGAAAGAAAGGTAGATAAAAAGAAAGAAAGAAAGAAAGGTAAATAAAAAGAAAGAAAGAAAGGTAAATAAAAGAAAGAGAACGAGAGGTAGAAGAAAAAGAAAGAAAGAATAAATGAAAGGTAGATAAAAAATGAAAGAAGAGGAAAAAATGGAAAAAAATGATAAATAGATGAGTAAATGGAAGAAAGTGAGTGAATGAAAATTATGCGTAGAGAAAAGAAAGAAAGAAAGAAAAGAAGAAAGAAAGAAAGGTAGATAAAAAGAAAGAAAGAAAAGAAAGAAAGAAAGAAAGAAAAGAAGAAAGAAAGGTAAATAAAAAGAAAGAAAGAAAGGTAAATAAAAAGAAAGAAAGAACGAAAGAGGTAGAGAAAAAGAAAAAAGAATGAATGAAAGGTAGATAAGAAAGAAGAGGAAAAAATGGAAAAAAATGATAAATAGATGAGTAAATGGAAGAAAGTTGAGTGAATGAAAATTATGCGTAGAGAAAGAAAGAAAGAAAGAAAAAAGAAAGAAAGGTAGATAAAAAGAAAGAAAGAAAGGTAAATAAAAAGAAAGAAAGAAAGGTAAATAAAAAGAAAGAAAGAAAGAAAGAAAAGGTAGTGAAAAAAGAAAGAAAGAATGAATGAAAGGTAGATAAAAAAGAAAGAAGAGGAAAAAATGGAAAAAAATGATAAATAGATGATAAGATGAAATGGAAGAAAGTTGAGTGAATGAAAAATTATGCGTAGAGAAAAGAAAGAAAGAAAGAAGAACAGAAAGAAAGACAGCGAGAGAAAGACAGAAAGAAAGAAAGAAAGAGAGAGTGAGAAAGAAAGAAGAAAAGAAAGAAAGAAAGAAAGGTAATATACGTTAAAAAAGATTAAACAAACGAGTAAATTAAAGGAAGTAAAATTAATGCAAAACATAAATAAGAATGAAATGTACAGAAAGAAAGAATGAATTATATGTCTAAAGAAAAAAAGAAAAACCAAAGAAAAAGAAATTTTAAAAAAGCCTAAAATTGAAAAAGTAATCAATTTCGAGGGAAAAAAAGTAAACATAAAAATAACAACAACAAAAAACAAATTCAATTATGGAAGCTGCAGATAATTATAAACGCCATGTTTGACACCAGAAAAAGGACAAAAGAAATCTATGAGTTGACGCTAATGTTTCTTCAGATTTTCTCCACGTTCCATCGGCTATTTCCTGAAAAGGAAGATTATGAAGAGGAGGTCTTGTTATTGTGTTATGATAATGTTATTGTTTGCAAATCTTTTATGACAAGTTCATTGCTCTATAATTAGCTTTACATTTACAAGTAACTGCTGCAAAACTAACACAATGACTCAGATTCCTTCTAATAACGGCATCATGGCTATTATTTCGCACCAATAAAAAAAAAACCACACGTTCGTCATGCGGTGAAATNCGACCCCACCACAACCCTGCAACATCCGAACAGAAGTTACAACTTGGTTTCCAATTTCTCGAAATACCCGCTCTGTCGATGGCTGGTTTGATTACGTTGCCCCACACTAAAAAAAAAAAAAAAAAAAAAAGCAACGAGAATATCCTGGGTGTGACACTTAACTAAATGATAAGACTGTATTATTAGGATTTTTCGGACGATTGTCCTCATCTTTATTATTATACAGGGTTATTGTAAAGTAACTCCCCTATTTTAAAAATCCTATAATATATTTCTCAATCGTTATTTTTACAAAAAAAATGAATATAAGAAGAACAAACAGAACATTTAAATTTTATTTTTTTTATTATTATTATTATTATTATTATTATTATTATTATTATTATTATTATTATTATTATTATATTTAATATTATTTAATATTATTATTTAAATATTTAAATATTTATATATTATTTAATATTATTATTATTAAATTTTATTTCATTTTATTTAAAATTCTATATGGACATCAGTATTCTCCACCATCCTCTCAAACTTGAAAATCGCATCAACTGATCTTCTCAAAAACTCTTGTGGAATGGCAGAATTAAATTCTCGTATTTGTCCTTCAAGTTCTTCCAAAGTCGTTGGTTCCATTAAGTAGACTTGCTCCTTCAACCAACCCCAAAGTAAAATGTCGCAGGGTATTAAATCAGGGCTTCTAGACGGCCACTCATACGGACCACGTGTATCCATCCATATCCAAGGTAAATGCTGATTCACGAACAACAATAGACAAATGCGGAGAAGCGCCACCAACAACAATACAGATTTAATTGTTATTAATTATTAAGCAATATACATTAAGACATGAAGGCTCCAGAGTTCGACAAGAAGGTTCGACGAGAAGGTTCCCGAATTTGACAAGAAACACCTAAAGAAGGTCGGAGGGCACATCGACCGAAACATTGTGTATACAACAATAAACATGTGGACAAAAGTCCGGAAAAATTAAATAACACAAATTATCAAACCTCATCTCAAGAATTCAGACAGATTAGACTCTAGTTTTGGAGCTCTGGGAGTGTGGAGTACCCCTTAGTTTTCATTATTCCCAAATCCACTCTGATAGTGATAGCACTGTTTAGAATACAATCTATGGACACAAACAGATCTGAAAATTATTAGTACTAGCAAATGTATGCACCCTCCGGGTGCAAGTATTTAAGTTTTCATGTAATAAAATATTACATTAATTTAGAAAGGCTAATGAAACTAGATAAGAATGCAGATAAAAAGATTTGAAACTGAGGGTGTATAATCAAAAAATAGAACAACTGAAACTTACTCTTCCCCCACTCCCGTCTTTCATTGCTAAATAATTCTAATTTAACTATTTAGTTAAAATAGAAAGTAAAGAATAAAATTACAGTTATTTCTTCTTGTTAACGGTTTTCTTTTAAGATTTATCCACGAGATTTTTGCTAATATTCATTAAGATAAAATCAAACAATTAGAAATCAGTAATACGAAGCACATATTTATTAAAATCAGATTTTTTATATCAATATGCAAATTAGCCTTCCCATTCACACTGTAAACCACTATTTTGTCGTGTATATAAATAGAATTGCAGGTTATTCTTATGTAGATATTGTCAACAGTATTACTGTTAAACAATTTTATTAATAATTGAGGTTTAAATAAAAATAAAATCCTGTAGAATGTGACGTAAATAACTAAGGGAATTGTGACTTGAATAGTAATATAGTTTCGGTTACAGACAGAAAAACACACTATCTCCATTATAATAGGATATGATAGGCATTCTTGTAACTATATAACTGTGTAAATATTGTTCGTATTAACAATAATTTACTTGAAGAATAATTACTTATTTACAAAGGGTTATGATTATTAGTTACTTAATTGCATAAAATACTTGAACCCATATAATTATGCACAAATTGTTAGAATTAGATGGGAATTCTTGAAACTATATAACAGTGTGAAAATTATTAGTATTACATAAGAATTATATGATTAGATAAGAATGCTTGAAATCATAGAACCATGTGAAAATTATTTGTATTAGATAGAAATACTTGAACCCTGTAACCGTGTAAATAAAGTTTACATGCATATATATATATATATATATATATATAATATATGAAGTAGAATATGAATAAATGTTTCATTTATATGTATACATATATATATAAGTTATGGCAGCGTGGACATGATGTCAACGGCGCTTGTTTACTGACAGTTTCTCACCAATTCCATTTTCAAACCAGGTGCTCTCGTCTCTCTCTCTCTCTCTCTCTCTCTCTCTCTCTCTCTCTATATATATATATATATATATATATATATATATATATATATTGATGATATAGTGTGCTATATTTATAAGTAGATAATGCTCAATATCGTTGATAGAGCATGTATCTCAATATCATTGATAGAGCAATTATATCTAGGTTAGGGTAGCGTGGACATGAAGTCAACGACCCAGACTGGTAGAAACTGATAGGATCCTATCTAGCGTCTAACTAGATCTGTTTTAAATTATTAGTATTGGATAGGAATACTTGTAACCATACTGTGTGCAAAAAAATTATTTTTATTAAATAGAAATAGTTACTTGAAACCATATAATTGCTGAATTAGAAATTAGATAACCAAACAGGGGTTGACATACTGCAACACCAACCAACCAGCCTGCCAATCATTTTTGCTGGTCCAACTTTTGACGATATGATTCCCACTTGCCACTGTAGGGTTATCCGCCCCTGTTTCGCTGGAAGAGTTATCTTCCCTTGTGTTTCTGGTATTGACCACCAGGCGCCTTGACTATTTAAGCAGGCAAGCGCCAGATTCGAATTCTCTTTCTCTTTCTTCTTCGGGACTCAACGAACACACATGGGTTAGACACTTATGTCTACACCCTTCTTGTGTGGGGGGTTTCATCCCCCCAACACTACGCCAGTAAGTGACTTTGTCTGCATATCATTTATAAGTACATTTATGTATCTCTGTTATACTTTCATTTTGTATCTTGTCTCATATATGTGTTATTCATATGTCTACCATGTTGTTTCTTATGTATCTCGTTGTATAAATGCTTATCCACGTGATCCATGTATTAAAGTAAATTGTGTATTTAACATCCTTAGTCGGAGTTGTCTGTTCAATTAATTATGAGTAACATAATTACCCCTTTGAATCCAACACCACCTTAAAAAAACTGACAATTGTGAATTTGGATTTTAGAAGTATTATTTGGAAACGAGAAATGCGAACAATCACGACAAATCTTCGGGTTTGTTGTTTGTTTGTATGGTTGGTTGGATTTTACGGCATGTCAACCCTTGTTTGGTTATTTTATGCCGAAGACATTTTTTTTTCATTCTTGCTGCGTATTCAATTTTTTAACTCAATTTTAACACGTTTTTTTAAACTCATTCTAATCAATTAAACCCATAGATGTGACCCTAAAAAGGTACTATCACTCCGGGTCAGAGTGGACCTGGGCGAATTTGCGAGGAAGGGGTACTCTACACTCTCCAGGCGCCGCAATTTGAACTTCACCATTAGATACAGTTTAACGTCATACCCAGGACACACACACAGATTTTATGTTGATGAGTTTTATAATAATATATATGCTGGAGGCACGTGGTCTAATGGTTACAGTCGTATGAAATGGACTCGTCGACCCGAGTTCAATTCCTCGACGAGGCTGTTTGCATTTCACAAGGTGCTAATACCTTTGAGAAATGTATGAATCCAATTCTCCCTCCAGCTATGGGTAAATAGCAGGACAGACTGGGCTCTTTAACCAGTCTAGGAGAAGGATAACTCTGAATTCCAACCCGTTAAACTCCGCTTAAGAAATTGACCTTGTGTCATACCCTGCTCGTGCGGAGGGGTTGGTAAATATATATATAATCATATAATTAGGAAAAAACATGTCGACAACAATTAGATTCCGAGCTAATTTATTAACTATCAAAAAGAAAACAAGTAGAAGAATTTTAAGTGTTGTCTCATAAAATAAATGCATATCGTTAAAAAATGAATCAAATTACGATTAATCTCTTACGTAATAAATTAATGTATAAGTCACCTTGTGTCACATCCTGTCCGTAGAGGAGTGGTTGGGTAAATATATACACACAAATGGTGTGTTAATAGATTTTTAAGATCTAAATGAAGCTTTGTCTGTCATTATTAATAATAAAGTCACCGGAGCGACCCGTTGTTGGTATAAGCCGGACAGCAAGGGAATCTATCTCCTTTTCACTTGCGCTATCCTTCATTTAAACAAAACATCAGTTGTAAGACCACTTACCCCCCATCTCACAAATCACCCAAGTAAGACATGCTAGACATGCTGGAGAAACAGCGACTAACACATAAGTAACGTTTTCTTATCGACTCCTACACGTGGAGGTGACCACTTAAGCAACAACAGCTACTGTAAGCAACCTGTGAGTCTTTTGTTATCAAAATGACTTGATTCGGCATTAGATAACCCGAAAGAGTTTGTTTGTTATGACGTAATACAAACCAACCAACCCATCTACACGTGGATACACCAATGTTAGATGATCGACAAAATGGACATTCATTAGCTCTGTGCAGATACTGCATGCCATCTAAAGGACGTATCGAGACCTATGACCAATTGAAGACACGGTGAACGACCCAGGTGAGTTGCAATAAAAAAAATAGGCAAGCACAATGGAGGTTTCTCATCGATCCAAATATTGTCCTCGTTCCCGCCAAAACTTTTCTATCTAGTAAAGTTATAAAATAAAATGGCGGGAACGAAGACGCTGCTCCAGCAATGAATAACTAGCTTATCAACATATATCAGTATCTCTATTATTAATAGAGATTCGGTGTCGATCTGTCTGTAACCAAAACTACGTCACTACTTAAATCACAATACCCAAATTCGTTAAAACATAGAACAAAGAACAACCCTGTATTATATATCTCATATTTTTTTAAATATTTATCTTTTTAAGTATTCAATATCTATTAATAATGGAGATTCGCTTCCAGTTCTTGTATGTAACAAAAATTACGTCACTGCTTACGTCACATTACCCCAAATCGTCATAACATAGAATAAATACACTCAAAATTTGAACATGCAGCATAGACAGTCCTCATTGTTTGTTTTTTTTTCAAACAAGTTTTAATAAATACATGACTGGTATTATATATCTATATATAGTTTGTTTTATTTTAATATATTAAAGTTTACATTTCAAGTTGTTTTACTTTTTAATCCTTTAATAAATTTGATGATTTTACTTACTTAGGGTACTAACTCGCTGACATTGAATTTTTAACTCCCACCCGTCTGGCAATATGTTTCAAAAAATCTATTTTTACATCGTCCGAAGGGTGTTTTTTATTTTGTACTAGTTAATATTAATAAAATAAATACAGGCCGTTTCTTATAATTCAATATTTGAATCCTTTCCGTTGTAATGATGACAATTTGAATAAATAAACAATGAAAATAATCTAAAAGTTGTATTATTAATTTAAATGGGAAAAAAATATTTTTGAAATTTGTAATCAATTTTTAGAAATATGTTTACTCTCACCCTTTTTCAGTGACAAGGACTTTACAAATAAATAAATACCTAAGATTTTGTGTAAGATTTATATGTAAAATATTCAAAATAATTATTCAGTTAATAATTATTAGATGCGCGCAACATTTTATTTGTGGTGGATAGAACTAAGTTTCATTTCAAATTGTTTTATTTATTTATTTTTTACCCCTTAAATAAATTTGATGATTTTACTTACTTATGATACAAACCATCTGACATTGAATTTTTAACTCCTTCCCCCTCAAGCAATATCTTTCAAAAAAGATTTTTCAGACCACGGATGGCTTCTTTTTTTTCTTCTTTTTTTATGCTAGTGTATATAATGTTTTTGTCTTTATTTTTGTGTATTTTGTGAATTGATAAATAAGTATGTTTTTTATGCTAGTGTATATAATGTTTGTTGTCTTTATTTTTGTGTATTTTGTGAATTGATAAATAAGTATGTTTTTTATGCTAGTGTATATAATGTTTGTTGTCTTTATTTTTGTGTATTTTGTGAATTGATAAATAAGTATGTTTTTTATGCTAGTGTATATAATGTTTTTGTCTTTATTTTGTGTATTTTGTGAATTGATAAATAAGTATGTTTTTTATGCTAGTGTATATAATGTTTTCTTTATTTTTGTGTATTTTGTGAATTGATAAATAAGTATGTTTTTTTATGCTAGTGTATATAATGTTTGTTGTCTTTATTTTGTGTATTTTGTGAATTGATAAATAAGTATGTTTTTATGCTAGTGTATATCATGTTTGTTGTCTTTATTTTTGTGTATTTGTGAATTGATAAATAAGTATGTTTTTTATGCTAGTGTATATCATGTTTGTTGTCTTTATTTTTGTGTATTTTGTGAATTGATAAATAAGTATGTTTGTGGCCTTTATTCATTTTTGAATCTACTGTATTGAATAGAACTAGCAGGACCTGTGGATATACCATAGTGTGATAATTTACTTATTACAACGTTTGATATGTTTACTTGGGAGCTATTGAGGAAATAGTTCAATATGTAAAAAGTATTATAATCTTGATTTAACACACACTCTCTATCTAAGCAACACCAGATAATCAGGAATTACATTTTTGCATTTCATCTTGGACGATTTGGCCGGTCTAATTTTTAGCCTGGGGGTGTTGCAAGATGATAACAGTCGTACAATTAGGGAACACGAGTATTAATATATAGATACTAGAAAAAAAAACGTGATCCGTTGTGTCACCTATTCAGCTCTGGGTAGATAATTGTGATCAGAAGAAAGTTAGTTTGTAAAACGAATTCAATTATAAAAATAAATACGACTGGAGAATTGAAAAAAGAAAAACATCAAAATTATCTTGCTGAAATTTCCAATTAAGCCAAAAGAAAGAAATAAACAGCCCCTTGTGACTATACGACTTGAGTATGTTGTTTCCGAACTAACGACTACTACTACTACTACAACTCAAACTTGGCCATATGCAACACAAATAAAAAGAAAAACAAATAACAGATAAATAAATTGAAAACTGGCAACCTGTTGATTGCATTCAATATAATTCAATTACATTTAGTGAAAGTTGGCAAGAAAGTATTTACCCAATTCTTTCGCCACGATTAGGATGTGGCACATGGTCACAAGTATGGGACACCCAGTGAGGAGCGAATGGTATCGTAGGCAAACATTATTCGGCGTTATGACTTTATGTTTGAACGTGTATATTTTCTCATCTATTTTTCAAAGTTTCTTTAAGAGAGTGAATAAAAGATAACATATGTGACTTTCATTGTTATTTAAATTTTACTAGTTTGAACTTTGCACGAAACGAAGTCAAAATGAACAGAGAGACAATATAAAGATAGATTGACATTTCATTGTAGTACGAATACATTTGTAACTGTTAAATGACACAACTTACAAGTTTTCCGAGTTTCAAGCTGTCTCTCGGTAGATTTCTTTCTTTTTTTTTTTTTTGCTTTGTGTTAAGAGCTAAAATTCGAGGTACGAGCGAGCTAATATCTATATATAATGGAGATAGATTGCATTTCTGTCTGAAGCCGAAACTACGTCACGGCTTACGTCACGGATTCCACAATAATCTAAAGCATTTATATTTTTATTTACATCTTTTACGCTGGAAAAGATAAATTTTGGTTAAAAACTGTATTTTTATTATTCAGTGTAGTGTATTATCTATTTAATAAATAAAACACTGAATAATAATTTTAAAAAACACCCTTCCTTTTATTTTGATAAATTTTATTACGATAAAAAGGAAGAGTGTTTTTTTTTATTATCATTCAGTGTTTTATTTATCAAAATAAAAGGAAGATTTTTTCATCATCTTCACTCTACAGATTTATCTATTAAAATAAAAGGAAGAATTTAAAACAAATATTTTGGCATTGTTGTTTTTTATTACTTGGATACTACCTCTCTAACATTGAATTGTAACTCCCACTCCCCTCAGGCTATATTTTTCAAAAGTTTATTTTTACACCGCCCGAAGGTTGGTTTTGTCTTACTAGCCTATTAATAATGGAGATTGTCTGTATTTCTGTCTGTAACAAAAACTACGTCATAGCTTACGTCACAATATTCTTATGCTATATACACCCAAAATTTGAGTATACAATTTTAAAAATTGTTTTTTTACTCTCGTCCTTTTTTCTTTTGTTTATAGTAACAAGAAGTTAACTAAAAAGTTTACAAATAAATAAATACCTACGATTTTGTGTAAAATTGATGTGGAAAATATTCAAAATAATTGTTTGATCATTACATGCATGCAACATTTTATTTGAGAGGGACGGGCTCAGTTTTCATTTCAAATTGTTTTATTTCTTTTTTTTTACTCCTTTAATAAATATGAGGATTTGTCTTACTTATGATATAACACCTCTGACATTGAATTTTTAACCCCACCCTCTCAGGCAATGTCTTTCAAAAATTAATTTTTACGACACCCGGAGGGTGTTTTCTGTTTGCTAGTCTATTAATAATGGAGATTAGCTTCCGGTTTTTGTCTGTAACAAAAACTACGTCACTGCTTACGTCATACTACCTAAAATCGTCATAAGAGAATAAATACACTCAAAGTTTGAGCATGCAATGTTAGACAGTCCTCATTGGTTTTTTAAACAAGTTTTAATAAATACATACCTGGTATTATCTATCTATATATAGTTTGTTTTATTTTGATATATATTTAAAGTTATCAGAACTAAGTTTCCATTTCCTTTTTTATTTTTTACTCTAATAAATTTATTCTATTTTTTACTCCTTTAATATTCTATTTTTTACTCCTTTAATAAATTTGACGATTTTACTTTACTTATGATACAAACTCTCTGATATTGAATTTTCAACTCCCATCCCCTCTGGCAATATTTATTTTACGTCGCCCAGAGGGCGTTTTTTATTTTGCTAGTTATTTAAAATAAAAAAAATAAGTATGTTTGTTGTCTTTATTTATTCTTGAATCTACTGTATTGTATTGAATAGAACTAGCAGGACCTGTGGATATACCATAGTGTGATAATTTACTTATTACAACGTTTGATATGTTTACTTAAGAGCTATTGAGGAAATAGTTCAATATGTAAAAAGTATTATAATCTTGATTTAACACACACTCTCTATCTAAGCAACACCAGATAATCAGGAATTACATTTTTGCATTTCATCTTGGACGATTTGGCCGGTCTAATTTTTAGCCTGAGGGTGTTTGCAAGATGATAACAGTCGTTCAATTAGGGAACACGAGTATTAATATATAGATACTAGAAAAAAACGTGAACCGTCGTGTCACCTATTGAGCTCTGGGTAGATACTTGTGATCAGGAAGAAAGTTAGTTTGTAAAACGAATTCAATTATAAAAATAAATAAGACTGGAGAATTGAAAAAAAAAATACATCAAAATTATCTTGCTGAAATTTGCAATTAAGTCAAAAGAAAGAAAGAAACGGCCCCTTTGTGACTATACGACTTGAGTATGTTGTTTCTGAACTGACGACTACTATTACTACAACTCAAACTTGGCCATATGCAACACAAATAAAAAGAAAAACAAATAACAGATAAATAAATTGAAAACTGGCAACCTGTTGATTGCATTCAATATTATTCAATTACATTTAGTGAAAGTTGGCAAGAAAGTATTTACCCAATCCTTTCGCGACGAGTAGGATGTGGCACATGGTCACAAGTATGGGACACCCAGTGAGGAGCGAATGGTATCGTAGGCAAACATTATTAGTAGGCAAAAATAAATATGACTGAAGAATAAAAAAAATCTTGACAAAAAAGTGTGCTTTTGTGGGGTGGGAACAGGAATAGATTAATAGCATTTAAGTTTGTTTAAATGAAAAATACTGATTTGATATACGAGGAAATTGAGTTACAGATGGAACTAATTAAACTCGTAATTCAAGGCAACGCTGTATATTATCGCCCATAAATTAGTACACCCTTTGAAACTTTCAAAGACAAATTTTCTTCTCGTGGAACATTATACGATCAAAACGAATATTATTAGGTATTATTTAGTGTCAAACTTTACAGGATTAAGATTCTGGAAAGAAAAATAATAATACAACACCTCTATAATAATAAAAAGTGCCGGTTTAGCTCGTTAGTCGTTAGAGCACTTGCCTAGGAATCGCAAGGTTCCTGGTTCGATACCGGCCCTCACCAACTCAGCGTATAAGTAGCGGTAAAGTGAGAAGCTGATGGTAGATGTGGCGCTCCACTTCAGATGCAAAAACATTCCTTGGTCTAGCACTAGTAAAAAGGGGATAGACCCCTTCGCTGTCTCGCTGATACTGACATTAGGCCACCCCGTCGACTATAGTTACTTATAATAATTTTTATGTAAAAAGTTGCATGTGACGTGTACTTACAGATTTTCAATGCAATAGAGTCACCAAAAACGTAAATCCTGATTATCTGGTGTCGCTTATCCACCAAATTCTTATTTCTCATGAGTGTTGTTTTTTATTAGAAAGAAAGAAAGTGAAGAAAAAGGACACGCAACATAGAAAAAATATTATAAGAAAGAAAGAGGGTAGGGGAAAGATACAGAGAGGGGTTGAGCGCGTGGAAGAGATAATGCTAATATGTTTCAATTAAACATAATGAAAACATGAAAAGAAGAAAAGAAAGAAACAAAATAAGTGAAATAGAGTTAAATTAAGATAATTATACTTATTACATACTGAACTATTTAGCAATAGCTCTTAAGTAAACATATTAACGTTGTAATAATTAAATTATCATACTGTGGTATATCCACGGGTTCTGATAGTACATTGATAATATAATATCTATATCCAGATCAAATCCTGTTAAGTAATTTATGTGATAGTTCCCCAAAACGCCCACTTGAATTCTTCTTTTCTCTTTTTTTTTTCTTCTGAAATCATATAAATTAATTTTAAGATTTTTAACGCTACTTCATTTTTTTTTTTTTGACTGAGGTCAAGCCTTGTCACTCAATCCTTCAAGGCCGCCGGCTGAACTTATAACAGCCATTTTGGTTTCTACACTACTGTACATAAGTATTAGGAATCTAATAATTATGTAACACCACTCCTCAACATTTATGTCAAGAGTTTTAAGGTTTGTTTTGATGACATCCCTAAAACATTTCTAAAGCTTGTGGCTCGGACGTTTTACCACACTGCAGTTCTCCATAGAACAGTTGCTTCGGGAGTCTGGCGTCTTCCATTCTAGCAAGAAGTCCAGCCCAGATATGGAATATAATAATGGGATATTTTGCATAAGAAGTTGGCAATAGAAAGCACTGTTTACAGTTGCACCTTTTTACTTATGTGTACTTTTTATACCTAGAATACTGACAGCATGACCTTCTTTACTGACTACTGCTCCCGAATTTTTTTTCTTTAACGCTACTGCATTTTGGGGGGCTCTGGTTAGGCAATTGCTTTCAAAAATATATTATTCTCTGAGCAAAAAAATCCAATTGGTTAAAGGACTTAATTTTTAAAATCTGCCTGGGATTAAATTTACAGTTCGAGATTAAATATCTTTTATATATTCCATATATTATTTTGAAATTTTCAATTAGAGCAGCTCACCTTTTACTTTCAACAGATGGTTGCATTGTGGTTGCCGCCCTGTCGGCTGGGGTGTTAGAATACACCGACTGCATCTCTGGATAGGGGTAAGACTCCCCCCAATGGAGTCACCTGTTGGCCGTGGGTGGCGACCCGTGATGCTTAAGGATGGAACCTAGGTGGCTGAGCTGTGTTACGTAGCGGCCTTCTTAAATTCGTATATGTTACATTATGGGGTTCGTCTCTTTCACACCACTCAATCGTATACGTAACATTTAACGTAGTTGGGTCTTTCTGCACAATGCGCTTCCTGTGCGTCTTTACACCGTGTACTCCGTGGGTGCGCTATCAAAAGTTATTCACTGGTCGCTGGACGCTCACAAGGCATGTAAACTTCTGGGGTTGTTTACAAACACCCACACAGGACTCTAGTAGTCCTTTTCGTTCAGCAAATTCTTCCACACTTCTTCGTGTGGTCAGGGAAAGGTATCACCTTACACAGGCCGCGTGCTCTTAGTTACGGTCAATCTCCACAGGTGTCTAGTGGTAAGGGAGATATCGTTCCATTCACAATAATATCGTAGTATGTTCGTCGTAGTAAAGATCACTATAATGCCGAGTCTATTTTTTATGAGTTTATTGACGTAATTTCAATTTCAGCTTCTTAACTTCGAGAGAGAGAATGTCAGCTTATTTAATGGTCTTTAGATTTTCGGTCCTTCGAGTAAATTTCTGGGTGACAAACTTTTTTTTTAGTTGGTGAATATTAGGCCAGCCCTTTTTTTCGTTCTCAGCGACAACAGATCATTCACCGATCTCAGCTTCCAGTACCAACTCGACTGCCCGACTCCGCCCGTTGACTGTTACTGACTCTTCTGCCTGGGTCCTAGTCGGGTTCCTTATATACTATCTCAAAGGAACAATCCAGAATAATATTTCCATCTAGAACAATCCATTCCTTTCCAGAAGGAAAAGAATATTCTATTCGTTCCAATGATCCGATCAAAGAGAGTTCACGGCCCTCTAGATCAAAGGACACTTAGCCGTCAAGAATACTGTGTATTCGTTAAACGTAGACCCCCACGTCGCCGAAATCTCGTTAAAGTTTTTTTTATTTCTTTTCGGGCCGATTCTTCAAAGACCACCCGGTAATATCAGAGAATCATCATTTAAGGTTTTCTCTGTGTCTGGCACAAGGCCACAAATATGGTGTTCCCAGGTAAGGCCTGACCATTATACTACAGCTGTCCAAAACATGCAACACTCCACTTTGGTCGTTACTTTGGCTAGACGGGCGGTCGGAGAGGCTCCCTTCGATCAATCAGCTGGTCACTTCAAGCCCGAGCACCTATATGATTTTCCCAATTCTATTGCCCTCATGGCAAGGCCCAACCCTTTTTATCATATGGTTGCTAGAAGGCAGTGGCTGAGGGTCTTCATGCTCTGTGAATGACGTTAAACTTTATCTGATGGTAAGATTACAGTTATGGTGGTTTGGGGAATGTGGAGCACCCCTTTATCACCATTGCTCCTGGGTTCACTTTGACCTGGAGTGGTAGTACCTGTTAGGGTCCCATCTGTGGATTAAATAGAAAAACATGAGATTATAAAAAAAAGTTGAGTATCCATTAAAAATGAAATTATTTCAAAACTTTGAGGTTGATATGCCGTAAACCAAACCAAACAAACCAAACCATCCATTGTGGTTAAGGGGTCTAACTCGTCTGCAGAGATACACTCGGCATATTCTACAGCCCCAGGCGACAGGGCGGATGAAAAAAAAAGAACATAAACTTTTACAGGGTGCGGGGAAAATAATTCCCACTTTTCAAATTGTTACCTGTCTGGTGCAAGTGAACTTGGTCACGTTGTTATGGTAACTCTACGTAAGTAATGCCTTACGATGTTGTTGTTTTTTTGTTGTTGTTTTTTTTTGTTTTTTTTTTTTTTTTTGTCATGTCGGATCAGTTACGATTAAGACTTGGACGTGCTTTTTAAAGGTTGACAAAAAGCTAAAGTTAACTGATACTAAGAATAGTTTCACTCTTGTTTTAAAAAAGGCAACAGTTTGCATCCATTTCACTTTTGAAATAACATCCTCCAGATGTTTCTGAAATGTTCACATCATAGCAGTATCGATTTTCTAACCGGAACAGCATCATTTCGACGCACCATGAAACGAGCACAAAAAACTATCTGCGTAGCAATTACAGATTGACAGTCTTAAAAAAAACGTTGTTTTTTTGGGGGGGTTTTTTTTTTGGCACGGTGTGTGCCAGTCCAAGCCATGATGATAACTGATCGTATCCAGTGGGGAGGTTCCGGATTCAGTACCAATTTGGCCCTTTTGTGTTAAAAAAGGATTTAAAAGAATTTGGTTGAACAAATTAGTTTGAAAAAAATTCCAAAAACAATTCATTAAAAAGAATTAACTAAATTTAGAAAAAAAAATTTGTTAACAATTTTTATTAAAAAGAATTTGGTTTTAAAATATTATTTTTTTGAATTGATTAAAAAGATTTGCCTTAAGAGAATTAGTTTGAAAAAAAACAATTCATTAAAAAGAATTGATTAAATTTAGAGAAAAAAAAATTATTTAAAAATTTTTATTAAAAATTTATTCTAAAAATTTGATTAAAAGAATTTGGTAGTTTTTTTACGGTATACCAACCCTTTTCGGGTCATTTAATGCCGAATAAAATCCTTTTGATATAAGGTTGCTTATAGTACCTGCTGTTGCCTAAATTGTCACCCATCTAAATATTGAACAGGCTCATAGCTGCTTAACTTCGGTGATCTAGCGGGGAACAGTGCTTTCAACATGATTTGACCGAAAGCGTATCAGTAGAAAAAATAAATAAATTGGTTAGATGGAGCTACTATTGGTACTTACCCAAATTCATTTGCACCACACAGTTTCTATATACATTTTAATTATATTAATGATTTTTACTTTCTTTTTCTTTTCTTTTTTTTTTTTTTTTTTTTTTACGTACAAACATTTGAAGTTAATGTCAATAGATACTGAAAAAAAAGAATATATAGTTTCACTTAGTCTTAATAAAAAAAATTCCAGCCCAACATGTCTCCGTTCTCTCCCCGGTTGATCATCGGCTTTTTTTTTTCTCAAATCTAACGAGGCCAACAGACCTAAATAAATTTATCATTTATAAATTCTAATTATCATTTTAAATTTTTTATGTATTTGATTATATTTTTCTCCACACACACACACCCACACCCACACACACACACACACACATATATATATATATATATATATATATATATATATATATATATATATATATATATGTGTGTGTGTGGATGATATCAAGTGTTTCCTTAAAGGATTCAACCAAAATAGATAGAAAGATTTGCGTAAATATTTTTACATATACGGAGTATTATAAATAGGTTAATAAATGGATACCTTGGTGTAGATATAAATTTATTTCGACATTTCCTTGCCTCGTTAGTCCGATCTTTTTTCTAATTCCCGGTCTGTGAAACGTGAGGATCACACCAGTCAGACCGAGTATGAGCTCTAAGAATTAGTAAAGATCTGACTGACGAGACAAAGAAATGCTGAAATAAATTTATATCTGCACCAAGGAATCCATTTATTCATTATATATATATATATATATATATATATATATATATATATATATATATATATATATTATTCAGTCGCAAATTTGAAATTTTTACAGAGATGTCCGAAGCGGAAAAGTTGGTCATTTGAGGTCAGTTGAGTGCAATTGAAGTGAACTGACACATAACATGGAAATAAATCATGGATTTCTAATGTAATCAGAGCAAAAAGGCCGACATAATAAGATATTAATTATTAAACAATTAATCAAATTAAATTGTTTCTAGGGATTTTTTTTATTTTCCTTGTTATTTTAATTCATTTACAGAAACGAGGCAGATAATGCCCCCTAATAGAATAAACTTGATGGGTAATCGATACTACTATGCCCCGAATGTGTGTGTGTATGTGTTCGTCTGTGTGTGTGTGCGTGTGTGTGGGTGTGTATGTGTGGGTGTGTATGAGTATGTGTCTGTCCAAGTATCGGAAAGTCCGAGTAAACACACACATACACATATACACACACACACACACACACACACACACACATATATATATATATATATATATATATATATATATATGAAGAAAATAACAGATTATGAAAATCAGACCAAATGTGAAGAAAAGTATTGGAAAAGTGAATAACGAGCACAAACAATTACATTCAATTGATACATTCCCTTTCTTTTAGAAGCTTCATCAAAAATAATTCTTATGGAAAGGCGAAATATTAATTGGAAGTATTTTTTGTTCGTTATTCACTTTTCCAATACTTTACCTCACACACACACACATATACATACATATTGATAAGCCATCCACAGACACGTGTTTCAGCGTTTCACGCCTCTTCAGTGTGGCTATGCACAACAACTAGCCCTGGCTAGGAGCGAACTCCGACTGACTACTTGCCAGCCTGATTTCTTAACCTCTCGACCACTTTGACGGGGGCTTGTTTAAACTATTAAATACATAGGTTTGTTTACATATTTTACGATCACAGAGAGATCTAGTATGCGAGAAAACGATCATTGCTTATATATGCTTGGTAGTGAAAGATAATTTAAATCACCCCATAGAGAGCTCGACCAAATTTATGGGAGCATATATTAATATATATATTTTTGGAGGGGTGCTTATATTGAGGTTCAAGCCGTTATAAACAGGGTCGTGTTAGCTCAGTCGGTAGAGCGTTCGGCTTGAAACCACAAGGTACCTAGTTCGATACCGGTCCTCGCCAACTCAGCGTATGAGTAGCACAGGGATCTGTGCAGTAAAGTAAGGAGCTGATGGTAGGTGTGGCACTCTACCTCAGATGCTAAAACAATCTCCTTGGTCTTGCGCTATTGAAAAGGGGATATGTTACATAATTATTGGATCCCTAATATCTTTTTAAGGTAGTGTAGAAATCATAATGGCGATTAGTACAGCTGATGGCCTTGAGGGTGAGTGACAGCACTTGACCTCACTCTGACCTTGCTTTCCGGGGATAAATCGTGAGAACCGGAAGGCGTAGAAAACCCTTTTCCGGTTTAAGGATATAGTAAGTAACTCAGTCAGTTAGCAGGTAGGAACTCGAAGGTGTAAGTCGCATTTCTATGCGCATCCTGTCATCTGCGCAGATTGTCTGGGTTGGGGATTTAGAAATAAATTAACATCAACGTAAATCGAAGTCTTGTGTTTATTACCAAAAACTAACAATGACACAGGGCTTCTGATAAGGAGTGATCCCTAACAGAAACCAGACCGGAGTCTCCAAGAAAGACCAGACCTTAGAAGATATACCAGACCAAGATGTTAGAAGATAGAAGCAAAGCCGGTCAGAAGAATAGACGACCAGAGTAAGAAGTAAAGAAAGGTATATAAGGTTATATAGATTTGGTAACGTGATAACCGCCAGTATATAACAGATAGACTCCCTCGCTGAATACCAACTTTAGGCCGCCCCCCGTCGACTTATATATATATATATATATATATATATATATAATATATATATATATATATTATATATTTCATTTTTGATGGGTATTCAACATATTTTAGATTTAGTTTTTTTAACTTATTTTTTCTATTTAACCTATAGATAGGGCCCTAACAGGTACTACCAACTGGGTCAGAGTGTATCTGGGAGTAATGGTGATGAAAGGGTACTCCACATTACCCACAGCTCCAGAATTTAAACCTCACTATCAGATAGAGTGTAACGTCATACACAGCACACTAAGACCTTCAGCCACCACCTTCTAGCACATATATGATAAAAAGAATTGGGGCTTGCCATAAGGGCATAAGATTGGGACAATCATATAAGTGCTATGGCTTGACGTGACCAGCCGATTGAACGGAGGGGTTCTCTCCGACTGCTTGTCTAGCCTAAGTAAGAACGAAAGTTAAGTGTTGCATATCATGGACTGCTCTGCTACCAGGGTTCCATCCTTAAGTATCACGGGTCGCCACCCATGGCCAACAAGTGCCACCACTTGGGGGTCTAACCCATCTGTAGAGGTGCAGCTGGTCTATTCTTCAGCACCAGCCGACAGGGTGGTTAAATGTTTTGCTTAAATAAAATAAAAAATATTGGTAAATACTTTTTTTTTCTGGGTTACGGTTACATACAAACAATGATTGAGGCATGCTTATCGTAACGGTTATTGTCGTTGGAAAGAATAAGAAAGAATAAGAATAAGAAATTTATTAATCAATAGTAGTACAAATTATTAAAAAAATATAAGTAAAAGAAAAACTTTATTGGTTTAAACCACTATTGAAGGGAGGCCATGCCTAATAGCATGAAGCTAATCCCATGGACATGACCACCCTTGGACGCTCACAGGAAACAATACATGAAACACACAACGTAAACATATACATATATATCATGAGACAAATTAGCCGTGTGAGAATCTAAATGCAAATCTGTTGTTTATAAGAGGCAATAAAATGATTTTTCAAAAGTGTTTTAAGGACAAAATAATTAACTGAAACAAGCTTCATCTTTTCTTTATCAAAAAATAACGACTGAACAGTATTCCAAGAATTAATTGCATTAAAACGAATCGAATTATGCCCAAAACTAACAGTGTTGATGATAGGGAAATTAAGCAAACCAGATTGGTCAGCACGAGTGACATGAGCATGGGTGAAGTCAACTGCAAAAGCATTCTGAACAGAAACAGGCATTTTATTGTGGAATAGTTTATGTAAGAACAAAATATTTTCACAATGGACCATATCAGAAAATTTGAAAATCTCCAAATTTGCATACAGGTTGTTAGATGATGTCCTAGGAGGCACAAAGAAATGGAATCGATGACTCGAGTTCAAATCCTGGACGAAGCTAGTAAATAGTAATGAGTAAATAATAAGGCATATTAGCTTTAATTAGGCAACCAATTTAGAAGGACTATAGAAAATATAATGCTGGAACTTCACAGCATATCAAATGAGATGCTTCAACCAATGAAAAACTCACTGGAATGAATATGTTGCATACTAAAGGGATTATTTTAAAGAAAATTAAGATTTTATTCATTGTTTATTTCTGTCTTGGTAAATATAGCTTGTTTTGCTATTTTTGAAACCCACCTTACACACACACACACACACACACACAACACACACACACACACACAGATACACAGATATATATATATATTTAAATAATCAAAAATTGTTCATGGATTTCTGATACATTGACATCATTGTGGGTCAAGTATATATTTATCCAAACCCCTCCACCATGGAAAAGATGTGAGACAAGGAAATTGTTTTAGCAGAGTACACCTGGTTTGATTTCAGAGTTTTCCTTCTCCTAGACTGGGTACCATACTAATTATAAAGAACTTACACTGCCCTACTATATATGCCTAGCTGGTGGGAGAAGAGATGGATTCATGCCTTTCCCATGGGCATAAGCACAAATTTAAATGCAAATGAAGAAGGAAACTATGTATTCTAACCAGCTTTACTCTACATAAAAATTGACCTTGTGTCGTACCCTGTCCGTGACGAATAGTTTTAGTAATACAGTCGTACCTTGACTTATAAGTTTAATTCGTTCCGCTCGTAATCAAAATTTACTCGTATATCAAATCAATCTTCCCTTTGAAATAAACTAAATATCATTAATTTGTCCCAGCTCCACCCTTAATGTTTTTGTTACGATTTTTAATGTTTTAATGTTTATTCTTTTATGAATAATATTTTTCTTTGGCGTAATAAACTTGGAAACTTAAATGTTTTAGTGAACTTATTAATACTAGGAAATATATGCACCCTCCGTAGGGTGCAAGTATTTAAGTTTTAATGTAATAAAATATTGTATTAAATTAGAAAGGTTAATGCAACTAAATAAGAATGCAGATAAAAAGATTTGAAACAGAGGGAGTATAATAAAAGATTTGAAACAGAGGGAGTATAATAAAAAATGGAACAACTGAAACCTACTCTTCCATCACTCTCGTCTTTCATTGTTATTTTTTCTAATTTAAGTATTTAGTTAAAAGAGGAAGTAAAGAATAAAATGACAGTTATTTTATCTTTTTAATGGATTTTATTTCAGATTCATTGAAGAGATTTTTGCTTATATTCATTAAAATAAAACCAAACAGTTAGAAATCAATAATACTAAGCACATATTTATTAAAATCACATTTTTAATATCAATATGCAAATTAGCCTTCCCGTTCACACAGTAAACCGCTATTTTGTTGTATATATAAATACAATAGCATGTTATTAGTATGTAGATATGGACAACACAAATAAAAAGGTGAAGCAATTTTATTAATAATTGAGGTTTAAATATAAATAAAATCATGAAGAATGTGATGAAAATAACTATGTTAATTGTGACACGATTAGTAATATAGTTTCGGTTACAGATAGAAAAACACACAATCTCCATTATAATAAGATAAGTGTATCTGAATTTCTCTCCTACCACAAATTTTAGCTCGCAACACAAAGCAAAAAGTCCACTGAACTTGGATGACTCGTAAGTCAAATTACCTCTGTATCATACAAGGTGTTCATAAAATCTTGCAACAGTTTAAAAATTGAAAATCTAATACCTCACGTTGAACAATTGATAGAATCATTGGAACATATGACCTTTAGGCACCCCTTTTGCGATCTCGTTTCATAAGGACATTTTTTCATTAACACCGTCAAAATCCGGTTGTTTGTTAAAAGACGATTTTTATAGTTTTTTTATTATAAAACTAACCCTTAACCCTAACCCCTAACCCCTAACTCTAACCCTTAACCCTAACCCCTAACCCCTAACAAACAACCGGATTTTGACGATGTAAATGAAAAATTATTATAAAACTAACCCTTAACCCTAACCCCTAACCCCTAACCCTAACCCTTAACCCTAACCCCTAACCCCTAACAAACAACCGGATTTTGACGGTGTAAATGAAAAACATGTCCTTATCTCTTAACATCCTATACCACCTCATTCCACCCGGCCGGAAGTCACATTCATTTTCCTAATCTACCCCAAATGATAGCCTTTGTTTAAATGTAATATTAAAAATATTTAGAAATCTTTGATCTAAGGGAAATAACAGGTAACTTTAAATGAAAAGGCCATTTTAAGCCATTTTTTGATAAATCTTTATAGAAATGGGGCTCTGGGCTTAAAATTCTTAACGGAATGTTAAGAGTTATGAAACGAGATCGCAAAAGGGGTGCCTAAAGGTCATATGGTCCGAATCATTTGGTAAAACCAAATGAAATTTCAATTCTTGTAGTTTTATTTCTATATACGTTTTGGCTATTGAATTTCAACAAAACTGTCATCTTTGTTGTTATAGTTTCAATCTGCTACAGAACTTTATAAACACCTTGTAGATAAACGAAACAAATATTTTCCTAAAAACTTCAAAAACATTTTCTTTTAAATTAAAGTTCAATTTCTGCAACATTCTTTAAGCCATTTTAAACAATTCTTCTTACAATACCGTTTTTTTCCTGTAATGGCGGTTGTTTAATAAACGCGCTTGATTTTTGGCGCGTAAAACGTTTTTCGGTTTGAAAAGGGTTACATTTTCCTCTTTATTTCTCTCATTTTTAAATCAATCTTTATTTTATGACTTGTGGGCTGGTTCATTCTTTTGTCTTTGAAAAAGATTGTTTGCTTTTGGGTGAAGTGACTCCCTATTAAATGTAAATATTTGTCTCTTATTTTTGAATTATTATTTTTTAAACGACAGTTTCGGGGGCAGAAATTGATAAAGGATGCTTGATTCGGCAATGGCCGCTTAGATCATTGTTTACTGAACTGGAATCATCCACTGGTTTTACACTTCCCAGAACAGAGTTAATTAAAAATACAGACGGCTTGTGTCAAAACATCAAACAAAAAGACAGCCATCATGGCGTTTTATTGCCAAGATAATAATATCGGATCTTGTAACAAGCGGGAAAAGTGACTGCGTCCTAAAGAATAGCAAGAAAACAACAACAAAGAAAAGAAGACTACAAAAAAGTCATGGAGGGGTTAGTTTGAACAAAAACGAGGAAAACACTAATAATTCCATTGAAAATAAAACATAAGGCTTTGAATATGTAACCTTTTTGTTTAAGGCCAATTAGTTTCAGTTCATCTAACGTGTGTTTGATCTTAGTGTGAGGTAAAGAAGAGTAACGGAATGGGCGTTGAAATAAGGGGCCATATTGGAAGACCAAAGTGCGCATGACCAAACCAAATCGCTGCATAAAGGAATTAAACTAAAGACTAGCATTTTGTCTTCGGGTTTATAATTTCAGATTTGAACTAGCGTCAGAATATTTAGAGTGGAAGGTAAATGTTTTTAAGGGTCGTTTGCATCGCTTTAAGCCACATTAGTCGTTCGGCTCACTGATTTGTTAATAGAAAAAAAAGAAAGAAATATCGATTTTATAAAGTTAAATATCACGCAACGTTAAATACAACGGGACGATTTTTAATAGCGAATTCGTTCTATCTAAGGAGTGATGACATTAAACCGATGCACTTGAAATAAGGAACCCCAAAAATTTCGTGTCACCAAACACCTTATTTCTTCTTTTTTTTAATCAAGACAAAAAAGATTACGGTTTTATATGAATTTTCAAGTTATTGCTATTAAACTTTTTGAGTTGAACCCGTCAAAATACCAAGTTTAATCAATGTCAACTACGAGGGTCATTCAAAAAAAAATAATAATGTGATTTTGAAATATAATAACTAACATTACACCCAGGAATGAAAGTTTTGGTTTTTTTTTCTTTATCCATACATATATACCAACCCCTCCGCACAAGCACCGCCCTGTCGGCTGGGGCGTTCGAAGGCACCGACTGAACCTCTGCAGAGAGGTAAGACCCCCCCCCAATGGATCCACCTGTTGGCCGTGGGTGGCGGCCTGTGATGCTTCAGGGTAGAACCCAGGTGATTGAGCAGTTCATGACTTGCAATACTCCACTTTGGCCCTTTCTTGGGCTAGACGGGCGGTTGGAGAGGCCCCCTCCGATCAATCGGCTGGTCACGTCAAGCCCTAGCACCTATATGACTGCCCCAACCCTATTGCCCTTTGGCAAGCCCCAACCCTTTTTATCATATGGGTGCTAGAAGGTGGTGACTGAGGGTCTACATGTCCTGGGAATGACGTTACTCTAGCTGATGGTGAGGTTCCAGTTTTGGAGGTTTGGGGAATGTGGAGCAGCCCTTCATCACCATTGCCCCCTGCTCCACTCTGACCGGAGTGGTAGTACCTGTTAGGGTCCCATCTGTGGGTTAAATAGAAAAACATGAGATTATAAAAAAAAGGTGAATATCCATTAAAAAGAATTTATTTCAAAACTTTGAGGTTGATATGCCGTAAACCAAACCATCCATTGGGGTTAAGGGGTCTAACTCATCTGCAGAGATACAGTCGGCATATTCTACAGCCCCATGCGACAGGGCGGATGAAAAATAAAGTTAAATAGAAAAATGTGTTTAAGAAAACATTGATTATCCATCAAGAATGAATTCATTTCAAAACTTTATTGACATTAACTGAGGTTGATATGCCGTAAAACAAAACAAACCAAACCAAACCGCACGAGCAGGATGTGACACACGGTCAATTTCTTAACCGGAGTTTAACAGATTTGAATTCTGAGTTTTCTTTCCTAGATTGGTTGCCTAAACCAAGGTTAAAGAATCCAGTCTGCTCAACAATTTACCCGTAGCTCGAGGGAGAGTAGTTGGACGCATACCTTCCCCAAGGGTATTAGAACTATGTGAAATGCAAACAGCCTTGTCCAGGATCTTGAATATATATATATATATATATATATATATATATATATATATATATATATATATAATTGTGGGAAAGTTTTTTCTCTCTACCACCATTATAACGTTATATCTGGATTTTCACTTTGTGCCTGCACTTGGCTATCAGTTCATTGCGTTTATTAAGTAGCTTTCTAGAGTTCTTAAACAATAGTATTTCTATCTTTTCCAATATGCAAAGTGCATTTACTTTTGAAATTTGTGGCCGAGTTAGAGGTTCAGACTATTTTCCATTTTACCACCGGGTCGTTGTTGGAGTTCTTTATGGACCAGTAATGCTTGGACAGTTCCGTTTGGTTGGATAACGTGAAGTTGTTGAAGGCGTACCTGTGGATGTTGTACCTTTGTTTAAAGGGTCCTGCGGTTATTCTGAGGTAGTGTTTGGTGCTTTTCGCGTTATCCATATCTTTGTTATATATATATATATATATATATATATGTGTGTGTGTGTGTGTGTGTGTGGATATGGTTAGTTGGTTATTTTTAAGGGCTTATCAATCCTTGTGGGGGGTATTTAATGCTAAATATTAAAGGTTTTTTTTTTCTTTGTTGTTTTTTGTTGTCGTTTTTTTAATGATTTTTATGCATATAATACGTAGGGAAATATTTTTATTTGGTGTGGTTTTAAAAACTGGTAGAAATAATTTTCATTACATGTGTATTAATAAATAAATAGATTTAATGGCCTGGTGGTTGATCCCAGCCATCGCCTTCTAGAACCCATATGATAAAAAGGGTTTGGTGTTTGACATAAGACCAAATTGAAGAATACAGTCGGCAAAATCATATAGGTGCTTAGAGACAGAAACAGAAACATAGAGACAGATTCAGAGACAGACAGACAGAAAAAAAAGACAAATAAAAAAAAAGAAGCAGTAAGAGAGACAGTCAAACAATAAAAGGTACGGATAGAAAAACTGAAAAGAGGATAGAAAGAGACAAAGACGGAGAGAGATATAGAAAGAGAGAGAGAGACAGACAGACAGACACATAGAGAGATGCAAATTGAAAGAAGGACGAACAGGCAGATTGTCAGACAAACAGACGAAAAGACAAAAACAGTAACAGAGATAGAGAGACAGAGAGATAGAAACGAAGACAGGAAGAGAGACAGAGACTGACAGGGGTATAAATAGGGGGACAGACAGACAGACAGACATAGACAGACAAACAAAACATAGAGAGGGGCAGATTGAGTGACACACAGACAGACAGACAGACAGATAGAGTAATAGAGACAGTGAAACAGAAAAAGATACAGACTGAAAAATAGAAAAACAGAAACGAAGTCAGGAAGAGACAGAGATAGAAAGAGAGACAGATCGATAGACATACTGATAGATAGAGACAGAGAAACACAAACACAGAGAGAGAGAGAGAGAGAGAGAGAGAGAGAGAGAGAGAGAGAGAGAGAGATTGAAGACAGATACAGACAGACAAAAAGACAGAAACAATAACAGAGACAGAAGGGGCAGAAACAGAAACAGAAAAGATACAGATAGAAAAATAAGACGAAGAGAGAGAGAGAGAGAGAGAGAGAGAGAGAGAGAGAGAGAGAGAGAGAGAGAGAGAGACTGAGGGAGACATAGAAAAAGAGACAGACAGACACATACAGATAGAGACAGAGAAACAAAAACATAGAGAGTGACATATTGAGAGACAGCCTTACACAAAAAAAAACAGAAACATTAACAGAGACAGAGAGATAGAGAGACAGAAAGACAGAGAGACAGAGACAGACAGAAAAACAGTAACAAAGACAGAGTGAGAGAAACAGAGATGGCGGTAAACCGGTAATTTTCACCTTTAGTTGTCAAAATTCCTAGCAAATAATGCAATTAGAGTAACCTCCCTTGACTTTCACTTTGAAATAAGCCGGTAGCTATTTTGAAAGTGTCCGTGCGAAATGAACAAATCTTAGAAACTTTTTCAAAAACAATACAATGCTTTATGACAAAAATATCATAAAATGTGTTTTTAATAACAATTAAGTTCATTTCAGATAATTTTATGCTAGGAATTTAGCCAACTGACTTTCACTTTGAAACAAGCCTGTAGCCATTTTGAATGTCTACGTGCAAAATATACAAATCTTAGAATCGTTTCAAAAACAATACAACTGTATGCTTTAACACAAAAATATCATAAAATGTGTTCTTAGTAACAATTAAGTTCATTTCAGATTATACGCACGCACAATTTTATGCTAGGAATTTTAACAACTAAAGGTGAAAATTACCGAGAAATCTTAGAAAGATCATCATCATCATCATCATCATGTCACGTTTTCAGCGCGGATATCCATGACAATCTCTCTCCATCGATCCCTATCACTCATCATTCTCGGGAGGTCCTCTATGCAGCATCCTGCATCCAGAGCTGATAAACGTACGTTTTTGCTGGTCGGCCCATTCTCACAGACAAGTTAAAGAGACAGTTCTTCCAGGCCGTTGTCATATCAGTACTGCTGTATGGCTGCACCACCTGGACCCTAACTAAGCGACTAGAGAATAAACTAGATGGGAGCTGCACAAGAATGCTGCGGGTGATCATGAACAAGACGTGGAAACAGCACCCCACGAGAAAACAGCTGTACGGCCACCTACCACATATCACCCAAATCATCCGAGTAAGACGGACAAGACACGCGGGACACTGCTGGAAAAGCAAGGACGAACTCATAAGCGACGCTCCCCCCTTAGAAAGATAGACAGACATAAATCTGGGTATTATATATTTTTTGAAAATAAAAATGAAAGTGTACATGTGTATGCACGTCACGCTCGTGTGTGTGTGTGTGTGTGTGTGTGTGTGTGTGTCCACTCCTTTTGTCGGCTCACCATTTACTTACTTTTTGATTGACATTTATTCATTTTTAAGAGGATTATTTTCCCTAAGTATATAAAGATGGCTCCTCGGCAATCTTCTACGACTCATTTCTCATTTTCATCTTTCTCAAATCACCATTTTCTCTTTTCGTCCAGAAAAAAAAACTTTTTTTTGCTTTTATTCGTAATTTCTTTCTTCCGTTGGCGGAATCGCTTTCCTCCTTCCATGATCGCATTGAAATGACATATTTCGAGGCGTTGTCTATAATTTCGCATTTTCCTTGTTGTTGGATGATTGGGCAATTAAAATAGTTGGCGGGATTTAGGCGAAGAAACAATTGCAATATAAACAACGACGGCGCGTAGATATTTTAATGGCCGACTACGTACGTCTTAATTATCATCAGTTGAAAAGGAAATATTCTATTAGACACACACACCCCTCTCTCTCTCCCCCTCTCTCTCTCTCCTCTCTTCTCTCTTCTCTCTCTCTCTCTCTCTCTCTCTCTCTATATATATATATATATATATATATATATATATTCTGTTCATGCTTCAAAAACAACTAAAATTATATTTCCATAAATATATAATGTAGATATATATACAACACACACACACACACGCACACACGCACACATATATATATATATATATATATATATATATATATATATATATATATATATATATGTCTCTGTGTGTGTGCGTGTGTGGAGGGGCTGGTAGGTGTGGGTGTGTATATATATATGTGTGTGTGTGTGTGTGTGTGTGTGAACGTGTGTGGAGAGACATATAGAGAGAGGGAGAGAGAGAGAGAGAGAGAGAGAGAGAGAGTATCGCCCATGAATACTAATTTTTCATATCAGAAAATTTAATTTTCTTCTAAATACCAGGATGATATTAACTTCTAGTTGAACATTATATATCATCAAAATGGAGGTTGGTAGGTTGGGTTATGCCGGAAAGGATTTCTTTAAAAAACAGACACACTTTTTGATAAACAAAGGACACATGTTGCTCACATTACCTGCTGTCGCTTAAGTGGAGGCATGATGGAAACGTTCTAGATTATACTGTGTGTTTATCTACAAGGACATATTGTATTACTTTTGGGATTTGTTAAATTATTCACTCTATTATGTTTAACTTACGAGTTATTATTATTATCTCGTATTATTATCTCGTGTTTTTATTTATTATTTTTGAGTTTTCACATCAGCATTAGCTGATGGTATTTCACTGGAGTCTGAGTGACAGCAAGTCTCCTCAGGTCTCCAGGACTCTTCTGAGTATTCTGGCAGATTGCAGCAGTGCAGTGTTCTGAATGGTTTCAATCCTTCCTCTGATTTCCAGACTTTCCAAACCCTTTTCCAATCCTTTTGGGACTGTTCCAATTGCACCAACTACAATTGGTATCACTTTCACTTTCATATTCCATAACTTTTTCAGTTCTCTGGCAAGATCCAGATATTTGTCCATTTTTTCATTTTCCTTTAGCTTCCCCTGTGATCTGCTGACACTGCAAAATCCACCAGTTGACAAGTTCTTTCTTTTTTGTTTATTAACACTAGGTCTGGTCTTCTTGCTGGGATAAGGTGATCCGTTTTTATTTTAAAGTCCACGGAGAATTTTATGCGTTTCGTTCTCAAGAACAGATTCTGGTTTATGCATATACCATTTTGTTGTATGGTCAAAATTAAATTTTTTGCATAATTCCCAGTGGATCACCTTCCCAGCCCAGTCGTGTCTAGTTTTGTATTCTCGTTGTGCTAGTTTGCTACATTCACAGAGTATATGGTTTACAGTCTCATCTCTATTACCACAAAGTCTACATTTACTATTTTGTTGGGTCTTATCAATTTTCGCTTTTATATAGTTTGTCCTTATGGCAGTATTTTGTGCAGCTATTATTAATGATTCTGTTTCTCTTTTAAGGCTTCCTTTTCTTAACCATGTCCAAATCTTTTCATGTGCAACCGCTTCGATTTGTCGTTTGAAGTGTCAATATAATTGTTTTTCTTCCCATTTTTGTTTTCTAGTCTTTGTTGTTTTTCTGTTTGTCCATCTGTCACTTCTACTATTGTTGGTCGCCATAAGTAATTTGTCTTTGCTCTTTCTTGTGTAATCCTCAAGTTGTTGGATTGTGGTTTCTCCGCAGTCCTCTATGTTGGCAAGACCCCTTCCCCCTTCCTTTCTTGACACATATAATCTATCTCTATCGTTTCTAGAGTGAAGAGCCTTATTCCACTCCTTGTGAGTTTTTCACACCAACATTAAGTTTTTCACTGGAATCGGAGTGACAATAAATCTCTCCAGGTCTCCAGGACTCTTCTGAGTATTCTAGCCGATCTTTACAATGTTGTTGTTTGGATGACCTTGACTCTTCCTCTGATTTCCAATTCTTCCAGACTCTTTGCGACCGTTTCCTGGGCCCCAATTACGATTGGTACGACATTTAACTTCATGTTCTACAGTTTTTTTTTTTCAGATCTCTGGACCGGTCCAAGTATTTGTCTAGCTTTTTGTTTTGCTTCATCTTCACACTGTGATTTGCCGGGATGGCAAAATCCGCATGACAAGTTTTCTTCTTCTTAATTAATACTAGGTCTGGTCTCCTGGCCGGAATTAGGTGATCCGTCTGTATCTCAAAGTCCCAAAGGATCTTATGCGTCTCATTCTTTGGTCCAGATGGCAGTTTGTGCATATACCATTTGTTAACATGGTGAAAATTGAATTTCTTGCACAATTCCCAATGGATCACTTTTCCCACTCAGCCGTGCCTAGTTTTGTACTCTCTTTGTGCTAGTTTGCTGCATTCGGTTATAATATGATTGACGGTTTCGTCTTTATCTTTCTACACATATTATTATTATTATTATTTCACTCCTTGTGAGTTTTTCACACCAGCGTTAGCTGATAGTCTTTCACTGGAGTCTGAGTGACATCAAATTGCTTCATGTCTCCAGGACTCTTCTGAGTATTTTAGCCGATCTCTACAATGCTGTTGTCTGGATGGTCTCAATTTTTCCTCTGATCCCAGTTACTCTAGTCTGTTTTCTAAACTTTTAGGGACCTTCCCAGTGCACCAATTACAACTGGCATCACTTTCATCATCATATTC
>CM042144.1:114683729-114701229 GCA_023376005.1 Doryteuthis pealeii
TTGTTTTATGGGTAATGCTGGTATTAAGCCATAACCGTTTTTCAAGCCTTCCATATGCCACATATGCTTTCTGGATGTGTAGGTGAATCTCAGTATCCAAAGAGCCATCCCAAGTCAGTGTACTTCCCAAATATGTAAAAGGTTCAACAACATCCAAACGAGTACCATGAATGGTTATAGGTGGTTTGATATACGGTTCACTTTTTACGAGGGTGAACATTACCTTTGTCTTCGTCAAGCTTATTTTTAATCCAAAAGCAGTGCACGAGGCTGCAGATAGGTTCACCATATTTTGAATATCCTCCTCAGTATGAGCCAGCAACCATCGATGGCAAACTCCTAAACTCGGTAGAACAATTTAGATATTTAGGCAGTAACATCTCCTCCACAGAAAACAACGTTAATGCACTATAGGAAAGGCATGGGCCACTATAAATAAATTATTGGTTATATGGAAATCCAGTCTCGCAGACAAGTTAAAGAGACAGTTCTTCCAGGCCGTTGTCGTATCAGTGCTGCTGTATGGCTGCACCACCTGGACCCTAACGAAGCGACTAGAGAATAAACTAGATGGGAGCTGCACAAGAATGCTGCGGGTGATCCTGAACAAGACATGGAAACAGCACCCCACGAGAAAACAGCTATACGGCCACCTGCCACATATCACCCAAACCATCCGAGTAAGACGTACAAGACACGCGGGACACTGCTGGAGAAGCAAGGACGAACTCATAAGCGACGTCCTCCTGTGTAAGCCGGCACATGAGCATGCCAGTGTGGGCCGACCAGCAAAGACGTACATTGATCAGCTCTGTGCGGATACAGGATACTGCATAGAGGACCTCCCGAGAATGATGAGCGATAGGGACGGATAGAGAGAGATTGGCATGGATATCCGTGCTAACAACGCGAAATGATGATGATGATGATGAGCCAGAAAGTCAACGTCGTCAGCGTAAAGAAACTCTCTAATGTGAGCGTATGATGCCTTTGACTTGAAGTTAAATCTTCTCAAGTCAAAAACTCTTCCTGTGGTTCTAAATACCAAGAGGACGCCCTTCTCACAATGCTGGAATGCATGAGTTGATATTACAGAAAAGAATATTGAGAATAGTGTTGGGGCCAAGACATCTCCCAGCTTAACCCCGTTATCTATTGGTATTTCATCCCACAATCTACCACTCATGACAATTCTAGCTTTCATACCATTGTGCAACCGCTTGAGTATATTCACAAATACTGGTGGGCACCCAACTTTACCCAATATCGTCCAAAGTGTATCTCTATTAACTGTAACAGAAGTTGTTGTTTTTTTTGGGGGGGGTGATTTGGTTTGGTTTGGTTTGGTTTTGTCTTACGGCATATCAACCTCAGTGGGTCATTTAATGCCGATAAAGTTTTGAAATAAATCAATTCTTAATTTTTTTATAAATACATTTTTCTATTTAACCCATAGATGGAACCCTAGCAGGTACTACCATTCCGGGTCAGAGAGGACCAGGGAACAATGGTGATGAATGGGGTGCTCCACATTCCCCAAACCTCCAGAACTGGAACCTCACCATCAGATAGAGTTTACCGTCATTCTCAGGACATGTAGACCCTCAGTCACTGCCTTCTAGCACCCATGTGATAAAAAGGGTTAGGGTTTGCCATAAGGGCAATTTGGTTGGGAAAATCATATAGGTGATAGGGCTTGACGTGACCAGCCGATTGATCGGAGGAGGTTTCTCCGACCGCCCGTCTAGCCCAAGATAGGGCCAAAGTAGAGTATTGCAAGTCATGAACTGCTCATCCACCTGGGTTCTATCCTTAAGCATCACGGGTTGCCACCCATGGCCAATAGGTGGTCCCATTGGGGGAGTCTTACCCCTCTGCAGAGGTGCATTCTAACGCTCCAGATGACAGGGCAGTGTATCAAAAGCTTTTGTCAAATCGACAAAAAACCTGATACAGGGGGATCCGTTGCTCAATGCATTCCTCCTGGACTTGTTTAAAATTATAACGACACGGTTTAATAATAATCTTATTTCGTAGGATATATTTGAATATCTCTTTATTTATTTATTTATTTATTTATTTATTATTCTACACGGCAATTACAGAATATGTATTTACAGTACTTTTAAATATCCATCTAAAAAAGCAGAGCTTTACTATTTTGGTAATTAATTATTTATTTGTATAATTAATATAAATCTCTGTAACTTTATATATTGAAAGATAGGAAGCACGTGGTGTAATGGTTAAAGTCATGGGAAATGGACTCGTCGCCCCGAGTTCAAATCCTGGACGTGTTAATTGTATTTCACTCAGCGCTAATACCCTTGGGAAAGGTATGAATCCGACTTTCCCTCCAGCTATGGGTAAATAGCAGGGCAGACTGGGTTCTTTAACCATGGCTAGGTAACCAGTCTCGGAGAAGGAAAACTCTGAATTAAAACCTGTTGAACTCCGCTTAAGAAATTGGCCTTGTGTCGTATCCTGCTCGTGCGGAGGAGTTGGTAAATATATATATTGAAAGATATCTGGTATTTATATTTCAGATAGATAGATACATACATACATACATACATACACCATCAGGTCGTGCTGACAGCTCAGATCTCAATAACCCTTTTGTTTGCCATCCGTCCCTGTTGGTCGTCACTCCAGGCAGGTCTTTTGCACGGCATCCAGTATCTCTACAGTGCTGATTGATATAGATTCTTGTTGTCTGGCCTACACTGGTCCAACGGTGTCTAGCATGCCTTGTTCTTTTTATTTGGATGATTTGTGTGATAGGAGGAAAGATGATATACAGCCTTTTTCTTTGGTGGTGCTGCTTATAAGATTTGTTTAAGGTAGCACACGAATAGATAAATAGATAGATAGATAATTATCATATATATATCTTATTATAATGGAGATTGTGTGTTTTTCTGTTTGTAACCGAAACTATATTAGTAATCGAGTCACAATTAACATAGTTATTTTCATCACATTCTTCATGATTTTATTTATATTTAAACCTCAATTATTAATAAAATTCCTTCACCTTTTTATTATTGTTGTCCATATCTACATACTATTGTATTTATATATACAAAAAATAGCGGTTTGCAGTGTGAACGGGAAAGCTAATTTGCATATTGATATTAAAAATGTGATTTTATTAAATATGTGCTTAGTATTATTGATTTCTGTTTGGTTTTATTTTAATGAATATAAGCAAAAATCTCTCCAATGAATCTTAAATGAAATCCATTAACAAGAAAAAATAAGTGTAATTTTATTCTTTATTTCCTAATTTAACTAAATAGTTAAATAAGTAAAATTCAGCAATGAAAGACGGCAGTGATGGAAGAGTAAGTTCCATTTCTATTTTTCTATTATACCCCCACTCTGTTTCAAATCTTTTTATCTGCATTCTTATTAGACTTTCTAATTTAATACGATATTTCATTACATTAAAACTTAAATACTTGCACCCGGAGGGTGCATATATTTGCTAGTATATATATATATATATATATATATATATATATATATATATATATATATATAAGTGTATTTTGGCAGAATTTTTTCTTTTAAACATGTTTCGTTAAATTGTACAGACGATTCACGTCATCTAATGCCAAATCAAGTCATTTCTTTTTATAAACAAAGGGCTTGGGTTAAATACAGTACCTGCTGTTGTAGAAGTGGTCACCCAATTAAGTATACTTTTTCATTTGTAGGTGCGCGTTTCCCTTCTGTTCAGTGCACTCAAATTTGTTCAGGTTATATATATATATATATATATATATATATATATATATATATATATATGTGTGTGTGTGTGTGTGTGTGTGTGTGTGTGTGTGTGTGTGTTTCGTTAAACTGTACTGACGATTCATGTCGGACGAGTTTTGTTCGATCCTTTCTAATTTTCTGGCCATCTTTTTAATGTCATAGTGGAACTGGTATAGCAATCCACCAAAGGTATAATTACAAGCGCTTCGGCATGTCCATCTACCATCTTCAGGTATGAAACTGATGGGATGTTTCAGGTGTCTCGTTTTTAAAACAACGAGCAGTAACGTAGGAATTGGTAGTGGGAGGTAGTAAGATTGGTAGTGGGAGGTAGTAGGGAATTAAAAAAAGATGGCCAGAAAATTAGAAAGGATCGAACAAAAACTCGTCCGACATGAATCGTCAGTACAGTTTAACGAAACACACACACACACACACACACACACACATATATAATATATATATATATATATATATAATATATATATATATATAACCTGACCAAATTTGAGTGCACTGAACAGAAGGGAATTGCGCACCTACAAATGAAAAAGTATACTTAATTGGGTGACCACTTATACAACAGCAGGTACTGTAATCAACCCAAGCCCTTTGTTTATAAAAAGAAATGACTTGATTTGGCATTAGATGACGTGAAAAGAGTTTATACGTCGCAAAATAAACCAACCTACCAACCAACAGATGAATAAATTACTTTCGTCAAGATGTTACTAATGGTCGGTTTCTGTTAAGACTAAAGGCTTTTTTGTCGGCCGTTATTATTGTTAATTTTGACTAGTGTTACGTATCATCTTGTTTATTATAGAAGCTTTTTTATTGAAACTCAATCAGGCCATTATTTATACCACAGCGTGAAACAGCACGTATCGGAAGCAACAGTTATTTTCCTTCAGTAATTTATGCTGGCTTCAATCGATATGACTTTCCTATCCCCCGGAAATTTGTCACTTAAAAAAAATCATTATCCTTCTAGGTAGGGCTCAGTTTACAATGTAATTGCTATAATAAAGTGAACCCTTATTTTTTGTACGTCTTACAAAATGAAAATCCTCTTTCTCTCATTCCTTATTTATAAAAATATCAATATTTTAAATTTCAATACAGGTCCAGTTTACAATGTAATTGCTATGATAAAGTGAACCCTTATTTTCTGTCTGTCTTACGAAAGTGAGGGTGAAAAATAAAATAAAAATATTTTTCTCTCATTCCTTGTTTTGTAAAATATCAATATCTAAAATTCTAAAATATATATTTACCAACCCCTCCACACGAGCAGAATGTGACATAAGGTCAATATCTTAAGCGGAGGTTTGAATTCAGAGTTTTCCTCCCAGACCGGTTGCCTAACCAAGGCTAAAGAGCCCAGTCTTCCCTACTATTTATCCATAGCTGGAAGGAGAGTAGGATTCATACCTTTCCCAAGGAAATTGCTATAGTAAATTGAATCCTTATTTTCTATCTGTCTTACGAAGATGAGGCTGTTGTATATTCATTCATTTTCTCTCATTCCTTGTTCTAAAAAATATTCATACTTCTCTCTCTC
Organism: Doryteuthis pealeii; assembly: GCA_023376005.1. NCBI lineage: Eukaryota > Metazoa > Mollusca > Cephalopoda > Myopsida > Loliginidae > Doryteuthis > Doryteuthis pealeii. The sequence goes on from CM042144.1 coordinate 114,689,071, forward strand.
TCTCTCTCTCTCTCTCTCTCTCTCTCTCTCTCTCTCTCTCTCGTTCATGTTTTGGAAAATGTTGATATTTTAAATTCTAAAAGGGGTTCAGTTTACGATGTAACTGTTATACTCAGAGAAAAGATGGAGCAAATACTTCGAGCATATGGTCTCCACAAAGAAACTGTTATCACTAAAATGATGCTCTATAAAAATACGAAAGCAATTGTTCGCTCACGTTAACTTTCAACTTTTGTGAAATCTATGGCTAATAAGTTAAATAACAAAACCCTTTTTGTATGTTCCTATGTTGTAAGTATTAGATAAGCTTAAATGTTTTATGTTTAGAATTTTGGTAAATTTATGCGGCATAAACATTTCCTGTTAATTTATAATAACCCTTTTTTGTGTGAATTTGTTTTGTTTTATTGTATTGTAAATTCATTGTCCTTTTTTGTATATTTGTGACTTATACTAAGTCTTTCGTTTTAATTTGTAGTTTCACGGCTGCATTGTGTGAGAATAAAAGACTTATCAAAACCACTGTCGTCTGTATGTCTTGATGCACAAATTATGCAAACTGATGAAAGCACTGCAAGCTAGGGAAAGCCATTGGCAAAGCATAATTCCTTTGGGGTGGATGCGATAGTACTTCAATTTCTTCTGTGCTCTGCAAAGATAATGATTCTTATATATAATATATATATATATATATATATATATATATATATATATATAATCTAATGAGTCAGACGAACCTACTATTAGTTTCGCATAAAGCTCTTCAGGGCTAAAATCTGACTGTAAGAGAAAAGGAGCAAGACAAAATAAATAGTAGTCATTTAAATTAGCAAAACCAGACTGACCAATAAAAACACAGAACACTATAAGTTTATTGTTTAATAAATATTTAATTTACATATTAAAATTTTTTATTTTATTTTTTATTTTATTTTTTTTATTTTTTTATTTTTTTATTTATATTTTATTTAGAATTAAGCAGATTCGAAACCATATATATATATATATATATATATATACATGCACACACACACACCTTATTTTAAAATTGTAAGGGTTTCATATATGCTTCATGTACTTGATTTATTCGACATTGTCGCTAAAGTCTTACAAGTAGAACCATTAGCACCATTTCTATGTATAATCTGCCTAGATTATGTTCTAGGCACGTCATTAAAAACAATTGTTTCACACTAAAAATGGCAAGAAACAGGCGATATCTCACATAAACTATTACGGATTCAGAGTACGAAGATGATCTAGAGCTTCTCGAAAATACACCAGCTAATTCAGAAACTCTACTGCATAGTCTAGAACGGGCAGTAAGAAGCATTGGCCCCAACGTGAAAACAGATAAAACAAAGTGCATGTGTTTTAAAGAAGATTGTGCCATATCCACACTGTACAGCAAGCCTCTGATATTAGTAGGACATTTTGCATTATATATATATATATATATATATATATATGTGTGTGTGTGTGTGTGTGTGTGTGTGTGATAGATAAATATTTTTCTAATCTTATTAATGTGTTTATTTTTGTCATGTTCGCTATCAAATTATCCCCCTTCTCTCTCTCTCTCTCTCTCTCTCTCTCTCTCTCTCTCTCTCTCTCTCTCTATCTCTATCTCTCTATCTATCTATCTATCTATCTATCTATCTATCTCCATTGCTAAATATGATTTATTTTATAAATTAGAGTTATCTCCCTTTTCTGTAACGTTCTCCTGTGAATTTTTATAAACAAATTTGTTGGTCAGCTCGATCAAAGCAATTGATAAATTGTTTCTGCTTTTTTATTATTTATTCTTGTTCTTGTTCTTCTTGTCCCTCTTCTTCTCCTTCTTCTCCTCCTTCTTCTTCTTCTTCTTCTTCTCCTTCTTCTTCTTTCTTCTTCTTTTTGCATCTAAAAGCGGCCTCTCTATTGACGTCAACGGAGAGCCAGGTCGGTCTTGTGAATATCTCATTGTGTGTGAAGTGTTTATCAGGCTGTAGAGAGCGAGCCGTTGACGTTAAAATAGCTGTCTACCCATCGAGACACAACACTATCGGATGTCGGGACAGGCGAGCATTTCGCTGACAGGCCTTCGAGAATGTCTTATCGGAACGATATTAAGAAAGCCGAAACCATAATTACAGATATTAGCAAGAGCAAACATTTACACCACACACACACACACACACACACACACACAGAGTCACTCACAAGCACACGCACTAACGTAAACATACTGTAGAACACCCGTTTATATATTTATTCAAACGCAAATAAAAGTAAGACTTTAAATAATCGAGTTTTGTTTTTATTTTTTTCCCGGGTTTTTCTTATTGGCATATATAACGGTCTGTTGACGCCATTTTCGCCTTTTTTTGTTCTGTCTCATACTAAATAATATTCTTTATTTGTTTTTGTCTCCTTCACTGTGTCTTTGTTACAGATACCTTACAAGTGTTTTTTTTTTCTTTCTTTCTTTGAATTTTGACATAAAAAAAAGACCGGTCATTACTTCAAGAAGCTTCAGTCAATCTCAATAATTTTCTATTGCCGTCTAACAATGCAATATAGTAAATATAATAGATCTAAAGCTTTGCTAATAACATGTAACATTGTTTGGAGTTACCAATCAAAAAAGACGGCTCTAGTTTGTTAAGTAATGTGAAGAGCCAAACGGGTTTAATGACTTGGACACACACACACCACACCACACCATACCTCACACAGACACACATATTTGTGTCTATGAGGAAATGTGTGTACGTGTAAGTGTAGGGGGATATTTGCCTCATACCCCACTTGTATGGGCTGGGCACAAGGCCTCGTTTTAACGTGGGCCCACCCACAAGCCGAAGCTCATGGGTGGGAAAGAACAAAAATTACGTCCATCCCTTCGGCATTCCCCCTCAAAGGGGGCGCCTCAGGCGCTGGGCAATAAACACAGCCCTGCCCCTTTAAGTCAAGGGGGCAGGTGTTGGCTGGGGGGAAAGCCCCCTGGGATCGACGCTATTATTTGTACTGATCCAGTGGCCGAAGCACACTGGACCCCGGCTGGGCTGGGTATGTAAGGTCAGGAGACCCTACATGAGCGGTACGTGTAAGTGTAGGACAATTGATGTACATCCAGATATACTTAAGTGTTCTTTGAGGTACGTTTTATAAAATGTTAATATAAGAACTTTTTAATGGGGCAGTTCTTGTTTTTATTGGGGGGGGGATGTTTGTTTATTTGGTTGGTTGGTTGGTTGGTTGGTTTTCAATAAATCTTGATGGGGAGTCTCCCTGGTGTAAAAGCTAACATGCTCGACTTCGACATCGTAATAATCGAGTTAGAACTCCGCTCGCACTATGATATTCATTTTCATGTGATTAACCGTTTCATCTTATTATTATTACTATTACTAGCAAATATATGCACCCTCCGGGTGCAAGTATTTAAGTTTTAATATAATAAAATATTGTATTAAATTAGAAAGACTAATGAAACTAAATAAGAATACAGATAAAAAGATTTGAAACAGAGGGAGTATAATAAAAGATTTGAAACAGAGGGAGTATAATAAAAATGGAACAACTGAAACTTACTCTTCCATCACTCTCGTCTTTCATTGTTATTTTTTCTAATTTAAGTATTTAGTTATAAGAGGAAGTAAAGAATAAAATGACAGTTATTTTATCTTGTTAATGGATTTCATTTAAGATTCATTGAAGAGATTTTTGCTTATATTCATTAAAATAAAACCAAACAGTTAGAAATCAATAATACTAAGCACATATTTATTAAATTCGATTTTTTAATATTAATATGCAAATTAGCCTTCCGTTCACACTGTAAACCGCTATTTTATTGTAATATATAATATAATTGCATGTTATCAATACGTAGACATAGTTAACAGTATTAATGTAAGACAATTTTATTAATAATTGAGGTTTAGATAAAAATAAAATCATGGAGAATGTGATGTAAATAACTAAGGGAATTGTTACTTGAGTAGGAATATAGTTTCGATTACAGACAAAAAAACACACAGTCTCCATTATAATAAGATTACTATTATTATCATTATTGGGCTGACATCCGGTTTAGGTCGGAAAATTAAAACGGAGAGTTTTTTGGTGATCCCCAATGACAGTTTAACTACAGTCTATGAATTAACATTTTGCGAATTGGGTTACAGTTTTAGGGGATTATGGTTGTTTTTTTATTACGTATTGCTTAAAAAATAAACAAAAAAAAACAAATTACTATACATTTAATTAACCATTGAAATTAATTATTGAATCTATTATTGAGACAGTTGTTTGTGTTAGTATTGCAATGTATAATTTTAATCAACCTTAGTTTAAAAAAATATTTTTCGACATTAAATGTATAGTAATTTGGGTTAATTTGGAGTTTTTGTTGTTTATTTTTTTAAGCAATACGTAATTAAAAACAACCTTAATCCCCTAAAACCGTAACCCAATTCGCAAAATGTTAGACTGTAGTTAAACTGTCATTGGGGACCACCAAAAAACTTTCCGTTTTAATTTTCCGACCTAAATCAGAAGTCAGCCCATTATTGTTATTACTATTATTAACATTTCATTCCATTCGAGTTTTTCCTACCCGCCTTAGCCGGTGTTATTAGTATTATTATTTTAGTTTTTCACACCTGCCGTAGCTGGTGGTTCACTGGAGGCTGAAAGACAGCAAGTTTCTTCAGGGCTCCAGGACTCTTCTGAGTATTCTAGGCGATCCCAACAGTGCTGTAGTTTGTATGGTTTTGATTCTTCCTCTGATTTCCGGTTCACCCAAATTCTTTTCCAGAGCTTTGGGGATTGTTCCAAGGGCATCAATTACGATTGGTACGACCTTCACCTTCATGTTCCACAGCTTCCTCAGTTCTCTGGCAAGGTCTAAGTATTTGTCTATCTTTTCGCTTTCTTTTACTTTCACTCGGTGGTCGACTGGGACAGCAAAATCCATGAGATGACAGCTTCTTTTCTTGTCAATCAACACTAGGTCCTGTGTCCTGAACCTCGAAATCCCAGAGAATTTTGTGCGTCTCGTTCTCTAGGACAGGTTTATATTATTATTATGAGTTTTATTTTGAGGACGGTTCCAAGGGCACCGATTACAATTGGTACGTCCTTCACCTGCATGTTCCAAAGTTTTCTCAGTTCTCTGGCAAGGTCCAAGTATTTGTCTTTCTTTTCGCTTTCTTTCATTTTCAATCGGTGATCGGCCGGGCCGGTAAAATCTTCGAGTTACTATTATTATTATTATTATTATTATTATTATTATTATTATTATTATTTCACTCCATTCTATTTTCCCACCAGCCTTAGCTGGTGGTATTATTATTATTATTATTATTATTATTATTATTATTATTATTATTTACTCCTTTTGAGTTTTCACATCAGTGTTAGCTGATGGTCTTTCACTGGAGTCTGAATGACAGCAAGTCTCCTCAGGTCTCCATGACTCTTCTGAGTATTCTGGCAGATTGCAGCAGTGCAGTGTTCTGAATGGTTTCAATCCTTCCTTTGATATCCAAACTTTCCAAACCCTTTTCTAATCCTTTTGGGACTGTTCCAAGTGCACCAACTACAATTGGTATCACTTTTACTTTCATATTCCATAACTATTTCAGTTCTCTGGCAAGGTCCAGATATTTGTCCATTTTTTCATTTTCCTTTAACTTCACCCTGTGATCTGCTTGCACTGCAAAATCCACCAGTTGACAAGTTCTTTCCTTTTTGTTTATCAACACTAGGTCTGGCCTTCTTGCTGGGATAAGGTGATCCGTTTTAATTTCAAAGTCCTAGAGAATTTTATGCGTTTCGTTCTCAAGAACAGATTCTGGTTTATGCATATACCATTTTGTTGTGTGGTCAAAATTTTTTTTTTTTGCATAATTCCCAGTGGATCACCTTCCCAACCCAGTCGTGTCTAGTTTTGTATTCTTGTTGTGCTAGTTTGCTACATTCGCAGAGTATATGGTTAACAGTCTCTGTTGTTATTATTATTATTATTATTATTATTATTATTTCAGTTCTTCTGGGTTTTTCATATCACTCTTAATTGGGGATCTTTCACTGGAGTATCGGATCTTCAGGGGCTGACGGTAAAGTCACATTGAAAGCACTAGTTAAGCAGTGGTGAGCCTGTTCAATACTTAGATTGGTGGCCATTTAAGCGACAGCGGGTTCTGTAAGAAACTGAATATCAAAAAGACTAGATTCGGCATTAAATGACTCAAAAATTGTTGAGACGCCGTAAAACAAAACAACCAACGGAACCCTCAGGTCCTCGGGACCGTTCTGGGTATTCAAGCCGATTTTAACAACGTTGTGATCTGGATAGTTTTGATTCTTCCTCTGATATCCAATTACCGCAGTCTCTTTTCCAGGCCTTTGAGGGCCGTTCCAAGTTCTCCAACTACAATTGGTATCACTATCGCTATCATGCTCGATTTGATCGAAAGAAGAAAAAGAAAAAAGAATTTCATACGTAAATGCACAAGAAAAACATTGTTCAGAAAACACTTACGATCGTATCTGAATTCAGTGACTATATTAAATAGACAAATAAAAAGTTAACGGCATAAAACAAACTCTGATTAATTATGACTTGTCAAACAATGCAGATGAACAAGGAATTACGACGGTAGGAGAGAAAAAGAAATAAAAACAGCAGTAACCTGGATTCAGTTTTTATCGACTCACCTGCGGAACCGCCGTTGCCAAACCGCATTGGTTCCTACCTTTCCTTTGGACCACAACGGCTGTGTGGAGAGGAAGGATCTGCTGCTCGGGCGACAGCTCATCCTCCATAACAAGCTGCTCAGGCTATGTAGTTTCAACTACAAAATGATGTCTGCAAGAGGGACATGAAGACATGCCACATCAATACTAACATATGGGAGGCTTGCGCAGAAGAACGTGCGACCTGGCGACTCCTCGTCAAACAAGGGACAAAAAGGAGTGAAAAAGAGAGGAAAGAAGCCGACAGAAAAAAGAGAGCCAAAAGGAATGAGAGACAACAGCAACTCAAAGTAAGCGTCACCGTTTGTTTGCGGTCACTGCACCAGAGATTGCCATTCAAAAATTGGTCTGTTCAGCCACTCACGCGGTTACAGATAAAAGGAAGAAGAAAACGTGGACTCTATGCCATCGTCTTTAATAGACGGAATGATGCCATCACACACACAAAACCTATATAATAATACTCGTGTTCCTTAAAAGTACAATAGTTATCATCTTGCAACACCAACTGGTTAAAAATGAGACTGCCCAAATTGTCCAAGATGGAATGCAAAAATGTAAATCTTGATTATCTGGTGTTGCTTATCCGCCGAATTCTTATTTCGAATGAGTGTCGTCACCTCAGCTAAAATAATCGACCATTCCGCTTTTACTATGAAAAAAGAAAGGGGAGAAAAATGACATGCTACACATAAAAATATAATAAGAAAGAAAGAAAGAAAGAAAAAAGAGAGTAGGGAAAGATAGAGAGGGGGTGTTCGCACGGAATCGATAGCGCTAATCGGTTTCAATCGAACATAATGAAAATATGAAAAAAAACGACAGAATGAAAAAAAGTGAGAGAGAGATTTAAATCAACATTATTATACTTTTTACATATTGAACTATTTAACAGTAGCTCTGAAGTAAACATATCAAACGTTGTATTAATTAGATTATCATACTGTGTAATATCCACATGTCCTGCTAGTAATAGAATTAAAGTTGGTTATATTTCCTGGGTATTCTGAAGCTCAGGGGCGTATGGTGTAACAATCCTAGTGCTATTACTCCCAGGTACACTCTCACCCAAAGTGGTAGTACCTGTTAGGTCCCCAACCAGTAGTCAAATAGATCTGTTTGTAAATCATCATTATCAGATTGGAATAATTCAATTTTCTAATCTTATTATAATTTCTAATTAGGAAGTGCGTGGTGTAATGGTTAAAGTCATGTGAAATGGATTCGTCGCCCCGATTTCAAATCCTGGACGTGCTAATTGCATTTCACTTAGCGCTAATACCCTTGGGAAAGGTATGAATCCTACTCTCCCTCCAGCTATGGGTAAATAGTAGGGCAGACTGGGCTCTTTAACATTAGTTAAGCAACCGGTCTAGGAGAAGGAAAACTCTCAATTCAAACCTGTTGAACCCCGCTTAAGAAATTGACCTTGTGTCACATCCTGCTCGTGTGGAGGGGTTGTTAAATATATATCATAATTTCTAATGCTCATTATCAAATATCTCTCTCTCTCTCTCTCTCTCTCTCTCTCTCTCTCTCTCTGGAGATCTGGAGCTAGACGGTGGTCATAGGTAGCGTGTATGTATGTATTATTGTATCCTTTCTGTCCGCTAAAGACGATGACGTAGTGTCAAAATAAACAAATATATATAAAAATAAATAGAAATAAAAATTTGTCTGCGCAAGTGATTCTGCAGGCCAATTCTTGAGTGGCAGTCTTTGGTGCACTGAATACATACAAACTGTTATGCTTTCTGGGGCTTCTGGCGAAATATAGGATAAAAAGGGAGGAAGTAAGTGGAACCAAAAAGAAAGAAAGAAGAAAGAACGATAGAAAGAAAAAAAAAAGAAAGAAAACATATGATTAATCTATCAATATGAATGTATATATGTGTAATGAAAATTTAAAAAATAAAGATCGATCGATCGATAGATAGATAGATAGATAGACACAATCACAGATATATACATGTAGCATAATTGATGGACGTACTATCAATTTTGATAAGCTAGTGTAGGAAATAGAATTTTCATTCAAATCGAAATAGTTGGAAAATATTAATTGAATTTAAATCTGGACGTTAGATTTGATTGAAAATTCGTAACCTTATTTCTGATACTCCGCTTCCGTTTGCGATTGCAAGCGTGAGATAATATTTTTCAGTCTGTAGAAAAAAGTAATGAAGGGTGACTAGCTGGACTCGCACGCGCGCGGTTATGGATCGAAATCTCAAGAAATTAAATACATGTCATTCACAAAAAAATAGATGTCTTGAGTTGGTTATTAAAAGCAAACGACAACGCAAAGCGTCTCAACCAACATCTTAAGATGAAGAAACCGGCCGTAACTAGGGAAACAGCTAAGAAGTAATGAAGGGTGACTGGCTGGACTCGCAGGCGCGCGGTTATGGATCGAAATCTGAAAAAATTAAATACATGTGATTCACAAAAAAATAGATGTCTTGGGTTGGTTATTAAAAGCAAACGACAACGCAAAGCGTCTCAACCAACATCTTAAGATGAAGAAACCGGCCGTAACTAGGGAAACAGCTAAGAAGTAATGAAGGGTGACTAGCTGACTCGCAGGCGCGCGGTTATGGATCGAAATCTCAAGAAATTAAATACATGGGATTCACAAAAAAAATAGATGTCTTGAGTTGGTTATTAAAAGCAAACGACAACGCAAAGTGTCTCAACCAACATCTTAAGATGAAGAAACCGGCCGTAACTAGGGAAACAGCTAAGAAGTAATGAAGGGTGACTGGCTGGACTCGCAGGCGCGCGGTTATGGATCGAAATCTCAAGAAATTAAATACATGGGATTCACAAAAAAAATAGATGTCTTGAGTTGGTTATTAAAAGCAAACGACAACGCAAAGCGTCTCAACCAACATCTTAAGATGAAGAAACCGGCCGGAACTAGGGAAACAGCTAAGAAGTAATGAAGGGTGACTGGCTGGACTCGCAGGCGCGCGGTTATGGATCGAAATCTCAAGAAATTAAATACATGGGATTCACAAAAAAAATAGATGTCTTGAGTTGGTTATTAAAAGCAAACGACAACGCAAAGTGTCTCAACCAACATCTTAAGATGAAGAAACCGGCCGTAACTAGGGAAACAGCTAAGAAGTAATGAAGGGTGATTAGATGGACTCGCAGGCGCGCGGTTATGGATCGAAATCTCAAGAAATTAAATACATGGGTTTCACAAAAGAATAGATGTCTTGAGTTGGTTATTAAAAGCAAACGACAACGCAAAGCGTCTCAACCAACATCTTAAGATGAAGAAACCGGCCGTAACGAGGGAAACAGCTAAGAAATTAGAACCAGTCATCGACGATAGATACTAGACCAAGCCATGAAGTAAGACAGTGCTACTCAGAAATAGAAGCTGCAGTAAGAAGAAATACGCCGACTACAGAAAGATTTAGGTACTATATAAAAGGGCAATACATTTATTTATACACTTTTTTTTAATTAATAATGAACCAAAAAATTGTGCAAAAACATATTCAGTGATCAGCCTTTTTTTTGTAATCTTTGCAATTTTTACCGTTATTGTTTATTGAATACAGTAGGAATATTTTACTCGTGATGATTCATAATTAGAATTCTGGTTTTAATATATTTTCCATTCATTGCATCCAATACAAAAAATATCAAATTCATCAGGATTTTTTATTGAAATAGTAAAACTTTAAAGTCAGATTGTAAGCAAAAAAACTCTGGAAATTGGGTTGGCTGGCTGGTTGGTTGGTTGGTTGGTTGGTTTTTACGGCAGGTTAACCCTTGGGTTATTCTCTGCAGAAAACGTTTTGTTTTATTCATTCTTGTTGGGTAATCAATTTTTTTTAAACTCAATTTTTTAAAACACATTTTAAAATTCATTTTTTAATAATATATTTTTGAAGGCAAAATAATGCAAATTTATGTTGAAAAACATATTTATTTAATTTTTTTCCCCTTTTTTTTCCTCTTAATATTTTCAGGCTAGGCCCGTCTTCAGAGAGTTGAAAAATTAATTCGTTGAATGTTTAATTCATATCACATTATTAATAAATTAATAATATCACATGATTAATAAACATTCAACGGATTAATATCACAGTCGAGTTTAACAAACTCAGATGAAAATTTTTCAACTCTCTGAAGATGGGCCTAGCCTGAAAATATTAAGAGGAAAAAAAAGGGGAAAAAAATTAAATAAATATGTTTTTCAACATAAATTTGCATTATTTTGCCTTCAAAAATATATTATTACATTTTAATTAATGCTTCTAACACACTATAAAAATAAAAAAAAGTCTTTATTTCATTTTTTAATATTTTTAACCAATAGACGGGATCCTAAGCTTCAACTACTCCGAGTTAGAGTGGACCTGGATAAGCTACTTGCAAGTAAGAAGTAAGTACAGACGATGAAGATTTAGTATGAGAGATATAACCACGGATATCCCTCGTAATATATATATATATATATATATATATATATATATATATATATATATATATACCGTTTATGTAAAGAGAAGGCTATATAACTGATAGGCACAATCACAGATAGATAGATAGATAGATAGATAGATAGATTTATCATCATCATTATCCTATCGTGCTAGCAGCACGGATATCCATGACAGTCTCTCGCCATACCTCCCAATCATTCATTGCCCCTGGGAGGTCCTCTGCGCAGCATCCAGTATCCGCGCAGAGTTTATCTATGTACGTCCTTGCTGGGCGACCTACTCTGGTGTGCCCATGTGATGGCTTCCACAGAAGAACGTCACTTATGAGTTTATCTTTGCGTCTCCAGCAGTGCCCAGCGTGTCTTGTTCACCTCACACGAATGGTTTGTGTGATACGGAGCAGGTGGCCATACAGTTGCGTTCTCGCGGGGTGTTGTTTCCACGTCTTGTTTAATATTGCACGCAGCATTTTCGTACAAGTCCCATCTAGCTTATTCTCTAGGCGCTTCGTTAGAGTTCAAGTAGTGCAGCCGTACAGTAAGATAGATAGATAGATAGATAGATATGCCATCAAGAAATAAAAAGAAAAGAGGTGGTACCAAAAGAAAGAAAAATGAAAGAAAAGAGAAAGAAAACCCTATAATTGATATATATATATATATATATATATATATATATATATATTATATATATATATATATATCAGTCGGTAGAGCGTTCGGCTAGAAACCACAAGGTTCCTAGTTCGATACCGGTCCTCGCCAACTCAGCGTATGAGTAGCACAGGGATCTGTGCGGTAAAGTAAGGAGCTGATGGTAGGTGTGGCGCTCCACTTCAGATGCTAAAAACCAATCTCCTTGGTCTAGCGCTATTGAAAAGGGGATAGACTCCCTCGCTGACTTGGCTGATATCGACTTTAGGCCGGCCCGTCGACTTTACTTA
>CM042144.1:114703729-114705275 GCA_023376005.1 Doryteuthis pealeii
ATCATTAAAAAAAGAAAAATATCATTACATATGCAGTTTATTTTTAATACATTTAAAGGGATTTGTTTTGGTCAATTTCGACGCAATCCGCCATTCTGTCTCTTTTTCAAGGGTTTTAAGCGCTTGATTACAATTTTAATGTAACATTCGCGATAGCAAAATATTTACCAAAAAAATCAGGTAATTATTCGATTTTAATGAAATTTTCAATATTGATTTATCAATTAATGAATTTTTAGTGCATCAGTTATTTTATTTCAAAACTTTAATTTAGTATTTTTGCTATGAAAAATGAATATATAAAATTCATTTAAAATATGAAAAGCCTGATGTTAAGTTTAAAATGTTATATGCTTAGATTCTAGAAATAAATATTTACTTAATGCTAACCTTATTTTAGTACTTTAAAGTATACGTTTTGAAGAAAAACTCTATTGAAAATGTACCCCACTTTTTAAGCAGAAACAAATATCGATGTATATTTTTTTCTTTTATAAGATAATAGCCAATTGAATAATTATCGAAATGAGTAAAAAAGAAATCTCAAAAAAATTAATTATTTATTATTTTCTTACATTTAATTTTTCGATTTTTGGTACTTATTTTCTCATAGAAAAGCCACCGTAATTTTGTTTCTATTCATAACTTCGGTCTTTTATCTCTTTATTTCTACTGTAATTAGTAAACTATGAGACCAACTCGAAAAAATGTTACGCCCTCAACATAAGGGGGGGGGGGTCAAAATTAAGTAACCTGAAAAAATGAGAAAGTTTTGAAATAAAATAAGTAATGTATTGTAAAAGAAATAGAGCCGACCTACGAAAACAGGCAGCAGGGTGGGGCGTGCGTGCTGATTGTAGCTGGAATATCAGCAGTAGCAGCTATGTGATAGCTTTCGAAAAATCGTTTGACTTTTGTTTGATTAATTAATTATATCCCTTAATCAGTAAAAATCAATAACCAAATTTGGAATGTTTCTTAGTTAGAACGATATCAATGTGTATGCAAGATTTTGAATCTGAGTGACCTCCCGTTTTGGGGTTATATGTCGACACGTACATACCAAAATCTCTCCTTTATATATATATTTATATAGATATACGCACATGTACACATGTAAATATATCTCTACTAACCCCTCCGCACAAGTAGAATTTGACATGAGGTCAATATCTTAAGTGGATTTTAAAAGATTTTAATAAAGAGTTTTCTTACTCCTAGCCATGATTTAAAAGACCAGTCTGTCCTACTTTTTATCCATAGTTAGAGGGAAAACATTTTGATTCATACCTTTCCCAAGGGTATTAACGCTATAAGAAATGCAAACAACCTTGTTCAGAATTTGAACTCATCTCCATTTCCTATGACGGTAACCATTATGCCACGTATCTTGCGTCTTTGTCCTGTTTCTACGTATCATATCTCTTCGGTGCTGCTAGGCTTAGCAGGCTACCTCTAGCTGGCATCGAAACTTGAATGATTTTTCATCAGCCATAATCTCTAACCATCGAGATACAGCACACTCATAGCAGGAGGATCTCCTCTG
>CM042144.1:114705375-114715375 GCA_023376005.1 Doryteuthis pealeii
AAAAGAGAGAGATAAGACGGCTCTAAGTTTGGTTAAGGTAAAAATGTTTGAAAAAGGGAAGGGGGCCCAATCCAGGTTTTTAATGACTTGGACACACACACATCCCACCACACCATACCTCACACAGACCACAATATTTGTGTCTATGAGGAAATGTGTGTACGTGTAAAGTGTAGGGGGATATTGCCTCATACCCCACTTGTATGGGCTGGGCACAAGGCCTCGTTTTAATGTGGGCCCACCCACAAGCCGAAGCTCATGGGTGGAAAGAACAAAAATTACGTCCATCCCTTCGGTATTCCCCCTCAAAGGGGGCGCCTCAGGCGCTGGGCAATAAACACAGCCCTGCCCCTTTAAGTCAAGGGGGCAGGTGTTGGCTGGGGGGAAAGCCCCCTGGGATCGACGCTATTATTTGTACTGATCCAGTGGCCGAAGCACACTGGACACCCGGCTGGGCTGGGTATGTAAGGTCAGGAGACCCTACATGAGGGGTACGTGTAAGTGTAGGACAATTGATGTACATCCAGATATACTTAAGTGTTCTTTGAGGTACGTTTTATAAAATGTTAATATAAGAACTTTTTAATGGGGCAGTTCTTGTTTTTATTGGGGAGGGTGTTTATTTGGTTGGTTGGTTGGTTGGTTGGTTGGTTTTCAATAAATTTTGATGGGGGGAATCTCCCTGGTGTAAAAGCTAACATGCTCGACTTCGACATCGTAATAATCGAGTTAGAACTCCGCTCGCACTATGATATTCATTTTCATGTGATTAACCGTTTCATCTTATTATTATTACTATTACTAGCAAATATATGCACCCTCCGTAGGGTGCAAGTATTTAAGTTTTAATGTAATAAAATATTGTATTAAATTAGAAAGGCTAATGAAACTAAATAAGAATACAGATAAAAAGATTTGAAACAGAGGGGGTATAATAAAGATTTGAAAACAGAGGGAGTATAATAAAATGGAACAACTGAAACTTACTCTTCCATCACTCTCGTCTTTCATTGTTATTTTTTCTAATTTAAGTATTTAGTTATAAGAGGAAGTAAGAATAAAATGACAGTTATTTTTATCTTGTTAATGGATTTCATTTAAGATTTCATTGAAGAGATTTTTGCTTATATTCATTAAAATAAAACCAAAACAGTTAGAAATCAATAATACTAAGCAATATTTATTAAATTCGATTTTTTAATATTAATATGCAAATTAGCCTTCCTGTTCACACTGTTAAACCGCTATTTTATTGTTATATAAATATAATTGCATGTTATCAATACGTAGACATAGTTAACAGTATTAATAATGTAAGACAATTTTATTAATAATTGAGGTTTAGATAAAAATAAAATCATGGAGAATGTGATGTAAATAACTAAGGGAATTGTGACTTGAGTAGGAATAGTTTCGGTTACAGGCAGAAAAACACACAATCTCCATTATAATAAGATTACTATTATTATCATTATTGGGCTGACTTCTGGTTTAGGTCAGAAAATTAAAACGGAGAGTTTTTTGGTGATCCCCAATGACAGTTTAACTACAGTCTATGAATTAACATTTTGCGAATTGGGTTACAGTTTTAGGGGATTAAGGTTGTTTTTTTATTACGTATTGCTTAAAAAAATAAACAAAAAAACCCAACTTACTATACATTTAATTAATCATTCAAATTAATTATTGAATCTATTATTTTAATCAACCTTAGTTTAAAAAAATATTTTTCAACATTAAATGTATAGTAATTTGGATTAATTTGGAGTTTTTGTTGTTTATTTTTTTTAAGCAATACGTAATTAAAAACAACCTTAATCCCCTAAAACCGTAACCCAATTCGCAAAATGTTAGACTTTAGTTAAACTGTCATTGGGGACCACCAAAAAACTTTCCGTTTTAATTTTCCGACCTAAATCAGAAGTCAGCCCATTATTGTTATTACTATTATTAACATTTCATTCCATTCGAGTTTTTCCTACCCGCCTTAGCCGGTGTTATTAGTATTAATATTTTAGTTTTTCACACCTGCTGTAGCTGGTGGTTCACTGGAGGCTGAAAGACAGCAAGTCTCTTCAGGGCTCCAGGACTCTTCTGAGTATTCTAGCCGATCGCAACAGTGTTGTAGTTTGTATGGTCTTGATTCTTCCTCTGATTTCCGGTTCACCCAAATTCTTTTCCAGAGCTTTGGGGATTGTTCCAAGGGCATCAATTACGATTGGTACGACCTTCAACTTCATGTTCCACAGCTTCCTCAGTTCTCTGGCAAGGTCTAAGTATTTGTCTATCTTTTCGCTTTCTTTTACTTTCACTCGGTGGTCGGCTGGGACAGCAAAATCCATGAGAT
The DNA here is from genome assembly GCA_023376005.1 of Doryteuthis pealeii. NCBI lineage: Eukaryota > Metazoa > Mollusca > Cephalopoda > Myopsida > Loliginidae > Doryteuthis > Doryteuthis pealeii. The sequence goes on from CM042144.1 coordinate 114,707,723, forward strand.
GACAGCTTTCTTTTCTTGTCAATCAATACTAGGTCCTGTGTCCTGAACCTCGAAATCCCAGAGAATTTTGTGCGTCTCGTTCTCTAGGACAGGTTTATATTATTATTATGAGTTTTATTTTGAGGACGGCTCCAAGGGTACCGATTACAATTGGTACGTCCTTCACCTGCATGTTCCAAAGTTTTCTCAGTTCTCTGGCAAGGTCCAAGTGTTTGTCTTTCTTTTCGCTTTCTTTCATTTTCAATCGGTGATCGGCCGGGCCGGTAAAATCTTCGAGTTACTATTATTATTATTATTATTATTATTATTATTATTATTATTATTTCACTCCATTCTATTTTCCCACCAGCCTTAGCTGGTGGTATTATTATTATTATTATTGTTATTATTATTATTATTATTATTATTATTTACTCCTTTTGAGTTTTCACATCAGTGTTAGTTGATGGTCTTTCACTGGAGTCTGAGTGACAGCAAGTCTCCTCAGGTCTCCAGGACTCTTCTGAGTTTTTCTGGCAGATTGCAGCAGTGCAGTGTTCTGAATGGTTTCAATCCTTCCTTTGATATCCAAACTTTCCAAACCCTTTTCTAATCCTTTTGGGACTGTTCCAAGTGCACCAACTACAATTGGTATCACTTTTACTTTCATATTCCATAACTTTTTCAGTTCTCTGGCAAGGTCCAGATATTTGTCCATTTTTTCATTTTCCTTTAACTTCAACCTGTGATCTGCTGGCACTGCAAAATCCACCAGTTGACAAGTTCTTTCTTTTTTGTTTATCAACACTAGGTCTGGCCTTCTTGCTGGGATAAGGTGATCCGTTTTAATTTCAAAGCCCCAGAGAATTTTATGCGTTTCGTTCTAAGAAACAGATTCTGGTTTATGCATATACCATTTTTGTTGTGTGGTCAAAATTTAATTTTTTTGCATAATTCCCAGTGGATCACCTCCCAACCCAGTCGTGTTTAGTTTTGTATTTCGTTGTGCTAGTTTGCTACATTCGCAGAGTATATGGTTAACAGTCTCATCTCTATTACCGCAAAGGCTACATTTACTATTATTATTATTATTATTATTATTATTATTATTATTATTATTATTATTATTTCAGTTCTTCTGGGTTTTTCACATCATTCTTAATTGGGGATCTTTCACTGGAGTATCGGATCTTCAGGGGCTTACGGTAAAGTCACATTGAAAGCACTAGTTAAGCAGTGGTGAGCCTGTTCAATATTTAGATTGGTGGCCATTTAAGCGACAGCGGGTTCTGTAAGAAACTGAATATCAGATTCGGCATTAAATGACTCAAAAAGTGTTGAGACGCCGTAAAACAAAACAACCAACCGAACCCTCAGGTCCTCGGGACCGTTCTGGGTATTCAAGCCGATTTTAACAACGTTGTGGTCTGGATAGTTTTGATTCTTCCTTTGATATCCAATTACCGCAGTCTCTTTTCCAGGCCTTTGAGGGCCGTTCCAAGTTCTCCAACTACAATTGGTATCACTATCGCTATCATCGATTTAATCGAAAGAACAAAAAGAAAAAAGAATTTCATACGTAAATGCACAAGAAAAACATTGTTCAGAAAACACTTACGATCGTATCTGAATTCAGTGACTATATTAAATAGACAAATAAAAAGTTAACGGCATAAAACAAACTCTGATTAATTATGACTTGTCAAACAACGTAGATGAACAAGGAATTACGACGGAAGGAGAAAAAAAGAAATAAAAACAACCTGGATTCAGTTTTTATCGACTCTCCTGCGGTACCGCCGTTGCCAAACCGCATTGGTTCCTACCTTTCCTTTGGACCACAACGGCTGTGTGGAGAGGAAGGATCTGCTGCTCGGGCGACAGCTCATCCTCCATAACAGGCTGCTCAGGCTATGTAGTTTCCACTACAAAATGATGTCCGCAAGAGGGACATGAAGACATCCCACATCAATACCAACATATGGGGGGCTGGCGCAGAAGAACGTGCGACCTGGCGACTCCTCGTCAAACAAGGAACGAAAAGGAGTGAAAAAGAGAGGAAAGAAGCCGCCAAAAAAAAAAAGAGAGCCAAAAGGAAGGAGAGACAACAGCAATTCAAAGTAAGCGTCACCGTTTGTTTGCGGTCACTGCACCAGAGATTGCCATTCAAAAATTGGTCTGTTCAGCCACTCACGCGGTTACAGATAAAAGGAAGAAGAAAGAGTGGTCTCTACGACATCGTCTTTAATAGACGGAAGGATGCCATCACACACACACAAGAAATCGATAACCTATATAATAATACTCGTGTTCCTTAAAAGTACGATCGTTATCATCTTGCAACACCAACTGGTTAAAAATGAGACTGCCCAAATCGTCCAAGATGGAATGCAAAAATGTAAATCTTGATTATCTGGTGTTGCTTATCCGCCGAATTCTTATTTCGAATGAGTGTCGTCACCTTAGCTAAAATAATCGACCATTCCGCTTTTACTATGAAAAAAGAAAGGGGAGAAAAATGACATGCTACACATAAAAATATAATAAGAAAGAAAGAAAGAAAGAAAGAAGAGAGTAGGGAAAGATAGAGAGAGGGGTGTGCGCACGGAAGCGATAGCGCTAATCGGTTTCAATCGAACATAATGAAAATATGAAAAAAAACGACAGAAAGGAAAAAAGTGAGAGAGAGAGTTAAATCAACATTATTATACTTTTTACATATTGAACTATTTAACAGTAGCTCTGAAGTAAACATATCAAACGTTGTAATAATTAGATTATCATACTGTGTAATATCCACAGGTCCTGCTAGTAATAGATTTAAAGTTGGTTATATTTCCTGGGTATTCTGAAGCTCAGGGGCGTATGGTGTAACAATTCTAGTGATATTACTCCCAGGTACACTCTGACCCAAAGTGGTAGTACCTGTTAGGTCCCCATCCAGTAGTCAAATAGATCTGTTTGTAAATCATCATTATCAGATTGGAATAATTCAATTTTCTAATCTTATTATAATTTCTAATTAGGAAGCGCGTGGTGTAATGGTTAAAGTCATGGGAAATGGACTCGTCGCCCCGATTTCAAATCCTGGACGTGCTAATTGCATTTCACTTAGCGTTAATACCCTTGGGAAAGGTATGAATCCTATTCTCCCTCCAGCTATGGGTAAATAGTAGGGCAGACTGGGCTCTTTAACATTAGTTAGGCAACCGGTCTAGGAGAAGGAAAACTCTGAATTCAAACCTGTTGAACTCCGCTTAAGAAATTGACCTTGTGTCACATCCTGCTCGTGTGGAGGGGTTGTTATTTATATATCATAATTTCTAATGCTCATTATCAAATCTCTCTCTCTCTCTCTCTCTCTCTCTCTCTCTCTCTCTCTCTCTCTCTCTCTGGAGATCTGGAGCTAGACGGTGGTCATAGGTAGCGTGTATGTATGTATTATTGTATCCTTTCTGTCCGCTAAGGACGATGACGTAGTGTCAAAATAAATAAATATATATAAGAATAAATAAAAATAAAAATTTGTCTGCGCAAGTGAATCTGCAGGCCAATTCTTGAGTGACAGTCTTTGGTGCACTGAATACATACAAACTGTTATGCTTTCTGGAGCTGCTGGCTTTTCTCCCTCTTTCTGACTCTCTTTGCTGTCGATGCTACTCTCCTCTCTGCCTCACCCCTCTTCGTACCTTGCTTAACGTCGAGGCGCCAGGCCGCTCTATTTTTTGCATCTACCTCCCACGTGTTTGTGTCAATATGGCATATGATCATGCCTCTCCTGCAGACATCTTTAAATCGTAGACGCGGTCTACCAACCGATCGGGAGACTTTTACTAATTCGCCGTACAAAGGATGCGTCCATTTTCCATTCTCTTGACATGTCCAAGCCAACGAAGGAGCCTCTTACATAGAATGGAGAACACGCTGTTTATGTCTGCGCAATCCAACACGACTGTGTATGTATGTATAGTAGATAAGGATAGCTAAAGAACATAAGTAAAATAAATAATTTCAAAGATATTACCTGTGTGACAAGAAACAGAAGTTTAATATATGTATTTACCCAACTCTTCCTCGCAAGTAGGATGTGACACAAGGTCAATTTTTAAGCGGAGTTTAACAGGTTTGAATTTCGAGTTTTCCTTCTCATAGACTGTTAGTTAAAGAGTCGAGTTAAAGAGCCCAGTCTGCCCTGTTATTTATCCATGGCTGGGAGAGAGAATGGTTGGATGCATAGTTTTCCAAGATTATTAGCGCTATATGAAATGCAAACAGTCTCGTTCCGGATTTGAACTCGAGTAGCCGTGTCCATTTCCTATGACTTTGAATATGCAAAAAATCAAAGCAAAGCAAAAATTGATTTATGCAAACACTTTTGTTATTAGTGAAAGTGCATAAATACGTAAAAGTGTTTATCGGCAATTAATATGTAAGCTGAAATAGATGTAAGCTTTATTTGGACCTAAATCAATAATGAAGAAGTGATGAAATATATATATACATATTCCAAACTCAATGCATTCAAAACATACATCATCTTTTTAACTACATAAATCTTTTTTTTTTTCTCCTTGACTAGTTTCATATTGACCTGAAGAAGGTTTCTTTATAAACCGAAATGTTCGAACATCGACACTACGATTTATAAAATTTCATACATTATAAATCCCGTGTTTGTATACATTTACACACACACACACACACACACACACACACACACACACATATATATATATATATATATATATATATATATATATATATATATATAAAAGAGAGAAACAGACAGACAGACAGACATATATATAAAGAGAGAGACAGACAGACAGACAAACAGACAAAGACAGAGAGAGAGAGGGGGGCGAAATATAGGATAAAAAGAGAGGAAGTAACTGGAATCAAAAAGAAAGAAAGGAGAAAGAACGATAGAAAGAAAAAAAAAGAAAGAAAACATATAATTAATCTATCAATATGAATGTATATATGTGTAATGAAAATTTAAAAAATAAAGATCGATAGATAGATAGATAGATAGACACAATCACAGATATACATGTAGCATAATTGATGGACGTACTATCAATTTTGATAAGCTAGTGTAGAAAATAGAATTTTCATTCAAATCGAAATAGTTGGAAAATATTAATTGAATTTAAATCTGGACGTTAGATTTGATTGAAAATTCGTAACCTTATTTCTGATACTCCGCTTCCGTTTGTGATTGCAAGCGTGAGATAATATTTTTCAGTCTGTAGAAAAAAGTAATGAAGGGTGACTAGCTGGACTCGCACGCGCGCGGTTATGGATCGAAATCTCAAGAAATTAAATACATGTGATTCACCAAAAAAAAATAGATGTCTTGAGTGGGTTATTAAAAGCAAACGACAACGCAAAGCGTCTCAACGCAAAGCATCTTAAGATGAAGAAACCGGTTGGAACTAGGGAAACAGCTAAGAAGTAATGAAGGGTGACTGGCTGGACTCGCACGCGCGCGGTTATGGATCGAAATCTCAAGAAGTTAAATACACTAGCAAATATATGCACCCTCCGGGTGCAAGTATTTAAGTTATAATGTAATAAAATATTATATTAAATTAGAAAGTCTAACGGAACTAAATAAGAATACAGATAAAAAGATTTGAAACAGAGGGAGTATAATAAACGATTTGAAACAGAGGGAGTATAATAAAAAATAGAACAACTGAAACTTACTCTTCCATCACTCTCGTCTTTCATTGTTATTTTTTCTAATTTAAGTATTTAGTTATAAGAGGAAGTAAAGAATAAAATGCCAGTTATTTTATCTTGTTAATGGATTTCATTTAAGATTCATTGAAGAGATTTTTGCTTATATTCATTAAAATAAAACCAAACAGTTAGAAATCAATAATACTAAGCACATATTTATTAAATTCGATTTTTTAATATTAATATGCAAATTAGCCTTCCCGTTCACATTGTAAAGCGCTATTTTGTTGTATATATAAATATAATTGCATGTTGGTTGTATGTAGACATAGTTAACAGTATTAATAATGTAAGACATTTTTATTAATAATTGAGGTTTAGATAAAAATAAAATCATTTAGAATGTGATGTCAATAACTAAGAGAATTGTGACTTGAGTAGGAATATAGTTTCGGTTACAGACAGAAAAACACACAATCTCCATTATAATAAGATGTGATTCACAAAAAAAATAGATGTCTTGAGTTGGTTATTAAAAGCAAACGACAACGCAAAGCGTCTCAACCAACATCTTAAGATGAAGAAACCGGCCGTAACGAGGGAAACAGCTAAGAAATTAGAACCAGTCATCGACGATAGATACTAGACTAAGCCATGAAGTAAGACAGTGCTACTCAGAAATAGAAGCTGCAGTAAGAAGAAATACGTCGACTACAGAAAGATTTAGGTACTATATAAAAAGGTAATACATTTATTTATACACGTTTTTTTTATTAATAATGAACCAAAAAATTGTGCAAAAACATATTCAGTGATCAGCCTTTTTTTTGTAATCTTTGCAATTTTTACCGTTATTGTTTATTGAATACAGTAGGAATATTTTACTCGTGATGATTCATAATTAGAATTCTGGTTTTAATATATTTTCCATTCATTGCATCCAATACAAAAAATATCAAATTTATCAGGATTTTTTATTGAAATAGTAAAACTTTAAAGTCAGATTGTAAGCAAAAAAACTCTGGCAATTGGGTTGGTTGGTTGGTTGGTTGGTTGGTTGGTTGGTTTTTACTGCAGATTAACCCTTGGGTTATTCTCTGCAGAAAACGTTTTGTTTTATTCATTCTTGTTGGGTAATCAATTTTTTTTAAACTCAATTTTTTAAAACACATTTTGAAATTCATTTTTTAATAATATATTTTTGAAGGCAAAATAATGCAAATTTATTTATTTAATTTTTTCCCCCTTTTTTTCCTCTTAATATTTTCAGGCTAGGCCCATCTTCAGAGAGTTGAAAAATGTTCATCTGTGTTTGTTAAACTCGACTGTGATATTAATCCGTTGAATTTTTAACAGATTCATATCACATTATTAATAAATTAATAATATCACATGATTAATAAACATTCAACGGATTAATATCACAGTCGAGTTTAACAAACTCAGATGAAAACTTTTCAACTCTCTGAAAATGGGCCTAGCCTGAAAATATTAAGAGGAAAAAAAAGGGGGAAAAAAATTAAATAAATGTTTTTCAACATAAATTTGCATTATTTTGCCTTCAAAAATATATTATTACATTTTAATTAATGCTTCTAACACACTATAAAAATAAAAAAAAATCTTTATTTCATTTTTTAATATTTTTAACCAATAGATGGGATCCTAAGCTTCAACTACTCCGAGTTAGAGTGGACCTGGATAAGCTACTTGCAAGTAAGAAGTAAGTACAGACGATGAAGATTTAGTATGAGAGATATAATCACGGATATCCCTCGTAATATATATATATATATATATATATATATATATATATACCGTTTATGTAAAGACAAGGCTATATAACTGATAGACACAATCACAGATAGATAGATAGATAGATAGATAGATAATCATCATCATTACCCTATCGTGCTAGCAGCACGGATATCCATGACAGTCTATCGCCATCCCTCCCTATCATTCATTGCCCCTGGGAGGTCCTCT
>CM042144.1:114717875-114722875 GCA_023376005.1 Doryteuthis pealeii
TTTTGGCTACGTTAAATTTTAGTTGATTTAACGGTGCAAATATGAAAACTTTTTTTTTTCAGTCATAATTTTCATTATTTCCGTAAGCTTAAATTTTTTTTAATCATCAGGAGTTTGTTTAATGTTTCTTCTTTCGAATGGAAAAAGTATTTTCAAGATAATATTAATTTTTATGAAAGTTTTATTGTGTTAAATATAGAGGGGGTGGTAAATTTCACAGGGAAAATTGGTGGTACCTAAATAAGCCCTTTTATCTTAACGGTTTTTAGGGGAAAAATGGAAGTGGTGACTTAATTTTTAAAAATCTGTCTATTTATTTATAATTAGAATTATATTTTCAATTCGAATCATGTTTATTTTATGTTTGTTTAATGTTTAGTGTTTAAACACTAAACTTTATATAAGTTACTCAACTACCTAGTATTTTTACTTTTAAAATTTTATTAACGTTTTATACATTTACTTGTTATTGTAATTTTAAAAACAATTATATAAAAATATGTTTGTTTATTATTAAAACATCGTAACAATTGCCATAGATTGTATTTCACATTTAAATGTTAAGCTAGGTATACCCAAAAAAATCGTTTACTACGTTTTTAAAAACGAATTAAAATTAATTAAATCTATTATTTATGTTCAAACTTTTGTCTAAATCGATAAATTGTAACATAATGACCATCATTAAAAAAAGAAAAATATCATTACATATGCAGTTTATTTTTAATACATTTAAAGGGATTTGTTTTGGTCAATTTTGACGCGATCCGCCATTCTGTCTCTTTTTCAAGGTTTTAAGCGCTTGTTTACAATTTTAATGTAACATTCGCGATAGCAAAATATTTACCAAAAAATCAGGTAATTATCCGATTTTAATGAAATTTTCAATATTGATTTATCAATTAATGAATTTTTAGTGCATCAGTTATTTTATTTCAAAACTTTAATTTAGTATTTTTGCTATGAAAAATTAATATATAAAATTCATTTAAAATATGAAAAGCCTGATGTTAAGTTTAAAATGTTATATGCTTAGATTCTAGAAATAAATATTTACTTAATGCTAACCTTATTTTAGTACTTTAAAGTATACGTTTTGAAGAAAAACTCTATTGAAAATGTACCCCACTTTTTAAGCAGAAACAAATATCGATGTATATTTTTTTTCTTTTATAAGATAATAGCCAATTGAATAATTATCGAAATGAGTAAAAAAGAAATCTCAAAAAATTAATTATTTATTATTTTCTTACATTTAATTTTTCGATTTTCGGTACTTATTTTCTCATAGAAAAGCCACCGTAATTTTGTTTCTATTCATAACTTCGGTCTTTTATCTCTTTATTTCTACTGTAATTAGTAAACTATAAGACCAACTCGAAAAAATGTTACGCCCCCAACATAAGTGGGGGGGGGGGCAAAATTAAGTAACCTGAAAAAATGAGAAAGTTTTTAAATAAAATAAGTAATGTATTGTAAAGATCATTCATTGATAAATAAACACTGAAAAATTAGTGAAAATCCGATAATTCCCTGATTTTTGGTAAATTACTTTCTGTCTTAACCTAACTACCTTATCCACTAGGCCATGTGTCCAATTGGACACCTGGCCTAGTGGATAAGGTAGTTAGGTTAAAACATTTCTAAGTGACAGTTATCTCTGCATCCTGAGTTCAAACCTGAGTGGAGGCAGTTAGAAAAATAATTAACACAACTCCTACCCCAGCTATGGTTAGCGGAATGAGAAAAGGATACCCCCGTGGAATAAATAAAGGGTTAGGTTCAAAGTTCCGTGATGGCTCCCGATAACGACAAGAAAGTTCCCGAGTTCAAAAAGAAGGTTCCCGAGTCCGAGAAGGTTCCCGAGTCCGACAAGAAATACCTGAAGAAGGCCGGAGGGCATATCGACCGAAACGTTGTACAAATAACAATGAAGATGGGGACAATAACGCAGATAATACTAATCATCAAGCCTCATCTCAAACATTCAGAGAAATATTCTTTATTGTTCTTTTAATGTTTGACAAAAAAGAATTTCGTAAATAACTTACGAAATTCACACAAACACTTATTCAAAATAAGTAAACAAACAGTCTTTGTGTGAATTTCGTAATTTTGAAGATAATATTAACCTTTATTCAAGATTCATTGTGTTAAATCCCACCCCCTTTTAAGCGCTAATCATCTGCGATTTTTTTTTTTTTTTGTTTACAACATTGAGAATAATATTCTAAATTTTTCGTACGTAAGACAGTTTTAAATTCAGTTTTTAATTGCTTGTTTGAGTTAGAAATAAAATGTAACATTGTAATTTATTTATTTATTTGAGCAACAAAAATAACAAAGACAACTAAATATTATATTTCGCCTTTAAATTTCGTTATTCTTCTTTCAAAAACCTTTTGAGTTTCACTTGATATATTTATTCATATTATATTCTAAGAAATATGAAAATAATAGTGGGTGGGTAACCACTTTTATTTGAGTTTTGAGTTTCACTGGATTTATTTAATCATATTATATTCTAAGATATCCCCTTTATTTAATCATTTGAAGGATTTTTTTTTCAAATTTTTTTCCTACGTAAGACAATTTTAAATTCAGTTATTGTAATTTCTAATTCGCATATTAATTCAAATTTGATTCGCTGATTAAAAATGGATACGTTTTATTCTAAGAAATATGAAAGTATTCGTAAAAATATTGATAAAATGGTTTTCATTTTTCTTTTTTAAATATAAACAAACGCATTCAACAACGCAGTAGAAATAGAGCCGACCTACGAAAACAGGCAGCAGGGTGAGGCGTGTGTGCTGATTGTAGCTGGAATATCAGCAGTAGCAACTATGTGATAGCTTTCGAAAAATCGTTTGACTTTTGTTTGATTAATTAATTATATCCCTTAATCAGTAAAAATCAATAACCAAATTTGGAATGTTTCTTAGTTAGAACGATATCAATGTGTATGCAAGATTTTGAATCTGAGTGACCTCCCGTGTTGGGGTTATACGTCGACACGTACATACTAAAATCTCTCCTTTATATATATATATAGATATACGCACATGTACACATGTAAATATATCTCTACCAACCCCTCCGCACAAGCAGAATTTGACATGAGGTCAATATCTTAAGTGGATTTTAAAAGATTTTAATAAAGAGTTTTCTTACTCCTAGCCATGATTTAAAAGACCAGTCTGTCCTACTTTTTATCCATAGTTAGAGGGAAAACATTTTGATTCATACCTTTCCCAAGGGTATTAACGCTATAAGAAATGCAAACAGCCTTGTTCAGAATTTGAACTCATCTCCATTTCCTATGACGGTAACCATTATGCCACGTATCTTGCGTCTTTGTCCTGTTTCTACATATCATATCTCTTCGGTGCTGCTAGGCTTAGCAGGCTACCTCTAGCTGGCATCGAAACTGGATTGATTTTTCATCAGCCATAATCTCTAACCATCGAGATATCAGCACACTCAGTAGCAGGAGAGAATTTTTACTGATAAATACATACATATGTACATATTTAAAGGCTGTCGAAGAGAGATCGACCCTTTTTAAGGAGAGCCTTGCTATTTTTCAGCGTTATTGGGGGCCGTCAGTGAAATTCCTCTCCATACAGCTCAACCTACAAGTCATATATACATACATGCATACATATATATATATATATATATATATATATATACACTATAACACACACACACACACACACACACACACACACATATATATATATATATATATATATATATATATATATGAAATTTAACATTTTGAAAAAACATATGATGTTTGTTATTTTTTTTCAAAATGTTAAATTTCATACTGTCGGATTAATTTCCATCTATTTTTCATATATATATATATATATATATATATATATATATATATATATGTATATGTATATATATATATATTATATATATATATATATATATATATATATATATATATATATATATATAGTGTGTGTGTGTGTGTGTGTATGTTTTGTGTGTGTCCTGTTTCGACGAATCATACCTCTAGCTGGCATCGAAACTTGAATGATTTTTCATCAGCCATAATCTCTAACCATCGAGATATCAGCACACTCAGTAGCAGGAGAGAATTTTTACTGATAAATACATACATATGTACATATGTAAAGGCTGTCGAAGAGAGATCGGTCCTTTTTAAGGAGAGCCTTGCAATTTTTGAGCGTTATTCCCCTCCATACGGCTCAACCTACAAGTCATATATACATACATACATACATATATATATATATATATGTATATATATATATATTGTAAGTGTATATATATATATATATATATATATATATATATATATATACACTCACACACACACACACACATATATATATATATATATATATAGTGTGTGTGTGTGTGTGTGTGTGTGTGTTATAAAAGTTTAAAGCTAGGCGAATATTTGCAATTGGTGTATTGTTCGTAATCCCCTAATTAACCTAACGTGAATTTAACTTGATCATAAGTTATACACATTGTTAGTTTAACAAAATTTCTTTGGAAGAAAAGGTTAAAATTAACTATTTAGGTCAGAAATATCACTCATTAATTAATAGCAATTCAATGAAACTTTAAACTTACAGCTAATTTTTATTGTTTTTAGTTGAGATTTTATTAGAATTTCCTTTTATAACAACGTTTAATGTTAATACTTTGTTGCAGCGTCACTGCTGTAAATTAATTGGGGAATAAAACCTGGTATGCTTTGATGAATTAAACAATGGCGAAATTCATCAGCCACTAACGACTAGGACGACGACACTTTCCTACACTGGTGTTAAATTGACTCCCTTGTCGATCATTCCATTCATCTATATATTAATACTCATGTTCCTTAATTGTACGACCGTTATAATTTTGCAACACACCCTGGTTAAAATCAGACCGTCCAAATCGTTCAAGATGAAAAGCAAAAATGTCAATCCTGATTATCTGCTGTTGCTTATCTGTCGAATTCT
>CM042144.1:114727875-114730375 GCA_023376005.1 Doryteuthis pealeii
AAATAACGTCTAGAAGTAATATTACACTAATATCTAACCCCCTCTCATCACTCAATATGCAGAAAATATATGAATTCAATTAACAACAAATCTTTAGAATTTAAGAATTATCCAATCCATTACAAGAATGCTACAACAATTTCTTTAGATACCACTAAACCTCATTTAGTTAAAATATTACTCGACCGTGATAAATAATTTTCTAAATCACTTACTAATCAAAATCCATTAACTTCAAAAATTTTTTACATCAAGTAAAAAATTAGCTGCCAAACTTTCTAAACCGGAAGCTGGCTACGGACAGTTACTATATACATTTACTATATATCATTTAGTTAAAATGTTACAAGACCACTATCTTTATAATGGAATTGTGTGTTTTCTGTCTGTAACCGAAACTATATTACTACTCAAGTCACAATTCCTTCGTTATTTACATCACATTCTCCATGATTTATTTATATTTAAACCTCAATTATTAATAAAATTGCTTCACCTTTTTATTAGTGTTGTCCATATCTACATAAAATAACATGCAATTGTATTTATATATACAAAAATAGCGGTTTACAGTGTGAATGGGAAGGCTAATTTGCATATTGTATTAAAAATGTGATTTTATTAAATATGTGTTAGTATTATTGATTTCTAACTGTTTGGTTTTATTTTAATGAATATAAGCAAAAATCTCTTCAATGAATCTTAAATGAAATCCATTTACAAGAAAAAATAATGTCATTTTATTCTTTATTCCTAATTTAACTAAATAGTTAAATAAGTAAAATTCAGCAATGAAAGACGGGAGTGATGGAAGAGTAAGTTTCATTTCTATTTTTCTATTAACCCCACTCTGTTACATATCTTTTTATCTGCCTTCTTATTAGACTTTCTAATTTAACGATATTTCATTACATTAAAACTTAAATACTTGCACCCGGAGGGTGCATATATTTGCTAGTTAATGATAATTTTCTAAATCATTTTGTAATCAAAACCATTCAATTTAGAATATTTTTTTACATCAAGTTAAAATAACCTACCATACTTTCAAAACCAAAAGCCAACTACTGAGAGTTAATATATATATATATCCTTAAACTCGTGTCAGCTACACAATTAATCCGAACGAAACCGGTAAGTTAGCTGTATTTCTTAAATATTAGCCCATTTGAATTCTTAGTTTCCCTGATCTTTCATGGTTCGAAAAAACCAGTACATTTATTTTTCATAACCCTTCCATTATATATATATATATATAGTCATCCACAGGCTCGTGTTTCGACTTATTAAGTCTCTTTAGTGTGCCTAGACATTTTGTGAGCTACCTACAGCCGGATAGAACTCCGATCGATTCACATCAGTTGGACAGCTTAACCGTTTGGCTATCGTCACTCACAGAATGCGAACGGGATTCTAATTGTTTCAATACACACATATGCATGCAAAGGCCGCCATAGAGTGCTCCATCCATATAAAGAGAGATAGACAGATATATATATAGATAGATAGATATACGAGTATCATTCAATATATAAGGTAATTTCTTTTAAGCAAAATATCTTTTTTATTTAGAAATCTCTCACTTAATGTATATTCTACTTTATTTCGAATTGGTTTATGGCAAAATTATTTGAAATTATTTTACTCTCTCAAAATTTTCTTTCATTTGAATCGAAGTTATTCAAAGTGGTGATAAATCAAACAGAGTGCTCCGGCTATGTAATCAGATTTTCAGTGGCTGAAAATTGCAAATCGTGTGAAATTTGCTGAAGAATGTGTGATGTCGACGGAGAAGCATGTTTTGCCTAAGAACGCTTCAACGAAACTGAGTCGAAAAGACAATTCATTAAGTGGAAACGAAACATTGACTCGCTCCGGTAAAGAAAAAGTTTCAGTCGCAGCGATAAGTAAGGATCCATCATTATTAATTTCGGTAGAAAAAATGCAATTGCCAACTTCTTAAGCAAAATTCACAATATATCTGAAATTACGAACGTGATATATATAATATATATATATATATATATATATATATATATATATATATATATATAAATCTAATGAGTCAGACGAACCTACTAAAAGTTTCGCCTTATGCGCTTCAGGGCTAAGATCTGACTCTTAGCCCTGAAGAGCATTAAGCGAAACTTTTAGTAGGTTCGTCTGACTCATTAGATTTATCTTTATTATTTGCTCTACTTAGGTATTGAGCACTTTTTATTTATTAGCTTTAGTCTCCTGACGGTTTTGTATTAATATATACATCTTATATATATATATATATATATATATATATATATGAATATATATGAATATATACATCTTATATATATGAATATATACATCTTATATATATATATATATATATATATATATATATATATATATATGCATATAAATTGCTTTTCTTTTGGCCAAATATTGTACTAATAGATTATTTTTGTTGGTACGATTATCTGGTCTTTTCTTTTTTTTCCAAAAATTTTTTTCTCCCCGGTTG
>CM042144.1:114750375-114765375 GCA_023376005.1 Doryteuthis pealeii
CTATCTATCTATCTATCTATCTAACTCTCGCTCTCGCTCTCTCGCTCTTTCTCACTCTCTATCTCTCTTTCTTTTACTCTCTTCCCCCCCATCTCTCTCTCTCTCTCTCTCTTTTACTCTCTTTCCCTCAATCCCTCTGTCTCCTTCTCTCTTATATATATATATCTATCTAACTTTCTCTCTCTGTCCTTCTCTCTCTCTTTCTCCTACTCTTCTCTCTTTCTCTCTCTCTCTCTATCTATCTATCTATCTCTTTCTTTCTCTTCTCTCTCTCTCCTTTGATTCTTTCACCATCCCCTTATTATCTCCCCCCTCTCTCTCTCTCTCTCTCTCTCTCTCTATATATATATATATATATAATATATATATATATATATATATATATATATATATTTGGAGAATATGGGCTTAATTGAAGTCGTACCTAATTTTGAAAATTAATTAATTAATAATTAATGAATTGGGCGGGCATACCTATTAAAATGTAAGACTAAGCAAATCGAGAAAAAACAATCTCTGTATGTACATTTCGGCCTATTAGGCCTCATCAGCAGAGCTATAGACAGGAAGACCGCTTTGTGTGTGTTTCGAACCCTGACTGTCAATTAGGTACGACTTTAATTAAGCACACATATTCTCCCAAAAATTGTCGGCTAAATAAAACCATATCAAAACACACACACACACACACACACACACACACACAACACACATATATATATAATATATATATATATAAGAGAGTTTCATAATTTGCTTGAAGCATTGTGTATGTATTGGTTAGGAGGTTGATTTAGAAGGCTATCACAATGCAGTTTGGAATAAATAAAAAATAATAATACGGTAACAATGGTGGTGTGTGTTGACCTGTATTTTTTATTATTTCTTGAATTTTTGAGGTAATACCTCTTTATCAAAAGAATTGAACTGAAGCAGTCCAGCTATGGCATTTCTTCCCAAATTAATTTTTTTTTTGAAAATGATGTTATTTTTGAAATAACTGTATTTCCGTGTGAGAGTGAATGCGTTTATTTTTGTTTGTACGTGTGTGTATGTTGTAATGCGCGTGACATTGAAAATGCTTGTTGGTTGTGACGTTAAGACTGCATCCTAGCGCGGGATTTTGTACGTGTGTATGTGCGAATGAAAAAGCGTATTTGTGTTTTGTGACCATGGTGATGTTTCATGGGAAAAATAAGGTGAAATTAATCCGACAGTATGTATAATAATAATAATAATAATAATAATAATAATAATAATAATAATAATAAACATACACACAGACTCATAACCAATCTTTATACCATTCACCGTTTGTATGTGGCTTACTACATCTTGAAACCCAGTATATAAGACCACCTACTCTCAACATCTAACACCTGTGGCATCATTATCAGAACCTTACTGTTACACAACTCATCTGAGAGTGAAAAAACAAAAACAAAACTCCTACTACCAACCTCTACTAACACCAACAACTGACCACCCCTCCCCTATTCCAGACCTCTTATTCACCAGCATGATTATGTTCACCATTGAAGCAAGAACTCAATCCAACGTCCTGAAGAAGGTCTAACTGACCGAAACGTTACAACGTCGACATCACTACCTACAATAAACATCCGTTTTGTACCAAATCCCGTGTTTGTCTACTTTTCTCCATATATATATATATATATATATATATATATATATATATGAGAAGTAAACAAACAATGTGTTTGATATGGCTTTTTTAGCCGACAATTTTTGGGAGAGTATGTGCTTAATTGAAGTCGTACCTAATTTTGAAAATTAATTAATTGATAATTAATGAATTAGGCGTGGCATACCTATTCAAATGTAAGGCTAAACAATTTTTCTCGATTTGTTTAGCCTTAGATTTGAATAGGTATGCCCGCCTAATTCATTAGTTATCAATTAATTAATTTTCAAAATTAGGTACGACTTCAATTAAGCACATATTCTCCCCCCCCCCAAAAAAAAATATAATATTTCTCACTCACACACACACACACACACACACACTCATACTTTCTTTTTCTCTTATGTCTTTGTCTCTTCCTAAATTATTCACTCCTTTTCATTCTTTAATACTATTCCTCCTCTCCACTACCTCTCCCCCCCTCCCTTTTATTCTCTCTTTCTTTCTCTTTGAATATATCTATCTGTCGATCTCCTCTTCCGAAACAAAATGTTCTGTTTCCAATGAAAACCAGAATTGGTGGCAGCGACATAACTTGAGGCGGCGTGGCGTGGCGTGGGTGGGTGGGGGTCGTAAATGCTGATAGTCCTGCCAAGCAAAGCGATTATCTCCCTTGAAATATGACTGATCTTATTTGCTGTTGAAAGATTTACATCGACACTAATCAGAAAGTGAGTCGAAAAAGTGCTCAGAGAAGAAAGCCAATGCCGTTTCAAGAAAGAACACGAAAAGCCGAGACGCCAGGCGAACAACAACAACAAAAGCCCAAATGAAGAAAAATTACGAAAATAAACAAGAATGAACTCAGTGTAGAAAACCGTTCCGATATATATATATATATATATATATATATATATATATATATATATATATATAAGTTAAGAGTAAGGAAATGAATCGGAACAGTATAAGTATAGATAAAAGGATATAAAAACACACAATGCTGTTAAAAAGAAAATATTTTATATAATTTTCATAGCTAATATTTGAACAATATTTCGATTTATAAAAATCATCTTCAGAGCTTGTTTGTTAATCCGGACTCAACGAGAGAGAAATAGAAAAAGAGTTTTTCTGCTTCTCTCTCGATGAGTCCGAATTAAAAACAAGCTCTGAAGATGATTTTTATAAATCGAAATATTGTTCAATATTAGCTATGAAAATTATATAAAATATTTTCTTTTTAACAGCATTGTGTGTTTTCATATCCTTTTTTAAGTCTCTCTCTCTCTCTCTCTCTCTCTCTATATATATATATATATATATATATATATATATATATATATATATATATACTCACAAAACCAAAACAACCCTCTCCCCACACATATATATTGTTGGAAAGCGCGTGGTGTAATGGTTAAACTCATGGGAAATGGACTCGTCGCTCCGAGTTCAAATCCTGGATGTGGTAATTGCATTTCACTTAGCGCTAATACCCTTGGGAAAGGTATGAATCATACTCTCCCTCTAGCTATGGATAAATAGTAGGGCAGACTGGGCTCTTTAACTTTGGTTAGGCAACCGGTCTAGGAGAAGGAAAACTTTGAATTCAAACCTGTTAAACTCCGCTTAAGAAATTGATCTTGTGTCACATCTTGCTCGTGCAGAGTGGTTGGTATATATATATATATATATATATATATATATATATATATATATGTGTGTGTGTTGTGTGTGTGTGTGTGAAAAGTATATGATAAATGGAATAAATCCGACAGTATGATGAAAAGAAATAGAAAAAAAAATATTAAATATTATGCTAATAGATATCTGTTTCAACCGGGTTTATAAAGTGTAATTCAATTGGAATCATTTTTAAATTAAAATGAAGACAATTGTAAAAGACTCTTTATATACCTTGCCTTCATTAGAGCACATATTTTTGTATTATATATATATATATATATATATATATATATATATATATATATATATATATATATATATATATTATATTATATTATAAACTCATAACTAGTTATGAGTTTATAATATCCATAATATCATTATTATTGATTGTAAATCTGCTCTGCTTTATTAGCATATGTGTGTGTGTGTGTGTGTGTGTGTGGTGTGTGTGTGTGTGTTGTGTGTGCAGATTTCATCAGACCAAAACCTATTAATGTCTCTTATTTGAACAAGAGAAATGAAAGTCTGAGACTATTTAGATGGCGGCAAATCAAGCTAAGCGCCTTAGGCTTGAACAGAGGTCTGACATCAAATGTTGAGTGGTTAAGAAGTGCAATCCATGTTGAATTTACAGACGAAATTTAAAATGGACTAAACAAGGGTTTACTACTACGAGTCGAAAAGACAGGAGTGGAAACACACTGATTCTCCGGTAAAGAAAAAGTTCTGGGCGAAGCAGTTAGTAGAGAAGGTCTTGTCAACACTCTTCTGGAACATGAAAGAACTAATAAAGGTTTTGAGAAAGGTGGCACTCTAAAGAGTGCTTCCAAGGACCAAAATGTAAAGCAAAATTACACCTTATTTATTAAATGATCCTCGTTTAGTACGCAAGATATATATGATATATATGAAATTATATATATATATCATTATTATTATTATTATCATCATCATCATCATCATTATTATTATTATTAGGTCCAAGGTCCAAGGTCCAAGTATTTGTCTATATTTTCGCTTTCTTTCACTTTCACTCGGTGGTCGGCCGGGACGGCAAAAATCCACGATATGACAGGTTCTCTTCTTCTTGTTAATCAATACTGGGTCTGGTCTTGTTAAGTTTTTAAGGGTCATAATTGGCCAGTTGATTCTAGGTAGAGAGTCCTCCGATTTGGACCCTTTGGTAATCCTCTCAGGTGGAGATTCCTAGGTTCCCTCGTAGAAGGTTGCCAGTAAACTGAGAAAGAATCAGCACTTAAGTAATATATCAGCAACGCAGTATGGCCAGCGATTGGCTAAGGAACAGACTACATGATCTCACCTAGTCTATAAGTATAGGCGTGGAACTAACACATACCTTATATCACAAACATCCAACAGGTCTCCTGGCCGGAATTGTATATAAATTATTATTAATATATAGTAACTAATATATAGTAACTAATTATAAATAATATTTTACAACAATTACATTCAACGTTTTAATAAGTACCTAAAGCAGTATTTCTGAAACTTTTTACCCTTGTTGAACCCTTGAAATACTTTTCATGTCTTCGGGAATCCCTGCATAAAAATATTATCTATAATTATTAATACTAGCAAAAATATGCACCCTCTGGGTGCCAGTATTTAAGTTTTAATGTAATTAAATATTATATTAAATTAGAAAGGCTAATGAAACTAAATAAGAACACAGATTAAAAGATTTGAAACAGAGTGCAAGTATTTAAGTTTTAATGTAATTAAATATTATATTAAATTAGAAAGGCTAATGAAACTAAATAAGAACACAGATTAAAAAGATTTGAAACAGAGTGCAAGTATTTAAGTTTAATGCTAATTAAATATTATATTAAAATTAGAAAGGCTAATGAAACTAAATAAGAACACAGATTAAAAGATTTGAAACAGAGTGCAAGTATTTAAGTTTTAATGTAATTAAATATATATATTAAATTAGAAAGGTAATGAAATTAAATAAGAACACAGATAAAAAGATTTAAGACAGAGGAGGATATAATCGAAAAATAGAACAACTGAAAGTTGCTCTTCAAAATTTAAAATAGGGGCCGATTCAGGTCAGTCGGTAGAGCGTTCCTAGTTCGATACCGTCCCTCGCCAACTCAGCGTATGAGTAGCACAGGGATCTGTGCGGTAAAGTAAGGAGCTGATGGTAGGTGTGGCGCTCCACCCCAGACGCAAAAAACAATCTCCTTGGTCTAGCGCTAGTGAAAATGGGATAGACTCCCTCGCTGTATGGCTCATACCGACATTCATTAAAATCATTTTTTTATGTCAATATGCAAATTATCCTTCCCGTTCATACTGTAAACCGCGATTTTGTTGTATATATAAATATAATTGCATGTTATTAATATGTAGATATGGTCAACAGTATTAATAATATAAAACAATTTAATTGATGATTGCAGTTTAAATTTAAAAATAAGATCATGGAGAATGCGACGTAAATAAATAAGGGAATTGTGACTTGAGTAGTAACATGGTTTCGGTTACAGACAGACAAACACTCAATCTCCATTATAATAAGATTATCTATATATTAATATTTGTGTTCCTTAGTTGTACGAACGTTATCCTCTTGTAACACTCTCTGGTTAAGAATGAGATCGTCGAAATCGTCCAAGATGAAATGGAAAACTGTAAATCCTGCTTATCTGATGTTGCTTTTCCACCGAATTCTTATTTCTTATTTCACCTTAGCTTAATAAAAAGAGAGTTAAATTAAAATTATTGTACTTTTTAAATATTGAACAATTTGTACAAGCTCTTACGTAAACATATCAAACGTTGTAATAATCACATTATCATACTGTGGTATATTCACAGGTCTCGCTAGTTATTATTAATTTCTGTCACTTTTATATTTTTTATTGTAGTTCACCTGGTAAAATTTTTTTTCGGAGAACTGGTTTTAAAAAAAGGACACCAGTGAGGTCGGTTTCGAATTGGCGCCATTAAGACATCGTTAAATACATTCCAGCTAAGTTAATCAATGAATGACTGAAGAGGGATTAATTTAATTGAAGGCAGACAAGAGTTGTTTTTTTTTTGTTTTTTTTTTTGTTTTTTTTGTTTTGTTTTTTTGTTTTTTACAGACGAAAAAGATTTTGAAGAAGTAGACTGAGAAAGGTTACGGAAAAGATTTTGGAGAAGAAAAACATTTTTTTGAGAATGTTGGATCGGAAAAAATACCGGGACAGTAATAAGAGTTATTTTGCAGAAGAAATAAGAATCTATGTTTTTTCTCCCCGGAATAAAAAGAAGATTTCTTGTGTGTGTGTGCTTGAAAAAAACGTAAATAAATTGGAGACTAAGAT
The DNA here is from genome assembly GCA_023376005.1 of Doryteuthis pealeii. Classification (NCBI taxonomy): domain Eukaryota; kingdom Metazoa; phylum Mollusca; class Cephalopoda; order Myopsida; family Loliginidae; genus Doryteuthis; species Doryteuthis pealeii. The sequence continues at coordinate 114,757,054 of CM042144.1, forward strand.
TTTCCTCTTCAGAGAAGGAAATAGTATTTTTTCTTAAAACACGAACTTATGTTGTTATCTTCACGTTTTTCTCGCGTGTTGGAATAGATTATTTAATTATTTCCACTTTTGCACACACCATTCTGGAGGCTTGCTTCTTGCGGGGCATCCTATAACAAAATACATTCACCCGATTAGAAGTGTCAGTGTTGGCTAACGTGTCTGACTACTATGACCCGGATGCATGCTTGGTGTTCAGATTTTGTGGGCGGCGGTTGATTCTGACGGGGCTGAAAGACCACAATGTTAGAACCTGCGGATGGAAACACCAGGATTTAGTGCGACCGCCTGCATTATCAACATGGTACGCGGTGAACGCTAACAGAGACGCTTATGATGTGGTTGAAGACTTATGATGTTGTTTCTAGAAGGAAGATTAAGGCAGAATTTTCCAGTTGGGAAATGGATTACCGAATGAGATTTCTGTTTTAATTACTCGCAATACATCATCACAATAAATCAACCTTGTGTCAAATTTTGGCCTCATGGGAAGCTGAATAAATATCTACCCTCAGAGATTCAGAGTCCCGCCTGTTGACTTTTCTTGGTATAAGGTGTGTGCTAGATGCCTACTCTTATTTATAGACTCGGTGAAAATCATGTGACCATATTCTTGGCCAATCACTGGCAGTACTCTGCTGCTGATATTTTATTTATACCGGCTGTTCTGGTCATACCTACGCATATTGCTTTGAACCTTCGTGGACGACGGCACATACGATTATATCACTGGACCTTTGACACTACGTAGGATTCCATAACTCAGGACTTATTCACTTACCAAAGGATTCCATAGCTCAAGACTTACTTACTTTAAGTCCTTTTCAACTGACCAAGGATGGTGGTCAGAAACTTAACACCGCCGGTTTCATGTCGTCTATTAGCTGAATTGAAATTTAGTAAAATAACAGGTAAAAATTGCAGACCCCGACTTCCTATATCAGGTATCTTTTTTTTCTTTTTTTTTAGGTAGCCCCGGTAAAAACACTGACTTAAATGGTCACTATTTGAAGCAGTTGATCCTCATTTAAAATTGCCTTTTCCTGTCAGATCAATAAAGTTAATCAATGACTAACCTATTCCATGTTGAGATGTGTGACAACTTCAGAACAGTTGGTACAGAAAGCAGCATCCGTGTAATATAGTCTTCTTGTAACGATCATCCATCTCCTCTTTTTGTGGTCTGTTCTCGACCGTCTGTCATCAATCACCGACATTTTGTTTTTCCGGCCAGTCGTCGCCTTCTTTCGTAATCTTTAGCTGTGACTTACGCACATTACCCGGTTCGCGAATCGGTGAGCCAGAGAAGGAAATTAGATCCGTGATTTCTCATCTGGCTGAAGTAAAGTTTCAATTTTACATAATGGCTTCTAGAAATTTAGTCACCTGACTGAGATATCCAATCACAGCCAAGTTCTCAAATGAGTACGGGGTCACCACCTGTCTTTTTTCTTTCTTTCTTTTAAGTAGCCAATCTGTGTCCTTAGGTTTGAGACCCTAAGTTTAGAGTATTTTCTTTTTCTTTAGGTGAAAATCTTCTGGATATTTTGGAGTTTTTTGTAAAGTCCAAGGTTTTATTATTCTTGCAAGGTTCTTCGTTGCTTTATTGTTGTTATAACACGTAAGAAAAGGGTAATTATATCCTTATTGACAGCCATACTATAAAGTGGAGAAACGTAATCTCCAGCTGTCAACACAAAAATAAATGTAAAATGACGCAGTCGACCTTAAAATTGATGTCCAGCTAATAAATGTAAACATCAACTTTAATACAATCTAACAATGTTTTAGAATCAGTAAATGATTTTTGTTTTGTTTGGGGGGGGACACTAAACTTTAAACTATAATCTTTCTAACAAAAACAAATTTTTAAATATACTTTAAATATAATCTATTACGATTATTGTCACCATTTTAGACGTTTATTTCCACTGTTTGTATTGAGTAGAGTTTCAGTGGATATACCTTGTAGCATAAAGTTTGATTGTAGTATCAGTTACACCTTGTCTGTTAATCTGTAGTATTCCTGGGTAGTAGTGTTTTAAAAAAATGATTTTGAAATTTTTTAAATTGAATACCAAACAAAAATGAATAAAGCAAAACGTCTACGGCATAAAATAACCTACAAGGGTTGACATGCCATAAAGTCCAACCAACAGACCAACCAATGTTATCATTTAGGGTTTCAACAATTCGAGCTCTGAACACGAAAGACAATAAAGACGCATATACACCCTGTCGGTGGAGATTGATCCCCCGCAGAGAGGTAAGACCCTCACCAAAAAAAAAAAAAAGGATTATATTGGTTTGGTTTGTTTTGTTTTACGGCATGTCAACCTCGGTGGGTTATTCAATGCCGATAAAGTTGTAAAATAAATTCATTCTTAATGCATAATACAATTTTGTTTGTAATCTCATGTTTTTCTATTTAACCCATAGAGGGGACCCTAACAGGTACTACCACTCCGGCTCAGAGTGGACCAGGGAGCAATGGTGATGAAGGGCTGCTCCACATTCCCCAAACCTCCAGAACTGGAACCTCACCATCAGATAGAGTTTAACGTCATTCCCAGGACACTCAGTCATCACCTTCTAGCACCCATATGATAAAAAGGGGTTGGAGCTTGCCATAAGGGCAATAGAGTTGGGAAAATCATATAGGTGCTAGGGCTTGACGTAACCAGCCGATTGATCGTCTAGCCCAAATAGGGCCAAAGTGGAGTATTGCAGGTCATGAACTGCTCATCTACCTGGGTTCTATCCTTAAGCATCACAGGTCGCCACCCACGGCCAACAGGTGGTCCCATTGGGGGAGTCTTACAGAGGCGCAGTCGGTGCATTCTAACGCCCAGCCGACAGGGCGGTGGGATGTCTTGGTATGACATTAAACTGCATCTGATGGTGAGGATCCAGTTCTAGAGATCTTGGTAATTTAGTCCCTTGACTGCCATTACTCCCAGGTTCACTCTGGTCTGGGTTCCATTTTATTGTCAATCGTGGAATATTATACAGTTAAAACAGATATTATTAGCTATTATTTATTGCCAAACTCTACAGCGTTGAAACTGTAACCAAAAATGTGAAGAAATAGCATTTCAAAATAAGTACACTCCCACGCATAATTCAATATGGTAAGTACGAGGATCATTAGGACCATGTGACCTTTAGGTACCCCTTTTGCGATCTCGATTCATAAGTACATGTTTTTCATTTACACCGTCAAAATCCGGTTGTTTGTTAACAGACGATTTTTAGAGATGTTTTTAATTATAAAACTAACCCCTAACCCTAACCCTTAACCCCTAACAAACAACCGGATTTTGACGGTGTAAATGAAAAAACATGTCCTTATGAATCGAGATCGCAAAAGGGGTGCCTAAAGGTCATATGGTCTAAGCATTCAATAAATGAGGGGATTTTTTTTAAAAGGAAAATTTTTATTTTGGAGGTTTTTTTTATGAATAGAGGTCTGTTATTAAACTGAGCCCAAAAATTGTAATTTACATATGAATGGGTGATGTGTACAGAGAAGCATGTTTTAGTAAAAAAAAATGTTTATAAATGGGCTAGATGTGCGTTTTCTTGAGTATGAGCCTAAGTCGAAAAGATAGTCAATGAAGTGGAAACACACTGATTCTCCGGTAAAGAGAATTTCTGGGTGCAGCAGTAAAGAAGGTGATGCTGACAATCTCCTGTGACATGAAAGGACGCATCGCTAGGGATTTTCCTTGAAAAAGATGCCACTATAAAGAGTGCTTCCAAGGTTCAAATCTTTAGCAAAATTCACCTTATTTATTAATGACAAAATTCACCTTATCTATTTAATGACAAAATTCACCTTATTTATTGAATAACAAAAATTCACCTTATTTATTGAATGACAAAATTCACCTTATTTATTGAATAACAAAATTCACCTTATTTATTGAATGACAAAATTCACCTTATTTATTATTGAATGACAAAATTCACCTTATTTATTGAATAACAAAATTCACCTTATTTATTGAATGACAAAACTCACCTTATTTATTGATTTATATGAATGACAAAATTCACCTTATTTATTGAATAACCAAATTCACCTTATTTATTGAATAACAAAAATCCACCTTATTTATGTGAATTATTATTATACTAGCAGGACTCTAACTGTAAACAGTGCATTCTGTTGCGAAATCCTTCGGCATTATTTCACTTTACTTATTGAATGATCCTCTTTATGTGACAGGAAATGACACATCACTATTGATTTCCTCGAAAAAGATGCAACTGTAAATAGTGTTTTCTATTGCGAAAATCTTTCGGCAAAATTCCCTTTATTCATTGAACTAACAGCGGCTACCCAACATCGCCTGGATAGAGGGGGGGTAAAAGGTTAGTCTCGCAGATCCATTATTACTGAATCGTGAGTTGAATACTCGTGGGATGCCCCATTTAAATCTCAATGTAACAAATAGACCTCGCATTAATCCAGCGACTCTGAAAAGAAATGTTAATGTCTATTATCTAAAATATTAAATGAAAAAAAGAATCTATGCTGTTATCATTTAAATTTCATTTTAATCACGAATATAAATCAAATCGCTATTATTTTTGCTCAAAAACCAAGCCCTGTATATATTTAATGTTATATATATTTACTTTGTAGTTAATTGTTTTATTCTCGAAGTTTCCTCACGACATAGATTTACACACAACTGCCCATATATGTATAGATAGATACATGGACATACATACTGCCCTATATATGTATAGATATATATGGACATACATACACACAACTGCCCATGTATAGATACATGGATATACATACACATAACTGCCTTATATATGGATAGATAGATACATGGACATACATACACACAAATATATGGATAGATAGATACATGACATACAATACACAACCGTATAAGTGTATTATTAAACAACCGGTTGTCTTTCTAGCTTTCAGAATCTTTATTCCAGTTGTCATTGATCCGGGTGTTTCTGATCCTGTTTGGCATCACTGTCAACATCATTCAAAATTTATTTTTCTTCAATTCTTGACACATATTCTCCTTCTAATCATAAAAATTATAGCCTCAATTCTTCCCTGGATCATTCCATGCACAAGTATCTTTTTCTAGTTTGTTCGGGGTTGATCCGGGTGTTCTGGTCATGATTGGCATCACTGTCAACATCATGTTCAAAATTTATTGTTTCTTCACCTCTCTGACACATACTCTCTCAAATCATCAAAGCTATAGTCTCAATTATTCCTGGATCTTTAGTTATTCACGTCTCTTTTTCTAGATTGCTCGGGTTGATCCAGGTGTTCAAAATCATTGGCATCACTGTCAACATCAAGTTTAAAATCTCTTTTTTCCTCGTTCTCTGACACATGCTCTCTCTCTCTCTCTCTCTCTCTCTCTCTCCTCTCTCTCTCTCTCTCTCTCTCTCTCTCTCTCTCTCTTCTCATATCGTCTATACTAGCTGGAGACAGTTTAATATTTGTCAAATTCGGTAGACTGGAGTAGCAAGAATATGGAGTTAACTGTTTGGTATGAAGGTTCTCTCATTCTCTTCTTTAACTGGTAAGGACACATGGCGTTGTTGCTGACGGAAGTATCGTAATGCTGTGTAACACGGTTCGTTGAGCGTTGTACAGGTTCAGTTAAAACGTATGTAATTAGTTTAATGGGACATTTACAGCCTCTCTCTATTGCCATATGTATCTTGTTAGCAGTGAGCGGTCTCCATAGAAAAACGTTTGCTGTTGTTGGGAGTGGCGGGGACAGTTGAAGAGGCGGGAGACAATTCACCTAAATGAAGAAAATATATATTTAAAAGAAAAACAACGCACAAAGCATACTTAACGTACAAAGACGTTTATCCCCCCTCTCCTTCTCTCTCTCTTTCTCTTTCTCTTTCTCTTTCTCTCCCCCTATCTTCGTCTTTCCTTTTTTTAATTCACCCTTCAGCGTTTCTCTTTCTCTCTTTCCTCCTTACTCGCGCTCTCTCAAATAGCCAAAAAGAAAACAGTTGCATACTCATGCACACACACACACACACACACACACACACACACACACACATACACACACACTCACAGCTGCCAGAACGAGGCTGCCAAATCTTGGCGTCTTCAAAGACTTAATTGTTTAAAGACATTAGACATATATATATATATATATATATATATATATATATATAAGAATGGAAATGAGTAACCTACTCGAGTTTCATCGATAGATTCTTCAGGGTTACTTTTAAATTAATCGAGTTTACGATTAATCTTTGGTGTTATAAACATGCCCGTTGGAATGGGACTTAAATTTAGTGAGTCCCATTTAGTAGAGTCCCATTCCAACGGGCATGTTTATAACACCAAAGATTAATCGTAAACTCGATTAATTTAAAAGTAACCCTGAAGAATCTATCGATGAAACTCGAGTAGGTTACTCATTTCCATTCTTAAATAAATTTATGCTCTATATTGTATTGAGCACTTTGTATTTGTTTTTTTCTTAACCTTAACCTCTGGATATTGTGCGCTTCCAACGATCGTTCTTATACCCACCGGTAAATTAATACTTATACATATATATATATATATATATATATATATATATATATATATATATATATATATATATTCTTATCATTGTCTGTTCCGGCAAGTTCTGGAACGCCTTTTCTTCCCTTTTTTTTAAACATCTTCATTTCTTTGTTTTAATTTCAAATTGATTGATAGATTCTAACGGTATGTCAACTCATCTACAGTTTACGGCCAAGCAGCGCTGAAAGTAGCGGTTGTTGTATGTTATACATACACTACATTAATGTAGGGTTAACTTCCTTGGAGTTTCGATAGGGAACACATCCGGTCCCGAAGAGGGGACATGAAATCCCTTAGTAGAAATAAAGACATAGTCGACTCAATACACGTGTTGCATTTATCCTTATATTTCGCCTCCTGGAAATCATCACTTTCTCTTACAGGTCCATATCCCAACTCGACTCCTGGAAATCGCATCTTTCTCTTACAGGTCCATGGCCCACCTCGATTCCGGTAAGCCTTATCTTACCTTCATCTTCGAATATAACAACGGTTCCCGCAAGATCACCGATGTTAAGCAGCAATCAGCCTGTTCTAATACCTGGATGGGTGACCATTTAAACATTGATTCAAATACTGTAAGAAACCGAATATCAAAAATGATTTGATTCAGCATTAGATGATCCGAAAAGGGTTGATATGCCGTAAAAAAAAACAATCAATCCATGTAGAGTTATTTAAGCCTAGGGGTTACGGAATCACGTTCATTGTACGTTCCTATTTACATGTAATTGTTTCTTAAGAGATTTTTTTTTTGCACACGGTCCTATCGAATCTATATATTAATACTTGTGTTCCTTAATTGTACGACCGTTATCATCTTGAAAAACCCTCTGGTTAAAAATGAGACCGTACAAATCGTCCAAGATGAAATGCAAATATGTAAATCCTGGTTATCTGGTGATAATTCTTATTTCTTATGAGGGTCATCACCACAGCCAAATAATGGACCATTCCATTTTTATTATAAAGGAAGAAATGGAACAAAAAGGACATGCTACATAGAAAAAATATAATAAGAAAGAAACAAAAAGAAAGAAAGTGGGTTAATGATAGAGAGAGGCTGTGAGCGCGCGCAAGCGATGACACTAATCTGTTTCAATCGAACATAATACACCCTCTCTCTCTCTCTCTCTCTCTCTCTCTCTCTCTCTCTCTCTCCTACTCTCTTTCTTTTTTATTATTATATTTTTCTGCGTAGCGTGTCCTTTTTCTTCCGTTTCTTTCTTTATAATAAAAACGGAATGACCCATTATTTAGCTGAGGTGACGATAATCATATAAGAAATTAAAATTCGGCGAATAAGCAACACCAGATGATCATTATATACATTTTTGCCTTTCATCTTGTACGATTAAACCGATTTGGACGATCTCATCTTTCAACCAGATGGTGTCGCAAAATGATAACGGTCGTACTTTAAAGGAACACGTGCATTAATATATAGATAAATCTTTAAAATTGAAATTAATATATTTCGCCATAAAAATGGATATCAGAGCCAACGTTGACCGGTACTTTAGCTAGTACAATATTTTGGTGGGCTATTATCATAACTAGCAAATATATGCACCCTCCGTGTGCAAGTATTTTATCTTAAATGTAAAATATCATATTAAATTAGAAAGACTAAAACCTAAATAAGACTGCAGATAAAACGAGTATGATCCATCACCCCCGTC
>CM042144.1:114770375-114820375 GCA_023376005.1 Doryteuthis pealeii
CCACTCTTATCTACAATTTTTGGTTTTTCCATCTCATTATTTTATAAAATGTCCTGTATGATATAAGGAAATCAAAATTGCAATTACTTAGATGAAGAGAAATAAAAAGAGAGAATAAAAAACTGATTTAAAGCAAGCGGAAGTAGATCTTGGAGACAAAAAGAAAAAATGTCAACGAAATAAATTGGTTTTATAACTTTGACAATAGATAATTTGACGATTCTGCATTTGGTGCAATCTTTATCACTGCGCATGCGCATTCAGGCGCTTAAAGTCCAACCGAAAAAAAAAACATGACTACAATTTTATGTCAACTTAATTTATTATTTGAGTTATTTATTCGTTTACTTTTTTTATACTTTCTCTTTGACGACTCGTATAATATTGCAGTCACTTCTTTTATTTGATAAACAAACGACAAACAAACGACAACGCTTCAGTGAAGCATCTCGTCAAATCTCGTTGTTTCACGCTGTGTCGGGAATTCTGGGTTTGTTTGGGTGTTTTTCTTTTTTTATATTAAAACAGGTCATGCTTATTGTGTTAAAATTTTATTGACAGAAAGAAAAGAAGAAAAAACAGCTAATAAAAGAGAGGTGTTAGCGAACCTTGACAAAGTAAAGAAATTGTCAACTTATAAAATTCAGTCACATGAGAAGAAGAAGAAGAAGAAGAAGAAGAAGAAGAAGAAGAAGAAGAAGAAGAAGAAGAAGATTGGAAATTGTTAAAGAAATGGTAATATGAATTTATAAATAGCCGGATATATAATCAGTTAATTACGTGTTGATCTCTCTCTCTCTCTCTCTCTCTCTCTCTCTCTCTCTCTCTCTCTCTCTCTCTCTTATATATATATATTTCACTATATTACACTTATATATATATATATATATATATATATATACCCCTCTCTAATTTCTACACTATCCTTACTTTTTCTAAACTTTACAATTTTTTGTATTGAGAACTTTCATAGTTTTATTGCTGTTTTAGATCTCATATAATGGCAAGTAACTAAGTTTTTAATATATATATATATATATATATATATATATATATATATATATAATAGGGGAGTTATTAAGCTTTGTAACCTTATAGGAGAAGGGAAATTTTAAATTCAAACCTGTCGAACACAGCTTAAACTTGTGTCACATCCTTCTCGTATTGGAGGATTTGAGTAAATGTATAAAATACATATAATAACTGCTGTTAGTATCAGATGATGACTCTAGGTTCAGGCAAAGTTTCGGGTCCGAATCATCATTACCACTAGGCCAGAGCGCCGCAGTATTATCTTACAATACCACCAGACTTTCTTGTATTGTCGCCACTCAGTGGGATTGCCAAATCCACACTGGGTCTTTTTTTATGTATTTCCTTTTGTCTTGTGGGAAAAGTCCAAGATTAGTCACGTATGCGGTGGTTGAGTTGGTAATGAAACCTCGGCATCCTACCTCGATAGTTAATACGTGTTTTATCCAGTCATTTTCTGGCATATAGTGTTACATAATTATTAGATAACTAATATTTATGGCAATAGTGTAGAAATCATAATGACGATTAGTGCAGCTGATGGCCTTGAGAGTGAGTGACGGCGCTTGACCTCACTCTTATTCCGGGGATAAATCGTGAGAACCGGAAGGCATAGAAGACCCTGTCTTCCGGTTTAAGGATACTAAGTAACTCAGTTAGAAGTTAGAAGCCGAGCAGTTAGCAAGTAGGAGCCGAGCTCGTAAGATGTGCGCAGATGTCTGGTTTGGGGATTTACAAATAAAGTAACATCAACGTAAATCGAAGTCTTGTGTTTATTACCTAAAAACTAACAATGACAGAGGGCTTCTGATAAAGAGAAATCCCCAATAGAAGACCAGACCGGAATCCCCAAGTCAACACCAGACGCTAGACCAGACCAAGTTAAGATGATAGAAGAAGAACCAAAGCCGGCCAGAAGAATAGATGTCCAAGATATAGAAGCAAGTAAGAAGTAAAGAAGTAAAGAAAGGGTATACAACATATATGCTGATTTGGTACCGTGAAAACCTCAGTATATAACAATAGTTCTCGAAGATCTTTATATTTTTTCAACTTACGCTGAGACCTTTAACTCAATGACGAAAACTTGTTTCAATTAAACGGACCAGATAACCACTTTTGGACGTTGGACCGTTAACGTTATTTCAGTTGGAAATACGAGTTGATGTTCTAAATCATTTATAACATGCCAGTCAAATGATCTGTGCCTATTTTCACGCGATTGTTTCCAAATATTTTCTTCTTTGACGAAATGTATCGTTATCTATTGTTGATATTATTGAAAGCTTTATTGGCAGTCTCGAATATTTTAATTATATACAGGGCATCGTTGTGTCTGTACGTATAGCTTCTTATAGCATACTCGCATCCAGTAAGAATATGTTTGTGCTGGCAGTTTTCCTACTTTTTCTGCATAGGTTGAATGTAACTATCCCCCAGACATATCAGTTGAATGATGTTGGTAAGATGTCGTAGACTGTCTTTATTTGGAGACTTAAGCTCGATATGTTTGATGTCGCTCCATGTGACAGCTCCCCCTCTCTCTCTCTCTCTCTCTCTCTCTCTCTCTCTCTCTCTCTCTCTCTCTCTCTCTCTCTCTCTCTCCTATTTTGTCATGTGCCCTGGTTATGTTATCCTACATCTGTAGCAATACATATGCTTGATTGGCCCAAGATGGCAAATTTCTTCCAAAATCATTTTTCTTTTATTTAATGTGAATTCTTTGGACTATCAACACACTAGATGAAGACATAGTGTGAAGCATTCCTTTCATATTGAGGACCGGTTCTGTATTTTCTACAGTTTGTTTCGCCTTCCATTTCCGACCAATTATTACGCAAGGGGTGCGGTGCGTTCGTCACTATTGAATCGCGAGAGTTGTTCTGCATCTGGAAAAGTCACGACTTACCTAATTTATATTTCTGAACAAGTGCCTACGTCGGAAGTTTTAGCTTCGTTGATGAACTGTATAGTGTCACGTTTTTTTAAGGAATTAGGTACTCCCAACCATTTTTCTCAAATACTTACTTATCAAACATTCCATTGTTTCAAGTTTTGTGATACTTCATATACTGGCATTGGCCTTGATAATTTAGGAATGAACACAAAATAAATGTATTGTCCTGGGTATGATGTTAAACTGCATCTAATGGTGAAGTTTCAATTTTGGAGATCTAGGGAATGTGGAGTACCCCTTCATTGCAATTACTCCCAGGTTCACTTTGACACAGAGTGGTAGTACCTGTTAGGGTCCTGTCTATGGATTAAACTTTTAAAAATGCGTTTAAAATGTGTTTTAATTTTCTTTTTGTATAATGTTGAATACTTCTCAAGAATGAATAAAACAAAACGTCTTCAGCATAAAATAACCAAATGAGGGTTGAAATGCCGTAAAACCCAACCAACCAACTAACCAAAATAAATCCACCATCTTGCTAACGATGTTGATCAGTAAGTGGTAGTAGCAGCAACTTAAAGCTTTATTCGCGAATTCGGGGATTTCTTTCCCATCGACAGAGAACTTTATTTCTTTCCATATTCCTGTAATTATGGATACACTGTGGCATTTAGAAGGGTTTCATTACTGGCATTTTGAAGACCTTCTGTAGGCGCGTCACCAGTTGTTCCATATGTGATCTGGATTCTGCGACTAGGGTTACATCCTCCATGAAAGCCTTCATAGATGGAATGGTTTTCTTATCAGTGTTGTCTTCAGCACTGCGCAATATCATCTCCATTACCAAAACGAAATATGATGGAGAGATAACGCATCCGTAATAATAATACCAATATTCAACTTTTGCCAGTTAGTTAGATATTTATTATTTAAAAAAAAACTCTTATAAGAACATTTAAAATACACTCATATAAGCTTTTTAATGTCTTCGGTAATCCAAAAGAACTCCATTGCTTTCTCAAGTAGGTGATGTCTTACTGAACCATATATGTTTTCCAGGATGTGGTAATTGCATTTCACTTTGCGCTAATACCCTTGGGAAAGGTATGAATCCCACTCTCCTCCAGCTATGGATAAATAGTAGGGCAGACTGGGCTCTTTAACCTTGGTTAGGCAAACCGGTCTAGGAGAAGGAAAACTCTGAATTCAAACCTGTTGAACTCCGCTTAAGAAATTGACCTTGTGTCACAACCTGCTCGTGCGAGGGGTTGGTATATATATATATGTTTTCCAGGTTTAACCAAATGACGTGAAGTTGGGTAATATACATAGCTCTCCTTAAAACGGATATAGCACTCCATAGTGCCCAAGTATGTTTATAACAGTAAAATTCCATTTCTAAAAAGTAGGTGTGTAGATGGTGCCGTGGTAAGATGTCTGACTGATGACAATTCGGTCGGGTTTCGATCCCAGCCTGAAGCAGCCTGATTTGTTCATGTCACACTGATGAGCCGTGAAACGGCTAAACTGGAGAGTATGTGAACAACGATAGATAGATTATGATTAAAAAGTATCATTCAGTATTCTTACTTTTTAATTTAAGATATAGATTTTTTTTAAATTCGCAGCGAAACTAATCGTATAATAAAGTGATGATATCTCTGTCTTCACTGCTGTGTAATTATACGAGGTGTGTCTGAAAGGTAATGAGATTATTGTCACAAACAAATAATTTAAAATCCAAACAACAAACTAAATGTTTTTCCTCCAAAGTAGTCCCCGCTTGAATCTAATGTACTTTGCCGTCCTTCAGCTGTGGGAAAAGAAAAAAGTCATGATTTGTCCTGCCATAACTATCGTTTCTTTCTGCACACTTCCCAAGCTGAAGGGGCTCATTTGAATGCGTTGAGGCCATCAAGAGGTCCGCAACAACGGAGCTGAGAGACATACTAGAAGAATGCTTCCAGCAGGGCAGAGAAAGCGTGACAGATAAGGATAGGAAAGTGCGTTATATTCAAGAGGGGACTATTTTGAGGAGAAAACATTTAGTTTGTTGTTTGGATTTTAAATGAATTGTGTTGTGACAACAGTCTCATTACTTTTCAGACACACCTCGTATTATAAAACCATTTTTCTAACTTTTTTCACAAAGTTCATCTCAAAGATAAGATCTGAGATATTATTGAAGTGGATTTCACATTGGTCGAAGCACCTCTGAAACATCTTTTTTTTTTAATGAGTAAAGTTGCGCCATAGTATTACCCTTAATCTCACTCTAGAGATTAATTTTTCAATTTAAAAAAATGAGAAAAATCACACGGAGCTAAGTTAGGTGAATATGGAGGATCCTACACTCGCACAATCCAGTTATTCACAAAGAAAATGCCCATTAAAAATTATCGTGACTATTGATTAAAAAGTTTCGAGAATTAACAATGTCTCGTCCACATGAAATCTAAACGTCTAGACATCGTAATTTCATCATATAAGTTACTCATACATATATATAGTCATTCACAGACACCGTGTTTCGACGTATCTCATTTCTTTAGTGTGGCTAGACATTAGCATGCTGCCTCCAGCCGGGATGGAAACCTGATCGATTTTCATCAATCACTCGGCCCTCAGCATACCTATATATTAGAACGAGGATTTTAACTTATAAATACATGGATATGTATCTATGTAAAGGCCGCCAGAGAATGCTCTATCCGTTTTATAGGAGAGCGTTGCCTATATATATATGGTATTTTATCAGCCAAAAGATACCTGCATGTAAACTAGATACCATTTAAGCAGTCCGATAAGTTCCTTTACAATTCTTTCCTTCTTGCTGGTGCCATGTAACCCAGTATGAACTGCCATGTAAGAAGAGATGAGCACCGCTAATTAACTCCATTTCCCTGAAAAATGACATGATGGGAAATTACTCGAGTTGGCACTTCGACCAGCTGATTGCTTACAGGAAGCAATAAATTAAAAGCAATAAATTGGGTTTTTTGTTTGTTTGTTGTTATTGATGCTGATTGTTGTTGTTGTTGTTTTGTTTTGCTTTTTTGGGTTTTTTTTTTTTGGGGGGGTCTTAGTTCTGTTTCTTTTTTACTTTCTTCTTATATCAATTGCAGATGTTTTCCAGCTTTGATACTTTCATTTCCTTAGCTAAATTTTGTAAACTTTTCAGTATCTTTTTGAACTTACATCATATATATACAGTATACCCTCACCCATTCGCGGTTCACCGTTCGCGCCACCACATACTCGCGGATTTTGCTCTCAAAGTCGTTGTTTATTCATAATTTCGGCAATTTCGTGAATTTCTTAGGCCATTTGTTAGCAGAAAAACGCTCACATTCACCCTAACTGGTAAATAATTTTAAAATAACAATGTCAGTAAATATAAAAATAAAAAATTAGAATTGAGAGATGATACAGTATAACTGGTAAATAATTACTGTTTTTAATTTACCATTACTACATTATTACAGTATTAATGTGTAAGACTGTATTTAGAATGAGTTTGGGAAGCGTATTTTAGCGTATATAATATCATACATAGGCGTTTTAAAACTGCATCAATAATTCGCGGGATTTTTCGGGATTCGCGGGAGGGGAAGGAACGTAACCCCGCGAATAGCGGCGGATACTATATATATATATATATATATATATATATATATATATATATATATATATATATATATACCGACCCCTCCGCATGAACAGGTTGTGACATAATATCATTTTAAGCAGAGTTTAACAGGTTTGAATTCAGAGTTTTCCTTCTCATAGACTGATTGCTTAAACAGTCTGTCCTACTATTTACCCATAGCTGGAGAGGGAATAGTTGGATTCATGCCTTTCCCAAGGCTATTAGCGCTAAGTGAAATGCAAACAGTCTCGTCCAGAAATTGAACATAAAGGAGCATGGCTCTTTCAGGTCTGGTACTATTTGAAAAAGGTGACACTTGTAGCGTGTCAGTTATCGTCGTAAGAATTGGAACCAGTGAGCCGAGTTCAAATCGTGGACGAATTCGTTTCGTTTAATTTCGTACGAATGCCAATGTGAAAGGCACGAAACCATCTTTTTACCCAATCAACTGACGGTCAAAATATTGTTTCCCAAAGTTAAAATTCACCCCGAAGTTAAAAGATTTTAGAGTTTGTAGTCCCCCTGTGCGTAGTATTTTACGTGCTGGGCTGTGACATCGTAGTAAGCGAGTTTGATCTCCAGTTAGGGTTTAGGATTTAGGGTTATGGGTTAGGGTTAGGGTTAGTGTTCGGTTATTATTTTTACTTTCGGACTAATACCTTTTTGAACGGTATGAACCCCCTCGACGTCCAGCTATGGTTTAAATGGCACCACTACTGTTCTTCTATAAGGAAGCGCGTGATGTAATGGTTAAAGTCATGGGAAATGGACTCGTCAAGTTCAAATCCTGGACATAGTTATTGCATTTCACTTAACGCTAATACCTTTGGGAAAGGTATGAATCCTATTCTCCCTCCAGCTATGGATAAATAGTAGAGCAGACTGGACTCTTTAACCTTGGTTAGGCAACCGGTCTAGGAGAAGGAAAACTCTGAATTCAAACCTGTTGAACTCCGCTCAAGAAATTGATCTTGTGTCACATCCTGCTCGTGCGGAGGGGTTGGTAAATATATATAAGGATGGTTTTGTCATTAAATAACCCACGAAGATTGATATGCCATTAAACAAAGAAAAGGGCCAAACTAATTCTTTGGACACCAGTTTATCTGTTATTAAATGACTACAAGAGAGAAAGACAGACAGAGAGAGACAGAGAGAGAGAGAGAGAGAGAGAAGAGAGAGAGCACAACTTTGTCCTAGACTGACGTCTACCTACAGTACATTAGTTAGCCAGTTCTTATCAGAAAGCATTAATTTTGAGTTCGATCTCGTTTCAAAACCCTGGTTATTGTGCCTCATTGTGCTGACAAATGTGACTAATATGAGTAAATCTTAACTAACATTCATAATCATCTACATTTTAATACGCCAGTACCTCCGTGTGTCACGCCCTGTCATCACCTTAGATTAATAATGGCCCATAATTACTGTGATGAAAGAAAGAGAAGAGGAACATGCAACACATCAGAAAGAATTGGAAAGAAAGAAAGAACGAAAGAAAGAATAGGAAAGAAAAGAAAGAAAGAAAGAAAGAAAGAAAGAAAAGAAAGAAAGAAAGAAAGAAGGGTGAAAGATATATAAGGGGAGACTGGAATTGATTATGCTAAACAAGGTTATCGTCTGTTTCAATAGAGTGGAATGGAAATAAGAAAGGAAGGGAAAAGAAAGAAAGAAACAAAGAAAGAAACAAAGAAACAAAGAGAGCGAGGGGGTGAGAAAGAGAGATTATCTTCGATAAAATAGCAGCGGAGACTGGGCTCTTTAATCTTAGTAAGGCAACCAGTCTAGGAGAATGACAACTGAATCCAAAATCAGTAGTCATCATCATCAACTTCTGTTGACAGCACGTATTCTCATGACTCCCTCTCGTCACCCGTCCCTATCAACCATCGCTCCAGGAAAGTTTTCCACGCGGCATCCAGTGTTCGTACAGAGCTGATAAATGTTAGTTTTTACTGGTCAGCTTATTTATCCAGTAGTGTCCAACATGTCTTGTTCGTCTTACTTGTATGGTTTATATGATAGGCGGTAAGTGGCCGTATAGCTGTTTTTTACGGGTTGAGATTACTTCCAGGATTTGTTCAAGACTGTACGCAATATTTTTGTGTAGTTCCTATTTTTCCGCTTAAAAATTGACCATGTGACACATCCTGTCCGATACATACTTTTTGAACTTGCTTCATATATAAAGGACAGAAGTCTTTTATATTTAATGCTTTGAAAAAGGAACCAGTTGTGGTGTAACGGTTATTGCCGTGGGAAGAGCCGAGTTCAACTCCTCGTCAAGGCTGTTGTAAAAAACTGTTGTAGGAGAAAATGAAAACCAGTTTTCTTCTGTTGAAAAATTGACACTATATCACAGCCTGCTTGGTCTTTAAGAACAGAAGTCTACTGGAGAGGCTAGAAGTGACCAATGGTTATACCACAGTCTGATGATTTAATCATTACAACGTTTGATATGTTTACTTAAGAGCTACTGCTAAATAGTTCAATATGTAAAAAGTATAATAATATTGATTTATCATAATTCAAAAGCAGACTTGTACACATAAAACTTTCTTCGACAACACACACTCTCTGCCCCCCCTCTCTCTCTCTCTCTCTCTCTCCTCTCTCTCTCTCTCTCTCTCTCTCTCTCTCTCTATTTCATTCTTTGTTCATCATCATCGATTGAAACAAATTAGCGTTATCGCTTCCGAGCGCTCACCTCCTTTCTCTATCCTTTATCTACTCTTATTCTTTCTTTCTATCTTTCTTTCTCATTATATTTATTCTGTGTAGCATGGTTTGCCTTTTTCTTTCTTTATAATAAAAACGGAGTGGTCCATTATTTAGCGGAGGCGACGACACTCATAAGAAATAATAATTCGGCGGATAAGCAAACACCAGATAGTCAGGATTTAGATTTTTGCATTTTATCTTGGACGATTTGGACGGTCTCGTTTTTAACCAGAGGGTGTTGCAAGATGATAACGGTTGTACAATTAAGGTACATGAGCATTAATATATAGATAACTATTTAGACTAGCAAATATATGCACCCTCCGGGTGCAAGTATTTAAGTTTTAATATAATAAAAGATCATATTAAATTAGAAAGGCTAATGAAACTGACTAAGAATGCAAATAAAAAGATGATCTGCAACAGAGGGGGTATAATCGAAAATAGAACAACTTTGAAACTAACTATTCCATCATTTTCCATTACTCCCTGTTCATTGGTAAATTTTCCGCAATTTAACTATTTAGTTAAATAGGAAGTAAAGGATAATATTACAGTTATTTCTTCTTGTAAATAAATTCTTTTAAGATTTATCTACGAGATTTTTGTTTATATTTCTTAAGATAAACCAAACAATTAGAAATCAATAATACCAAGCATTTATTAAAATAATATTTTAATATCAATATGCAAATTAGCCTTCTCGTTCAAACTGTAAATCGCTATTTTGTTGTATATATAAATACAATTGCATGTTATTAGTACGTAGATATGATCAACAGTATTAATAATGAAAACAATTTTTATTAATAACTGAAGTTTAAAAGAATGGAAATCATGGAGAATTTTACGTAAATAATTAAAGGAATTGTGACTTGAGTAATAATATAGTTTCGGCTTCGGACAAAAATGCAGTCTATCTCCATTATATATAGATTATATAACATCATATTGCTATTGACTGCCACATACTTCTGCCTCCTTTGATATGTACTCGGTGTTTCAGAAAAATTGATATCATTTGAAAAGTAAAAAGGAAGTTTCAGAATAAATTGATACCATTTGATATGTAACAAAACTATCAGAAAAACTTATATCTTCTGTTATGTAGCAAGGATGATTAAGAAAATGTGATATCAATTGAGATGTAATAAGGGTGTTTCAGAAAAAAATGATATCATGTGTGATGTAACATGGCATTTCAGAAAAATTGATATCATTTAACATGTAACCAGAGTGTTTCAGTATTAATATATATATATATATATATATATGTAAACAAGGTATGTTTGGAATGGCATTTTTGCCGACAATTTTAGGAGAATATGTGCTTAATTGGAGTCGTACCTAATTTTGAAAATTAATTAATTAATAATGAATTAGGCGGGAATGCCTATTTAAATGTATGGCTAAACAAGGCCGCCCTGTGCGTGATTTGAAACCGGTTTCAAATCACGCACAGGGCGGTCTTCCTATCTATAGCTCTGCTGATGAGGCCTAATAGGCCGAAATGTACATAAAGAGATTGATTTTTCTCGATTTGTTTAGCCATACATTTAAATAGGCATTCCCGCCTAATTCATTATTAATTAATTAATTTTCAAAATTAGGTACGACTCCAATTAAGCACATATTCTCATATATATATATATATATATATATATATATATATATATATATATTAACCTGCTTCAAAAGCAAATTATCAAATTCTATTCTTCTTACGCCTGAGCAAAGGCCTAATTTGCGATTCTCTCAACGCTCACTGTACTAAGTATAGAAGTGGCGTGTTTATCATTGACAGGTTAATTTGGCGTGTTTCGTGTGCGTCGTGCCGATAGCCCAGAGGTAGAGTCTCTAATTCTGCGTGCTGGGTTCTCGGTTTCGATCTCTGTCGGAGGAAGATCGTAGGTATACACCGCTGATGAGACTTAATAAAGTTGAAACAGCTGTACGGTGTTCAAAGTCGCACGCGTTATTCGCCGAGTTTGCTTGTCATGATTATTTTCAATAATTATCGAATTTTATACAATATATGCATTGTAATTGCCTTCAAAAATACAAATAATAAAATACGGGTTAGCTCAGTCGGTAGAGCGTTCGGCTAGAAACTACAAGGTTCTAGTTCGATATTGGTCCTCGCCAACTCAGCGTATGAGTAGCACAGGGATCTGTGCGGTAAAGTAAGGAACTGATGGTAGGTGTGGCGCTCCACCTCAGATGCAACAACAATCTCCTTGGTCTAGCGCTATTGAAAAGGGGATAGACTCCCTCGCTGACTGGCCGCCCCGACGACTTTACTTTTTTACTTTATATATATATATGGAATGAGAGCTGTCAGATTAATTCTAACACCCTTTTCCTCATATATATATATATATATATATATATATATATATATATATATATGAATAAGATATAATGAAAAAACAAACGATGTGTTACAACTGAAATAGGCTCATCAGAAGAGAAAGTGTGCAAACCGTTTCGGGCCAAATCTCTTGACGGTTTAAAAAGCAACACCCGGCCATCCTCAACTAATATGAGGACCCTATTGCATTATAATGTATCGACCACACGTGGGTCGGTCATCAACAAAAAAATAAGACGGGAAAAAAGACCGTTAGTAAAAAACAGAACGCTGCTAGTCAAACGTTGGAATTAATCAAAAAAGAAAATTGTGCTGTCTGTATTAAAAATAATATGAATTTTATTTAAAAATAAAATGAATTTTATTTAAAAATAAAATGAATCTCATTTTTAATTTTGAAAATAATCAGTCTTATTTTTTGTTGATGACCGACCCACGTGCGGTCGATACATTATAATGCAATAGGGTCCTCATATTAGTTGAGGATGGGCCGGGTGTTGCTTTTTAAACCGTCAAGAGATTTGGCCCCGAAACGGTTTGCACACTTTCTCTTCTGATGAGCCTATTTCAGTTGTAAACATCGTTTGTTTTTTCATTATATCTTATTCATACTGTCGGATTAATTTCCATTTTATTTTCACACACACACACACACACACATATATATATATATATATATATATATATATATATAGATAGATAGATAGATAGATAGATAGATGCTTTTATTATCCTCGCCAAATTTTCATGGTTTTAAGAGAACAAAGGGAACAAAGTGGGAATGATAACTAAATAATTAAATAAAGACTGGTATTTTGTAGTTATTTAAAACTATTTTAGCTAGAAACGCTGATATGTTAAAAAAAAATCCATGTTGATTATTAAGGGAGAAGCAAAAGCAAAATGCCCTCCCTTAATAATCGACATGGACTTTTCCTCATATATATATATATATATATATTGAAAAGAGAGAGAGAGAGAGAGAGAGAGAGAGAGAGAGAGAGAGAGAGAGAGAGAGAGAGAGAGAGAGAGAGAGAGAGAGAGAGATGCATGCTTTTATTCCCCTCCCCAAAAAAAATTTTCATGTTAGTCCGAAAAAAGAATTTGAAAAAAAAAATAAGTAATCAAGACGATAGCCTGATGAAGGATAATGCAGGTCACACCACTCGATCCTATATTTAAAAAGAAATGAATCGTTTATTTCCCTCGCAAATGAACTGTTGTTGATTAACTCCTAATTAATTCCTAAATTAATCATCCATTAATGGACAGACATGAAATGTTGGTTGTGTTTTGTTCGTTTGTCTTAATAATAACCAACAAGTGCAAGTTGAACTAATGCTGTGCTGCTTTCTGTGGATAAGAACATCCTGCTTATTTAGTATATAATTACTGTAGAGTAAACAGGATATATATATATATATATATATATATATATATATAATATATATATATATATATATCCTGCTTACTATCTGCCTATATATATGTATATATATATATATATATATATATATATATATATATATATATGTATATTAACTCACCCCCTCTCTTTCCCTCTGTATATATACTATATATATGATATATATGTATGTCTATATGTGCCTTTGTGTGTCTGTGTGTCTTTGTGCGTGTGTGTATAAGAATTAGTAATTATCGGAGTAAACACAAAACATACATGCACACACACACACACACACACACACTCACACACACACACACACACACACATATATATATATATCCCGATAATTATCTGTCAACACACTCAACATTACATATAACTCTCTCTCTCTCTCTCTCTCTCTCTCTCTCTCTCTCTCTCTCTCTCTCTCTCTCTTTCAATATATATATACATATATATATATGTATATGTTATATATATTTATGTACACACACACGCACATATATATATATATATATATATATATATATATATAGAGAGAGAGAGAGAGAGAGGAGAGAGAAAATTGAGAGAGAGAGTTATATATAAATATATAGTATATATGTACAATATGTATATATAATGATACAATATAATAAGCAGGATACCCCCACACACTATCTATCTATCTATCTATCTCTCTCTCTCTCTCTCTCTCTATATATATATATATATATATATATATATATATATATATATATATATATATATAAGGGGGTGTATGTGAGTGTTGTAATGAATGTCTAGGTACATAATTTGGCAAGTTCCTGGTGACGGATGAGTTACAGTTTATTAACACTAATTAATTCCACGTGCCATTTGGCAAGATGTTTGGATCACGTTACGCGTGAAAGGAAAAGTCTCTGTTGCTCTCTTAATTGGATATCAATGACACAGTAATGATAACGAGTTTTTATAGGACAATATAATAATTAGCACTGAAGTAGATGATGCAAAACATAAAAATAAATAATAAAAAACGACAGATTTCATTTGGTGAGCTTCTTCCATGCACAGTAAGTGAGGCAAATCTATAACAAACTCGGCATTTAGCTACTATCTCTCTCTCTCTCTCTCTCTCTCTCTCTATATATATATATAATATATATATATATATATATATATATATATATGTGTGTGTGTGTGTGTGCAAAATCCATGAATAATTGGCTTACTAACAATAGCCGATAGTTAATATCTTATTACATAATCTCTATCTATGGTGTTTCACATGGTATAATGATTGGTTTGGTTGGTTGGTTGGTCGGATAGTTAGTCGGCTGGTTACTTTGTTGGTTGTGAAGCTGGATGATTTAATACTTGGTTGATATGTTAATCAGTTGGTCAGTTAGTTAGCTGATTGATTGGTTGGTAGGCTGGTAGGTTGGTTGGTTTATTGGTTGGTCAGTTGGTTAGCTGGTTGGTAGGTTGGTAGGTTGGTTATTTTACATTCTCGTATGAGAGGCATCCGTGGTTGTATCCTCCTATTTAATCTTCTTACTTGTGTGCTTACTTTTTGAGTAGTACTTTCTTACTTCTGTATTATGAGAGAGATCCGTGGTTATGTCTACCGTATTAAATCTTCTACTGTGTACTGACTTTTTCTAGAGTAGATCTTATCTTTCTTGTGGTATGATCTTTCTTTCTTAGTTGTGAGTAGCTATCTTCATTACTTGGTCTTTGGTTCCGGGTAGTTTATTGTAACTTCTTATTACTTACTGTTAGGGTCTCATTTATGGGTTAAATTGAAGAAAAAAAAGAGTTTAAAGATAATTGTGAACCATAAAGAATGAATCAAACAAAACCTCTTCTGATTGAAAAAATCAGAAATCATCAATAACTTAGAATTGATTGACTTTCAGGCTTTTTCGATAGCATTTCTGGATTTATTGGGTAAAAATGTTTTTATAAACCAATTTTTAGGGGTAGGGAATCTCTAGAACTCATTTTACAGACAAAAACAGATTACAAAAAATCGCCATTTATCGCGATGAAAATTTGGAGAGCTAAAAATCGACATAAGTCCGCCGATTTTCGGAATTGGAATCTCAAATTTGGGGGGATGTCTAACTTTAACACAGCCAGTACAAAATTTCAGAAAAATTGAAAAATTGACATGCTCATATATAAAATAATAATAATAAATAATAATAATAATACATCAAACTTTTTGCCAAAAATGAAAAAGAACTATAAACACTTTTACAAACAATTAGAATATACAGCCAGGACATAGGAATGGAATTCGGCAAAGACAAATGTGCAATGATAGTTATAAAAAGATGTAAAAAAGAAATAACAGAAGGAATAGAATTACCGAATAAGGAAGAAATAAGAACGCTGGGAGAAAAGAAAATTATAAATACTTGAGAGTATTGGAGGCGGACACCATCAAACAAGGAGAGATTAAATAAAGAGTAAGGAAAGAGTACCTCAGAAGAACGAGAAAACTAGAAACAAAATTCTGCAGCAGAAATCTCATCAAGGGTATAAACAGCTCTTGTAAGATACACTTGACCATTCTTAAAATGAACAAGAGAGGAGCTCCGACAGATGGACCAAAGGACAAGGAAGCTTATGACAATGCACAAGGCATTACACCCAAGAGACGATACAGACAGATTATTAATTTGTTAGCTGGTTGGTTGGTTGGTTTGTGGGTTGTTGGTCGGGTCATTGGTCGGTTGGTTGTTTAATTTGTTGCTTGGTTGATTGGTTGGTTGGTTGGTTGGTTGGTTGGTTGGTTAGATAGTTAGTTAGTGGGTTGTTTTGTTGGTTTTTCGGTTGGTGTTTCGGTTGGTTGATTGTAGGTTGGTTTGTTGGAGAGTCAGGTGATTTGTGTGTGTAATGGTTATCGCCATAGAAAATGTACACGACAAACCGTGTTCTAATCCTGGATGAGACTGTTTCCATTTCACATAGCGCTAATACATTTGAGGATTGTAGGAATCCAGTTATTCTCCCTCCAGCTATGGTTAAATTGTATAGCAGACTGGGGTATTTGACCTTGTCACGGCAAAACCTGTCTAGGGGAAGGAAAACTCTAAATTCAAACCTGTTAAACTTCGCTCAAAAATTAACCTTTTGTTGTATCCTGCTTTTGTTGAGAGGTTAGAAATATATATATATATATATATATATTAATAATAATTTGAAGGCAATACAATGCGTATAAAAAATAAAAATAAAAAGATGTTGTTTTTTTGTCTTATCGATTTCAAAGAAATTTCTTTGAAATCGATAAGACAAAAAACAACATCTTTTTGTTTTTGTTTTTATTTTTATACGCATTGTATTGCCTTCAAATTATTAATATGTCATAACATACTAAACAATGCTTCAAGCAAATTACCAATTACAATATATATATATATATATATATATATATATATATATATAGTGTCTGGGAGAAATTTGACAATTTCATAAGGAAAAAGAAAAATTGCTTGGTAACTACAAAATTGAATGGATTGTAAAGAAATTCAACAGGTACGGAAATTACACTACTGTTAAAACAAGTTTCATTCAAAATAACCGCCATTAGCGTCAATCACAGCTTTTCTCTCGATTAACTGGGCTTTTGTAGTACTGGCATGGTGATTGGTGTCTTTCTCACAAGCGACACATACATGATAATCCATGGGGTTAAGATCTGGGGAGTTCGGAGCCCAAACATTGGGGCCATTTTTTACTTTTCCCAGAGGTGTGGCAGGGGGCCGAATCCTGCTGCCATACATATGGCCTACCATTGGCTACCTTTGTTATCCAGGGCTTGACTACAGTGTTTAGCAACTCCACGTAGGCATTTGAATTCAACCCTTTCTGCGGATTTTCGAGGAATTCTGCTGTACGAATGCAATCATATCGTCTGTTATGTTGCTTTCTTCTAGCCACAGCCTCATAGTCTCTATTGCAATTCTCCAAGCCTGATTGTTTTTACAGTGTTCAGGGAGCATTGGGCAGCAACCATAATGTCCTTATTTTGATGGCAGGCGCAGATCATCATGATACAAGTTATTCTCTTCCATGATTCAAGTGGGTTCCAGTCATCCATTCCATCTGTCATCACATATATGAGCGAAGAAGGGCCAAGCTTTTAAATGATAGTGTGCGTCAATACCTCCAGCCTATGGAGAAAAATAACCAAATATAAATATGTCAAATTTATCCCGAACACCCTGTATACATATATATTTGGGCAGCGTTTTTTTTTTCATTCAAACTAATTTGGTTAAAAGTAATGGAATTCTTATTGTTTTAATTTTTTTTGTCAAGTTTTCTTAAAATATTTTTGATGTTATCATCTTGAAAGGAGTTAATGAGTTGTCCGGAAGAGTTTTCACTTGTAAACCAAGTACTTTCGGTTCCTTTCTCAATCATTATTGCCTGGTCCGTCTAATAGACTTAAAAAAAAAAGTATTATTTAGCGTCACGTTAGCGACAAATACAAAACAATAGTTTAGACAAATAATTAACAGCTTTGCATTTTTGCGGAAACATTAACAATAATTTTGATTTTTAGCTTTACTGGAACATCAATCACAAGTCCCGGGGGTAAAGCCACGACTATCTCAGTCACGACATAGATAGATAGATAGATAGATAGATAGATAGATAGGAACAGCTTGAGATAGAAAGATAGATAGATAGATATAAACATAGATAGATAGATAGATAGATAGATAGGAACAGCTTAGATAGATAGATAGATAGATAGATAGATGGGAACAGCTTGAGATAGATAGATAGATGGATAGATAGGAAAGAACAGATTGAGATAGATAACTAGATCGCTAGCTAGATAGCTAGATAGATAGGTAGGTATGACTAGACTGAGATAGATAACTAGATAGATAGATAGATAGGAACAACTTGAGATAGATAGATAGATAGATAGGAACAGCTTGAGATAGATAGATAGATAGATAGATAGATAGATAGATAGATAGATAGATACGAACATACTGTGATAGATAGATAGATAGATAGATAGATAGGAAGGAACAGATTGAGATAGATAACTAGACCGCTAGCTTGATAGCTTGATAGATAGGTAGGTATGAGCAGACTGAGATAGATAGATAGATAGATAGATAGATAGATAGATAGATAGATTGTGTATAATTAAGTAGGATAATGAATAAATTAGATGTAATTGCAACCCCACGCGTCTGCGGAAAGTTAGACATGTTCAAGTGTTACGTGATCTGGGTTCCCCCCTACTGGGGGGACACTGTGATATTCGGGTGAACTAAGCTGGTTGGCACAGAAGACATGGGAGCCCATTTTAATTTGTGCAATACTTTTTTTATCCGACATGATCGTATAGAGAGTGCTGTACTCCCTCACCCCACCCCACCCCCCACCAGCGCATTCCGGTGGGGTCTTCAACGTAAATTCTAATTATCTACTTATATCACTTCTTTGATGCGTTAAGCGAGCACCCGATTAAAAACGCGCATGCTCACACACATGCGCGTGGCGGAAACACAAAGAAAACAAAGAAGTGAGGGATAATTAATGCATTTTTATCGACTCTACCTCGGAGAAAACGTACACACACACACACACACACACTATATATATATATATATATATATATATATATATATATATGTGTGTGTGTGTGTGCTTCTAGTTCGTTTTGAGAACCCAGATAATCTTGAAAAACCGTTAGAAATTAATAAATATTATGAATGAATATTTTTATAGACCCTTACTCGATATCTTATTCCATGTACAGTCCCTAAAAATACCTATGACCCCCCCCCCTCTCTACAGGGTGCGGACGGTATTTGAGGACACATGCATTTTAGATTAATACCTTATTGGATTTGGGGTGTTCGCGGTGTAATGGTTGTCGTTGAAAAAAATGGACACCGTGATATGAGTTCAAATCCTAGACGTGGCTGGTTGCATTTCCTATGACACTAATAGCCTTGGGAAAGGTATGAGTCCAACTATTCTCCCTCCAAATTTGGTCAAATAGTTGTGTGGACTAGGCTCTTCGAACTTGGTATGGCAACTAGTCTAGGAGAAGGAAAGCTCTGGCTTCAAACCTGGTAAACTTCGATTAATGTTTATCTTATGTCATATCCTGCTCGTGCAGAGGAGTTGATAAATATTGTATCGGAGTGGCCTTTACTTCATTTCTCTTTCAGTAATCAATCATGACAAACCCTATGTTAATTTATGAACTGAAAAGGCTTGCAATGATTGTGGAATTAAAGACTGATCGTGAAGATTTAGAAATTGCACATTTTCTCAAAGTTGCAAGATCTTTTGTACACAGGATTCGTAAAGAGTTATAAACTGAAAAGGACAACGTTGTGCCCGTATCAAAACGTTAAAAAAGAGAACATTCTAAACGCTCTGATTCAATGAGAACACCTGAATTCATTCACAAAGTTAAGCGGACAATTGACGACAATCGAGCTCAATCATGAGGTCAATTGCAAAAAGGTTGAATGTATCTGAAAACAAAAACAATCAGAAATGTTGTTCAGAAAGACATTGGATATAAATCATACGTGATGAAGAGAGGTCAATTCATTTCAGAAAAAAAACAAACGAAACCCGCTTAAATAGATCTTTAAAAATATAAAATAAAATAAAAAAAAACAACTATTAAACTAACTTAAAGATCCTGCAGAAACTTGTTTTCAAGTTAATGCCGCCATTGAGAAAGACTAAATCCCTGTATTTTCCATTCGGCTATGAGTAGACTGTGATCTTTAGCCTTGGTAGGCAGACAGTCTAGGAGAAGAATAAACTCAAAATTCAAAACCACGTGGCAAAAACCTCACCAAATAAATCCTTACTCCGGGTCAGAGTGGACCTGGGAGTAATGACAATGAAGGAATACTCCACACTCCCCAAATATCAAAAACTGGACCCTAACCATCAGATGCAGCTTAATGTCATACCCATGAGAATCTTTCGGGGTGCGAGAGGTCTTGCCCCCGGCACTGTGTATAGTCAACTTATTCTAAGTCAGGGCGACTGTGATTTTGGGGTTTCTTTTTCCTTTTTATTTCATTCTTTTTTCTTTTTCTTTTTTTCTAAATGACTTATTTAACTAGCAAGAATATGCACTCTCTGGGCGTAAGTATTTAAGTTTTAATTTAATGAAATATATGAATTATAAAGATTAACGAAATTAAATAAGAACGCATATAAAAAGATTACACTTATTTTAATTATATTTTAATCGGTTTCTATATAAAATCATTCGTAGGATTGATTTTAATACGTTGGCGTACAAAACAATAATATTAGAGATCAATAACACCAAGTAATTATTTATTACGCCCGGTTTTGTTAAAACCTGTATGCAAATTAAGCACACCATGTAGTATGTAAATGTCTTAGTTATATATAAGACACATTTCATGATTTTATTAGCATGGGCTGTTTTGAGGCATATCTCAGATTTTCATAGACATCGTTAATAAATAAGATTTTTTCTATGTGTTAATATTAATGATTTTGACTATAAATTGAATACTCATTGATAAACTTACGCAATTCCTGAGCGTACTGTGACGTGAGCAGCGACTAATGAAATTAAATAAGAACACAAAAAAGATTACACTTATTTTTACTTCATTCTAATTTTAACATAAAATTATGCAAAGGATTGCATTTAATAAGTTTGAAAATAAAGCAATTATATTAGAAATCAATAACCCTAAGTAATTATTTATTAAAGACGGTATTGTTTAAACCGGTATGCAAATTATTCACACCATATTCTATGTAAGCATTCATTTCCTAATCTTATTATAATGGAGATTGTGGGTTTGTATGTCTGTAACCGAAACTATATTACCATTCAAGTCACAATTCCCTTTGTTATTTACATCACATTCTCCATGATTTTATTTTTATATAAACCTCAATTATTAATAAAATTGTTTTACATCATTAAGTCTGTTGACCATATCTACATATTAATAACATGCAATTGTATTTATATATAAAAGAAAATAGCGGTTTACAGTGTGAATGAGAAGGCTAATTTGCATATTGATATTAAAAATTTGATTTTAATAAATATATGATTGGTATTATTGATTTCTAATTGTTTGGTTTTATCTTATTGAATATGAGCAAAAATCTCTGGGATAAATCTTAAAAGAAATCCATTAACAAGAAGAAATAACTGTAATATTATTCTTTACTTCCTATTTTAACTAAATATTTAAATTAGGAAAATTTACCACTGAAAGACGGGAGTAAGGGAAAATGATGGAAGAGTTAGTTTCAAAGTTGTTCTATTTTTCAATCATACCCCCTCTGTTCCAAATCTTTTTATCTGAATTCTTATTTAGTTTCATTGGCCTTTCTAATTTAACATGATATTTTATTATATTAAAAATTAAATACTTGCACTCGGATGGTGCATATATTTGCTAGTGATATATAAAATACATTGGAGCATTTTAAACACATTAATAATATGGGCAGTTTTGAGGCGAATCTATCTCGGCTAGACTTTAATAGAGACATTGTTAATAAATAAGTTGCTAATAAAGATTAATAAATGATAATTTAATAACCATTGATAATATTAGCGTAAATAACCAAGGAAATTGTGACGTTGGTGGTGACATAGTCTCGGTTACAGACAGATACATAATCTCCATTATAATAAAAGATTAGCGTTCCTGTTTAGTACAAAAGGTCTTTTTGGTTTGTGTGGCAACCCACCACAAGCCACCCCCACCTGCCATTTATTGCTCTGACGTATATTAAGTCCATGCCGAGTCCTGTTCAATTGTCCCTGTCGAGTTTACGAGCCGAGGTGTTAATCGACCTGATTGGACGCCGATCAAAGGTGACGAATATCTATCAAATGAGGAATTTAATGTTGTCATCATCCATTCTCGTTAGCCTCGTTCTGAGATTATCGCGCGCCGAAATATTACTTCCTAAATATTGGCTAAACTTTGTAGCGAGCGGTTCGAGACGATTGTCGCTTCACAAAAGATTGATTCGCCGCAAGTTACGGGTTCATCGAGGTGACATTATGTTGCGTCACACAGAACTGGTGATAATGCCTATTAGCAACAACGCCAACAGTCATCTGTAAATGCGTCGTTTCATATTAGCAGAACATTAATCAAACGTTTCGAAGAATCCATGATAAAGTTGAATTTGCAACAAGATTAAATACATAACGCCTAAGTGTTGAACTCGAAATTCGATTACTTCCCCCTGACAAAAATTATGGAATTAGCACGTTGACTCTTTGGCTTACTTTAAGCCGCTGACTCCGGCTCTCCCATCACTGCAATCCTATCATCACTTAATGTCTCAACGGTCTATTAATATAATATTTGTATTTGTATATATATATAATATATATATTATATATGTGTGTGTGTGTGTGTGTGTGTGTGTGTGTGTGTGTGTATACATATATATGAGAAGTAAACAAACAAACAATGTGTTTTGATATGGCTTTTTTAGCCGACAATTTTTGGGAGAATATGTGCTCAACTGAAGTCGCACCTAATTTGAAAATTAATCAATTAATAATTAATTAATTAGGCGGACATACCTATTCAAATGTAAGGCTATTTTTCTCGATTTGTTTGGCCTTATATTTGAATAGGTATGCCCGCCTAATTCATTAATTATTAAATGATTAATTTTCAAAATTAGGTTCGACTTCAGTTGAGCACAATATATATATATATATATATATATATATATATATATATATATATATATTAGTCAGATTTTTGCCCTGATGAGCAACTAAGCGAAACTATTAGTAGATATATATGACTCATTAGGATTAACTATATCATTTGCTCTACTTAGGTATCGAGCACTTTTTCATTTTAGCTTTAGACAATCCTAGTGTGCCCAACATGCAAGGTACAACTTACAACCAAACATATCCTTCTAAATTGTAAAAGCCTTAAACATATCCGCACTAATTACTATCAAGCAAGAAACCTGAGGGACATCTTTAAGAATACAAACCCTGAAAACATTTTAAATTTTCTAAAAAAAAAAAAAAAAGAAGCAACCTTTTCAACAAGATATAACAGAACATAACCGAATATCTCCATAGAACCACTACTTTAAAGACTGAAATCCAAAATAACCTTTTTGGCATTAAATGACCCACAGAGGTTGATATGCCGTTAAACAAAACTCAAACTAAAACTAAAAAATTGATATCATTTTGTAATCTAATGACTTTACCAATACTTGTTTAAATTATCTCCGAATTTTAACAGCATGTGTAAAAAATAATTTAGAATTCTATCTTTAATGTTTAAATGCCTTTTTCTTTCTTCAGTGAATGGCGGTTTTATAAATCTATTAATAATCGAGATTGTCTGTATTTCTGTCTATAACAAAAACCATGCCATAGCTCTACGTCATAGCTTACGTCACAATATCCTTGTGCTATATACACCCAAAATTTGAGTAAGCAATTTTAAAAATTGATTTTTACTCTCGTCCTTTTTTTTTTTACAGTAACAAGAAGTTAACTAAAAAGTTTATAAATAAATAAATACCTACGATTTTGTGGAAAATTCATGTGGAAAATATTCAAAATAATTTTTTGATTAATACATGCACGCAACATTTTATATGAGAGGGACGGGGCTCATTTTTCATTTCAAATTGTTTTATTTTTTTTTTTGTTTTTTTTTTTTTTTTTTTTTTACTCCTTTAATAAATATGAGGATTTGTCTTACTTATGATACAAATCCTCTGACATTGAATTTTTAACTCCCACCCTCTCAGGCAATGTCTTTCAAAAATTAATTTTTACGACGCCGGGGGGGGGGGTTCTGTGCTAGTGAAAATAAAATAAAAAAATCAAACATAGGAATTTGTGTTGTTTTTTCACATGGTATTAAAATTTAAGATCATTTTTCTCGAAATTCTGAAGATAACTTTTGTTATCTTTTGTTTCCATGTGCCAACCCCCACCCCTTTTTATTATTTTGTTAATTTGTCTTCTTTAATGAAGGAGCATGTAAATGATTTTTATATGTTACTAGAAGTGGCTACCTGATGTCGCCTGGGTAGAAGGTGGGACAAAAAGTTAGTCTCGCAGATCCATTATTACTGAATGTAAAAAAGACATTGCGTTGATTCGGCATGTTGGGGCGTCAGAAAAAAATGTGTACAAGATCTGGTAATAGTGAATGTGTATATTTCTATTTCCTTTGTCGTTAATTGTTTTATTTTCGTAGTTTCAGCCGGACATACATACATACACACAACTGCCCTTTATATATGGATAGATTACATTCGGACATACGTACACACAACTGCCCTTTATATATGTATAGATTACATTCGGACATACATACACACAACTGCCCTTTATATATGTATAGATTACATTCGGACATACATACACACAACTGCCTTTTATATATGTATAGATTACATTCGGATATACATACACACAACTGCCCTTTATATATGTATAGATTACATTCGGACATACATACACACAACCGCCCTTTATATATGTATAGATTACATTCGGACATACATACACACAACTGCCCTTTATATATGTATAGATTACATTCGGATATACATACATACAACTGCCCTTTATATATGTATAGATTACATTCGGACATACGTACACACAACTGCCCTTTATATATGTATAGATTACATTCGGACATACATACACACAACTGCCCTTTATATATGTATAGATAAATATAGTCCATATAGAATTGGATGTTGATTCGTGTGGATGCCCCATTTTTTAAAAGTTCAACAAACGATAAAATAAGGTAAAATATTGTTCTTCTAGATGTAATATAATGAAATGAATAAACAATTGAAGATAATAGTAGAAAGTTAATAAAATTTTTGGAAAGGTGTATAAAAAGCTACATGTCGATTTCTGATTGGTCAGAACAAGGTGAAAGGCGGAGTTAGAGAAAGAGAGAGTGATGATTTGGCAGTCTGGGCTGAGTGTCTGAAGAGGACAGACGTAAGATTAGTGTCTGTTCACCAAGGCATTTTTATTTGGGGGTAAAATAAAACCTTACAATCAAAACCCCTTTCAATCGAAGCCTGCTATACAGTATATATATATTTTACTTTATTCGTTTTCGTAAGTGATTATCTAAGGATGTGGTTAATAAAAGATAGGGTTAACATTTACATCCGTTGATGAAACTCTTTAAATCATTGCAGGTGACGGGGATTTTCTGGATTATTGTAAAAATACAAAATAGATAAATCGACTGATTTGATAAAAAGTATTTTTTCTAGATGATACTTTTTAAATTTTTCTTGCTTTTTTTATAGAGGGGTTTTTCATTGGAGGATATTTTTTCTATGAAGGCCCGCAACAGAATAAATATAAGAAGTTTCACATGGGAGATAAAACTTTTCCGGACATTTATTGACATAAAAATACAAATTATTATGCTTCAAAGGGGCCGGTTTAGCTCAGTCGGTAGAGCGTTCGGCTAGGAATCCCAAGGTTTCTAGTTCGATACTGGCCCTCGCCAACTCAGCGTATGACTAGCACAGGGATCTATGCGGTAAAGTGGGGAGCTGATGATAGGTGTGGCGCCCCACCTCAGACGCTAAAATAATCTCCTTGGTCTAGCGCTATTGATAGACTCCCTCGCTGACTGGCTGATACCTACATTAGGCCTCCCCGACGACGACTTTTACTTACTTATTGTGCTTCTGATCATCCATACGTTGTATATGACTATCTAACCATGACCAAATCCCAGAATTTGATGTGTTAGACATATTTAAATATATTCATTAAGTACGGCTTGGATGAATTGTCGCTTTAACATATCAATGACATCAGATTTCATATCATGGATAATTTTCCATCACAGCCCATGTCTTCCCTATGCGTGCATTAACATCGCTTTCTGTGGATGAGATATTACTACCTAGGTGAACTAGTCTACCCATTTTAGAGGCTTATAAGCCGTGTCAGTGCTACTCTAGCAAAGCGTTTGGGAAATGAAATAATGGGAGCTGCAAGGGGATGCTGTGTGCTGCTTTGAATAAATCCTGGAAGCAGCATCCCACAAAGAAACAGCTTTACGTCCACTTGCCCCCAATCTCACAAACCCTCCTGGTGAGGCAAACATGAGAGAACTCATAAGTGGCGTTCAACTATGGACACCTGCACATGGACGTATCAGTGTGGGTCGACTAAAAAAAAACCTACATTGATCGACTCTGTGTGGATTCTTGATGCCTCACAGAGGACCTATCTGGAGCAATGGCTGACAGGGACGTTTGGAGAGGGAGAGCCATGGTAATCTGTGCCTAAAGAGTGACCTGATAATAATGATTATGATGATGATAATTACCTAAAGTTAGCAATTAAGTAAAGTAAAGTCGTCGGGGCGGCCTAAAGTCGGTATCAACCAGTCAGCGAGGGAGTCTATCCCCTTTTCAACAGCGCTCGACCAAGGAGATTCTTTTAGCATCTGAGGCGGAGCGCCACACCTACCATCAGCTCCTTACTTTACCGCACAGATCCCTATGCTACTCATACGCTGAGTTGGCGAGGACCGGTATCGAACTAGGAACCTTGTGGTTTCTAATCGAACGCTCTACCGACTGAGCTAACATTCCAGCAAGTCTTCCATCAGTAAAAATTAGGTTTTCTTTCTTTATCTAATGGCATATCAACCTTTGGGGGGGGGGTAGTCTAATGCTAAAGCTATCCTTGTAGAAGAACAGTAGTGGTACTATCTAATCCATAGCTGGGAATGAAGGGGTCTATACTTTTCCCAACGGTATTAGTCCGAAAGTGAACGTAATAGCGTGACTGAAGTTCGAACTCGCTTACGACGATGTTGCAGCCCAGGCACGTCACCCACTACGCCACGGGAATTTCCCCACTATAAAAGAACTTTTTGATATAATGTCAAACTGCTTTTAATGTCTTCAACGTCCTCAAATTGTGTTCTTGAGAAGAATTTTCAGTTTGGGTAAGAAGAAAAAGCTACTTTTACTGACTATTTAAGTTTTAATATAATGAAATATATTAAATAAGATAGACTAACGAAATTAAATAAGAACGCATATAAAAAGATTCAAGTTATTTTAATTATATTTTAATTGGTTTCTACATAAAATCATCCACAGGATTGATTTTAATACATTGGTGAATAAAACAATAATATTAGAGATCAATAACACTAATTATTTATTAAATCTGGTTTTGTTAAAACCAGTATGCAAATTAACCACATCATATATTATGTAAACCTTTATTTCTTAGTGATATATAAGACACACTGTATGATTTTTGGAGTGCAATAATCCTGTTCTGTCAAAATCCGCTGTTCAAGCTGTAGCCGGGCTGCTGTCATAATTTACTTCGTTTTGTATTTCAAATTGACACTGGCTGTTTTTTATAAATATTGCAAAATTCTAAAATAGAAAGATAATAAAATTGCATGTATCTCTCTCTCTCTCTCTCTCTCTCTCTCTCTCTCTCTCTCTCTCTCTCTCTCTCTCTCTCTCTCTCTCTCTCTCTCATTCTAATACTTCTGTTCTATTTTTCCCTTTCTCTATCCTCTTCCATTTTTATAACGATATTGCCAATCAAAAACCTTGATTTTATATTTCATTCCATTCTCTCTCTCTCTCTCTCTCTCTCTCTCTTCTCTCTCTCTCTCTCTCTCTCTCTCTCTCTCTCTCTCTCTTAATCTAATCCTTCTGTTCTATTTTTCCCTTCTCTATCCTCTTCCATTTTTATAACGATATTGCCAATCAAAAACCTTGATTTATATTTCATTCCATTCTCTCTCTCTCTCTCTCTCTCTCTCTCTCTCTCTCTCTCTTCTCTCTCTCTCTCTCTCTCATTCTAATTCTTCTTTCTATCTTTCCCTTTCTCTATCTACTTCCATACATTTTTATTACGATATTGTCAATCAAAAACCTTGATTTTATCTTTCATTCTACTCTCTCTCTCTCTCTCTTCTCTCTCTCTCTCTCTCTCTCTCTCTCTCTCTCTCTCTCTCTCTCTCTTCTAATTATTCTGTTATATTTGCCACTCTCTTTCTGTCATTCTAATTTTCCTTTTCTGTTTCTTTCTTTCTCTTTCCTCTTCTATATATCTTTATTTCAATATCACCCATCAACAATTCCTTGCCTCTCCGCCTCCGTTATTTATTTCTTCTTCTTCTTCTTCTTCTTCTTTCTCTTCTTCTTCTTCTTCTTCTTCTTCTTTCTTCCGCTTCCTGTCTCCTCCAACTAGATTCACCCCAGCCGCAATCGTCCCTTCATTGCAAGCCAAAACATATACGACTTTACATTTCTAACGAGGCGTGGATGTTATTCGCCCATTCTAACACATCTCCAGTTTCATCATCGCTGTCGAAAAAGACCGTGTGCCCCCCCCCCCCCGCTCGACTCTTCGACCCCCCCCCCCGTCACTTAAACAGCTTTAGGCAGAATTGGAGAGCTCGTTTGTTTAGGTTTTTGTGCTTTCTTTAGTTATTCTTGTTTTTTTTCCTTTTTTTTCTTTTTTTCTTTTTCTTTCTTTTTTTCGTTTGCACGGATTGTGTGTTTTGAAGCGAGACTGTTTGCGATAGTTTGTCGTCTTTGAGCGGGCGGAGTTTTCTATCTTTTTTTTCTTCTTCCTTTGTATTTCTTTCCTTTTTTTCTTTCTTCGTATTTCTTTTTTTTTTTTTCCAAATTTCTTTTTTTTTTTTCGTATTTTTCTTTTTTTCTTTTTTCATATTTCTTTCTTTTTCTTTCTTTTTTCTTTCCTCGTATTTTTTCATTTTTCCTTCTAATTATTTCTTTCTTTTTTCTTTCTTATTTCTTTTTTCCTTTTTTCTTATCCCTTTCTTTTTTCTTTCTTCTTATTTCATTCTTTTTCTTTCTTCATATTTCTTCTTTTTTTTCTTTCCTCGTATATTTTTCGTTTTTCCTTCTAATTATGTCTTCTTTTTTCTTTCTTCTTATTTCTTTTTTTTTTCTTTCCTCGTTTTCTTTCTTTTTTCTTCTTTTTTTCTTTCTTCGTGCCTCTTTTTTTTCTTTTTTTTTCTTCGCATTTCTTCTTTCTGTGTATTTTTTTCGGATTATTATTTTCGTTTTTCGTTATTATTTCTTTCTTTCTTTCTTTCTTTCTTTCTTTCCTTCCTACGCATTTTTTGTTTCTTCTTTCTGTCTTTTTTCTTCTTTCTTTCCTTTTCTTTTCCTTTTCATATTCCTTTCTTTTTTATCCTTGTTCTTTTATTTTTCGCCTTTTTCTTTCTTCCTAATTTCTTCACACGCGCGCACACACACACACACATACACACACACACACACACACACACACATATATATATATATATATATATATATATATATATATATATATATATATAACGAGAAACTATATTTACGAATTGTTTTCTAAAATAGTGCTCAATCAAATCCTTTTAGAAAAAGTTTCAAGCAATGATTGATCGATTAATTTCAATGGCATTTCAACCCCTTTAGGGTCATTTTATTCCTAGAGGTTAGGGAAGGGCATTCATAGTACGTTCATATCTACATTTTTTAGTTTTATAAATATTGTAAGTTTTTCTTCCTATTTTTCCTTCTTTCTGTGCATTTTTTTCAGCTTATTATTTTCGTCTTAATTTCTTCGTTATTTTCTTTCTTTTCATCTTTTTCTTTTTCTTTTTTTTTTCTTTTTGGAATTTTTGTTTCTTTCTATTTTCTTCTTTCTTTGTTTTCTTTCTTTATTCTTTCTTTTTTCTTTTTCTTTTTCTTCTCTTTTCTTTTTCTTCTCTTTTCTTTTTTTTTTTTAATTTTTCGCATTTTGTTTCTTTCTATTTTCTTCTTTCTTTGTTTTTTCTTTCTTCACATTCTTTTTTCTTTTCTTTTTCTTTTTCTTTTTCTTTTTCTTTTTTTTTCATTTTTCGTATTTTTGTTTCTTCTTATTTTCTTCTTCGTATTCTTTCTTTTTCTTTTTCTTTTCTTTTCTTTTTCCTTTTCTATTTTATCCTTTTCCTTTTACTTTTCACCTTTATCTTTCTTTATATTTTCTTCTTTCTTTTTTTTTCGTTCTTTGATCCATTACTATAGGGTAGGTAGTTCAATCTTCGTTGAATGGACCAAACTTTTGACATTGCGTCATAGCCGACCCGTTCAAATCCTGGATGAGGATGTTTGCATTTCATATAGCGCTAATACCATTGGCAACATTATTCACCCATCTATTCTCTTCCAACTATCGTACTGGAATCTTTAACTTTCGTTAGGCAACCAATGTAGGAGAAAGAAAAAAACTTAAGTTATTTTTCTCGCTTTTCCTTCTTTGTGTCTTATTCAGATTTTTTCATTTCTCTCTCTCTCTCTCTCTCTCTCTCTCTCTCTCCTCTCTCTCTCTCTCTCTCTCTCTCTCTTTGCTTCCTTTGCTCTTTTCTTTGTTTTTTGTTATTTTCTTTGTTTTGTTTTTTTTTTTGTGTGTGTGTGTGTGTGTGTGTGTGTGTTTTCGTGTGTGTGTGTGTGTTTTTTCTCTTTTCCTTAGCGTTTTATATTGCTATTGCCTCACCAACCCTTTCTTTCTGCATTTTTTCTTTCTTTCTATCTATCTAATATCTGTCTGTTCATATCTATCTATTAATATCTCTATTTCTCGCACTCTCTCCACTCTCTGTCTGTCCCTCTCACTCTCCCTCTGTATATATAGATATATAACGGATTGAGCACTCCCAGCAGCTTTATGTCTGTCTGTCTGTCTGTCTGTCTGTCTCTCTCTCTCTCTCTCTGTGTGTGTGTGTGTATAACGGATTGAGCACTCCCAGTAGCCTTATGCCTGCCTGTCTGTCTGTCTGTCTGTCTGTCTGTCTGTCTCTCTCTCTCTCTCTCTCTCTCTCTCTCTCTCTCTCTCTCTCTGTGTGTGTGTGTGTGTGTGTGTGTTTATAACGGATTGAGCACTCCCAGAAGCCGTCTGTCTGTCTGTCTGTCTGTCTGTCTGTCTGTCTCTCTCTCTTCACCGCTCTTCTCTCTCTCGTCTCTCTCTCTCTGTGTGTTGTGGTGGTGTGTGTGTGTTTTTATAACGGATTGAGCACTCCCAGAAGCCGTCTGTCTGTCTGTCTGTCTGTCTCTCTCTCTCTCTCTCTCTTCTCTTGTGTTGTGTGTGTGTGTGTGTATAACGGATTGAGCACTCCAGAAGTCTGTCTGTCTGTTTCTGTCTGTTGTCTGTCTGCTGTCTGTCTCTCTCTCTCTCCTCTCTCTCTTCTCTCTCTCTCTCTCTCCTCTCTCTTCTCTCTGTTTGTGTGTGTGTGTATAACGGATTGAGCCACTCCCAGAAGCCTTATGTCTGTCTGTCTGTCTGTCTCTCTCTCTCTCTATATATATATATATATGTGTGTGTGTGTGTGTGTGTAACGGATTGAGCACTCCAGAAGCCTTATATTATTTATATCAATAAATTCTTTTTCAAAGTATTTTATGTAGATTGAGCGGGGTGAGAATTCTCACACAAAAACTCGATCTAGTTTCGATCCCGGCATTGAAACCCTCTAGTTGCACTGATGAGATGTGATACGTAGAAACAGGACTTTATTTGTATGATTAATATATATATACATATATTATATATATATATATATATATGTGTGTGTGTGTGTGTGTGTGTGTGTGTGTGTGCTGAGGCTCCAGTCCTGGAGCTCTGGGTAATGTGGAGTACCCCTTCATTATCATTGCTCCCAGGTCTACTCTGGCCCGATAGTAACTGTTTGGATTCCATCTATAGGTTAAAAGAACAAAATTTAAAAATGGAGTACTCGTCACGAATGAGAAAGATATATATATATAGCGTTCGGCTAGAAACCAAAGGTTCCTAGTTCGATACCGGTCCCGCCAACTCAGCGTATGAGTAGCACAGGATCTGTGCGGTAAAGTAGGGAGCTGATGGTAGGTGTGGCTCCACCTCAGATGCTAAATACAATCTCCTTGGTTTAGCGCTATTGAAAAGGGATAGACTCCTTCGCTGACTGGCTGATACCGACTTAGGCCGCCCCGTCGACTTTACTTATATATATATATATATATATATAATTATTATATATATATAATATCAGTCTGTTCCTATCTATCTAACAATATATCTTAGTCTATTCATTTCAATCTATCTCTGGTTCGACATCTTTCCTTCGTTTTTTTTGTTTTTTGTTGTTTTATTTTGTTTTGTTTTGGGGTTTTTTGGGGGGGTCTTTTGTTTTGTTTGTTTGTATTTGTTTTTGTTTTTGTGTTTTTTGTTTTTTGTCGCGGAAGGGCGCCATTGCTGATTTTTTTTTCACTCTCTCTCTCTCTCCTCTCTCTCTCTCTCTCTCTCCTCTCTCCCTCTCTCTCTCATTAATATATTCATTCCCTATTTCCGTTTGGTACTTTCTTTTTCTCTCTATCTTTTCCTTCTCACTATTTTGTCTTTTTTTCTTTTTTTCTTCTACTATTCCTTTCTTACTTTCTTTCAATATTCCACCCTAATCTTCTTTCATTTTTCTTCTTCTTTTTCTTTTTTTTCTTTTTCTTTTTTTTTTTTTTGACTTGTCCCAACTAAAACCTAAAAAAAAAAAAAATGAAGCAAACCCTAAAAAAAAGAAGAAAAAACAAGGGACCCATCCCAAATGATCCGTATATTTCAAGCCTTCTAACTTCTGCTAACAACCATTTATCCCGAGACCAATGCACAAATGTTGTCGGCTCTCACAATCCAATCCATCCTTTCCATTCTGACTTTCTTGTTAACATCTTTACAAAACAATTGGACGCGCTTCGGTGCAGACTTTAAAAACAAAAAAACAAAAAAAAGTATGGAAGTCGGCCGGCGTTTTCGGTTATCCATTCAGCAAACAACAAAAACAACAACAACAACAACAACAACACAACAACAACGACGACGACGACGATGACGATGACGATGACACGAACAAGGACAACAAGAATTACGTAAACTTATTCAGAGTCCAATAATGTTCGATTTAAAGGATAATGCAAATATAAAAAGTCATCAATAATAATAATAATAATAATTGAGACTTGCTGAAATCGGCTAGAATACCCAGATTAATCCTGGGAGGGACTTGTTGTCACTTAGACTCCAGTGAAAAACTATCAGCTAACGCTGGTGTAATAAACTCAAATAGAGTGAACTAATAATAATAATAATAATAATAATAATAATAATAATAATACAGAGAACTGAGAAAACTGAGGAACATGAGGGTGAAGGTCGTACCAATTGTAATTGGAGCCCTTGGAACAATCTCCAAGGGGTTGGAAAAGAGTCTGGATGAATTGGAAATCAAAGGAAGAATCGAGACCATCCAGACTACAGCATTATTGAGATCGACTGGAATACTCAGAAGAGTCATGGAAACCTGAGGAGACTTGCTGTCACTCAGCCTCCAGTGAACCACCAGCTTCTGCAGGTGTGAAAAACTCGAATGGAGTGAAATAATAATAATAATAATAATAATAATAATAATAATAATTGAGACTATCCAGACAA
The DNA here is from genome assembly GCA_023376005.1 of Doryteuthis pealeii. Taxonomy (NCBI): domain Eukaryota; kingdom Metazoa; phylum Mollusca; class Cephalopoda; order Myopsida; family Loliginidae; genus Doryteuthis; species Doryteuthis pealeii. The sequence goes on from CM042144.1 coordinate 114,804,008, forward strand.
CATTGCTGAAATCGGCCAGAATACTTAGAATAATCTTGGAGACTAGGGGGTACTTAGACCCCAGTAAAAGACTATCAGCTAACGCTGATGTGAAAAACTCAAATAGAGTGAACTAATAATAATAATAATAAATAATAATAATAATAATATGCAAACAATTAAATTTTGACCATACAACAAAATGGTACATGCATAAACCAGAATCTGTTCTTGAGAACGAAACGCATAAAATTATCTGGGACTTTGAAATTAAAACGGATCACCTTATCCCAGCAAGAAGACCAGACCTAGTGTTGATAAACAAAAAAGAAAGAACTTGTCAACTGGTGGATTTTGCAGTGCCAGCAGATCACAGGGTGAAGCTAAAGGAAAATGAAAAAATGGACAAATATCTAGACCTTGCCAGAGAACTGAAAAAGTTATGGAATATGAAAGTGAAAGTGATACCAATTGTAGTTGGTGCACTTGGAACAGTCCCAAAAGAAATAGAAAAGGGTTTGGAAAGTTTGGAAATTAGAGGAAGGATTGAAACCATTCAGAACACTGCACTGCTGCAATCTGCCAGAATACTCAGAAGAGTTCTGGAGACCTGAGGTGACTTGCTGTCACTCAGACTCCAGTGAAAGGCCATCAGCTAATGCTGATGTGAAAATTCAAAAGGAGTAAATAATAATAATAATAATAATAATAATAATAATAATAATAATAATAATAATAATAATAATAAGCACAACGAGAATACAAGGCTAGGCACGACTTGCTTGGAAAGGTGGTCCACTGGGAATTCTGGAAAAAAAAATTAACCATACAACAAAATGGTATATACAAAAAAATAAAAATAAAAATAAAAAATAAAAAATAAAGGTATAGAAGTCGACCGACACTTTCCGTTATACGTTGTTCAGTAAAGAACAACAACAACAAAGACAACAAAAACTATTCAGAGTCCAATAATGTTATTTGTCAGTATTTTTTAGATGAGGCTTGATGTGAATAATTTTTATATTTCGGACTGTTGTCCTCATCTTCAGTTTTGTATGAATAAACACAACGTCCAGGCCGCTGTAACCACTGGCTTTGGTTCAGATATTTCTTATTTACCTTAAAATAAAATCATCATCAGACGATAACCTTGAGTACAAACGTGGTAATGATATTTAAGCTCCGAAACCATAAGCTAAATAGGGTGACCTCAAGAGAGAAATCGAATCTCTTTTAATAGCAGCATAAAATCCTTTTTATCATATATGTGCAAAAGGTGATGAGGATGTCATGGGTAAGAGGTTAAACTCTATCTGATGGTGAAGTTCCAATTCTGGAGTTCAGGTTGTAAAGGATTAAAGTGATAATACTTGAAGATCAAAACTCCGACAAAGGTTGATAGACAAAACATTTAATAGGTATACAGCACATGGATATGACGAGATACATAAATTAGATGAAGTGTACATAAACATACATACAAAAGTAGTATAAATACGTATACAAGAGTAGAGATCATGACACATTCATGAATGGTAAAATACAAGATGGTTAGGTATCAAAGAGATACCTAAATGTACATAAAAACATAGTTACGGATACATGACTAAAGGATAGTCGTATATCGTATACGAGACTTACTAGCAGTGAGTGGCCAGTGTTAAGGGCCGAAGCCCCAACGAGAAGGGGTAGACAGAGTCTAACCCATAGTGTCTCGTGGGTCGAGCAACAGACAAAAGAGAAAGAGAGACGTTCAAATCAGCCGCTTAAATATCAAAGGCCCCTAGCGGGAACCAGCGAACTAAACGGGCAGACAACTCCCCAGGCAAATACGAAAATAACGCCTACAAGGTAAATGTTGAGTACCCCTTCATCACAATTACTCCCAGCTCCACTCTGACCTGATTTGGCAGTACCTTTTAGGGTCCCATCTATGGGTTAAATAGAGAAAAATGAATTTAAAAAATATGTTTTAAAATATTGAATACCCATGAAGAATGAATAAAACAAAATGTATTCTACATAAAATTACCCAACAAGGGTTGACATGCCGTAAAATCCGACCAACCAATAGCAATGGCAACATGGTTATTTCCCATAACTCCAGCGTAAACAAAGGGGAACCGCTCTTGACTGATAGATTATTTATTTATTTGTTGATCTACTAGGAAAAAAGAAGACGGAGTTAGGGGTAGGGTTAGGGTTTAGGGTTAGGGTTAGGGTTTGGGTTTAGGGTTAGGGTTAGGGTTAGTGTTAGATGTTAGGTTAGGGTTAGGCTTTAGTGTTAGAGTTAGGGTTAGGGTTTAGTGTTAGTTTAATGGGAAAATAAATAAATAATGTATCAGTCAAGAGTTGTTCCCCTTTGTTTATGTTGGAGTTATAGGAAATAACCGGCAACATAAGGCTAAACAGAAGAGCAACAAGAACTAGAAAATAAAAATGGGAAGAAAAAAAATATATGGATACTTTAGGCGTAAGGAAATTTCCCATGAGATATCCTGGATGTTGCTAAATAGGGGAAACCTCAAGAGAGAAACGGAATCTCATTTAATAGCAACACAAAATAATCTTATAAGTACCAATTATATCAAAGTGAAAATTGATAATACGCAACGGAATCGCAAGTGTAGTTTATATGGAGACAGAGATGAGATAGTTAATCAGATAATAAGTGAATGCAGTAAACCAACACAAAAGGATTACAAGACTAGACATGACTGGGTGGGAACGGAAATCCACTGGGAATTTTGCAAGTGATTCAAATTTGACCAAACTGCTAAATGGTATATACACTAACCAGAATAGGAAGCGTGTTGTGTAATGGTTAAAGTCGTGGGAAATGGACTCGTCGCCCCGAGTTCAAATCCTGGACTTGGTAATTGCATTTCACTTAACGCTAATACCCTTGGGAAAGGTATGAATCCTACTCTCCCTCCAGCTATGGGTAAATAGTAGGGCAGACTGGACTCTTTAACCTTGGTTAGGCAACCAGTCTAGGAGAAGGAAAACTCTGAATTCAAACCTGTTAAACTCCGCTTAATAAATTGACCTTGTGTCACATACTTCTCGTGCGGAGGGGTTGGTAAATATATATACACTAACCAGAATCAGTCCTATAAAATGATTTGTTTGGTTTGTTTTGTTTTACGGCATATCAACCTCAGTGGGTCATTTAATGCCGATAAAGTTTTGAAATAAATCAATTCTTAATGGATAATACAATTTTTTGATAAATACATTTTTCTATTTAACCCATAGATGGGACCCTAACAGGTACTATCACCCCGCTCAGAGTGGACCAGGGAGCAATGGTGATGAAGGGGTGCTCCCCATTCCCCAAACCTCCAGAACTGGAACCCCACCATCAGATAGAGTTTAACGTCATTCCCAGGACATGTAGACCTGCAGCCACCTCCTTCTAGCACCCATATGATAAAAAGGGGTTGGGGCTTGCCATAAGGGCAATAGGGTTGGGAAAATCATGTAGGTGCTAGGGCTTGACATGACCAGCCGATTAATCGGAGGGGGCCTCTCCGACCGCCCGTCTAGCCCAAGATAGGGCCAAAGTAGAGTATTGCATGTCATGAATAGCTCATCCACCTGGGCTCTATCCTTAAGCATCACGGGTCGCCACCCACGGTCAACAGGTGGCCCCATTGGGGGAGTCTTACCCCTCTGCAGAGGTGCAGTCGGTACATTCTAACGCCCCAGCTGACAGGGCGGCCTAGAAAATGAGATTGAATTTTGAGATGCAAACGGGTCACTCAATCAGTGACTGAATGAAGACAGAATACAACATTGGTGAGATTGGCTAGAATACTCAGAAGAGTCCTGGAAACCTGAAGAGACTTGCTGTCACTCTGTCCCCAGTGTAACACCACCAGTTAAAACTGGTGTGAAAGACAGATTACAACATTGGTGAGATTGGCTAGAATACTCAGAAGAGTCCTGGAAACCTGAAGAGACTTGCTGTCACTCTGTCCCCAGTGTAACACCACCAGTTAAAACTGGTGTGAAAAACTTGTATGGAGTGAGATGATATTAATATGTTCAACAGACCCCGATACTCTGAGCTTGATGCAATTTCGAAAAATAAACATACTTATATAAAATTATTTACTTTCATTTCTAAGGTATTTTTCTCTCAGTAATTCAAATATATCCGTTTTTCACAGGTAATAACTAATATATATATATATATATATACATATATATATATATATATATAGAGAGAGAGAGAGAGAGAGAGAAGAGGGGAGAGAGAGAGAGACCACTGGCTTGTTTTGATCAAATTTCAGTTGGTTGCACAGTTCCCAGTGGAGCACCTTCCTCGCAAAGTCCGACCTATTTATTTGCCCCATGCTTTGTATTTTCTGTCTCCAAATACACGACGCCTATTTTTTATGTCTTATCTTGATTTTTGATATCATTTTAATATTCTTGTTGTTGGCTGGTTGGTTGGTTGGTTGGTTGGTTGGTTGGTTTTGCGGCTTGTCAACCCTTCGGATATCATATGCTCAAATCAGTCTTTATGGTTTCAAGAATCTATTCTTACTGAACAAGTGTCCTAGATATAACGTTAAACAGCATCTAATGATGAAGTTTGTTTTGGAGCTCTGGGGAGTGTGGAGTACCCCATCATCGCCATTACTTCCAGACCCACTCTGACCCGGAAGGCTAGTACCTACTAGGGTCGCATATTTGATTTAAACAGAAAAAATGTGTTTAAAAAAATATTTTAGAAATGAGTTTAATACCCATCAAGAATAAATAAAACAAACCCTATTCAGCATAGAATAACCCAACAAGGGTTGAGGTGCAGTAAAATCCAACAAACAACCAATTTACTTAATAATGATTGTCCTTTGTTAACAACTAAATCGTCAAGTAACTATTCTTAATACAAGGTGCGTTTAGAGTAACGATTATCGGCGTAGGAAATGGAATCCCAATCTAAGTTCAGATCCTGGACGAGGCTGTTTGCATTTCACACTAATGCCCTTAAGAAAGGCACGAATCCGTATGTTCTCCCCAGTTATGGGTAAATAGTATGGCCGACTGGGTTCTTAAGTCTTGGTAGAGTAACTAGTCTGAATTCAAACCAGCTGTACTCCCTTAACAAATTGCTCTTTGTTATATCCTGCACGCGGATATATACACATAACTAAGTGCACCTGAGCACTGTACACAATAAAATTTCATTATTAAAATAAAACCTATATATAAACATAGATACCCACACATTACTATCTTAATACGAATAATTTACACTCTATCATGATCTGTGGATATACTACAGTATGATAATTTAATTGTTACAACGTTTGATATGTTTACTTAAGAGCTATTGAAAAATACTTCAATATGTACAAAGTAAAATAATCTTTATTTAACACACACTCTCTCTCTCTCTCTCCTCTCTCTCTCTCTCTCTCTCTCTCTCTCTCTCTCTCTCTCTCTCTCTCTCTCTCTCTCTCTCTTCTTTTCATCTTTTTATTATGTTCGATTGAAACAGAATAGCGTTATCGCTCTATCTTTCATCTACTTTCTTTATTTTTTCTTGTTATATTTTTTGTGTAGCATGTCTTTTTTCTTCCCTTTCTTTATGATTAAAGTTAGGACAAATTTACTGAATTAGAGAATTTTCTGAATTCTATCGTATTTTCTGAACGGAGTAATAAATACTCAGAAATGAAGATTCTGCAATTTCTGATTCTTTATTCCTGAACTTTCAACGATTTTAAACTTTTTAAAGTTTTAATTTCTCAATATTAATTGATATAATGTTTTGTCCTGGAAATGAATAAGGCTTGATTAGTAAATACTTATATATTATTATTCGTGGGGTACTTACCACTCAAAAAATCACAAAACGGGTTAGATGGGACTCTTTAACCTTGGTTGGCAACTCATCCAGAACAAGGAAAAGTCTGTTATAAAACCACGGTTGCATTGTGGCTCTACCTTATTCCAAGGAAAGGCTAAGGGAGTAAACTTGGAAAACAAATCCGGAGCTGGAGTCCCTAAGGTGGGTGATGCTGAATCTCAATACTTCCCAACAACTCCTGCGGCACCGTCGTTGCCAAAATGCATTGGTTCTTACCTTTCCTTTGGACCACAACAGCTGTGTGGAGAGAGGGAGGATCTGCTGCTTGGGCGACAGCTCATCCTCCATAACAACCTGCGTAAATGTACAACTGTGATCATCTTGCAATACATTCTGGTTAAAAATGAGACCATCCAAATCGTCCCAGATGAAATGCAAAAATGTAAATCCTGATTATCTTGTGTAACTTATGCGCCGAATTTTATTTCTCATGAGTACCGTCACCTCAGCTAAATAATGGACTATACCGTTTTTATTTTAAAGAAATAAAGGGGAAAAAAGGGACAGGCTACATAAGAAAAATAGAAAAATGGTGGAGATAGTGAGAATGGGTGAGCACGCGGAAATGATATTGCTAATCTGTTTCAATTGAACATAATGAAAAGACGAAAAGAAGGAAAGAAAGAAAAGTAGAGTGGGAGAGGGAGAGAGAGAGTTAAATCAAGATTATTATACTTTTCACATATTGAACTATTTCGCAGTAGCTCTTGAGTAAACATATCAAACGTTGTTATTACATCTACTTTCTTTATTTTTTCTTGTTATATTTTTTGTGTAGCATGTCTTTTTTCTTCCCTTTCTTAATGATTAAAGTTAGGACAAATTTACTGAATTAGAGAATTTTCTGAATTCTATCGTATTTTCTGAACGGAGTAATAAATACTCAGAAATGAAGATTCTGCAATTTCTGATTCTTTATTCCTGAACTTTCAACGATTTTAAACTTTTTAAAGTTTTAATTTCTCAATATTAATTGATATAATGTTTTATATCATACTGTGGAATATCCACAGGTCCTGCTAGTTTATTATATTAGGGACTAGCATTGTTAGAACCCCCCATTCAAGTTTTATATAACTATTTATGTTTAAATAGATTTCCAGTACTGGAGCCTCACTATCATTGTCCAACCAAACCAAGGGCCCCCCTTTTTTGGGGGAGGGAGTCCCCCTGCAAAGGACACAGTCAGCATATTCTAAACCCCACCAACACGACATAACATTAATCTTAGAGTGACTCCTCTAATCCCACACTATTCAAATCAAGCGGTTCTTAGGTTTTCGAAAGTTAATATTTAATTACTTTCCCAGGGGGGCTAGTCTGTGGATACACGACCAGGTTATTAACGAGGATGCTGATCCATTTTAAACATGAATAACAGATTAAAAGATTAACTAACTTATCAGCTTTTTTACAATAATCTTTTGATTCCTCGACATTTTCGGGGCCAATTCGGCCCCTTTGAAGTGTGGAATTCGATAACTGGAAAAGTTGATATTCGAAATTCAGATCGAACGATAATAACGGACATACAAGGGAAAATTGCGATACATATCTATTCCAAATTACCCTATGAAATATATCATTAGTCGTCAATATATATATATATATATATATATATATATATATATTGACGACTAATGATATATTATATATATATATATATATATATATATATATATATATGTGTGTGTGTGTGTGTGTGTGTGTGTGTGTGTGTGTGTGTGTGTAATGTATGAGTAGTGGCTTACCGGTGGGTACGAGTACGATCGTTGGAAGCGCACAGTATCCAGGGGTTAAGACTGAGAAAAAAAATACAAAGTGCTCAATACAATGTAGAGCAAAATTTATTTATATAATGGATGTAACCCTGACGAATCAGAAGATGAAACTCGAGTAGGTTACTTTTATCCATTATATAAATATATATATTTATATATATATATTGATGATTCATGATACTTGTCTTAGTGTATGTATATATATATATATATATATATATATATATATATATATATATGAGCCTATGTATATATGTGCTTATGTGTATGTATATGTATCATATGTATATATATATATGTATATCTTATATATATATATATATATATATATATATATATATATATATATATATATTATATATATATATATATTATATATATATATATATATATATATATATATATATATATATATATATATATATATAATATGATATGATAAAATGAAAAAACAAAGGATGTTTACAACTGCATGGGCTCATCAGGGGAGAGTGTGCAAACCGTTTCGGGGCCTTGCACACTCTCTCCTGATGAGCCCATGCAGTTGTAAACATCCTTTGTTTTTTCATTTTATCATATTCACACTGTCGGATTAATTTCCATTTTATTTTTCACACATATATATATATATATATATATATATATATATATATATATATATATATATATATTATCTGTGGGAAAATAATTTTTAGTTGTTTTAGAAGCATGAAAAAATGAAATATCAGAAACAAATGATGAATATTGTGTTCTAAAGCCCACCTGACCAAAAAAAGACAACAGACAAGGAAATAACAGTAAATCTATCACAAATCTGTGATAAAGAGGCTCGCACCCCAAAATACTATTAAATAAATAAGATTTAAAGCAACTAAAAATATTTTCCCATATATATATATATATATATATATATATATATATATATAATATATAAGTTTTGTCAAAAAAGTATCGAGATTTTTTTTAACTTTTTGACACACATTGTATTCAGAAAAAATTCACGTTCCATTCATTGTTCATTTCTATCTTGGTAAATACAGCTTCAATCTCGATACTTTTATGACACACTTTATATATATATATATATATATATATATATATATATATATATATATATATAAACACATTTTTGGTACAGCTGAATTTATATATAATTTTAAAAAATAACATACTTTATTGATCAGCAATTTTGAATATTAAAAAGAAAAGGGGGCGAAAGAAAAGAAGGATAAACTTAAGGGCCCTTTCGACCAGTGCTTTTTCAAAAGTAACAACCGGTAGATTGTTTAAAAGTCACACTATATATGAATTGTGTAAAAGATGGAGATTAAACCATACAAAATGGTGGGACAATATGAAGGGAGGAGAAAAAATTGTTGTATATATATATATATATATATATATATATATATATATATATATATATATTATGAGGGTCGGCTGAAAAATTCTTAAGCTCACCAGGATACTCCCATGGTTCCCCCCAGCGGTCTATACAGTTCTTCTATCAGTGTTGAAAAGCTTTTTAAAAAAGTCATTAATAGTAGATATGACGTCACCATAAGAACTTTTCAGTCGTATATATGAGGAAAATGAAAAAGGTTCCGACGGTATTTTACTATGGAAAATATGGAAAAATATTCGGCGACGTATATTTAGGAATGAATAAATTTTATATGCATTAGATATTTTAAGTATATTTTGGGAAACTAGCAAGAAAATTCGACCTCCGCGCACAAGTATTTAAATCTTAATATAATTAGATATTATGTTGAATTAGAAAGACTAATGAAATTATATGCGAATACAAAAAAGATTATACTTATTTTTACTTTATTCTAATTGATTTCAATATAAAATTATACATAGGATTGCTTTTCATAAAAAAAATAATATTAGAAATTTATAACACCAAGTAATTATTTATTAAACACGGTTTTATTGAAATGGGTATGCAAATTATTCACACCATATACCTCTCTTTTTTACTCCTTCTCGTTCCTTGCTTGACGAGGAGGCGCCAGGTCGCACGGTCTTTTGCACAAGCCTCCCATGTCTTGGTGTCGACGTGGCATGTCTTCATGTCCCTCTTGCAGACGTCTTTAAAGCGCATGCGTGGTCTGCCTACCGGTCGGGTGCCCTTTACTAACTCACCATAGAGTAGGTATATATATATATATATATATATATATATATATATATATATATATAATGGAACCTTCACTGTCGTCGTTTCCACATTTAGTCGTTTACAATTTACGATGCCGGTTTGGAGAAAATAACATATTCATAAATTGTTTTAATTCACTTTTTATTGTATCAGCTCGGAAAGAAATAATTTGAATTAGATTAAATTAAAATGGGAAAATTGTCTTGATTTCCAATTAACAAGGCCACCACGGAAACAATGTCTGACGTCAAGGTACCACTATGTATATATATATATATATATATATATATATATATATATATATATATATCAAAGTAAAACTGTTTATATATATATACATGGGTGTGTGCATCTCATTCACTCTTTTCTTCCCCCCCCTCTCTCTCTCTCTCTCTCTCTCTCTCTCTCTCTCTCTCTCTCTCTCTCTCTCTCTCTCTTACACACAACACACACACACACACACACACACGATATTGAAGGAAATGGATCAATGTATATATTGAAATAAGATTAGTATTAGATTCAAAAAATTACCGACACTTGAATGAATTTCAACCCTTTGTGTCTATTTTGGTTTGGTGGGTGGCCAAATATATATATATATATATATATCACCAATAATCATGGCCTACCTCGTCAATCATTGATCAGATTTGTTATCAATCCTAATTATTGTAGCCTGGTCAACCAGTGGAAGTTTCATCTTCCATTGTCCAAAAATGCTCTGTGCCAAGTGAGATGTGTGACGTGCCAGGAATAGAACTCTTGTCAACTTGTTTCTGTTGCATTTTCCTGAACGTTGACTCAGACCTTGCCAGAGAACTGAAAAATAAACAGTGGAACATGAGAGTGAAGGTGATTAAAATTGAGAATATCTTCATCAAGAGTTTGCACACTGAGTGTCATTCTAAAAATAATCATATTTTATTATGTTGCACCACAAGAGGCTGGTACTAGCATTTACTAATAAATATAGCACCCATATATATATATATATATATATATATATATATATATATATTTTTTTTTTTTTTTTTTTTTTTTTTTTTTTTTCGATAGTTTGTTTCTTTGAATTAGTAAAAATCAGACTGAGGAGGAAAAAAGCAGAAATAAATTTATATTATATTGTGCAAAGGTATCCATTTATTCATCTATATATATACATATATATAAATATATATACACACAGACACACACACGCACGCACACACACACACACACACACGCACACACACACATATATATATATATATATATATATATATATATATTATATATTGGTTTGGTGGTTGATTTTGAAGGCTATCACAATGCGAGTGTAAAGAAAAATATGGTAACTATGGTGTTGTTTGTTAACCTGTGATTTATTCTTAATTCTTAATATTTTGAGATAAAAATCTCATCTACATAAGATCTCCGAAACTGGAGTTGTTGCTAGTGGCTGTCCGTTTGGTTTTGTTTTATGTCTTCCAAACTTGCGTGTGTGTGTGTGTGTGTGTGTGTGTGTGTGTGTGTGTGCCTGTTCAACAGTTTATATATATATATATATATATATATATATATATATATATAAATGAATAAATGGATACCTTTGTACAGATATAAATTTATTTCTGCTTTTTTTTCTCCTCAATTTACTAATTTGAAGAAGCGAAATATTGAATGAAAAAATGAAATCATATTCAAATGAAAACATGCGAATAACTTATATAAAAAGAAAACTTTCAAAAATCATAAGAACATTTACGTTCCTATATATACACAATAAAAACCCCGACAATCAAAACATAAAATACATAAAATACATTATATTAGATCATGCATATTCACAAATAAAGAAATCAAATTTAAAAAATGCAACGTTAAAAACATGACCAACACAAATAAACCATAACATTTCTTAAAATCGCAGGGGATCGCATATCCATGAGCTGGCATATCTAACAAACGTGGAAGGAAGAATTTGAAAAAAAAATCAGTGAAACTGGGAGATCATACTAGTGAGACTGTGTATTAAGCCTTCGAATTAGTAAAGATCAGCGTGAGGAGGCAAAGAAATACCGAAATAAATTTATATCTGCACCAAGGCATCCATTTATTTATTTATCTATAAAATTCCATATAGAATATATACGCAAATCTTTATATGTTCTGTATATCTTATTATAATGGAGATTGTGTCTTTGTCTGTCTGTAACCGAAACTATATTCCTACTCGAGTCACAATTTTCTTAGTTATTGACATCGCATTCTTAATTATTTTATTTCTATCTAAAACTCAATTATTAATAAAGTTGTTTTACATTATTAATACTGTGGACAAAATCTTCATACTATTAACATGCAATTGTATTTATATATAAAAGAAAATAGCGGTTTACAGTGTGAATGGGAAGGCTAATTTGCATATTGATATTAAAAATTTGATTTTAATAAATATGTGCTTTGTATTATTGAATTCTAACTGTTTGGTTTTATTTTAATGAATATAAGCAAAAATCTCTTCAATGAATCTTAAAAGAAATCCATTAACAAGAAAAATAACTGTCATTTTATTCTTTACTTCCTCTTTTAAATAAATATTTTAAATTAGAAAAAATAACAATGAATGACGACAGTGATGGAAGAGTAAGTTTCAGTTGTTCTATTTTTCGATTATACTCCCTCTGTTTCAAATCTTTTTATCTGCATTCTTATTTAGTTTCATTAGCCTTTCTAATTTAATATGATATTTTATTACATTAAAACTTAAATACTTGCACCCGGAGGGTGCATATATTTGCTAGTATTTATAATGTCCTGGATATGACGTTAAACTGCATCTAGGGATGAAATTCCAATTCAGGAGTTCTGGGGAGTCTGGAGTACCTCTTAATCGCCATTAATCCCAGGTCCACTCTGACCTGAAGCGGTAGTACCTGTTATGGTCACATCTATTGGTTAAATTGATTAAAAATGAGTTTTTAAACAAATTGAAAACCCAACAAAAACGAATCAAACAAAATGTCTTCGGCATAAAACAACCCAAGGGGTGACACGCTGCAAAATCCAACCAACCAGCCACCCAGACCAAACCAATATCCTAACCAAGGCTAAAGAACCCCATTTCCCCTACTAATTACGCATATCTGGTGTGGGAAAGACAGACATATCCATGCCTTTTTCAAAGGCTTTAACACGAAATGAAACGCGAATAGGCTCGTCCAAGATTCGATCTCGGGTCACCAATTCCATTTGTTACGATGATAACCGTTGCACGAAGTGCGCCCGTGTATATCTAAAAGGCAACAAATCTCGGGTCACCAATTCCATTTGCTACGATGATAACCGTTGCACGAAGTGCGCCCGTGTATATCTAAAAGGCAACAAATCTCGGGTCACCAATTCCATTTGCTACGATGATAACCGTTGCACGAAGTGCGCCCGTGTATATCTAAAAGGCAACAAAATATCAACCAGCGAGACAAAAGCGTGATGAATGCGTTATTTAGCCGCCTATCACCCGACTGGAACTTTGAGTCACGGTAGATTTAATTCAATTTTTATATAGCATATACATATATATATATATATATATATATATATATATATATATATATATATTTAGCGGGATTTTTGACAAAAACAACAAACAGACAAAAGGCGGCATGGGATTTTATTCGGCTTTGTTTTGTTTGATGAATTTGTTTAGCGGCATATCAACACCTTATGGGTTATTTAATGCCGACATTTGATCCATTTGTAAATATCTGACTTGCATCATAAATTAAATATTCAAATGTCCAACTACAATTATTTAAATCGCATATTTTTCATTTTGTCTATAAAAAAATGATTTGTTTGCACAGTTATATAGAAGTTATAAGGAAGTCTAGAAAGGAACAAGTCATTATGTCCCGATTACGCATTGGTCATACAAGACTAATGCACTCCTATATACTAAAACAAGAACAACAACCACAATGTGGAACATGTCAAACACCTTTGAAAGATCTGTTTGAAAATGTCAACATGGAGGATATTCTCTCTTTTTTTAGGGAAATAAAATTATACCATAGAATATAGACATGAAACAAATCAATACCATACAACATAATTCCCAATAATGCTAACACATTGTTAAAACCAATTACTAAAAAGTATAAATATAAATACACATTATGTATAACTTCCTAACCGTTAGGCATGACATAACTCCAGACGGGTTGATATGCCGTTAAAATCAATAAACAACAACATCAGTTATATAGAATCAAGTATTCCTATCTAATACGAATAGTTTATACACAATTATATTGTTTCAAACAACTTTTACTATTTAACGATAATCCTTTGTTTTCACATACTAATATGGTTTTTAAGTAGAGGCGCATGGTGTAATGGTTAGAGTCCTAGAAAATGGACTCATCGACTTGGGTTCATATACTTGACGAGCCTGTTTGCATTTCACATAGTGCTAATATCCTTAGGAAAGGTATGCAACCACCTACTCTCCTTCCAGCTATGGGTAAATAGTAGGGCATACAGGGCTCTTTATCGTTGGCTACGTAACTAGTCTAGGAGAAGGAAAACTGTTAAACTCCGTTTAGATTTATTTGACATCGTCGCTGGAGTCCTACAAGAAGATACGCTAGCACCATATACATTTATAATATGCCTAGATTACGTACTTCAAACATCATTAGATCCCATAAAAGAAAAAGGTCTCACACTAAAAAAAGGCAAGAAGCAGGCGATATCCAGCACAGACTATTACGGATGCGGACTACACAGATGATTTGGCACTTCTCGCAAATACACCTGCGCAGGCTGAATCTTTGCTACTCAGTCTTGAAAAGGTAGCACGGAACATCACCCTATATGTGAACTCTGATAAAACCGAATTCATGTGTTTTAGAAATGAAGGAGACATCTCCACACTCAATGGTAAACTCCTAAATCGGTGAAACAATTCACGTACCTAGGTAGTAAAATCTCATTAACAGAAAGCGACGTCAATGCACGCATAGGAAAGGCATGAACTGCTTTAAACAAATAGTGATATGGAAATCCGATCCAATTAAAGCGAAAATTCTTCCAAGCCGTAGTTGTATCAGTGTTATTGTACGGCTGCACTAACTGGACTCTAACGAAGCGCCTAGAGAATAAGCTAGATGGGACTTGCACGAAAATGCTGCGTGCAATATTAAACAAAACGTAGAAACATCACCCCACGAGAAAACATCTGTATGGCCACCTGCCCCATATCACACAAACCATCCGTGTGAAGTGAACAAGACACGCTGGGCACTGCTGGAGACGCAAAGATAAACTCATAAATGACGTTCTTCTGTGGAAGCCATCACATGGGCACACCAGAGTAGGTCGCCCAGCAAAGACGTACATAGATAAACTCTGCGCGGATACTGGATGCTGTGCAGAGGACCTCCCAGGGGCAATGAATGGTAGTGAAGGATGGCTAGAGACTGTCATGGATATCCGTGCTACCAGCGCGATAGGATGTTGATGATACATATATTCTCTCTCTCTCTCTCTCTCTATATAATATATATATATATATATATATATATATATATATATATCTGTGTGTGTGTGTGTGCATGTGTGTAATTTCAAATATTTCTATCTAATCTTATTATAATGGAGATTGTGTGTTTTTCTGTCTGTAACCGAAACTATATTCCTACTCAAGTCACAATTCCCTTAGTTATTTACGTCACATTCTAAATGATTTTATTTTTTATTCAAACATCAATTATTAATAAAATTGTTTTACATTATTAATACTGTTAGCCACATATACATACTAATTACATGCAATTGTATTTATATATACAACAAAATAGCGGTGTACAGTGTCAACGGGAAGGCTAATTTGCATATTGATATTAAAAATTTGATTTTAATAAATATGTGCTTGGTATTATTGATTTCTAATTGTTTGGTTTTTCCTCAATAAATATGAGCAAAAATCTCTTCAATAAATCTTAAAAGAAATCCTTTAACAAGAAGAAATAATTGTAATTTTATTCTTACTTCCTATCTTAACTAAATAGTTAGGAAAACTAAATAGTTAGGAAAATAAATTAGGACAAATTAGTCATGAGAGACGGGAGTGATGGAAGAGTAAGTTTCAAATCTTTTATCTGCATTCTTATTTAGTTTCATTAGCCCTTCCAATTTAAATATATTTCATTACATTAAAACTTAAATACTGCACCCGGAGGGTGCATATATTTGCTAGTACTATTAATTTATACTCAATTATATTGTTTCAAATAATTATTTCTATTAAATAATTATTTATTTACACACAGTTATATGGTTTAAAGTATTCCTATCTAATGCTAATAATCTATGCACGCTTGTTTATTCTCTAGTCGCTTCGTTAGGGTTCATGTGGTGCAGCCATACAGCAGTACTCACACGCCTGGAAGAATTGTCTCTTTAACTTGTCTGTGAGGTTGGATTTCCATATGACTGATAATTTATTTATAGCGGACCATGTCTTTCCTATGTGTACATTAACATCATTTTATGTGGAGGAA
>CM042144.1:114830375-114915375 GCA_023376005.1 Doryteuthis pealeii
GTATTCTGTAACAGTATTCTAAGAATTTTAAATGGATGTATAAAGATTCAAACAGACGCGGCTTGAGAGGTGTATTCATTTGTAGCGGTTAAATAGTCTCATTCATTATCATTCATTGTTATTTTTTTATATTCAGGAATATATTTAGCTTGTATTCATAATCCTGTTTCTTTCAAGGTATGGAGTGGTGGACGTAATAGAATTAACTAGCAGAACCTGTGGAATATACCATTAGTAAAGTCGGCGGGGCGGCCTAAAGTCGGTATCAGCCAAATCAGCGAGGGAGTCTATTCCCTTTTCAATAGCGCTAGACCAAGGAGATGTTTTAGCATCTGAGCGTGGAGCGCCACACCTACCATCAACTCCTTACTTTACCGCACAGGTCCCTGTGCTACTCATACGCTGAGTGTGGTGGCGGACCGGTATCGAACTAGGAACCTTGTGGTTCTAGCGAACGCTCTACGACTGAGCTAACCTGATTACAACTTTGGTTGAATCCTATGTGTGTGTGTGTGTGTGTGTGTGTGTGTGTGTGTGTGTGAATGCATATAAGATATTCCGGGATAGGATTAAAAAAAAAAAAAACTGGAACACATCACCCTGATGATGGCACTTCGAAGTGCCGAAAGTACTCGGGACCTGAACTTTGGTGGACTTATCCACGAATTCCACCCAAATAATTGAAAAGTTGGTCCAGAAAACTCGAAAAGATTCAAAAAGAAAATTGTTAAACAGGAAGATGCTGTATTTTTTTAATTTACACACACACACCACACACACACACACACACACACATATATATATATTATTATATATAATATAAATATATTATTTCTCATATCATTCACCTATATTATATATATAATATATAATATTATTTTCATTCATTCACCTATATATATATATATATATATATATCATATCATCACCAATATATATTATATTTGTGTGTGTGTGTGTGTGTGTATGTGTGTGTGTGTTGTGTGTTCTGTGAATGATAATAAATATTATGACTCTCTTCGTCGATTTTCGACGCATGCAGGGTTCACACACACAATGACACCAACAACAGTGTATTTGTTTAGTATGGTGAAGGCTTGTGTGGACCATCCAACACTTTTTGGCAAAGCGATAGGAAAGAATCGTGCATAAGGTTGCCACAAAATCCAATCAACGAACCGACCTCAGAAAATTTGAATTCAGATTATCTCTCTCCTAGACTGAGTTACCTACCCAAGGACTGAAAATAATATATATATATATATATATATAATATATATAATATATATATCCCAGGTTTGAGCACTCTGGGGGGGGGTCGGCAACGCTTTCTATATAAGGATGGAGACTCTATGACGTCCTTTACATTACAAAAAGCGATGTGTGATTAAAACAGTTTAAAATCCCCTTCAGTAAGTGATTGGACAGACTAATGATTAAGTGTGTCGGACTGACACCAAACCGATCGGATTTCAATTCCGGCATGTAGGTTAACTTACAAATGATCTAGCCACACTGAAGAGACTTGAATTAGGGTTCGAAAACACGTGTCTGTGGATGACTATATATATACCAAATATATATTATATATATATATTATATATATATATATATATATATGTGTGTGTTGTGTGTGTGAAAAAATAATATGGCAAATTAATCCGACGAGTGGTGAATATGATAAATGAAACAAAACAAAGGATGTTTACAACTGCATGGGCTCATCAGGAGAGAAGTGTGCAAACCGTTTCGGGCCTTTTCTCTCGACGGTTTTTAAAAAGCAACACCGGTCCTCCTCCACTATATGTAGTTGTAAATACATTCCTTTGTTATTTCATTTATCAATATTCACACCGTCGATTAAATTTCCATATTTATTTCACATATACTTGCTTATGAAAAAAACTTTACATATTGAATGTTTACTCCTTCATTGATATTTATCCATAAACACCACGATTTAACCTATAAAAGTGGGCTACTTATTTTACAGTTGGCATTGTATTACAAATTAATTATTATATTTATATACACTTTATATACAAATTTACATTTTTTTAATTTACCTCTACCCAGACTTTTTTGAGTCTATATTTATATAACTATAATGCTTCTGATTATTTTACAATTAAAAATAAGCGTTCATTTTATTTTAAATAAAATTCATTTATTTTTGTATATAGACAGCGCATTTATTTTATTATTATATTCCAACTGTTTTGCTAGCAGCGTTCTGTTTTTGCTAACGGTCATTTTTTCCGTCTATATTTTGTTGACGAACCGACCCACGGTAGGGTCGATTGCATGATATGAGGGTCCTCATATTAGTGAGGAAGGGCCGGGTTTGCTTTTTAACCGTCGAGAGAAAGGCCCCCGAAAGGTTTGCCACACTCTCTCCTGATGAGCCATGCAGTTGTAAACATCCTTTGTTTTTTTCATATATAATATATAGATATATAAGATATATATAATATGACTATGTAATAAAGTAAGTTGAATGTATTTACAAAATATTGGTACTATAGTGATATAATAGTGATAGAGTATAATATATAATAAAATATCTCAAAATCTATTTTATAATGTAAACACTCTGCATGTTTGGAATTGGTCTATAACAAAAATATATTTTTAATCTAAAAAAAAATACTTGTTGAGACTATTCAAAAGTGGTGTGGCAAATCACAGTTTTGGCTCCATGCTTGAAAGAAAAAATGTTAGCATTTCTTGAGAAGGTGCAAAAAAATGTTGAGATTTAAACAGGAACGAATGGCGATAAGATGATATATTGAGTAGCATATTTTAGTTAATAAATTAAATCGGATCTTACAAAATATGGAAAAAACGCTCAAGGTTTGCACACGGCGGATCAAACAGAAGATAGCATGAGATCAAGAAAAAAGAACCACAGTGATAAGTAAGAAACAAACTGACAGACCCGGTTAGAAAAATATTAGGGCGAAGAAAAATAATTGCTCTGTATATAATTAATTAATTAATCGATTCACATACCATTGAGGTCTCTTGGAGAAAATCCTTGTTAAAATAACCTTGTGACAGAATAAAGAAGCTGTGTGCATCAACGTCATTGCATGGATGATACGAAAGAAGATGACAATTTGATTGGTTGGTTTGGTTGGTTTTACAGCATATCAACCTCAGTGGGTCATTTAATGCCGATAAAATTTTGAAATAAATTCAATTCTTAATGGATAATACAATTTTTTTATAAATACATTTTTCTATTTAACCCATAGATGGGACCCTAACAGGTACTACCACTCGGGATCAGAGTAACCAGGGACAATGGTGATGAAGGGTGCTCCACATTCCCCAAACCTCCCAAACTGGAACCTCACCATCAGATAGAGTTTAACGTCATTCCCAGACATGTAGACCTCAGTTCACGCCTTCTAGCACCCATATGATAAAAAGGGGTGGGGCTTCCATAAAGGCAATAGGGTTGGGAAAATCATATAGGTGCTAGGGCTTGACGTACCGGCACGATTGATCGGAGGGGGCCTCTCCGACCACCGTCTAGCCCAAGATAGGCCAAAGTGGAGTATTGCAAGTATGAACTGCCATCCACCTGGGCTCTATCCTTAAGCATCACGGGTCGCCACCCACGGCCAACAGGCCCCATTGGGGGTCTTACCCCTCTGCAGAAGTGCAGTCGGTGCATTTCTAACGCCCCAGCCCGAGCAGGCGGGTAGATCTTTGGATGCGTCAAATAGAAATTGTTGGATTCAAAAGGTAAATAAAGTTAATTATTGTAGTGAACAGACAACTCCGGCCGATGGTGTGTAATAAAAACGTAATGGACTTGTGTGATACAGTGACAGCACGTGTGAGAAATACATATAAGATACCAGACAGAAAACAAAGCAGGTGGTGGATATATGGGTAACAATACATGAGACAAGATACAAAGATGGAAGTTTAAAAGTTTATGGTGAGTCCATAAGTCAAAGTCACCTTACTACGTTGTCTGTGTGGGCTTTTTCACCCCCACACAAAAATGTGTAGACAAACTTGTCTACCCACTGTGTGTTCGTCAAGTCCCGGAGAAGAGAGGGGATTCAAACTTGGCGCTTGCCTGCCTTAAAAATAGCGGGGAAAAACCAGAAACACCAATGGAAGATAACTCTTCCAGGCAAACAAGGGCAGACAATCCTACAGATTATCATACCAAGTCAAATCTTGGATATGTTTACCATTATATATATATATATAAAGATTAATCTAATGAGTCAGACGAACCTACTATTAGTTTCGCATAAAGCTCTTCAGGCTAAAAATCTGAGTCAGATTTTTAGCCCGAAGAGCTTATGCGAAACTAATAGTAGGTACGTCTGACTCATTAGTTATCTTTATACTGGCTTCTACTTAGGTATCGAGCACTTTTTACATATTAGCTTTCTCCTACGGTTATAGAATATATATATATCTATATACATATAATACATATAAATTTTTTCTTTGGCCAAATACTGTATCTCTCTCGTTTTTTTTATTTTAATATATATTTAAAGTTATCAGAACTAAGTTTCCATTTCAATTTTTTTTTATAATCTCCTTTAATAAATTTATTTTATTTTTTACTCTTTTTATAAATTTGATGATTTTACTTTTACTTATGATACAAAGACTCTGATATTAAATTTTCAACTGTTCATATCTCAGGCAATATTTATTTTATGTCGCCCAGAGGGCGTTTTTTTTTTATTTTGCTAGTTTAGATAATAGAGCAATATCCAGTCAAATTTGCACTTGAATGTTAATTTTCTGTTGTCTGAATTCTTGCTGAACATCATTAAAAAAACAAACATTAATTTAAGTACATATCTATACATGATTGGCACCCTTCCGTCTATTAAAGACGATGGTGTAGTGTCCACTTTTTTTTATATATCTATACATATATTACTGATATTTTTTTTTTATATCTATACATATATTACTGATATTCTCACTCTTTGCATGTATGTATCCGTAACTTAACGTAAACGGCCATTAAAGTGAATTCTTTTTTTAAATAGAACAATTTCCAGTAAAATTTGCAACTAAAGAATAGTGTTGCGGTGTATACGGCCACTGAATGTTATTTAAAAATATCTATCTATCTATCTATTCATACCTATTTATATATCTATCTCAATCTGTTAATATCTATCTTTCTATCTATCTACCTCAATCTGTTCATATTTATCTATCTACCTATTTATCTATCTATATATCTCAATCTGTTCATATCTATTTATATATCTATCTCAATCTGTTCATATCTATCTATCTATATATATATATATCTCAATCTGTTCATATCTATCCATCTATCTATTCATATCTATGTATTTATCTATCTCAATCTGTTAATATCTATCTATCTATCTATCTCAATCTGTTCATATTTATCTATCTATCTATCTATCTCAATCTGTTCATATCTATCTACTATATATATATATATATTATATATATATATATATATATATATATATATATATATATATATATATATATATAATATATATTATATATATATATATATATATATATATCAATCTGTTCATATCTATCTCTCTACCTATCTATCTATTATCATAATCTTCTCAATTGTTCATATCTATCTATCTATCTATCTCAATTTGTTCATATATATATATATATATATATATATATATATATATCAATCTGTTATATCTATCTATCTACCTATCTATCTCAATATGTTCATATATATTTATCTATATCTATCTACCTATCTATCTCAGTCTGTTGTATGCATGTATCTCTCTCTCTCTCTCTCTCTCTATATAATATATATATATATATATATATATATATATATATATATCGGTTCTCATCTATCTATCTATCTCAATCTGATCATATCTATCTATTTTGTTTATTTCTATCAACTCATTTCATCCACTTAATACTTAGATGATCTACGAATTCTTTGATCGTGTTTAACCCGCATTATTCCGTATCCAAATTGACTTATAATGAATTAAAAGTTTTTCGAGATTACTAAAAAAAATCGCTAATAACTATGAATATTAAACGAATAAGATCCATATCTTCTCCAGGGATTGGGTGATCCAGGCGCTTTACAATTCTCTTTATCATTAAACCGTGGATTATCTAACCGTTCATGCGAAGGACGGTGGGTGGTCTCCCATTGCCCTTTTTTTTTACACGGTTTTGAATTCTGAGTTTCTTCACTGCTAGACTGATTGCTCTCCACTAGAGTCAGAGAATCTGCTGTACTACCCACAGCGGCCGGGTTGGGGGGGGGGACAGTACATAAGTGAAGTAATGACCCTCTTAAGTGAAAGGAGATGCAATCAGCCTCACCCAGAATTTGAACTTCGCATTCCGAATTCATTTTTTACGATGATAAACAACTTATGCGTAACCCCCTCTGTCTCTGTCTCTGTCTCTCACACTCTCTCTCTCTCTCTCTCTCTCTCTCTCTCTCACACACACACACACACACACACATACACACCACACACTCATATATAATTATATATATATATAATATATGTTTGTGGTGTGTGTGTGTGTGTGTGTGTGTGTGTGTGTGTGTGTGTGTGTAAGTACAAAAAAATGAAATACAAAAACATAAAAACACACAAAAGATATAAAACAGGATAATAACTCAGTAGACGTAGAGTTTAACGTTTAAGACCTCAGGTGAGCTAATAATTCAACACGTCGAACATTATCAACTGAAAAAAATAGATATTCTTCTCTTATAGACTGTTTGAGTCATTTCCAAATTTCAAAGTAAATATTCACTTTTATGACGGCATCTCGCTATCACGGTATTTTATTTATCAAATCAATCGAGTCTGGAAAGATTGTTATGATGCATTTTTCTTCCCGGAACAATTTCCAATTTCCCTAACCCTCAAAAGACCCCAGTCTGCCCTACTATTTACCCATAGCTGGAGGGAGAATTAGAATCCTTATAATACCAACTTACCTAGTAACCCATCTACGAATATATATATATATATATATATATATAATATATTATATATATATATATATATATATATATGTAAACAAGGTTTGTTTAGAATGGCTTTTTCGCCGATAATTCCTTTGGAGAATAAGTGCTCAATTGGAGTCGTACCTAATTTTGAAAATTAATCAATTAATAATGAATTAGGCGGGAATACCTATTAAATGTATGGCTAAACAAATCGAGAAAAATCAATCTCTGTATGTACATTTCGGCCCATTAGGCCTCATCAGCAGAGCTATAGATCGGAAGACCGCCCTGTGCGTGATTTGAAACCGGGCCGTCAAGCTGACAGGCCGATCCCATAACCCCAACACCAAACGAACCTCCTAGATTTTATGATTTGTCTAGAGTAGGTTAACATTCCTCTTCTAGTGACTTTTTTATTACACGACGGTGTGATAAGTTGTAAACAAGGTTTGTTTAGAATGGCTTTTCGCCGATAATTCCTTTGGAGAATAAGTGCTCAATTGGAGTCGTACCTATTAAATGTATGGCTAAACAAATCGAGAAAAATCAATCTCTGTATGTACATTTCGGCCCATTAGGCCTCATCAGCAGAGCTATAGATCGGAAGACCGCCCTGTGCGTGATTTGAAACCGGGCCGTCAAGCTGACAGGCCGATATATATTAATTCTCAGTATTTGGAATAAAGCCACTAAGTTGAATACAGTGCAATGATTAAAAGTGTTTAAAAGGCAATTTTAAACTGAACAGTAAAAAGTCGTTGGTCAAGTGTTTATATAACGCTTGAGCAAGCACATATTATTATTCGCTATTCTGGGGATTGAGATAAAAATCCAAAACAATAACAATGAAAACACACGTCATTCAATCATCAACAAGTTTAAGATTATTAATAACATTTCATTCTTTGCAATACAAATTATACCCATCCACCAAAACTTTCAAATTTGTAACAGCCTCTAACGGTCTCTGCGTTCCTAATGATTCAAAAAAATATTCTTTTTTTCGAACATTTAAAATTCTGTTCTTGTCTCCAACGATTTTTATCTCTACTCAAAAAATAAAAAATTCACTCTGATGAAGGTCGTAAAAAATCTCTCTGTGTACGGAATATTTTATACATTTTTCCTATTATTATTATTATCATCATTTCAACTCCATCTGATTATTTTAATAATAATAATAACGTAAATCCGTATACATTTTGATAAACAGACCGAAACACATGTGTAAGTGATATCGATTAAAAGTGATATCGATAAAATTCATTTTTATCCATCTACATTTCTTTTCTTTACTCAATTTTTCCTCATATTGTCGGATTCAATTCCCTTTCCATTCTTACACACACACACACACACTCATCTGGACATATTGATTCTGCTGATTAATCTGTTAAATACGAAGTCCGGTTGCTTCGGGGTCCGTTAATTTGAGGTTTTACTCTATCTTATTATAATGGAGATTGTGTGTTTTTCTGTCTGTAACCGAAACTATATTACTACTCAAGTAATAATTCCCTTTATTATTTACGTCACATTCTCCATGATTTTATTTTCATTTAAACCTCAATTATTAATAAAATTGTTTTTAGATTATTAATACTGTTGACCATATCTACATGATATTTACCGCGTACCCCACTTGTACGGGTCAGGCACAAAGTCCCTATTAACGTGGGACCACTCACGGCCGAAGCTCGTGGAGTGGCAGGTGAAAAATTGCGTCGATCCCGTCGGCATTCCCCCTCAAGGGAGGCGCCTCAGGCACTGGGCAATAAACCCAGCCCTGCCCCTTTAAATCGAGGGGGCAGGTGTTGCCTGGGGGGATGGCCCCCTGGGATCGACGCCGTTAATTGTATCAATGGTCCAGAGGCCGAGGCCACTGTAGACCATATCTACATACTAACAATATGCAATTGTATTTATATATACAACAAAATAGCGGTTTGTAGTGTGAATGGGAAAGTTAATTTGCATATTGATATTAAAAATTTGATTTTAATAAATATGTGCTTAGTATTATTGATTTCTAATTTTTTGGTTTTATCTTAATGAATATGAGCAAAAATCTCTTCAATAAATCTTAACAGAAATCCATTAACAAGAAGAATAACTAATATTATTCTTTACTTCCTATTTTAACTAAACAGTTTAAATTAGGAAAATTTAACAATGAAAGACGGGAGTAAGGGAAAATGATGGAATAGTTTCAAAGTTGTTCTATTTTTCAATCATACCCCCTCTGTTCCAAATCTTTTTATCTACATTCTTATTCAGTTTCATTAGCCTTTCTAATTTAATATGATATTTTATTATATTAAAACTTAAATACTTGCATATATTTGCTAGTATTTATAATATACTAGCAGAGCTACCCGTTGTTGCGCGGGATTTAAAAAGTTAGAAATAAATTTCTTACCTATATTAATATATAGATTAATAAAAATCCTTTTTCAATATATTTATTTTATTATCTTTTGTTCTTTATCTATTCCTGTTTTTAAATTGTCTATTTTTATTCTTTTTTATTCTTGTTTGTATTTTTTTCTTTCATTTGTCTTTTATTCGCTTTTTATTATCTTTCATCCTTTATTAATTTCTTTTATATTTTTTATCCTTTTTTTTAAATCAATCTTAATATATCATTGATCTTTATCCTTATTATATTTTTATTTAGTTTCTTTTATTGAAAATGAGAGTTAAAATATTTTTTAACTCTCTTTAAGATAAAAGCAATGTGTGGATTTTATTGGTCTTCGCTGGTCTCAATTTTCCTTTATAAAAGGATGGGCGCTCGGTCGTTATTCAAACTAGCATACATACATACATACATACATTCAGGCAGACATAATCTTTTTTAGTATATAGATTCTTTATATGTTCTTGTTTTTATGTTGTTTATTTTTCTTCTTCTTTTTTCTTTATTTGATTTTTATTGTTTTAATTTTTATTAATTAGTTTTGTTTTTTAATCATTTTTAAATTAATTTCTTAATATTGATTTGATACCCTTATAATATTTCTGTTTAGCTTTTTTATGGAAAATTAGAGGTAAAATGTTTTTTGAGCCCCTCACGGACAAAAATAGGGTGGGGATTGTAACTCGTTCGTTTTTTGTTTATTTTCATTTTTGTTTTTTTCTGAGTTATTTTTTCATTATATATATATATATATATATTATATATATATATATATGTGTGTGTGTGTGTTGTGTGTGTGTGTGTGTGTGTGTGTGTGTGTGTGTGTGTGTGTGTGTCTAATAGATATCAATATAGACATTATATATGATAAAAATAGATATTTAAAAAGAATAGCATTTTTATTCGGTAATATTATTGATCGCCCTATTAATTCTGCCCACCCTGTTCTTTTCAAATTTACCTCGTCGTAACGATATAATTTTCTATTGAATTTAAATAGCGCGTAAATAGAAAAATTCCTGAGAAAATTCCAGTCGATCACCGATGTAAAACTATTAGCAAGTAAAACAAACACGACTGAATTTTTATTATTTTTATTTTATTCTATTTATATTTTGCCATTGTTTTTTTGTTTTTTTTTGGGGGGGGTGTATTATTGTTATTTTTGCTTTGTTTGTTTGTTTTAATGGTTTATTAGAGTTTTTCAATAACAGTTTAATTTAACTATCGACTCTCCGCCATGTTTTATTTTCGTATTTTTTTCTATCCACTCTCCGACATCTTTTATTTTCGTATTTTTGGGTTTTTATTCTTATTATTTCAGCATTTCTTCTTTTTGTCCTCAATTACGCATTTTCTAGTTCAATATTACGCCCATAAAAGTAATTAGAGACGCTTTATTGAATCTGACGCCTTTTATGTTTTAAAATGTAACGATCGGCCGCGAAGTGCCTCGGCCAACCATTTTTGTTTAATTGATATTTTTATAGTTCGAATGTAATCCATTTTTAATTACGTTGCTTCGATTGGCTTTTGTCGCTTCGTTTATAATCTAATATTTGAACACTGATAGTAATATCAGCGAATTTTCGGTTGGGTTTCTTTTTTCTTTTTTTTTATTTTTCTTTCAAAGACATTTTTCTTCTTTTTCTGCTTTAACTTTCGTCGACGCCTTATCAAATTGCTTCATGTTAATTTCGCCGATGTTCGCCCATTATTGCCGTAGACGATATCTTGTCCCTTTATTCTTCTCTAGATAAATATCAACAACTGCATGTTGTTTCTTTGTTCTTTTAATCGATAAACCCTGATTCATTTCTAAGTCGAGGAATCTCTACTCATTTACTTATTTCTTTTATTATTTTTACGATAAGATTTTTTTTTTCTTCTTAAAGATATAAGTTTCCTTTTTCTCTTACCTTCATATGAAAATTCCCTCACATGTCGCCCACTCCATATTCTTCGAATTTTATGGAAAATAGGAAAAGGTATATCGCTGTTTTCAATCAATAAATTTCTGATTTTTCGTTCAATACTTAATGTAAAATAATCGAATAGATAATCACACAACTGAGATTTTATAGGTTTTTCTTTTTCCTTTTCTTTCTTCTTTTATTTTTGCAAGACTGACAACACTTAGAGTTGGGTGGGAGGCACTAAACATCTAAATTAAATCTTTAATCTTTTTTGTTCATCTTCTTTTCGCTGACTACTTCCGAGTTGGTTTTTATCAATGTAAAACTACATATGCATCATCATCATCATCATCATTAAGGCGTACCGACAGCACGGATGCCCCCCCTCTCTCTCTCTCTCTCTCTCTCTCTCTCTCTCTCTTCTCGGAAGAAAGGGAAAATTGGTCTTTTTTTCGGCTGGGCTTTGGTGGGAGCCAGACGTGGCCTCCCGGTTCTCCGTATGGGTTTCGCATAGTAGTACCGAACATGATTTACGATAGAGTAAATTTTTACCGTTCTCTCTCTCTCTCTCTCTCTCTCTCTCTCTCTCTCTCTCTCTCTCTCTCTCTCTCTCTCTCTCTCTCTCTCTCTCCCCCATTGGGTAGGGGCTCTAAACATCAAAATTAAATCTTTCATCTTTTTTTAGCTTCTGCTCAATTTTTGTTATCAATGTAAAACTATATGCTCATCATCATCATCATCATCAAGTCGTGCCGACAGCACAGATTCCTTTGACCCTCTATCACCATCCGTCCCTATCAGTCAATGCTCTTGGCAAGTATTCAGTACGGCATCCAGCGTCCGTACAGAGCTAATCAATGTAAGTTTTTTGCTGGTTGGCCTACATAGGTGTTGGTGTCCATGGGAAAACGTTAATTATGAGTTATAGATCTCCCGTTATGTCGAGCAGGATTTGTTCGTCTTAGTTAAATGGTTTGTGTGATAGGAGGTAAGTTTCGACACATAATTAATAAATTTCAGATCTTACTGGTCGGCCAACACAGGTGTGTTTATGCGTAGGAGTCCATACGAGAACATCGCTTGTGATTTCGCCTTACTTCTCCAACAGAGCTCATCTTATGTTTTTTTTTAATGTCCAGGGGGTCGAGGTTAGGTACTGGACATATATGCCAAAACAGGGGGTCGTCCCCGCAAAAAATGTGATTCTATAAAAAGTATCTGGTACATCTAAAATACCAAGCGGGTACATGGTCCTATTTGTATTTTTATGATTTTACCAAGCGGGTACATGGTCCTATTTGTATTTTTATGATTTTTACCAAGCGGGTACATGGTCCTATTTGTATTTTTATGATTTTTACCAAGCGGGTACATGGTCCTATTTGTATTTTTATGATTTTTACCAAGCTATTTGTATTTTTATGATTTTTTGGTCCTATTGTATTTTTATGATTTTTACCAAGCGGGTACATGGTCCTATTTGTATTTTATGATTTAACCATTGTGTTTCTTTTCGACACTAACAAAATAAATAAAATTATTCTAACCAATTATTATTCTGATAACTCCATTGTAATTTATTAGATTTCCATATGTCACAGTTGAATGAGCTATATATCTTTATTAAATTATAGAATTACTTGATTAGTTAATTTGGTTTGGTTTGGTTTGGTTTTACAGCATATCAACCTCAGTGGGTCATTTAATGCCGATAAAGTTTTGAAATAAATCAATTCTTAATGGATAATACAATTTTTTGATAAATACATTTTTCTATTTAACCCATAGATGGGACCCTAACAGGTACTACCACTCCGGATCAGAGTGGACCAGGGAGCAATGGTGATGAAGGGGTGCTCCACATTCCCCAAACCTCCAAAACTGGAACCTCACCATCAGATAGAGTTTAACGTCATTCCCAGGACATGTAGACCCTCAGTCACCGCCTTCTAGCACCCATATGATAAAAAGGGGTTGGGGCTTGCCATAAAGGCAATAGGGTTGGGAAAATCATATAGGTGCTAGGGCTTGACGTAACCAGCCGATTGATCGGAGGGGGCCTCTCCGACCGCCCGTCTAGCCCAAGATAGGGCCAAAGTGGAGTATTGCATGTCATGAACTGCGCATCCACCTGGGCTCTATCCTTAAGCATCACGGGTCGCCACCTACGGCCAACAGGTGGCCCCATTGGGGGAGTCTTACCCCTCTGCAGAGGTGCAGTCGGTGCATTCTAACGCCCCAGCCGACAAGGCGACCTTTTTGATCTTGATTAAGAAAGGACATGTTTTTCATTTATACCGTCCAATATCCGGTTGTTTGTTAGGGGTTAGGGTTAGGGGTTATGTAACACTATTGTGTTATGGGTTGATTGGCGACCTATTAATTAATTACTAATTAATTAAAACTACCCTAATTATTAATTATGGTGGCTTGTTAAAATTAAAAGTAAAAATAAGAAAAACAATAATAATTATAATAATAATAATGTTTATATTGGAGGTATATATTTATCTAAACGAAAAATCCTCACGTAAGCATAAATTCTTTAGATTATGGAATTTAATATATATCATCGGAATTTTAAATTTCACAAAATAAAATGATAAATTTAATAAATAAGATTCCAGTTTTTGAAAAGTTCGTCAACAATTTCAAAAACTTAGATAAATAAAACCATGGTTGGCCTTGACTCCAAATGGAAAGATACAAGCTAGGCTGGCACAAGGCCATTTAGACACGTAGGCAATAGTATCGAGTGGCTGGCCAATCAGAGGCATATGTTAGGGGTGGGAGGTCTGGATCCCATAAATAACAGACCGTCAGATCGAGAGAGGGAGAGACCGGGACAGACCGAAGAAAGAGGAGAGACCACAGAGTGGGGCCCTTGATACAACTTTACCGATACACTCTGATGCCTTGCCACTCGGTACAAAATTGATAACTTAGCCAAAAACTAGCTGTAGATCGCCAATCAGCTGACAAGAAATCACCTCGCTCCTTTGTAAAATAAATGTATATAAGTTGTACATAAGCATAAAAAAGGCGTTGTGTTCAATTGTTTTGTTGATCCGTTGACAGCTTTTGGTTATTTAATCTTATTTCAGCCGAGTTGGTAAAAGGAACGAAACCAGCTCTTTTTCAGCCTTCCTGTAAATCAACAGACAACATAAGAACGGGAGGTTGGAACGGGCAGTTTCGACGACTGTAATACTGAGCCGGAGCATCGTTCTCATACATAACATACATACAGTGAGACGGTACTCCAGCACATGTGTTATAGTTAGGTTTAGGGGTTAGTTTTATAATTTTTTTAAATTTCTAAAAATCGTCTGTTAAAGCAACCGGATATTGACGGTGTAAATGAAAAACATGTCCTTTCTTAATCGAGATCAAAAAGGGGTGCCTAAAGGTCATATGGCCCCTTTATTTCAATAGAATGAGTTCTGAGGTGAATAAATAGTGAACTTTGAAATATACCATCATACAGGTAAAAAAATACCTAGACAATTAGGGGGAAATTTGCTAGGCAAAGAGTTAAAGTAGATAATTGATATTAATAAGCTGTCATGTTATATTATATTATTTATCCGTCCTTTCAAAGGAGAAGGAGTTAAAATGCTTATATAGATTAATAAGTAACTAGCAAGACCTGTGGATATAACACAGTATGATATGTTAATTGTTACAACGTTTAGTATGTTTACTTAAGAGATATTGCTAAATATTGTTCAATATGTAAAAAGTATAATAATCCTGATTTAACTCTCTCTCTCTCTCTCTCTCTCTCTCTCTCTCTCTCTCTCTCTCTCTCTCTCTCTCTCTCTCTCTCTCTCTCTCTCTTTCCCCTACCCTCTTTCTTTCTTTCCTTTTTTATATCTTTTCAGTATCACATGTCCTTTTCCTTACTTTCCTTTCTTTATGATAAAAACGGAATGTTCCATTATTTAACTGAGGTAACAACATTCCTAAGAAATAAGTATTCAGCAGATAAGCGACACCAGATAATCAACATTTACATTTTTGCATTTCATCTTGGATTTGGACAGACTCATTTTCAACCAGAAGGTGTTGCAAGATGATAATGGTCGGAAGATTAAGGAACAAGAGTATTAATATATAGATATGCAACATCGACTTTATTAACTATGTACAAGAGAAGTACGGGTAACCAGAGAACATTGTTATAAGATTTAAAGGGTGTTTTAACCTAGGTAGTTAAAACTACTTCTTATAATACGTTAGGCGGCCTCAGAGAATCATCAGAATGCACAATAACTTAGGTAGTTAAAATTACTTCTTATAATACGTTAGGCGGCCTCAGAGAAGCATCAGAATGCACAATAACAGGTAGTTAAAACTACTTATAATACGTTAGGCGGCCTCAGAGAAGTATCAGAATGCACAATAACTTCCAAAGAGGTACATAACAAAATACAGACTTTATTGTCTGAGCACATTTAACAACAATACAAATACAAAACAGCTCGAACGAAAGTCCTAATGAAGGAAGAAAGAGTTATTGAAGAGTTAAGAGTCCAACAAAGAGATGAAAGTACTACATCGAAAGGTCATCATTACTTCATACAGGAGCCACGTGGTAGTCTCTCCATGAAGACATGGGAGTGTTTGTTATTAGGCAGGCTAGACCACGGCTATAATGCTGGGAGAGCCAGACACCTCTCCGGGAATAGAGTATATAATCGAAGCCGTTGAATGCACACATATAAGCCTTTTAGTTGGGGGTTAAGCCCCCCAGTCCAAACCGACAGAGACACCACGGCCAACCCTGGTATGTTTATGTGTAGGAGTCCATACGAGAACATCGCTTGTGAGTTCGTCCTTACTTCTCCAACGGGGCTCATCTTATGTTGTTTTTCTTTTTATGTCCAGGGGTCAAGGTTAGGTACTAGTGCATGTCTGGAGATCCCAGATAAGATAGAGGGAGAGAATTTCCCGGGCTGAGTTTAAATAGCCACATTGTGGCTCCTTCTAAAGGCGACAAGGGAAGATAACCCTTTTCCACTTTCAACTCCATCCCATCAAGGGAAGACAATCACTTGATCGTCAATAGATGTACGCATATATAGCAAGAGGATTTGCCGGGGGCTTTAACCAATATAGAGAGAGGGAGAGTCATGGGAATCCGTAATTTCGAAATTTTAAGCACATTCAAAATTCTATTTAAAAAAGTATGTTTCATTTTTTTTTTTTTTGCATTTAGTTTTCTTTTCGTAATATTTTCAAATTTGTGCACTTTTCGATTTAAAAAATAATATACTATACTTAGTATAGTATATTATTTTTATCAAATTGTTATCAAATTTATAGTATAGTATACTATAATTTGATATTCGATCGGCTACGTTTTGAATTAATTTTTTTTTTTAAGATAATTTATTTTTTACATTAATTTGATTACTTTATTTAATTTTTTTTTTTTTTTTTGCTTTGAAATATTATATTGAAATTTAGCAAATCGCGTCATTTATATTTTATTCAAAAAATATAGTTAATCATTGAATTAAACTGTATTACTATATCATTATGTGATGTCATTCCCTCTACTCTGACGAAAAAAAAGTTCCCTGACCTCCCACCAGGCCGGATTAAAATAAGATCTTTTTACGTGGTGATTTTTATGGGTCATCCTTTATGGGTCATCCTGCGAGGATAACAGTGAAGGGAGATAATTGCAATGGGATGTGTGAGATCTGACATTTTTCCAAAATAGAATGCTCCAAAGATATTTAGAAATCAGTTCATTGTGACCAAATCGACTCGAAACCGATTTCCCTTTCATCAGCCGGCAAATTTATTACAGAAACGTTTATTTTAAAAATGTCCCGTTATCCTAATAATTAAGTTACAAATAGTCACAGAGATGCAATATATATATATATATATATATATATATATATATATATATACTAGCAAATATATGCACCCTCCGGGTGCAAGTATTTAAGTTTTAATGTAATAAAATATTGTATTAAATTAGAAAGGCTAATGAAACTAAATAAGAATACATATAAAAAGATTTGAAACAGAGGGAGTATAATAAAAAATGGAACAACTGAAACTTACTCTTCCATCACTCTCGTCTTTCATTGTTATTTTTTTCTAATTTAAGTATTTAGTTATAAGAGGAAGTAAAGAATAAAATGACAGTTATTTTATCTTGTTAATGGATTTCATTTAAGATTCAGTGAAGAGATTTTTGCTTATATTCATTAAAATAAAACCAAACAGTTAGAAATCAATAATACTAAGCACATATTTATTAAATTCGATTTTTTAATATTAATATGCAAATTAGCCTTCCCGTTCACACTGTAAACCGCTATTTTGTTGTATATATAAATATAATTGCATGTTATCAGTACGTAGACATAGTTAACAGTATTAATAATGTAAGACAATTTTATTAATAATTGAGATTTAGATAAAAATAAAATCATGGAGAATGTGATGTAAATAACTAAGGGAATTGTGACTTGAGTAGGAATATAGTTTCGGTTACAGACAGAAAAACACACAATCTCCATTATAATAAGATATATATATATATATATATATATATATATATATATATATATATATATATATATACATTGCATCTCAGTGACTGTTTGTAACTTAATTATTAGGATATAATTGTATATATATATATATATATATATATATATATATATAATTATATCATCATCATCATGTCGCGCCAGCAGCACTGGTATCCACGAAAATCTCTCACCAACCGTCCCTATCATTCATTCATTGGCCGCGCACAGAGTTGGTCTATGTAGGTCTTTACTGGACGACCCGAACTAGCATATCCATGTGCTGGTTTCATAGAAGGACGTCGCTTATGAGTTCATCCTTACTTCTCCAGCAGTGTCCGGCATGTCTTGTTTGTCTTACTCGGATGTTTTGTGGGATGGAGAGCAGGTGGCCGTATAGCTGCTTTGTTGTGAGTTGTTGCTTCCACGATTTGTAGCATTCTTGTGCAGCTTCTATCTAGCCTCAGGCGCCTCGTCATGGTCCAAGTGGTGCAGCCGTACAGTAGCACTGATGCCACCACGGCCTGGAAAAATTGTCGCTTTAACTTGTCGGCGACGTCTGACTTCCATATAACTGAGAATCTGTTTATAGTGTACCATGACTTCTCTATGCGTGCATTAATATCACATTCTGTGGATGAGATATTACTACCTAGGTACGTGAATTGTTCTTCAGGCTTGAGAGGCTTACCGTCGACCGTGGAGATGTCACCTTTCGTTTATATATATATATATATATATATATATATAGAGAGAGAGAGAGAGAGAGAGAGAGAGAGAGAGAGAGTCATCCACAAACACCGTGTTTCGACATATCACGTCTCCTCAGTGTGGCTAGAAATTTGCAGGCTGCCTTCAGCCGAGATGGAAACCTGATCAATTCATCATCTGTCAAGCTGCTAAACAACTCGGCCACCGTTACCTACAAACTGGAAGGGGGACTTTAACTGATAAATATATACATCTGTGTATGTGTACATGCCGCCACAGAGTGCGTTGCCTTTTTAAGCTTAGTTGGCGGTCGTCAGCAAAATCCCCTCCAAAGTGTTCAACCCACTAGGGAATGGGGAGTATATATAGTCATCCACATACACCGTGTTTCGACGTATCACGTCTCAACAGTATATATAGGGCCGGGTTAGCTCAGTCGGTAGAGCGTTCGGATAGAAACCACATGGTTCCTAGTTCGATTCCGGTCCTCGCCAACTTAGCGTATGAGTAGCACGGTGATCTGTGCGGTAAAGTAAGGAGCTGATGGTAGGTGTGGCACTCCACCTCAGATGCCAAAACAATCTCCTAGTCAAGTGCTAGTGAAAAGGGGATAGACTCCCTCGCTGTCTGGCTGATACCGACTTCAGACCACCACGACAATTTTACTTTATGTATGTGCTACATATTTATATTTTTTGTTTTCAGAGTTTCAACTCTGTAAAGTTTGGTCATGAATGATACCTAATAATATCCATTTTGATTGTATAATGTTCCATTAGAAATGGTAAAATCCTGTAAAAAGAAAATAAATTATTTTTTATTTAAAAGATATTTGGGGTCTACTCATTGCGATACTGTACATTCTATAACATGATCACACACACACACACACACACACACACACACACAGAGAGAGAGAGAGAGAGAGAGAGAGAGAGAGAGAGAGAGAGAGACGCGCACACAGACACACTCACATACACAGTCTCACATTCACAAAACATACAAATACATTCGTAAAAACACCCGTATAAAAGGCTGTGTGCGTGTAGCCTAAAACTTGTTTTTGAAATGCGTATTATATAAAATAACGAAGCCTTGGGGTATCTTTAAGTAAATCATCAACTACCTTTCTTTCTTCATTCCCCCTTCCACCACCACCACCCTCTCTCTCTCTCTCTCTCTCTCTCTCTCTCTCTCTCTCTCTCTCTCTCTCTCTCTCTCTCTTTTTTTTATTTTATTTGTCTAGTCTTTCCTCTCTTCCCTTTCTTTGTCCACCTTGCCTTAACACAGAAAGGTGAACAGCCTTGGAGATTTCCGCAGACAATATTATTAACAAATACAAACCATTATTAATGACAACAGAACTGTCTGGAACATATCTACTTAGCCATTCCAATGTTTTTCTAATCCGCTTTTAGTTAAAGCAGAAATTATTTGCCCCTTTATGTTCTGACAAGGACGAGAGAAACAGACAAATGGAAACACACACAAAAAAAAGAAACAAAATGAAAAAAAAAGCAAAAAAAAAAAGCTGGGAAATCTGCAAGTGTGTGGCTCTAAACATCTTTCTTTTTTTTCTTTCTTTCTTTTTTTCTTTTTTTTTTTTCTTTCTTTCTTTTTTTTTTCTTTTTTTTCTTTCTTTTTTTTTTTTTGACTTTCCTTCGTTTTTGCTTTGTTTCTTTTTTTCTTTGTCTTTTTCTTACTAACTATTTGTTTTTCTTTCTTTTCGTTCACTCTTTCCTCTTTCTTCTTTTTCTTTCTTTTTTTTTTTACTTTCCTTCGTTTTAGCTTTGTTTCTTTTTTCTTTGTTTTATTCTTACTAACTACTAGGGTTTTTTTTTTGTTCACCCTTTCTTCTTTCTTCTTTCTTTGTTTTTTGTTTGTTTGTTTTTTTTGCTTTATTTCGTTTTTGTTTTATTTCCTTTTGTCTTTGTCTTTTTCGTACTAACTATTTGTTTTCTGTTTTTTCTTTCTTTTCATTCGCTCTTTCTTTCTTCTTTTTCCCCTTTCCTTTCTCCCCCTCCAAATTTTCTTTCTTTCTTTCCTATTTTCTTTGTCTTATTCCTAACTACTTTTTTATCTTTCTTGTTTTCGCTTTTTTTCTTTTTTTTTCTTTATTTCTTATTCTTTTTATCTGTCTATATTTCTTTCCTTTTGTTTTCCTTCTTGTTTCCCTGTGTCCATTTTCTTTTTCTTTTTACTTTTCTTTCTCTTTTTTCTTTTTTTTTTCTTTATTTCTTATTCTTTTTATCTGTTCATATTTCTTTCCCTGTTTTTTTTCTTCTTGCTTCCTTGCGTTCATTTATTTTTATTTTTTATACTTCTCTTTCTCTTTTTTTCTTTTTGTTCCTTTTTCTTTCTCTCCTTTTTTTTTTTTTTTCGTTTTTTTCTTTATCTGTCCATATTTCTTTCTCCGTTTTTTTTTCCTTCTTGCTTCTTTATACCTACCTTTTTCCTTTTCTTTTTTTTTTTTTTGTGAGCTGGCTTTCTTTCTTTCTGAGCGACAGTAATTTTGTCATTAGCTTTTTTAGCAGAAGAAGAGCTAGGCGTCCGCAAAGACAAGATGGCGGCTGAAGTGGCGGGGAAATGCGTGTGTTTCTGACTGGATAATACGACAACTAAAAAGCCCTCCCCCCGCCATTACCGACATGCACCCGGCTACGTGTGGCGCCAAACGTTCTAGTAGGCCTTAGAAATTATAAGCTGCGACGGTCAATCATGTTATCAACTTTCAGGTATCAGTTTTCTTAACCACTGCGCACACTGCCTCTGAAATATTTCAGTCTCCCACTTAAAAAAAAAAAAAACAACAACTACTGAACAAATAAAAAGAAGAAGGGTTGTTGAAGGTCTCGACTACTGAATATATTTTAGATTCTATTCATCGAAAAATTCTAATTGGTAAACGGAAGTACTTTTATCATTTTCCAATGAGGATTTAAAACAAACATTGAAATATTAGGAATTCAAGTAAAAATTATGAGAATAAAATTAAACGATTGTTGAAACCCGTTAAGTTCTCGTTGTGATGGCGACCAACTTCCTCGCTTGACTCAAATAATTTTTATACTACCGAAATATTTTTCGAAGATCCATCGCTACTGAATAGCGAGTTCAATCGTCGCTGGATGCCCCGTAGTTGCGACCTTGTGACACATCCTACCAGTGTTGGGCAATTACCTACTCTATAACCCCTTCATTACCATTACTCCCTGGACCACCCTGACCCGGAGTGGTAGTACCTGTTAGGGTCCCATCTATGGGTTAAATGAAAGAAAGTGAGTTTAAAAATGTGTGGACCAAATGACCTTTAGGCACCCCTTTTTGATCTCGATTAAGAGAGGACATGTTTTTCATTTACACCGTCAATATCTGGTTGTTTTAACAGACGATTTTTAGATTATTTTTTTTAAATTATAAAACTAACTCTAACCCCTAACAAACAACCGGATATTGAAAAATGCAAATGAAAAACATGTCCTTTCTTAATCGAGATCAAAAAGGGGTGCCTAAAGGTCATATGGTCCAAATGTGTTTTTAAACATAATTTGATGACTTATCAAGAATGAATACGACAAAACGCCTTTAGCATGAAATAACCCAACAAGGGTTGACATGTCGAAAAATCCAATCAATCAATCAATCAATCAACCAATCAATCAACCTACCATCTAAACATTTTTGTTGTTGTTTTTTACGTACGGTCAAAGTAACAAAATCGGCAGGGTGGCCTATTGTCGGTATCAGCCGGACAGCGAGGGAGTCTACCCCCTTTTCACTTGCACTAGACCAGGTAGATTGTTTTTTGCCTCTGGGGTGGAGCTTCCCACCTACCATGTTCCCCACTTTACTACATAGATCCAAGCTGTGCTACTCATGCGCTTAGTTGATGTAGCGAGTATCAAAACAGGAGCCTTGTGGTTAAAAGGGCAGATGCTCTACCGACTGAGCTAAACCGTTCCTTACGGTAAAGTCGAGCTGAAATATGCATAAAATAGATCTGTTTGGTTGATTGATATTGGTTCTAACGGCATGTCAACCCGTCCATGTTTTTTTTTATGCCGAGGTTAGGGAATCACGTTCGTTGTAAGTTTATATTTTTTGTGAAATTGTTTGGGGGCACTAACAGGTAGGTATACTAAAAAAATTGGCACTTTTATCGGCATTATTAGGATTTATCATGGTTTCTAAAGTACTGATGATCAAAAGCGTAATAATCTGTGTTTTTTTTTAATAATAATAATAATAAAATTAATAAATTCGGGAAAATGGTTTATCTCGCCTTTTATATAAGTTATTTTTGTGGGTCTCCGTAAAAAATTAATAAATTCGGAAAATGGTTTATCTCGCCTTTTATATAAGTTAGTTTTGTGGGTCTCCGTAAAAAATTAATAAATTCGGAAAATGGTTTATCTCGCCTTTTATATAAGTTGTTTTGTAGGTCTCCGTAAAAAATTAATAAATTCGGAAAATGGTTTATCTCGCCTTTTATATAAGTTATTTTTGTGGGTCTCCGTAAAAATTATCAACCAATAAAAAACCACACTTAAAAAGACTAAGAAATATTATTTAGATAAAATAATTTTTTATCTAATAAGTAAATTTTTATTTATTCAGTATTTTTTTCATTTATTAACAATAAATGAAAAAAATACTGAATAAATAAAAAAAATATGTCTTTTTAAATGTGGTTTCAAATGCCAGTGGAAGAGTTTAATCAATTTTAGAATTTTAAAAACGTTTAATCTGGGTTTTCTGTTTGTTTGATTGTTTGTTTGTTTGTTTTGTTTTTTGTTTTTTGTTTTTATTAACCACATCCTTAGAAGTTTAAGCTACGAAATAGAATATTGTTTCTTACGAAGAGCAATATTTACCGGGTTATTTTTTAACTTTTACGAAACAAATCATAAAAACCGTTATAAAAATGTATACAAAATCTTATTCTCCATTGAATTATCTTTAAAACACGTAAATATAATTAATTATTTACATTAATTAATCAATAACAAATTAATCAATCAAATTAACAAAATGATTGAGAAGTGACACATTGCAACAAATCAATTTTCAAAAACACTAGCAAGAATAAGCGACCGCCCGATGTAAATATTTAAGTTTTAATGTAAGGAAATATATTAAGTTAGAGAGACTAACGAAATTAGATAAGAACACATATAAAAGGATTGCACCTATTTTAATTATATTTTATTAGTATCTATATAAAATTATCCATAGGATTGATTTCAATACGATGAAGAATAAAACAATGATATTAGAGATCAATACCACCTAGTAATTATTTATTAAACCCGGTTTTGTTAAAAACCACTATGCAAATTAACCACACTATATATTATGTAAACCTTTATTTCTTAGTGATATATAAGACACATTGCAGGATTTTAAACTCATTAATAACATGGGCTGTTTTGAGGCAAATCTAACTCAGATTTTCATAGAGAGATGGCTAAAACATAAGATTTATTCTATGTATTAATGATTTTGACTGAAAATTGAATACTCAGTGATTAAGTCGTCGAGGTGGCCTAAAGTCGGTATCAGCCAAACAGCGAGGGAGTCTATACCCTTTTCACTAGCACTAGACCAAGGAGATTGTCTTCGTATCTGAGGTGGAGCGCCACACCTACCATCAACTCCTTACTTTACCGCGCAGATCCCTGTGCTACTCATACGCTTAGTTGGCGAGAGCCGGTATCGAACTAGAAAACGTGTGGTTTCTAGCCGAACGCTCTACCGACTGAGCTAACCCGGCCTTACTTTACTTTACTTTACTTTACTTTACTTACTTACTTTACTTTACTTTACTTTACTCAGTGATAAACTTACGTAATTCCTGCGGGTAGTGTGACGTAAGCAGTGACATAGTTTTGGTTACAGATAGACATACACCTAATTATAATAAGATTACCAAAATAACTACGTCATGCTAATTAGAATCCTTCGGATTTCTTCGAATTTTCATAGAGACATCGTTAATAGATTTATTCTATGTATTAATGATTTTAATTATAGATTAAATACGCATTGGTAAGCTGGCGCAATTCTGAGGGATATTGTGACGGAAGCTGTGACGTAGTTCCGGTTACAGACCAACAAACACCGAATCTCCATTATGATAATATGTTTTTAGAATTCTGAGAGAAAAAAAGGTACTTTTAAAAGGAACTTCATTTTTTATTGTTTTAAGTATGGAAAATGTTATTAAAATCCGATAATTAGCCGATTTGAGTGACAAAAAACAAGTGCTTTAGCAGATATGGGTTTTTGTATATGTACTTAGATGTTTTATCATTTATGTAAGGATCTTTAGGGTTGTGACACACCACTTTGTCCCTTAATTAGGTTACGCGGGCGGTCAAAGAGACCCCCGCCGATTAATTGGCTGCTCACGTCAAGCCCTAGCACTTATATGATTGTCCCAACCCTATTGCTCTTTTGGAAAGCCCGGACCCTTTTTTACCATATTGCTAGAAACGAATCTTATTGTCCTGGTGATGACGTTAAACTCTATCTGAGTTTGAGTTTGAGTTTTGTTTAGCGGCATATCAACTTACGTGGGTCATTTAATGCCAGAAAGGGTTATATAAAATGTTTTTACATATGGATTTCAGTCTTTAGAGTAGCGGTTTTATGGTGATATTCGGTTATGTTTGGTTAAATTTTGTTGAAAAGGTTGCTTTTAAAATATATTCTGGGTTTGTATTTTTAAAGAGGTCTTTTAAGTTTTTTGTCTGGTAATATTTGGTGCGGGTTTATCTGAGACTGTTGCAGTTTAGGAGGGTGTGTTTAATAGTGAACCTTACATATAGGACATACTGGGGCGTCCTCCCCTTTTAAAAGGTGAGAATCGGTGATATAGGTGTGCCCAATACGCAGTCTGGAGAGTATCACTTCTTTTCTATTTTTCTGTGGCCTGCCGGCCACTCACAAATAAATTCTTGTATCTCATGGAGCTTATTATGAATTTGAATATTCTATGATTTTTGCCATTTGTCGTATATATTTTGGTAGTATATGAAGGTGAAATTCACATTCTGGAGCTATGGAAAATGTAGAGTACCTCTTCATCACCATTACTCCCAAGTCCACTCTGATCCGGAGTGGTAGTACCTGTTAGGGTACTATCTATGGGTTGAATAGAAAAAAATGAGTTTGAAAAAAATGTGTTTAAAAAAATTGAGTTTTAAAAAAATTGAGTACACGTCAAGAATGAATAAAACAAAACGTCTTCGGCATAAAATAACCCAACAAGGGTTGACATGCCGTAAAACCTAACCAAGCAAACTAGGTATGTGTATCAGACTAAGCAAAGCTTAGTAAATAACAAAAATATATTTCCATGGCGAG
Organism: Doryteuthis pealeii; assembly: GCA_023376005.1. NCBI lineage: Eukaryota > Metazoa > Mollusca > Cephalopoda > Myopsida > Loliginidae > Doryteuthis > Doryteuthis pealeii. The sequence goes on from CM042144.1 coordinate 114,856,353, forward strand.
GCTGCGTCTCAATTTCACACTAATCCCTTTGAGAAAGACATGAATCCATCTGTTTTTATTATCTATATATTAATACTTGTGTTCCTTAATTGTACAACCGTTACACCTTCTAGTTAAAAATGAGACCGTCCAAATTGTCCAAGATTAAATTCAAAATTGTAAATCCTGATTATCTAGTGTTGCTTATTCGCCGAATTTTTTTTATTTATTATCGGTGTCGTCACCTCAGCTAAATAATGGACCATTCCGTTTTTATTATAACCAAAGAAAGGGAAGAAAAACTACATGTTACACAGAAAAAATATGATAAGAAAGAAAGAAAGAAAGATTAAGGTAAAGACAGAGAGATGAGGTAAGCGCGGGAAAGCGATAAGGATAATCTTTTTTGATCGAATATAATGAAAAGATGAAAGGAAAGAAAGAAAGTAAAAAAGAGTGGGAGAGAGTTAAATCAAGATTAGTATGCTTTTTACGTATTAATCCGTGTTCTACCACTACCTATAGGTAGACGGTAAAACAGACTGAGTTCTTTAGCCTTGGTTAATCAACGAGTCTAGAAGAACAAAATTAATTCAAACCAGCTTTACTATATCTTGGGCTAGACGGGCGGTCGGAGAGGCCCCCTCCGATCAATCGGCTGGTCACGTCAAGCCCTAGCACCTATATGATTTTCCATCCCTATGCCCTTATTCCAAGCACCTATATGATTTTCCCATCCCTATTGCCCTTATGGCAAGCCCCAACCCCTTTTTTATCATATGGGTACTAGAAGGCGGTGGCAGCGGGTCTAAATGACCCACCGAGGTTGATATGCTGTAAAACAAAACAAACCAAACCTAATTGATTAAGAGTTTAAACATGGTTCTTCTGATAGACGACGTTGGCAGTAAGAAAAAGATAAAATTTTGATATTTTGAAATACCTTGATAGCAAAAAAATGAGAACATTCACGAAAAAAAACAACTTCATATTTGAAATCAGTACATTAAAATATATATATAATAACAGTGGTTTATATTAATGCAACAAAAATTTCGTTGACCAGTGTCCTGGAATGACGTTAAACTCTATCTGATGGTGAGGTTCCAGTTTTGGAGGTTTGGGGAATGTGAAGCACCCCATTCATCACCATTGCTCCCTGGTCCACTCTGACCCGGAGTGGTAGTACCTGTTAGGGTCCCATCTATGGGTTAAATAGAAAAATGTATTTATAAAAAAATTGTATTATCCATTAAGAATTGATTTATTTCAAAACTTTATCGGCATTAAATGACCCACTGAGGTTGATATGCCGTAAAACAAAACAAACCAAACCAAACCAGCTTTACTAGGGGGAATTCCAGTGACGTAGTGGTTAATGTGCTGGATTGCGACATCGTAGTAAGCGAGTTCGAACTCCAGTCCCGCTTTTACGTTCACTTTTGGACGAATACCCTTGGGAAATGTAGGACTCCCTCATCTCCCAGCTATGAGTTAAATAGTACCACTACTGTTCTTCTATGGATTTTGGCATCACGAAGTGTGATATGCCGTTAAACCAAAAAAGAACACTCAGTTTTGCTAGACTTTAAAGTTGAGCTTATGTCAAATCCTGCACGTGGTGGAGAGGTTGGGTAAATACAGACAAAAATATATTTTGGGGACTAGAGGAAACATTTATGATTGGGCCCTAAATTTATATTTTAAATGAATTTTATCTAGTAATTAGGTATATAAATTGTTGCTCTCAAGGTGCATATGGATGGCGCGAATGGTGATATTTATTTTCTTAATAATGTGTGTGTTTTAGTATGTAATTTGCTTTGTACAAAGTACCTGTTTTTTTTGCAGAATTTAGTGTTTAAAATGTATTAAAAATTAATTACGTATGTAATATTATTTTGCCTTTTTTTAAATTTTTTTTTTTTACTGATGCTCATTATGTTACTACTTTTTGACTTAAACAAAAATTTGACCATAAATAACCGATTTAATTAATTTTAATTTGTTTTTAAAGTGAAAATCGGCATTCATTTTGTTGATACCTAGAGTATATTTAGTTGATGAAAACTGAAAACACTCTGATAACATACATCTTTTGAAGCTAAATATTTCAGCTTAATATGTACTGCAATGAAATTTTAAAGACAAACCCACTCAACCCACATGAAAATGGAATTTTTTGATAATGATATTTCTTGAATTTTGTCATTTTTCCTTTTTTTTTTTTTTCACTTATGATTTGTTTTTTTTTTAAATTTTCGTCACTTGATCTGTATGTTGTGCATTGAAAAATAAAGAGAAAAGATTGGTTGGGTTGGTTAGATTTTATGGCATGTCAATCCTTGTTGGGTTATTTCATACCAAAGACGTTTTGTTCTATTCATGTTTGATGGTATTCAAATTTTTTAAGAAACTCAATTTTTCTTCTAAACACATTTTTTAAAACACATTTTTTTCTATTTAACGCATAGGTGGGACCCTAACAGGTACTACCACTCCGGGTCAGAGTAGACCCAAGAGAATAAGACCCCCAACCACCGCCTTCTAGCACATATATGATAAAAAGGATTGGGAGTTTGCCATTAGGGTAATAGTGGTGGGACAATCATATAGGTGCTAGGGCTTGATGTGACCTGCCGATTGATCGGAGGGGAGATTTCCGACCGACCGTCTAGCCTAAGTAAGGGTTAGACCGGTGGCCCGATTGGGGTGATTTTACCCCTCTGCAGAGGTGCAGTCGGCGTATTCTACGGTCCCAGCGAACAGGGAGGCGTAAGTAAGGTAGGCGTTACTGACATGCTATGAGAGGTTTAACCCTTTGAACCGATAAATCCGATATTCGAAACTGGGATTTTTTTTATATACTGTAAGCCCGAGATGACCTATAAATTTGATATTTGGGTCTGAGGAGGATAACATCAGATACTACTAATAAAAAACCGCTTAATACAGCGAATATGCGATGATGATAGACCTTTATAAAAAGATTAGAACTGGCTACCCGGCGTCGCCGGGGTAGAGGGTTTTTTTTTTTTTTCAAAAGTTAGTCTCGCAGATCCATTATTACTTATCGCGAGTAAGATCTTCGCTGGTTGCCCCATAAAAATCCCCACGGAAATATATAACACTATAGTAAGAAATTTCGATTCAATGATTTACAATTTAAAAAAGAAATAAGATATAAATGATGCAATTAATTCAATCAATCAATATTAGATTTCAAAGCGAAAAAACATGCAAAAAAAAAAAAAAGATAAACAAAATAACATGCAAATGACTTTCCCTTTTGGTACTATTCAAATTTGAATTTTTAAATATCTTCCCAAATATTCATTATTTTTGCTCAAAAACCAAGCTATGGTGATATTTAATGTGTATATATCTTTGTCGTTAATTGTTTTATTGTCAAAGTTTCCTCCGGACATACAGATACACACAACTGCCCTTTTATATATGTACTAGAAGTGGCTACCCGGCGTCGCCTGGGTAGAGGTTTTTTTTAAGTTAGTCTCGCAGATCCATTATTACTTAATTGTGAGTTGGATCCCCGCTGGGTGCCCCATTAAAGTCCCTATGTAAAAAAAAGACCTTGCGTTGATCTAGTCACTCTGAAAATAGAAATTTATGTCTACAATATTAAATGGAAAAATTCCATGTTGTTATCATTTAAATTATATTTTTTAGATATCTTCATAAATTTTAATCAAATCTCTATTATTTTGGCTCAAAAACCAAGCCCTGGTGATATTTAATGTGTATACATATTTACTTTGTCGTTAATTGTTTTATTTTCGAAGTTTCCTCCGGACATACATATACACACAACTGCCCTTTATATATAGATAGATAGATGTCTGCGCTCTGAAGCGAACGTGTCTTCTAAGCTGCATCCGGTGGTGAGGCTCCGATTTTGGAACTCTGTGGACTGTGTAGTACTCCTTCGTTGCTATTAATCTCAGGACAACCCTGACCCGCGGGTAGTATCTGATAAGGCCTCACTTACGGGTAAAATACATCTGTTGAAAATGAAGTTATTAAAAGTCTGCTTCTGGGAAGCTCAAAGTCTAGTTCAAGCGGGTCACCCGCCCAGGACGCACATGACGCACAGGACGCACCCAGAGAAATTTCTGATACTCGCATGAGGGCCACGGTACCAATTTCAAACTTGTTGATTGATTGATTTCAAGGACATATTAACCCGCCTGAGATTATTTTATGTCAAGAGGTTAGGGAATCGCGTTCATTGTACGTCCATATTTACATTCATGTGTAGTTATTTCTTACGAGTATTTTTGTTGGGTTTTTTAGGGGGCTACATATTCCTATCGAATACAAATCATTTTTAAACATCTATTTTAGCCATAGATGGGACTTCTACTCGGTGGGGGTGGGTTTTGGCTCAGAGTGAACTAGGGAGTAATGGCAATGAAGGAGTACTAAAGTCTTACGATCAGATGCAGTTTAGTTTCATACCCAGGACACTTCTTTTTGATGGGGGTTTAACCCCATCGACAGGACTTAATTCGATTTTATGTCACATCCCACTTTCATAGAAAGGCTGATACATTCTAGAAAAAGGGGTCCCCGTGACGTAGGGGCTAATGTGGTAGACTATGACACCGTAGTAAGCTAATTTGAACTCCAGTCTCACTACTGCGTTCACTTTCGGTCTAATATCAGAGGGAAGGGTATGAACCCGCTTATCCCCCAGTTATGAGCTAAATGGTACCACTACTATTTACCCATAGCTGGAGGGAGAATAGACGGATTCATACCCTTTGCAATATATGGCTTTGGAATATACATATTTACAAATTTACCAACACCTCGGCACGAGCAGGATGTGACACAAGGTCAATTTCTAATTTAACAGGTTTTAAATTAAGTATTTTCCTTCTCCTAGGCAGGTTGCCAAACCATATTTAAATTCTCAGTCTCCCTACTATTCAACCATTGTTGGAGGGAGAATAGTTGGATTCATACCTTTCTCAAGGATATTAGCGCAATGTCAAATGCAAACAGTCTCGTCCAGGATTTGAACTCGTTTCGCCATGTCCATTTCCTACGATGGTAACCATTACACCACGTACCCCAGTATATAACCCACGATGGTTGATATGCCATTAAAACTAAGACATCAGACCAGACAAAACCATTTATACATATATACAAGGTAGTTGGTGTGTATGGGTGTATATATCTAAATATATATATATATACACATTAAATATCACCGGTTCTTGCAAAAATTTCGAAGATTTAATTTATATTCGAAGATATCTAGAAATTAGAATGTATAAAGAATAGCATTGAAATTCGACTTAAAAATGCCCAACATTTGTAAATCTCAAAAATAAACAAATCAATTGACCAGGTTTTTTTCCACATCCTCTACCCAGTCGATGCTGGGTAGCCGCTTGTAGTACATATATAAAGGACAATTTGTGTGTATGTATGTATGTATGTATGTATGTATGAATGAAACTACGAAAATTAAACAATTAACGACAATGTAAATATACATACACATTAAATATCACCGTTTCTTGCAAAAATATGAAAATATGATTTATATTCGAATATATCTAAAAATTAGAATATACATAGAAATAGCATTGAAATTCAACTCAGAAATGTCCATCATTTGTAAATCTCAAAAGTAAACAAATCAGTACTTCAGGGGCCCCAAACTCTACCCCGGTGACGATGGGTAGTCCCTTCTAGTTCTATATAAGGGAACTGAATCGTCTGTTAGTTACAAAAAAAACTTTCTAACAATCGTCCGTCAGCGGCTGAACTTGCAAATTGGTCGGAAAATTAAAATATATTACAGGGAGACCCAGAAAAAACAGAACCCAAATTATTTATTTATTTTCCCATAAAACTAACCCTAAACCCCAACCCTAGCCCTAACCCTAACCCTAAACCCTAACCTAACCCTAACCCTAACCCTAACCCTAAACCCCCTAGATAAAATTAACAGTTTTATTACAAAATTTGTGGGTTCTGTTTTTTCTGGGTCACCTGTATATAGTGACACAGAAAAAACGGAACTCAAATTATTTATTTTCCCATTAAACTAACCCTAAACCCCAACCCCAACTTCAACCCTAACCCTAACCCTAAAGCCTAACTCTAACCCTAAACACCCCTAGTTAAAATTAACAGTTTTATCACAAAATTTGTGGGTTCTTTTTTTTCTGGGTCACCCTGTATACATAGTAATCCAGAAAAAAACAGAAGCCAAATTATCTATTTATTTCCCCATTAAACTCTAAACCCCAACCCTAACCCTAACCCTAACCCAAACCCTAAACCCTAACCCTAACTCTAAACCCCCTAGCTAAAATTAACAGTTTTAGTACAACATTTGTGGGTTCTGTTTTTTCTGGGTCAACCTAATCTACCGACCGATTTGCAAGTTTAGCCCCGTCAGCTACGATCCCTTTTCTGGCAAAAATCCCCAAAACGATGGAGGGTTTTTTTTTGTTTTTTTTTTTTGTTTTTTTGTCCAAGTTGAGAACCCCCTAAAAAGGCTCCAGTTTTTCTAGCTTTCGAGCCGGGGCCACTTTAACGTCAATAACGACGAACCGACTGAACGTGATATCCGTGAGGCCGATAAGGGATATTCTCGGGAAGCCTTATTCATCATAATGACAAGGGAAAGAGCAGTCTATGCCTCGGCTACTGCGGTCCACCGCGCAGTGAACGTTTTAAAATTGTTTGTAGACTCAAGGTGTAAGCGACCTTGTCAGTGACGTGTGGCAGGTGTCGGGGGGTGGGGTGACGAGACTGGCACATCAGCACACTAACAAATCGGCTCTTTTGATCCTGCGTTTTCCTCTCAGGTAACCCCTGTGTTTGAATTGGCGCCGGTCGCACTACGGTGTCTCGCAAAATCCTCAGATATTTTATCCCCGAGAAGAGAGTAATAATAAATGAAAAAAATAGAAAAAACACACACATATATATTATATATATATATATATATATATATAATATATTATATATATATATATATATATATATATATATATATATATATCGTGCATCAACCAGACATATAACACAGACGAAAAGTTTGATATTGACGAATCGTACGCCTCTCTTAGTTGACAATTTGACCTTGTGTCCTCCTTGAGTCTTTCAGCTATTACTCTCCTCTTCTATCTCATGCCGGGGTCGACCTGTCACTTCCGGTTGATTGTATTGTGATTACTTAGAGATGTTAATTTTATGCGCACATGCATTAATATATACATATATAATGACACGAGGAGGAGCCCGTGTCGTAACGGTTAGTCTCGTAAAAAATGGACTCGGCGACCCTAGTTCAAATCCTGGACGAAGCTGGTTGCGTTTCACTTCGTATCAATGCCCTTGGTCTGGTTGGTTGGTTGGTTGGTTGGGTTTTACGGCATGTCAACCCTTGTTGGGTTATTTTATGTCGAAGCCGTTTTTTGTTTTAGTCATTCCTGGTGGGTACTCAATTTTATCTAAACTCATTTTTAAACACATTTTTTAACTAATTTTAATTAATGTTTTTCTATTTAACCCATAGATTGGATCGTAACAGGTACTACCAATCCGGACCAGAGTCGACCTGGGAGTAATGGTGATAAAGGCTACCCCACCTTCCCCCAAAGCTCCAGAAATAGAACTTCACCATAAGCTAGAGTTTAACGTCATACCTAGGACATGAAACCCTCAGCCACCACCTTCTAGCACATATATGATAAAAATGGTTGGTGCTTGCCATAAGGGCAATAGGGTTGTAACAATTCTAGAGGTGCTAGGGTTTGACGTGACCAGCCGATTGATGGGAGAGGGCCTCTCCGACCGCCCGTCTAGCCTAAGTAAGGTCCAAAGTGGAGTTTTGCATGGCATAGAATCCTCAGCCACCAGGGTTCCATCCTTAAGCATCGCGGATCGCCATCCACGGCCAACAGGTGGCCCCATTGGGTGGGTCTTACCCCTCTGCAGAGATGCAGTCGGTGCATGTTGACAGGGCTTAAAAGCCTTGGGAACATGAATCCATCTATTCTCCATCTCGCGCCCCCACCCCACCCCCACACACTCAACATTTTGTGACAAGTGGAATTAGCGAACAGGGTTCGAGTTTCAGTTCGGTTATGTTTGCGTTGACTTTGACATGTTATAGCGCAGACACAGAGTCAACGGCGCTTGGTGACTGTACGATCATCGAATTGAAGGTGCGATGTGTAATGGATAGAGTCGTGGGAAATGGACTCGTCGACCCGAGTTCAAATCCTGCACAAGGCTGTTTGCATGTCACATTGCGCTAACACCCTTAGGAAAGGTATGAATCCACTACTCTCCCTCCAGATATGGGTAAATAGCAGGGCAGACTATGTTCTTTAACTCTGGTTAGGAAATCAGTCTAAGGGAAGGAAATCTCTGAATTCAAACCTGTTAAACTACGCTTAAGAAATTGACTTTGTGTCACATCCTGCTCGTGAGGTGGGGGGGGGGTAAATATATATATATATATATATATATATATATATAACAATCATCGAAACGAATGATACCCATGCGTTGTGTGTTCCTTTATATCACATTTGGCAAAACTGATTTCTTCATTATTTGGGATGAGAGTAAAAGTGATACCAATTGTAGTTGGTGCACTTGGAACGGTACCAATAAACTTGAAAAAGGGACTGGGGGATCTGGAGATCAGAGGAAGGATTGAGACCATCCAGACTACTGCACTGCTGCAATCGGCTAGAATACTCAGAAGAGTCCTGGAGTCCTGGGGAGACTTGTTGTCACTCAGATTCCAGTAAAATACCATCAGCTAACGCTGGTGTGAAAAACTCAAAAGGAATAATAATAATAATAATAATAATAATAATACATAAAAGATTTAAATCTATTTAGGCGATAGCATTACTAAAAATCAACTCTAATACTGATAAGAATGGAGATTGTGGGTTTGTATGTCTGTAACCGAAACTATATTACTATTCAAGTCACAATTCCCTTTGTGATTTACATCATATTCTCCATGATTTTATTTTTATTTAAACCTCAATTATTAATAAAATTGCCTTACATTACTTACACTGTTGACCATATCTACATACTAATAACATGCAATTGTATTTATATATACAACAAAATAGCGGATTATAGTGTGAATGGGAAAGCTAATTTGCATATTGATCTTAAAAATTTTATTTTAATAAATATATGCTTAGTATTATTGATTTCTAATTGTTTGGTTTTATCTTAATGAATATGAACAAAAATCTCGGGGATAAATCTTAAAAGCAATCCATTAACAAGAAGAAATAACTGTAATATTATTCTTTACTTCCTATTTTAACTAAATAGTTAAATTAGGAAAATTTACCAATGAAAGACGGGAGTAAGTGAAAATGATGGAAGAGTTAGTTTCAAAGCTGTTCTATTTTTCAATCATACCCCCTCTGTTCCTAATATTTTTATCTGAATTCTTATTCAGTTTCATTAGCCTTTCTAATTTAACATGATATTTTATTATATTAAAACTTAAATACTTGCACCCGGAGGGTGCATATATTTGCTAGTACTGATAAGAATATTAGGGAGATATGCAGGCATAAGGGTTTCCATTACAGGCCACTAATTGATACTTTAGGGAAGACTTAATGAGCTCGTGGTGTAATGGTTATCGTTGTTGGAAATGGACACGGTGACCAGAGTTCACTTTGCGTTAATGCCATTGCAGAGGGTATGAATCCGTCTATTCTCCCTCTAGCTATGGGTAAATAGTGGGGTTCTTTAGTCTTGATAAAGCAAACTGTCTAGGAGAAAGAAAACTCCGAATTCAAATTCAAACCAGCTGGACACTGTGTTGTATATGTTGCTCATAACAGACGGGTTGTGTATGTAAATACATATATGAAAACACGGGCTGCCGCTCTTAGTGTCCGCCCTGTTTATTGTCTTGTGATTACTTGAAGATGTTATTTTTATAGCACAATGTTAAATATATACTTTTGAATTGGAATTTTGATTATATAATGCTAGATTTATGTGACTAATATTGACCACTCAAATAAGTCCATAGATAAGGAAGGATAGATATACGTGTACATGGGTGTCTTTATATATATATATATATATATATATATATATACTAGCAAAATAAAAAACACCCTCCGGGCGATGTAAACATAGATTTTTGAAACATATTGCCTGAGGGTTGGCAGTTAAAAATTTAATGTCAGCGAGTTTGTACCCTAAGAAAGTAAAATCATCAAATTCCGTAAAGGATTAAAAAATAAAACAATTTGAAATGTAAACTTTAAATATGTATTAAAATAAAACAAACTATATATAGATATATAATACCAGTCATGTATTTATTAAAACTTGTTTTAAAAAAACAATGAGGACTGTCTAATGTTAGCATGTTCAAATTTTGAGTGTATTTATTCTATGTTATGACGATTTTGGGTAATGTTACGTAAGCAGTGACGTAGTTTTTGTTACAGACAAAAACCGGAAGCGAATCTCCATTATTAATAGAAATATATATATATATATATATATATATATATATATATATATATATATGCGTGTATGTCGGCTTTAAATGGGATGTATACAATATTTTTGAATTGAAAAAGTGTAATACATATGTATGTGTGGCCGGGGTGAGGGTGAGACAGAGACAGAGACAGAGAGACAGACTGAGAGAAGAATTTGTAAAATTATATCAAGTTAGTGAACTCTTTTTCTGCATGATACTCTTTAGAATTATTCAGATTCGAGTGACAGAAATTGTAATCACACACACACACACGCACACACACACACACACACACACACCATATATATATAGTGTGTGTGTGTGTGTGTGTGCATCCGTGTGTGTGTGTGTGTGTGATTACAATTTCTGTCACTCTAATCTGAATAATTATATATATATATATATATATATATATATATGGTGATTGCCGCTTCTTGACAGAATAAGGCCATTTCTACAAGTAGTCCAGATGTGAGCAGTTGTGAGCACGCAGATGGCCCACGGATCCAGCTTGTTTTTTATGTACCCCATCACACATATGAAATCCTCGACATACAAGCGCTGCCACACAGGTCAGACTTCAATGTAGGAAAATGTTTCCATGGTGTCCGTCATGTGTCGCTTCAGAATGGAGGGCTCGAGTCACCTTACCTCAAACTTCTTACAGCTATCATCGGCCTGTCTTTCCATGAGGATGTGTATCCAGACCTCCTGTCAATTGGACCTTATAGCTGGAGCTGATTTCCGCAAGAGCATCGGTGTGTCCCTTATCGAGATACTTCCCTGTCACGATGCAAGTATGTAGTTTGAGTTTTCCCAATCTCAAGATCGGGAGGTGTCCAGACATTCCAGGTGGCTATTCTTAGCTGTTTTGTGTTGTAGTATTTTCTAGTTTTCGCCCAGCTAATGTGGACAACCGTCGAAATGTTGGTTTCTGGCCAGCTTGATAGGTGAACCGGCATTTGTTTAGGTCACTTTTTCTAAGCACTTCCCAAATGGCTGGGTGAACAGTGTTAACCGGGGCTGCTCATTTACCCACAACCTCGCCGAGGCACGTTGCTGTTCGATCAGCAAAGCTGTGACGTTAAGTGCGCCACGAATCACGCCGTATGTATGTTGATTCACATTTGCATGCTTCCATCTCGTCAGGCCTGCATACCACACTATTCCTACATCACTCGGGGACTTGTAGAAATATCTGCACATGTTTTTGTTTTACATGTTGCGCGCTTGTGCGACACGCACCGCATGCTCTCCTTCCCCAAAGTCAAGTATCAGTGACAAGCCGAGGCAAAATGACTGGGAGACTTTGGGAACGCAGGTGGATGATCTGATGAGATCTACGGGTCCACCACACCAAAAAAAAAAAAAAAAAAAAAAAAAAAAAAAGATACTAAGTTTTAACTTAGTATAAGTCCACATGTACCATTTTAGATTATCAAAAAGCAAAATCGGTAAGTTAGTTCAAATTAATGCTTTTCAAAGACACCTGCGGGACTCACCGGTTTGAATGAAATAATATTTCAGAAATAAATTGCTTATTTAAACAAAATAAAAATAAGACAAAGTTTGTTAGCAGTAAAACAATATGTAAAAAGAAATAAACATGTGTTAATTAATATGCATTTCTATTCTTTAAAAAAAAAAATGGTCCAGATAAGTAGTACTTTTTTTTTTAAAGAATAGAAATGCATATTAATTAACACATGTTTATTTCTTTTTACATATTGGTTTACTGCTAACAAACTTTGTCTTATTTTTATTTTGTTTAAATAAGCAATTTATTTCTGAAATATTATTTCATTCAAACCGGCTAGTCACGTCGGCTAAAAGCACCCCCCCCCCATCCCCTGCCTAATAGAAAGAAAGTAGAAAGTCCCAGAAAGACACCCTGACTTTTGTCAAATGTTAAGTCGGCTCGAAGAGTTAAAAAAAAAAAAATGGTCCAGATAAGTAGTACTTTTTTTTTTTTAAAGAATACAAATGCATATATATATATATATATATATATATATATATATATATATATATGTGTGTGTGTTGTGATGTTAGTTCAACATTAAAAAAGAAGTCAAGTCGAGATAGGGTAAAATAAGACAAGTGTATTTACAATAATGGTACAGGAACGACTAGCTTGCCGTTAACGATAACAGTACAACCTTTTCACTCGGTGTCTCACCGGTGTATATTCTCCACTGTAGGAACGGCCGGTACAACAATATATATATATATAATGAGTGCTCAATGTCATCGATAAAGCTCACATACACACACATATACATATGTGTGTGTGAGAGAGAAAGAGAGACAGACAGAAACAGAGAGAGAAAGGGGGGAGAGCTATATCGCTGATATTGAGCATTTGAGCATTCTTATATATATATATATATATATATATATATATATATATATATATTATATATAAACAAATAATCACCATGAAGTCGATCGTGGACTTGATTGAAAGCGCTTGAAGCAAAAAATATCGGACACCTTCTCAACGATTTGAACCACGATATAAATACACGAGGGCTTGAACGTAAGCAATTGAACATCAAGAGGAAATATTCCGTAGTATTCAACCAAACCTGTTTAACTCAGCCAAAATATACTATATATATATATATATATATATATATATATATATATATATACTAGCAAATATATGCACCCTCCGGGTGCAAGTATTTAAGTTTTAATGTAATGAAATATCGTACTGAATTAGAAAGAAGGCAGATAAAAAGATTTGAAACAGAGTGGGGGTATCATAGAAAAATAGAAATGAAACTTACTCTTCCATCACTGCCGTCTTTCATTGCTGAATTTTACTTATTTAACTATTTAGTTAAATTAGGAAATAAAGAATAAAATTACACTTATTTTTTCTTGTTAATGGATTTCATTTAAGATTCGTTGGAGAGATTTTTGCTTATATTCATTAAAATAAAACCAACCAATTAGAAATCAATAATACTAAGCACATATTTAATAAAATCACATTTTTAATATCAATATGCAAATTAGCCTTCTCATTCACACTGTAAACCGCTATTTTTTGTATATATAAATACAATTGCATGTTACTTGTATGTAGATATGGACAACACTAATAAAAAGGCGAAGCAATTTTATTAATAATTGAGGTTTAAGTATAAATAAAATCATGAAGAATGTGATGTAAATAACTATGTTAATTGTGACACGATTAGTAATATAGTTTCGGTTACAGACAGAAAAACACACAATCTCCATTATAATAAGATATATACACACACACATACATATATATATATATATATATATATATATATATATATATAAGAGTAAAATAGGGAAATAAATCCGACATTGTGTAGAAAAAATAGAAAAACAAGTATTCCAAAAGATGAGTTCATTCTTGATGGTGAAGTCCACGTTATAACCTTTTGGTTTATGCAACCTTCATCAGGACATTATCATATTTCGCAAGTCATCCACCATCTCCACGCAACATTTCACCACATGTCCCGATAAAGGTTGCCTAAACCGAAATCATATAATGTCAACTTCACCAACAAGAATGAACTAATCTTTTGGAATACTTCGTGTTCCATTTTTCTACATTTTTTTTATTGGCATTACAGTCTCGGAAGACTATATGATTATTGTGCAACTGAAGTTACAGTACCTTCTGTGACTGGGAAGTCCAATTTTCGGAAAACAGCCTCGACCACAGATGTCGCATGTGAAAGCTGTCCCTAAAGATGTTGATGTGCCGGTGATCTTTTACCATCGCTTTCTTCTGAACACCTTGGCCTCATGGTGTTGCGCCAGGGTGACGTCAGACGGGAACAGTTCGCTACGGAGAGCCTGCCGCCACGGAGAGTGGTCCCGAGACAAATTTTCCTAGTTGTAAGAGGTAATGCCTATATATATATATATATATATATATATATATATATATATTATATATATATATATATATGGGGGAATTTACACACACACACACACACACACACACATATTTTTAAAAAGTAAGTAAAGTCATCGGGGCAGCCTAAAGTCGGTATCAGCCGGTCAGCGAGGGAGTCTATCCCCTTATCAATAGCGCTAGACCAAGGAAATTGTTTTGGCGTCTGAGGTGGAGCGCCACACCTACCCTCAGCTCCTTACTTTACCGCACAGATCCCTGTGCTACTCATACGCTGAGTTGGCGAGGACCGGTATCGAACTAGGGACCTTGGAGTTTCTAGCCAAACGCTCTACCGACTGAGCTATCCCGGCCCCTATACAATAAAATATATAATAAACTTACCACTCATTTTATTTAAACCTGTGTTTTTTTCAAATTTCTCACTATACTACATACCGTCGGATTCACTTCCATTTCTCTTCACACACACACACACATATATATATATATATATATATATACACACACACACAAATACAAACATATATATATATATATATATATATATATATATATATATATACCGATGCCAGACATATCAGTGGACATTGCAACTGGTTTACATTTAACAATCAATGATTAACAGATTTTGTTCGTGCAAGGGAGGGAATTTTGAAAAGTCTTCAGCAATTACCATTTAACCCATTTTCTATTACACATACACGTACACACATTATATATATATAGAGAGAGAGAGAGAGAGAGAGAGAGAGAGAGAGAGAGAGAGAGAGAGAGAGAGAGAGACAGAACAAGAGGGTAATAGTGTACGCGAAAGAAAGAAAGAAAGAAAGAGAGAGAGAAACTACCCCCCCCAAAAAAAAAAGGCAAAGAAAAGCGAAAATGGGAAAAGGAAAGACAAAAGGTAAAAGAAAGAAAAAAGTGGGTGGTAAAAGAATGTGCGATATAGGAAGAGCACGAAAGAGAGAGAGAGAGAGAGAGAGAGAGAGAGAGAGAGAGAGAGAGAGAGAGAGAGAGAGAGAGACTACCCACCCAAAAAAAAGGCAAAGAAAAGCGAAAATGGGAAAAGGACAGACAAAAGGTAAAAGAAAGAAAAAGTGGGTGGTAAAAGAATGTGCGATATAGAAAGAGCACGAAAGAGAGAGAGAGAGAGTGAGAGAGAGAGAGAGAGAGAGAGAGAGGGGGGGTATGGGAGTTATTCCGCTTACCTTTGCAGTTCCGTGCTTCCGCCATATTTATTGTATTTTAATGCACTCTAAGCCATGAAACCAACTTATTTCTAATAGATGATGTAGAAACATCACGCAATTCCCCGATCAATAAAAACTAAAATATCATTTCCTTCTGGAGGTAATTTCATTTTATTAACCAATAGGTTTCTCTTTCTTCTTCTTTTGAACTTTTTGCTCTTCGTTCTTAAGACAATAAAAAATCGAAATGAATAAACAGAAGAAACATGAAGCTACAAAGAACTGCTCAACTATTCAAAGAAAAAGGGAAACCCAGACTTCCAGCTCTGAATGAACCGGAGTTAAGCAACGACTGTTTAGTAGATGGGTGACCATATTAGCAGGCATACAGTATACTCATCGGTGAGTTCAATTTTACTGGTAATCTGATTTGTGTGATAAAGCATCTGGTAGCTGATGATTGGTGTGGCGCTCCACCTGGTTTATAACTGTAAAGTAAATAAAGTCTGTGGAATGGTCTATCGTCGGCATCAGCCGAACTGCGAGGGAGTCTATACTATTTTCGCTAGCGCTAGACTAGGAAGATTATTTTACCGTGGTGGAGCACCACACTTACCATTAGCTCCCAGATGTTTTAGCACACACATCAGATTACCAGTCGCACTGAATACACCGAAGTTAAGCAGCAATGAATCTGTTCAGTAGTTAGATGGGTGGCTATAACAGCGGGTACCATCTACATATTAATACTCGTGTTTTAAAAAATTGTGTTTAAAATTTTTTTTGAATACCCAACAAGAATGAACAGAACTAAGCCAAGGGGGTAGTTCTTTAAAAAAAATAACGTACTTAACTCTTTGCCTATTTTAAGCTGCTCATATCGACTCTCCCACCATTCCGATCCACACCCAAGCAAAATACAAAAAAAAATGCTTAGTTCCTTATAATTGAGTAGAAGACCTACCTCTTCCAGCTAGGAAAATTTGGCTCAAGACCGCGTCACCCTGGCGCAACACCATGAGGCCAAGGTGTTCAGTACAAAGCGATGGTAAAAGAGCACCGGCAAGGTTATAATAATAATAAGACTTTATTTGAATCCACGGGGATATGAATACTCGATATCCTAGATAGGAATAGTTGATACCCTAAGAATATCTTGATACCCAAGGAATACTTGATAGCCTAAGATAATTCAACAACGCTGGTATAACCACACGTGTGCATGAATAAGCGTGTCTCACGTATACATGTGCATATGTATGTACAAAAACAGCGTACATTATAACCATCTTGACGCCTTGGCGTACTTACCCCTACTTCTACCCCCCCCCAAAAAAAAATGACCTGTTGCTTATCTGATACACAAAGGCAAATATACCGTATCCCTAATCTCTCTTCATTTCACAGGAACACCAATAGTAGCAGATTCGCGGTGCTTGCTACTCGCATGGATTCCCTAACGGGTTAAAAGAGGCTCTGTAGCATTGGACGCCAACCCAACAAAGTCAAGGAAAGTCCAACCCAAAACCTCTGCTGGCTTTCAAGGAAAGGCTAAGGGAGTAAGCCCCGAAAACAAATCAGGAGCTGGAGTCCCTAAGGTGGTATGATACTGGAATCCAGTGCTACCCGTCAACTCCTGCGACACTACCGTTGCCAAACCGCATTGGTACCTTACCTTTCCTTTGGATCACAGCAGCAGTATGGAGAGGGGGATTTGCTGCATGGGCAACAGATTATCCTCCAAACAAACCCGCCCAGGCTACGTAGTTCAAAGAAGAGAGAGAGAAAAATATATTTGACACTACTCCATCGTCTCTCGTAGACGGAAGTATTCAACCAACCAACCAACCAACCACTTGATAGCCTACATAGTAATACTTGATATCCTAAATAGAAATATTTGATACCCCAGGAATATCTTGATATTCAAGTAGGAATACTTGATATCCTAAATAGGAATACTTGATACCTTAGGAATATCTTGATATTCTAAGTAGGAATACTTGATATCCTAAATAGGAATACTTGATACCTTAGGAATATCTTGATATTCTAAGTAGGAATACTTGATATCCTAAATAGGAATACTTGATACCTTAGGAATATCTTGATATTCTAAGTAGGAATACTTGATATCCTAAATAGGAATACTTGATACCTTAGGAATATCTTGATACTTGATATCCTAAATAGAAATATTTGATACCTTAGGAATACCTTGATATTCAAATAGGAATACTTGATATCCAAATTGTGTACAAGAAACGGGTGTACAAAAAGATGTAAATATAAACGTAGAATGCAAGCGATTCCCTAACTTTTGGGCATAAAATAACGCTATACATGTTGTCATGCCGTTAAAATCAATCAATCAATCAATCCAGTAAAGGCTACCGATTATTACTGGTATGTAAACTAACAAAGTGACTAATATCAATGCACTTATAACAATAATTTACTTACAAGACAAACATATTAGACACGTCATCAGGACGGGTGTTCACATGAGTGGTAATACAGTTCGATACTAATATATATCGATCGAAATTCGAACTAGATTCGCACTTCCTATTTTTCGTGTCAACATCAACCGTACTGATTGGTGTTTGCCTCATGCAGAAAACATTGTATTTATTTTATTATATAAACGTGGAGAATTTGGTGATCTATATTACTCAAACAGTCGATGTTATTCAAGTAGAAAAAAGTAGAACAAAAGCGTTTTAATGTGACAGACATTGTGCGAATACAATCGAAGGTGGCACCAGTCAAACTCGCCGTTTGTGCTCCCCGCCAACATATCGTAAAAAGCACGCGATATATTTCAAACACATGCCGAATCGCTCCATCACGCATGCGTGGCTCAAAACAGTCTGACTGATCAACTGGGTAATCTGATACTTTTATACACTTGTCATTTCTCAAATTATTTAGTCCAATGCGTAAACTACAAACTCATAACTGAGTGCACTTGAGAAAGGTAACCTTTATTTCTATTTTAATGAACAACTCTACAATTGTTATATATACTAGGGGAAAAAAACACCACCCGGGCGGTGTAAAAATTAATTTTTGAAAGATATTGCTTGAGGGGGTGGGAGTTAAAAATTCATTGTCAGAGATTTTTGTATCATAAGTAAGCAAAATGGTCAAATTTATTACAGGGGTAAAAATAAAATAAAAGAAAACAATTTGAAATGGAAATTTAGTTTTTTCCCTCTCAAATAAAATGTTGCGTGCATCTATTAATTATTAATTAAATAATTATTTTGAATATTTTGCACATAAATTTTATACAAAATCGTAGGTATTTATTTATTTATAAACTTTTTAGTTAATTTCTTGTTACTGAAAAAAAAGTGCGAGAGCAAAAAAACAAATTTTTAAAATTGCTTACTCAAATTTTCAGTGTATATAACATAGGGTTGTTTTTATTGAGAGAGAGAGAGAGAGAGAGAGAGAGAGAGAGAGAGAGAGAGAGAGAGAGAGAGAACATAAAGGGGCAAATAATTTCTGCTTTAACTAAAAGCGGATTAGAAAAACATTGGAATGGTTAAGTAGATATGTTCCAGACAGTTCTGTTGTAAGAATGGTTCAAAGTTATATATATTGGATACATGACTCCGACGGAGGTTAACAGACAAAACATTTAATATAGTACAGCACATGGATATGACGAGATACATAATACAAGGGTAAAACAAAGTTACATATAGAACGATAAATACACATTCATGAATGGTACAAGATATACAAAAAGTACAGACATGAGACTAAGAATAGTCCATGCTGTATAATTCACTTACAGTAATGTAAAGGGGTTGAGCCCCAACGAGAAGGAGTAGACCAAAATCTACCCCATGTGTCTCGTGGTTACTGGAACAGGAAAAGAGAGAGAAGGGTTTGAACCAGGCGCTTAAATACTCTAGCCCCTAGCGGGCACCAGCAAACTAAACGGGCAGACAACTCAACGGGAAGATAATCCCTACATTGTCATTAATAATGGTTTGTATTTGTTAATAATATTGTCTGTGGAAATCTCCAAGGCTGTTCACCTTTCTGTGTTAAGGCAAGGTTTGGTTTGTTTTGTTTTACGGCATATCAACCTCAGTGGGTCATTTAATGCCGATAAAGTTTTGAAATAAATCAATTCTTAATGGATAATACAATTTTTTTATAAATACATTTTTCTATTTAAACCATTGATGGGACCCTAACAGGTACTACCACTCCGGGTCAGAGTGGACCAGGGAGCAATGGTGATGAAGGGGTGCTCCACATTCCCCAAACCTCCAAAACTGGAACCTCACCATCAGATAGAGTTTAACGTCATTCCCAGGACATGTAGAGCCGCAGCCACCGCCTTCTAGCACCCATATGATAAAAAGGGGTTGGGGCTTGCCATAAAGGCAATAGGGTTGGGAAAATCATATAGGTGCTAGGGCTTGAGGTGACCAGCCGATTGATCGGAGGGGGCCGACCGAGCGTCTAGCCCAAGATAGGGCCAAAGTGGAGTATTGCATGTCATGGTTAAGGCAAGGTGGACAAAGAAAGGGAAGTGAAGAAAGACTAGATAAATAAAATAAAAAAAGAAAAGAGATAAAGAGATAGAGAGAGAGAGAGAGAGAGAAAGAGAGAGAGATGTATATTTGTGGTCAGCACAACATGATGCTGATGATGCTGCTGATGATGACATATAACACATCACTCAATAAGTCCCGGGCCTAACTAATAAAACACCAACTTTTAGGCAAAAATCTACTTTATTCATCAACATAGACTCCTCTAGGGTGATACACTGATTCCAACGCTTCTCAAACAATTCGATGCCTTTTTTGAAAACTATTTGTCTTTCCCTTTTTTTCGCCTCAATTTCCGATATAACTTCTTCATTGGAGCCAAATCTCTTTCCCTGGAGCATTCTGTAAACAGCCAGTAGTCGCTGGGGGCAAAATCTGGCGAATAGGGTGGGTGCGAAAGCAATTCGAAGTGCAATTCATGTAGTTTTGCCATCGTTGCGATCGACTTGTGGCACGGTGCATTTGTGGCCGTTTTTTTGGCGATTTCTTCCTTCAAACGCACCAATAATGCTATATAATATTCGCTATTGATGGTTCTTCCTTTCTCAAAGTAATCGATGACAAAATACCTTGTGCATCCCAAAATACAGAGGCCAAAAATTGTCTGCTGATGTTTGCGTCTTTAGTCGCTTTTGACGGCTTTCACCTGCTGTTGTCCACTCGGCTGACTGCCGATTTGACTCCGGAGTGAAGTGGTGGATCCATGCTTCATCCATTGTCCATATTTATGCAAAAACTCCTTTTTGTTGCGTTGAAACAGTTGCAAACAACGCTCTGAATCGTCGACGTGTTGTTTTTGATCGACTGTGAGCAAACGCGGCACCCACTTTGAAAACAGCTTTCTCATTGACAAATGTTCATGCAAAATGGTGAATATACTGCCTTCTGATATCTTCAACTCCTCTGCTATCTCACGCAACTTTAATTTACGATCGGCCAAAACGAGTTTGTGGAGTCTTTTGGTGTTTTCAGGGACAACTGCCGAATTTGGGCGACCTGAGCGTTCAGCATCATTTGTGCCTGTACGTCCGCGTTTAAAGTCAGCATACCACATGTTAACCGTTGTTTCCGACGGAGCAAAGTCCGAATAACACTTATCAAGCCATTGCTTTGCTTGAACAATATTTTTTCCCATCAGAAAGCAATACATTATCAACACACGAAATTCAATTTTTCCATTGTTTTGAAAATTTGCAATAGTAGCTTCACTTCAATAACTGTAATTTGTAAACTAATAATCCTATTGGGCTCAAGTTTTGACACATGCCATTTGAAGGTTAGTACTTTAGAAAAATCATATAGATTTTTTTGATTAGTGGCGCCATCAGGTCCGGGACTTATTGAGTATACATGCAAAGAAAGTTATGAATCCATTCACACCACACATGGCAAAGTCTTTATCATCATTTTCGCAGTGTTTATTATTGCGCCGTGGGGACAAGTCATAGTTATAGTAATCAGTATATATATATATATATATATATATATATATATATGAAAATTGACTTTAATAATCAACAATGTTACAGTCTATAAGGGTTACAAACCTACAATTGCCGTCAACCCCATATTTGACTGACTTATAGTAATATATATATTATAATATATATATATATTGATTTTTACTAATTAAGGAATATGATTAATTAATTAAACCAAAATCACCCAATGTGCGGAACTCTCCGTATACTAGCACCAGCTGATAATAAAATATTGTTCGTGCGGGCTCAATTGAAATACTGCTAGCGGGACTCTCTATCCTACGAAATGCAGGGCTCCCTTTTAACGAGACTCTTTTCTCCGCAATAAAGAAAATGCGGGGCTCATTTAGAAAATTGTTAGTGGGGACCCTCTACCCCACAAAAAAGAAAGATCGAACCTAACAAGAATAATGTTAGTGGGCCAGATTAAATTAAGATCTTTTTTTACGTGATGATTTTTATGGGTCATCCTGCGAGGATCGAACTCGCTATTCAGTAGTAATAGATCTGCAAACGATTATTAAACCATGTTTTTATCTCCTCTACCCAACAAAAAAGGAAGTCTGGAACTCAATTAGAATATTGTTAGTGGGGCCCTCTACGCCCCCCCCCCCAAGAAAATGGCGGGACCGATTAGAAAAATTGTTAACGAGTCTCTCTACTCTACAAAAAGGAAAATGCGGGGCCCATTTAGAAAATTAATGTGGGACCCTCTAAGGGTGTGAAGGGCCCAATTAGTAAACTTGTAGTTGGGCCAGCGACTCTGAAAAATCATTTCAAAATCAATGGTTTTTGTAATGTCATTTTTCTAGACAATTTATCGCCCATTTATTTAGTCTCTTTCGGGAAATTGTTGACCGTAAGTATGTTTTAATCAGTTTTAATTTTGAAAAAATTATTTCACGTGTAGGCATGACCCAATTGAAAGAACTCTATTAATAATGGAGATTCGGTGTCTATCTGTCTGTAACCGAAACTAAGTCACTGCATACGTCACAATACCAAAAAATTTTGATACATAGAATAAAGAACAGCCCTGAATTATAAAATAATCTTTTTATTTATCTTTTTTGAATATTCAATATTAATCTATCAATAATGGAGATTCGCTTCCGGTTTTTGTCTGTAACAAAAACGACGTCACTGATTACGTCACACTACGTAAAACGTCATAACGTAGAATAAATATACTCAAAATTTGAGCATGCAATGTTAGACAGTCCTCATTCGTTTTAAACAAGTTTTGATAAATACATACCTGGTATTATCTATCTATATATAGTTTGTTTTATTTAATATATATTTAAAGTTACCAGAACTAAGTTTCCATTTCAATTTTTTTTTATTTTTTACTCCTTTAATAAATTTATTTTATTTTTTACTCCTTTAATAAATTTGATGATTTTACTTTACTTATGATACAAACTCTCTTATATTAAATTTTCAACTCCCATCCACTCAGGCAATATTTATTTTACGTCCCCAGAGGGCGTTTTTTTTATTTTGCTAGTAATAATAAAATAGATAAAAGCTGTTCCTTATCATTCAATATTTGAATCCTTTCCGTTGTAATAATTACAATTTGAATAAATAAACAATGAAAATAATTAAAAAGTTGTTTGGTTTGATTTTGTTTTACGGCATATCAACCTCAGTGGGTCATTTAATGCCGATAAAGTTTTGAAATAAATCAATTCTTAATGGATAATAAAATTTTGATTATTTTCATTGTTTGTTTATTTAAATTGTAATTATTACAACGGAAAGGATTCAAATATTGAATGATAAGGAACAGCTTTTATTTATTTTATTATTACTAGCAAAATAAAAAAAAACGCCCTCTGGGCGACGTAAAATAAATATTGCCTGAGGAGATGGGAGTTAAAAATTTAATATCAGAGAGTTTGTATCATAAATTAAAAAGTTGTTTGGTTTGATTTTGTTTTACGGCATATCAACCTCGATGGGTCATTTAATACCGATAATTTTTGAAATAGATCAATTTTTAATGGATAATACAATTTTGTTTATCAATTTTTTCAGTAACAAAATGTTAAATAAAACGATATCCATTTTAACTGTATAATAATATTTCACTAGAAATAATAAATTGTTGGTTCTTTGTTTTGCATACAAATTAGTTTGTTTGGTTGTTTTATTTGTTTTTTTCGAAAGAAATAGTTAAGTGTGATTATAAACGGGTTTAAAATTGTTTTGAGGCCGAGCATTATCATTAAGTATAAAAATCTGGGGCTTCAAATTTTGTATAATATATAAATAACTGTATCTTTCTTACTATAACTAGCAAAATAATTTTTTTTAATTTCCTCCGGGCACAAGTATTTAAGTTTTAATATAACTAGATATTATACTGAATTACAAAGACTAATGATTTTAAATGCGAATACAAAAAATATTAGCATATTACTAGCAAAATAAAAAAACGCCATCTGGGCGACGTAAAATAAATATTATCTGAGGGGATGGGAGTTGAAAATTTAATATCAGAGAGTTTGTATCATAAGTAAAGTAAAATCATCAAATTTATTAAAGGAGTAAAAAATAAAAAAATTGAAATGGAAACTTAGTTCTGATAACTTTAAATATATATATTTTTTAAAAACTATATATAGATAGATAATACCAGGTATGTATTTATTAAAATTAGTTCTAAAAACTGTCTAACATTGCATGCTCAAATTTTGAGTGTATTCTATTTATGACGATTTTAGGCAGTGTGACGTAAGCAGTGGCGTAGTTTTTGTTACAGACAAAAACCGGAAGCGAATCTCCATTATTAATAAATTTTTACTTTGTTCTAATTGATTTCAATATAAAATTATACATAGGATTGCTTTTAATACATTTGAGAATAAAACAATAATATTAGAGATCAATAACATCAAGCAATTATTTATTAAACATGGTTTTGCTAAAACTGGTATGCAAATTATTCCCACCATATACTATGTAATACTTTATTTCTTAATGATATGTAACACGCATCGCGGGATTTTAAGCACATTAATAATATGGGCTGTTTCGAGGCAAATCTATCGCATATAGACCTTAATAGAGACATTGTTGATAAATAATATGCTAAGGAAGATTAAATAATGATTATTTAATAACCATTGAGAATATAACATAAATAATAAAGGAAATGTTGACGTTGGTGGTGACGTAGTTTCGGTTACAAACAGACACATAATCTCCATTATAATAAGATCCATTTTGATTGTATAATATTTCAATAGAAATAGTAACCACTGAGAATATAACATAAATGATAAAGGAAATGTTGACGTTGGTGGTGACGTAGTTTCGGTTACAGACAGACACATAATCTCCATTATAATAAGATCCATTTTGATTGTATAATATTTCAATAGAAATAGTAACCACTGAGAATATAACATAAATAATAAAGGAAATGTTGACGTTGGTGGTGACGTAGTTTCAGTTACAGACAGACACATAATCTCCATTATAAGATCCATTTTGATTGTATAATATTTCAATAGAAATAGTAACCACTGAGAATATAACATAAATAATAAAGGAAATATTGACGTTGGTGGTGACGTAGCTTCGGTTACAGACAGACACATAATCTCCATTATAATAAGAAAGATCTATTTTGATTGTATATTTCACTAGAAATAATAAAATGTTCTTTGTTTTTTTATTTCGAAAAAATTAGTAGGAGGAGTGTACTTATTTATTAGCGATACTCTGTTTAAAATTGTTTTGAGGTTGACCATTATTATTAAGTATAAAAATCTGAGGCTTTAAATTTTGTATAATATATAATTAACTGTGTCTTTGTTACTATAATTTGCTTATGCGTACCTACGTATTATATAATTCAGTTGTTTTCGGGGGTTTTTTTTTTTCTCCTCGTTTGTAGTTTCCGCGCGTTTAGTTGTGGTAGAATAGGTTTATTGTGTTTCTCGTAGTTTTTATGTGTCGCTCGTATTCATTTTCTTTAAACTGGATTTTATTCCTTGATCAACTACATCATTTGGAAAACCATTATTAATTAATGATTGTTTTATGGGATTTAAGTTCTTTGTAAAAATAGTGTGTGTGAAGAGGAAATTAGATCAGCTCCATTGATCAGATTTTTTAGTTAGGTTTTGTTGTTTTTTTTGTATTTTTGTTGTTTTTTTTTGTATTTACAGGGATATTCCCTTGTGTAATGTAGGCGGAAAGAATCAAAACTAATTGAGGTTTTGTATAGGGAAATTATAAAAGTAGTTATTATACCCCCGTTAATCTGTTTGTATATCAAGAAAAGAGATTATATATGCCTATATACTTTATATATATATATATATATATATATATGTGTGTGTGTGTGTGTGTGTGTGTGTGTGTGTGTGTGTTGTGTGTATGTGTGTGTGTATTTGTGTGTGTGTCTGTGTGTGTTGTGTGTATGTGTGTGTATGTGTGTGTTGTGTGTGTGTGTGTGTGTGTGTGTGTGTGTGTGTGTATGTGTGTGTTGTGTGTTTGTGTGTGTGTGTGTGTTGTGTGTATGTGTGTGTGTGTGTGTGTATGTGTGTGTGTGTGTGTGTGTGTGTTGTTGTGTGTGTTGTGTGTGTATGTGTGTGTGTGTTGTGTGTGTTTGTGTGTGTGTGTGTTTGTGTGTGTATGTGTGTATGTGTGTGTGTGTGTGTTTGTGTTGTGTGTGTATGTGTGTTGTGTGTGTGTTGTGTGTGTTGTGTGTGTGTGTGTGTGTGTGTATGTGTGTGTGTTGTGTGTTGTGTGTGTTGTGTGTGTTGTGTGTGTGTGTGTGTGTGTGTGTGTGTGTGTGTGTGTGTATGTGTGTGTGTGTGTGTGTGTGTGTGTGTGTTGTGTGTGTGTGTGTTGTGTGTGTATGTGTGTGTGTATGTATGTGTGTATGTGTGTGTTTAAGATAATTTTTAAAATAATTGTATCGAACATGAAACAACAGTTACGGACTATTAAATAAAAAGTATTGATTATAATTGATTTTTAACTAATATATATATATATATATATATATATATATATATATATATATGAGATTTTTTGGATGTTTGTTTTTTAGAAGCATTGTTGATAAAGTATATATTATTATTTATATTTTTGCTTGAAGGCAATTACAATGCGTATATCGTATAAAATTCGATAATTATAGAAAATAACCATGACAAGTGAATTTCGCAAATGATTATGCGATAGAACATCGTACAGTCTGTTTCAACTTTCAGACTGTACATGTTCTAGCATCACATGATCATTTGCGAAATTCACTTGTCATGGTTATTTTCTATAATTATCGAATTTTATACGATATACGCATTGTAATTGCCTTCAAGCAAAAATATAAAATAATAATAATAATAATAATATATATATATATATATATATATATATATATATATATATATATTATTATTATTATTATTATTATTATTATTATTACTTAACTCGTAATCAATCGGCTGGTCACATCACGCCCTACCTCCGATAGGATTTTCCCAATTCCATTGCCTATGTGGCAAACCACAACCATTTTTTATCATATAGCACTAGAAGGCGGTGGCTGAGGGTCTTCATGTCCTGGGTATGACGTTAAACTCTAACTGATGGTGAAGTTCTAGTTATGAAGCTCTGGGGAATGTGGAGTACCCCTTCATCAACATTACTCCCAGTTCCACTCTGGTCCGGAATGGTAGAACCTGTTAGGGTCCCATTTATGGTTTAAATTTTAAAAATGAATTTTTAAAAATGTTTAAAAAGTTGAGTTTTTTAAAAACTGAGTTCCCATCAAGTACCCGTCTTCGGCATAAAATAACCCAACAAGGGTTGACATGCCGTAAAAATAAACTTAGCTAATTTTACTCCTAGTTTTTTTCCACACAATTCAGAGTAGCGGCAAATCTCTTCAGATCTTTAGGACTGATCATTATTTTCATTATATACTACTCCCTGCTTTAATGGAGTCTGCGTGATAACAATTCTCTTCTTGTCACCGGGACTTTTCTAAACGTTCCATCCGATCTTAACAATGCTGTGGTTTGGATGGTCTCGATTTTGGTTGTTTTTGTTGTTGTTGTTGTTTTTTGTTTGATTTTTTTGGAGGGGGGGTTCTTTGTTTTTGTTTTTTCTTCAGTACTCTGGCAAGGTCCAAGTATTGTTTATCTTTCCGTTTTCTTTCATTTTCACTCGGTGCTTCGCCGTCAGTTCACTTCTTATTTAACACTAGGTCTGGTCTTCTGGCTGGGATTAGATGGCCTGTCTGTATAATTCCCAGAGTATTTAATACATTGTGTAAATACCTACTCTGATAAAAAAAAAACTACTGTGGCTAACACTACTACTAATATGCCCACTACTATATCGGATACTACCATTACCGTACACAAGATACCACTTGCTACAAGATACTGTGGTAAAAAATATAATTGTGAGGTGATTTAAAGGTTTTAAAATATTTTTTAAACGGTCGTTTTTTTTGTTTTTTTTTTTGGAAGCTACTGAAATTTGTAACAGCAAAAGGGGGTTAAAAAAAAAAACAGCATTTTTCAGATTTTATAAAAAAATTTTCTGCTTAAAAAATACTTTTTAAAAATAAATTTATGAAAACCAACAATTAAAACCTTCAGTGCAATCACCGTTGTTTCGTTGTTCCGATTGAAAATTGAAATAGTTGCAGCGTTTGGCCCGACCGTTTCGCACGAACTGGTCCCTTCCCAAACACGTGAACACGTGGCTTTGTTTGTTTTTGTTTTTGTTTTTTTTTTTTTTTTTTGGGGGGGTTGTTTTTTTGGGGGGGGTCTTTTTCTGACAGTCGAATGGCGGAAATTAAGCGTGACTTAGAAAGAGCTCTTCCGGTGCTCATCATGGCCTCGCTCTCGTGTTGGCCCGGTTGACTGACAAAAACCTGGCACCTGGTCGGAAGTGAGCGACGAGAGACGACGATGCAATCCTGTTCACTATCATCAAGACATGAAAGATAAATGCACGTTCAGTGTGAGAGAAAATTACTGGTCTGCTTCGTTTGATTCAGGACAATGAGCCGGGCAAGGTTCAGCACAAACAAAAGACGAAGAGAGAGAAGGGGAGAGAAAGGGAGAGAGATATGTGGGGTCTGCTTTATCAGTGTTTTAATACTATTATCAGGGTCAAGTGTGTTTGCGGGTAAAACTGATATAGACTAAATTTAATGAAGGCGGAAGAAGGAAATTGATTTGGGACAAGGAATAATCGTTAGATTTGTTCCTTAAGTTCATCCCACCCCAACTAGACATACGGTCAGTATTAATGAACTTGTTAAGAGAATGTTTTTTGTTTTTGGTTTTGTTTTGTTTTACGGCATATCAAACTCAGTGGGTCATTTAATGCCGATAAAGTTTTGAAATAAATCAATTCTTAATGGATAATAAAATTTTGAATATTTTCATTGTTTATTTATTTAAATTGTAATTATTACAACGAAAGGATTCAAATATTGAATGATAAGGAACAGCTTTTATTTATTTTATTATTACTAGCAAAATAAAAAACGCCCTCTGGGCGACGTAAATAAATATTGCCTGAGGGATGGGAGTTAAAAATTTAATATCAGAGAGTTTGTATCATAAATTAAAAAGTTGTTTGGTTTGATTTTTGATAATTTTTTGAAATAGATCAATTCTTAATGGTTAATACAATTTTGTTTATCAATTTTTTCAGTAACAAAATGTTAAATAAAACGATATCCATTTTTACTGTATAATATAATTTTGTTTATCAACTCGTGTTTTTCTATTTAACCCATAGATGAGACCCTAACAGGTACTACCACTCCGGGTCAGAGTGGACCAGGGAGCAATGGTGATGAAGGGGTGCTCCACATTCCCCAAAACTCCAAAACTGGAACCTCACCATCAGATAGAGTTTAACGTAATCCCAGGACATGTAGACCCGCAGCCACCGCCTTCTAGCACCCATATCATAAAAAGGGGTTGGGGCTTGCCATAAGGGCAATAGGGTTGGGAAAATCATATAGGTGCTAGGGCTTGATGTGACCAGCCAATTGATCGGAGGGGGCCTCTCCGCCCGCCCGTTTAGCTCAAGATAGGGCCAAAGTGGAGTATTGCAATTCATGACTGCTCATTCACCTGGGTTCTATCCTTAAGCATCACGGGTCGCCACCCACGGCCAACAGGTGGCCCCATTGGGGGGAGTCTTACCCCTCTGCAGAGGTGCAGTCGGTGCATTCTAAAGCCCCAGCCGACAGGGCGTTAAGAGAATGTATTTAGGTAAACATTGTACATAGCTGAAACTATGAACACTATGTACAATGTCTTTATGTATCTCTTTTAAATATTGGAACCCAAAACTATATTTTCCAGTGTTGTGCCTAGGAATTGCCAACTCAGCGCATGAGTCCCGCAGGGATCTGTGCGCTAAAGTAAGAGCTGATGGTATATGTGGCTCTCCAATTTCAGACGCTAAAATAATCATTGGTCTAGCGCTAGTAGGGATAGACTCCCTCGCTGTCTGGCTGATACTGACATTATGCCGCCTCACCGACTTTACTTTATATATATATATATATATATATATATATATATATATATAATCTCCTTGGTCGAGCGCTAGAGAAAAGGAGATAGACTCCCTCGCTGTCTGGCTGATACCGACATTATGCCGCCTCACCGACTTTACTTATATATATATATATATATATATATATATAAAGTTGTCGGAGTGGCCTATTGTTGGTATCAGCCAGACAGTGAGGGAGTCTATCCCCTTTTTCCTAGTGCTAGACCAGGAATATTTTTTGCTGGGGGGGAGCGTCACACCAACCATCTGCTCCCCACTTTATCGCGCTGATCAGATTACCCAATCTGTGCGACTCGTGCGTTGAGTTGGCGTGAACCTTGCGATCTCTAGGCCGGTGCTCGACCGTCTAAGATAAACCGAACCCATCTAATCTTTATATATATATATATATATATATATATATATATATATAGTCATTCACATACAGTACTGTTTCGCCGTTTCATGGCACTAGAAAAAGCAGGCAGATTCTGGCAAGGTTCGAAACCCGACCGAATTATCGTCAGTTAGACATCTTACCAACGCGCCATCTCCACACCCACTATTTGAAATGGGATTTTGCTGTTATAAACATACTAGGCCACTAGGGAGTCCTCTATCCATATTAAGGAGAGCTATACAATTTTTGCTCATTTAGCGGTCAGAATATTCCATTTCCAGAGAGCTCAATCCACCAGGGGTGGAGAGTATATGTAATGTCATTTACATACAGTCCTGTTTCGCCGATTCACGGCTCATCAGTGTCACTATATAAAGAAGATATATATAAAAACTTTGAAATATCTCACCATACAGGTAAAAATAACAAGAAAATTTGGTAATGATGTGGGGGTGATTTGGAAGGCAAAGAGTTAATCGTGTTAACATTGTACCATTCTTGAGTTTTGGCGGGAAGATCAGGCAAGGAGTAGAATAATAACGCACGATATAAATGTTCTTATGCATATCATCATCATCATCATCATCATCAAGACGTGTTAACAGCACATATTCTTACTCCCTCTCTCGCCGTCCATCTTTATCGGCCATCACTTCTGTTAGGACCTCTAGACTAGTGGTTCCCAACCTATGGCCACATGGCCAAAATGGGCCACAGCAAATTTCATGTGGGCCAAGGAAATATTATAATTCTATATGGTTGTATCTTGATTGAATAAATATCTTACGTAAAATGGAAATATTTTTTATATTATAATAATTTCATGGGCCACAAAAAAATTTTGGTTTCAAAGTGGGCCATGAGCTAAAAAAAAGTTTGGGAACCCCTGCTCTAAACGACATCCAGTGTCTTTACAGAGCTGGTTAATGTAAATTCTTGCTGGTCGGCCAACACTGGTGTGCCCATGTTTAGAAGTCCATAGGAGAACGTCGATGAAGTTCGATCCTGCTTCTCGAACACTGCCCAGCATATTTTGTTCGTCACGTGACGGGGTCCAGTAAGCTTCGGCCGCTGGACCTACAGAGTAAATTAATATCGTTGATCCCAGGGGGGAGCATCCCCCCCCCAGGCAACACCTGCCCCCTCGATTTAAAGAGGCAGGGCTGGGTTTATTGCCCGGTGCCTGAGGAGCCCCCCTTGAGGGGGAATGCCGACGGGATCAACATATTTTTTGCACCCGCGACACCATGAGCTTCGATTCGCGGGGGTCCCACATTAATAGGGTCTTGTGCCAAACCCGTGGGGTGTGGGGTAAATAAACCAGCATATTTTGTTCGTCTTCCTTGGATGAGTTGTGTGATGGGAGGTAAGTGGCCGTACAACTGCTTTTTTGTTGGTTGTATCATTTGTTCCAAACAGCACGCAGCATCTCGTGTAGTTCCCATCCAGCTTTTTCTCCGGTCGTTTCTTTAGAGTCAAAGTGATGCAGCTATACAGTAGCATTGACACGGCTATAACTTGGAAGACTATACTCATAAGTCGATCTCATGTATATATATTTAGCAAACACTCCGCACGAACAGAATGTGACACAAGGTCAATTTCTTCAGCGGAGTTTAACAGGTTTGAAGTTTTCCTTCTCCTGGACCGGTTGCCTAATCAAGGTTAAAGAACCCAGCCTGCCCAACTATTTACCCATAGCTGGAGGAAGAGTAGAATTCATGCCTTTCCCAAGGGTATTAGCACTAAGTGAAATGCAATTACCATGTTCAGGATTTGAACTCGGGGCGATGAGTCCATTTCCCATGACTTTAACCATTACACAACGCGCTTCCAACAATATATATGTGTGGGAAGGGTTGTTTTGGTTTTGTGAGTATATATATATATATATAAAAGAAAATAAATGAAAATATTTTATATCATACTCATATCTAATATTGAACTAATATTGAACAATATTTCGATTTATAAAAATCATCATCAGAGTCCATTTCCCATGACTTTAACCATTACACCACGCGTTGATCTCATGTATAGGCTGATTTTTTTGTGATCTGTGGTCGCGATATTCTTAATTTCAGGATTTAATTGCTGTTAACCCCCCCCTAAAACTGATAATTTCTTTGTTACATTTTTAAAATAAGAAAAATAGCACTGTATTGTATAAGAATATAAAATAGAATATAATAAATTATGTGCTGTAAGATGTTTTAATGTTTATCTTTTTATAAATAACATTTTTCTTTGTCGCAATAAATTTTGAAACAAATGTTTTTAGTGAACTTATTAACATAAGCGTATCTGAAGCTCGCTTGTATCTCAAATTTTAGCTCATAACAGAAAGCAAAACATCGACCAAGTGACAGTTTGTAACCCGGAAAACTTAAGTTGTTGCACTAGTAAGTCAAGATATCACTGTACTGTGTTTTATTTTATTTTTAGAAAGGCAAAAAATGTGACTCAAATGCCAAAAAAAAAAAGCACAATTTATGAAAAAGTTACTGTGATTTACATAAGCGTATCTGAAGCTATTTCGCACCTCAAATTTTAGCTCTTAAAACAAAGCCAAATATCAGTCGAGTGATAGCTCGCAACTTGGATATATATATATATATATATATATATATATATATATATATATATGAGAAGTAAACAAACAATGTGTTTTTTTATATGGCTTTATTTAGACGACAATTTTTGGGAGAATATGTGCTTAATTGAAGTCATACCTAATTTTTGAAAATTAATTAATTAATAATTAATGAATTAGGCGGGCATACCTATTCAAATGTAAAGCTAAAAAATCGAGAAAAATCAATCTCTGTATGTACATTTCGGCCTATTAGGCCTGATCAGCAGAGCTATAGACAGGAAGACTGCTTTGTGTGTGATTCGAACCCTGACTATATATATGTATATATATAAAAGGGTTTTATAATTTGCTTGAAGCATTGTGTATATATTGGTTTGGAGGTTGATTTTGAAGGCTATCACAATGCAGGTGTAAAAAAAAAAATAAGGTAACAATGGTGATGTTTGTTAACCTGTGATTTATTCTTAATATTAAGAATAAATCACAGATTAAAAAACAACACCATTGTTACCTTATTTTTTATTTACACCTGCATTGTGATAGCCTTCAAAATCAACCTCCAAACCAATATATATATATATATATATATATATATATATATATATATATATATATAAAGATGAACAAAAAGTGATCAGACAAACAGGAATATTTATTTTATGTTGTTTATTTTTTTCAACTAGTTTCGACCTTAGGTCATCGTCGGGAGAAAATTTCTTCTTAAATTTCTTCTTAAAGAAATTGTTTTTAAAAAATTTGAAAAAATTTAAAAAATATTCAAGTATTTGACAAGCCACTATAACGCGGGCAGAGAAGTGTACAAGGTGTGTGTGTGTGTGTGTGTGTGTGTGAAGAATGTATCGTTTTTTTCTAAACCGTTTCTTGTTTACGACAATGAGTTTGACTGCATCCCTTTGACTTTAGCGTAGCACTTGAGAAAAAAAACTGGATAGAAACTAATCAAGTATGCTGCGCGCTTTTCTTGCACAAATCCTTCAAGCGGCACCTCACATAAAACAGCTGTACGGCCACTTACCTCCTATCATACAAACGATCCAAGTAAAACGAACAAGACAATCGTAAGACGATCTCATAAGTGACGCTCTTCTCTGGACACCTATACATAGTCCACTAGAGAATTATGCGTGCGTGCGTATATGTGTGTGTGTGTGTGTGTGTGTGTGTGTGTGTGTGTGTGTGTGTGTGTGTGACGAATAAGGCGACTCTCAAGTTAGGGTAGAATAATTGTCAGCTAATTAATTTTGCCGGCAATAGCTCATGTACTAAGTTCGATCTCCACTGAGATCTCAGAATTTTGACTTTAGATCGGACTAAACTAAGTTTAGTTGATAGTATTATATATATGTGTGTGTGTGTGTGTGTGTGTCTGTCTGTCTGTCTGTCTGTCTGTGTTTGTGTATGTGTATGCGTGTGTGTGTGTGTGTGCGTGTGTATCTGTGTTTGTGTATGCGTGTTTGTGCGTCTGTGTGTGCGTCTGTGTGTGTGTGTGTGTGTGTGTGTGTCTGTATGTGTATCTGTGTGTGTGTATGTGTGTGCATGTGTATGTGTGTGTCTGTCTGTGTATGTGTATGTGGTGTGTGTGTATGTGTGTCTGTGTATGTGTCTGTGTGTATGTATCTGTGAGTGTGTATGTGTATGTGTGTGTATGTGTGTATGTGTCTGTGAGTGTGTATGTGTGTGTATGTGTGTGTATGTGTCTGTGAGTGTGAGTCTGTGTCTGTGTGGGTATGTGTATGTGTGTATGAGTGTATCTGTATCTGTGTGTGTGTGTGTGTGTCTCTGTATGTGTATGTGCATGCGTGTGTCTGTGTATGTATGCGTGTGTGTCTGTGTTTGTGTCTGTGTTTGTGTATGTGCATGCGTGTGTGTATGTGTGTGTATGTATGCGTGTGTGTATGTGCGCGTGCTGCGTGCGTGTGTGTGTGTGTGTGTGTGTGTGTGTGCGTGCGTGCGTGTGTGAGAATTATGGATCAACCCGTTCGACAGAAAGGAAAAAAAAAAGAAAACTGCTGACAATCTACCTGTGTGAAATAAGCAGAGTGTCATCCAGCGTTTATGAAGCAAGCAAAACAAGTGCGTGTTGTCTATGGGACCATCTATTTGCTTCAGCTGTCCCTCGAACCTAGTCACCGGGTTGACTCTTCAT
The DNA here is from genome assembly GCA_023376005.1 of Doryteuthis pealeii. Lineage (NCBI taxonomy): Eukaryota > Metazoa > Mollusca > Cephalopoda > Myopsida > Loliginidae > Doryteuthis > Doryteuthis pealeii. The sequence goes on from CM042144.1 coordinate 114,891,761, forward strand.
TTAATGTTATCAGATAGCGATAATTGAAAATTAATTGTTGGAGTGAAGGTTAAGGAAGTGGGGCTGAATCTGTTATGACTGGCGTCTCTAAATTGACTGACGCACAATAAGAAAAAAAATGGTACACCCATACAAGTTGTCACAGATCAACCCCATATATATATATATATATATATATATATATATATATATATATATATATAAGCAAACACATATATATAAATATATACAAGGTATCACAGATCAACCATATATATATTATATATATATATATATATATATATTATACATATGCAATAACTTATATATATAATATATATACATATATATATGTGTGTGTGTGTGTGTGCTATATATATATATATATATATATATATATATATATATGGTTGATCTGTGATAACTTGTATATATATTTATATATATATATATATATAGAGAGAGAGAGAGGGGGGGAGAGAGAGAATAAAATGGGAGACAGACATACAGACAGAGACAGAGAGGGAGAGGTAGATAGAGGGAGACAGACATAGAGATAGCAAAAGAGATATGTGTGCCTGTGTGTGTATGTGTGTGTATATGGTTGATCTGTGATACATATATATATATATATATATATATATATATATATATGTAGAGAGAGAGAGAGAGAGAGAGAGAAGAGACAGAAAGACAGAATAACATAGAGACAAAGAGAGAGAGAGAGAGAGAGAGAGAGAAGAGAGAGATGGGGGTAGAGATACGTACACCCACGCAAGTATGTTTACAAGAGAGGACAATTAGGTGTATAGAAACATTTATACAGTCACACAGATAACACTATGAATGGTGACACACGACCGCAAGACGATTTGGGGGGTGCAGACAGACAGAGACAGTCACGGGCGGACGGAGAAATCTGGAGCGCCAAACGGAGCCAAATGCAAACAAAGCTGGCAGAGGTAAAAAAAAATAATAAAAGTGTTTACGTTATTGGATGAACAATGATAGTTTATTATTGAGATAATATGTTTATATAGGTACGTTTACACGTTCAGGTATGGCCACTCACGACCACACAAACAACCGGTTCTCCTTGGCAAGACACACACACACACACACATATATACAGACATATATACAAACTCACACACACACACACACATATACATATATATATATATATATATTTTAAATTTTGTGTATTTTGGCAGCAAATTATTCTTAAGACATGTGTTATTGAATAACACGGAGTATTCTTTTTTCATTTTTTGTATGGATATTTTTTCCAGTCTTCTGGCTATCCTTTTTGAATCTGGATCGAGTTGATTCATTATATTTTTCATACTAATTTCCCGAGCGCTTTCGACTGTTTCTCCAGTCGTATTCATGGGGTTATGTAATTTGGTTTTTAGTTAATTTTTAGTTCTGTTATCTATGCTTTTATCAAATTCAGAGAGTCTATTATTTTTAAGAGGGGGGTTAGGTAAGTGTTAGTTATTGAAGATATCTAATACGTTGTCTCCGACTTTAAATGCTATTTTATTAATGTTAGGTTTTTTTATTTTTAATGCATATGGCTTCTAGGACCTGTAGGCGTTTCTTATTGTTATTTTTGTAGATAATTTTAGTATTTTCGTTTAAGATTTTTCTAATTTCGGGGGAGGTGTATTTTTCTGGGTGTTTTTTTAATAAAGTGTTGTTTTATGGAGCTTGTGTCGGAGAGATGGTATGTGAGACGGCGGGATAGTGTTGTTGTTGTATGGCCAATGTAGCTATTAGTGTATAGTTTATTTTCTGAGAGGCACTCTCTCTCTCTATATATATATATATATATATACATACAAACACACTCTCTCTCTCTCACATCTTAGATGGGGTACAAGGCCAGATTATGGGGGCACCCAGTTCGAATCGAACAATCACTAAAAATGGTCGGCTTGCTAAGCATTAAGCTACATGAGGTAAGTGCTCAATATCATTGCTGGAGCATCTATATCTAAGTTGGGTAGTGAAAGCATGAAGTCTACGGCGTTTCGTAACTGACAGTTTTCTCGCCTATGTGATTCTCTCTCTCTCTCTCTCTCCTCTCTTGCTCTCTCTCTCTCTCTCCTCTCTCTCTCTGAAGTATATATAGTTAATATATGATCATTCTCTCTCTCTCTCTCTCTCTCTCTCTCTGTTCTGAATATATATATGTTAATATGATGATCATTCTCTCTCTCTCTCTCTCTCTCTCTCTCTCTCTCTCTCTCTCTCTGAACATATATAGTTAATATATGATCATTCTCTCTCTCTCTCTCTCTCTCTCTCTTTCTGAAATATATAGTTAATATATGATCTCTCTCTCTCTCTCTCTCTCTCTCTCTCTCTCTGAACATATATAGTTAATATATGACCACTCTCTCTCCCCCTCTCTCTCTCTCTAAATAGTGAAATACACGTATGTATTCTGTCTTACTGTCTGAGCCCCCTCTCTCTCCCTCTCTCTCTCTCTCTCTCTCTCTCTCTCTCTTCTCTCGCTCTCTCTCTCTCTCTCTCTCTCTCGCTATCTATCTATCTATCTCTGAATTAGTGAAATACACTTGTACACTGTCTGTCTTGCCTGTCTCTGTCTCGTTCTCTGTCTCTCTCTCTCNTCTCTCTCTCTCTCTCTCTCTCTCTTCTGTGGTGCTGGTGTATTGTGTGTGTGGGGTGGGGTGGTGTGTGTGTAATATGTAGATAATAAACATTTATCTTTCTGTATAAATATACACAAAATAATCTATGTAGATAACTTACAGGATGTTTAGAAAATCCGCTCAAACATTAAACGTCTAGTCAAATACTATATAAATAGAAAAAAATTCTTAAAAATATACACAATGGCTAAGATCTGAGATTTGAGGGCGCGTTGTCCGTACCGGTTATCATCGTTATCGAAATAACTCCGTAACCTGTGTTCAAATAATTAGGAAGGTAGAAGGGTGCCTTTTGTGTTCCCTCGCTTAATGTCTTGGGAGAGGCATGAACCCATCGCTTTTGTCCTGCTCCATTTTAGGGGTTGTAGACCAAGGCAGAAACTGAGCTTTCTCGAGTCTCGTTGTGGCAATTAGTCTAAAGAAACGTTCTGAATTCAAACCAGTTATTACCTCATAAAAATTGACATTGCTGCTCGGAGAAAGAGGAGTGGGTTAATGCGACATTGTGATTTGTTCCGGAAAATACTACCACAAATATATATATATATATATATATATATATATATATATATATTATATGACTTATCATTATGATTGTTCTGCTCAGTGTATTATACTCTGAAGATACACCGTTGTTAGCCTTTGTTTTCAAATATTTCGCTGGTCTATAAATAAAGAATCATGTCATACTCTCTTTACCATTAAACACGTAGTGTATCCTAAACTTTAACTTGTTATTACTTTATATATACTACCAAATATATGCACCCTCCGGGTGCAAGTATTTAAGTTTTATAATAAAATATCATTGTATTAATTAGAAAGTCTAATAAGAAGGCAGATAAAAAGATATGCTAACAGAGTGGGGGTATAATAGAAAATAGAAATGAAACTAACATTATCTTCCATCCTCCCTCTTTCATTGCTAATTTTACTTATTTAACTATTAGTTAAATTAGGAATAAAGAAATATAAATGACATTTATTTTTTCTTGTTAAGGGATTTCATTTAAGATATCATTAGAGATTTTTGCTTATGTCCATTAAATAAAACCAAACAATTAGAAATCAATATACTAACACATATTATAATAAAATTTTTTAATATCAATATGCAATTAGCCTTCCCATTCACACTGTAAACCGCTATTTTTTTGTATATATAAATACAATTGCATGTTATTATATGTAGATATGGACAACATAATTTAAAAAAGGTAAGCAATTTTATTAATAATTGAGGTTTAAATATAAATGAAATCAGAGAATTGATGTAAATAACGAAGGGAATTGTGACTTGAGTAGTAATATAGTTTCGGTTACAGACAGAAAACACACAATCTCCATTATAATAAGATATATATATATATAGTAAAAACATTTTTAAAGTGCTTACCCGACACTTAACGTTAGGGAGAAAATTCTATCATGAGTCTGGCCAAGGAATGGAGGGCTTAAATTATGGACGCTTATTTCACAGAAAATATAACAAAAATACAGAAATTATCGTTAAAAAGTTAACTGAAAGAGTAAAATGAATGATTTACGAATATTCACCTATTATAAGTTATTAAAAGTAAACATATTTACTCTTCCAGGTTAAATATTAGTAAAACAGAAAAAAACAAGTTTGCTTACCCGACACTTAACAAGTGTTAGGGTACGAAATAAAAAGGCATGAAGAGAAAGATTATATCGTGTGGCTGGCCCAAAGGGGATATATAATATATATATATATATATATATTTATGTATATATATATATATATCATAAATATATATATATATAAGTGTATTATTATTATATTTGAGGAAATTACAATGTGTATAAAATAAAATATGTCCAAATATTGGACAATGTTTATTTCATTTATACGCATTGTAATTGCCTTCAAATATAAATAATAATACACAAGAAAAATAAATGTCAGTTTATTCTTTATTTCCTAATTTAACTAAAATACGTTTAAATAAGTAAAATTCAAGCAATCGAAAGACGGGAGTGTGGAAGAGTTAAGTTTCATTCTATTTTCATTATAACCCCACTCTGTTCATAATCTTTTTATCTGCCTTTCTTATTTAGACTTTCTAATTTAATAACGGATATTTCATTACATTAAAACTTAATACTTGCCACGTCCGGAGGTGCATATATTTTGCTAGTATATATATATATATATATATATATATATATATATAATATAATATATATATATTATAATATATATATAACACGGAATGCAGATGATATTGTTTTTAAAAACTTTTAAAAAATAAAACTTAGAAAAAAAAAGAAAATCACGCGCTTTTCCATAACTGTGAGTTAATTAGAGTCAATAAATGTTTCTTTGTTTAATGACATATCAACCTTCGCTGGTTATTTAATGCCAAAGACGTTCCTGTAGAAGAAAACAAAAAAGTAAGTTACTATTAACCAATAGCTGCGGTATGAGGGGCTTATACATTCCCTATGGCATTAGTCCGAAGCGAACGTGATAGCACGACTGGAATTCGAACTCGCTTGCTACGATTGTAACACTTCCACATGTTGACAATAACAGTCAATCAAATTTTCATATATCCATTTTTCGTTTGGAAATGACTCATCGACCCGAATTCAATTGGTAGTAAACCACTCTAGGAGAAGGAATCTCTGAATCAAACTCGTTAAGAAAACCTTATGCCACATCCTGCTGCCTTGAGAGGCTGCGTAAATATATATATCGTTTTTTTTTTTAAAGACTGAAAAAGAAAACAAATGATTGTTTTTAGCCAAGCTAGGGAAGGCAACGATTAGGGTCAATTGAAGTGTCTGCTCTGGACCCCTTCCCCATTTATAACCCTTCTTCCCACCCAGAAACTTTTACAAATCTATTGAAGACGTGATATCGGAAACACCGTGCAGCCTATTAGTAAATAAATTAAAAAAGAAAATAAAGTAAAAGAACGCCTGCTCGGTATGCTTGATGTGAATTCTCATGTGTTGTGTGTTGTGTGTGTTGTGTGCGTGCGGGGGGGGGAGATCTTGTAACTATGTGTAATTTCAATGTGTATTACTACGAGAGCTGGAGCGCGTGGTTAGTGGTCTGAGAGTCGTGGAAATGGAACTCGCGATCGAGTTCAATTGCCTAGACAAAGCTGTTGGCATTTCACAATAGCGCTAATACCCTTGGGAAAGTATTGAAATCCATATATTCTCCCTCCAGCTATGGGTTAAATAGTATGGCAGACTGGATCTCCAGTCTAGCGAGAGGGATAACTCTGAATACAAGATTCCTAGGGTCGGTCGTTGATTGGCTTTGTGGTAACCCTTTGATGCACCCAATTCTTGCCTATCGACTCTGCAAAAAGGTGTGGATGGTCCAACACAAACCTTCACCACTATAAACAAATCCCTGTTGTGGAGTTCATTGTGTGTTATGAACCCTCCATACGTCGAAAATCGACGGCGAGAGTTCCATTTTTTTTTTTTTTACTACGAGCGTGTATATGAACATGTGTTTGGATATACCCGTGATTATCCCTTGTGTGTCTTTTTGAACCCCTGTCTGTTGGTTCCTGTGGGTGAGCCCGTGTGCCTGAGCTATCCTCTGTTTCTTTGTTAATACGATAAGCTCTTTTTTTAGCTCAGTCGTGGAGACCCACCTTAGTAATCGCAAGGTTCCTGGTTCGATACCGGTTACCCCGCCCAACTCAGCGCATGAGTTAGCCAACAGATTGGGTAATCTTATTTGGCTCCCCGCCTCAACAAAAACAATTCACCTTGGTTCCACCTAACCAGAAGAGGATAGACTCCCTGTTGTCGGCTGATACGGACAATAGCGCCACTCTGTTAACTTTATTGAATTATTTACTTATTGGGAAGGTTTGCGTTTGGTTTTTTGTTTAATGGCGTATCAATCTTTGTAGGCTATCTGATGCCAAGACATCTCCTTGTAGAAGAACAGTAATACATTTAACATTAACTGCGGGGATTAGGGGGGTTCATACCTTCTCTAGGGCTATTAGTCACGAAATACTATAGCACGACTGGGTTGAAACATCTAACACAAATATCGGCAGTCCAGCACGTTATCCATTACACCACGATGAAGGATAAAATAAATGATGTTCCAGGGTGAAGATTCGTCAATAAGCTTTTCTGTCCCTACTTAGACTGGATGCGTGTCGGAGAGGCCACTTCGATTAATCGGGCTGGCTCCTAGCTCCTATATGATTGTCCCGATGCTATTCCCTTATGGCAACCCTAATCCTTTTTATTCATATATGTACTAGAAGGCAGTCGTTGAGGGTCATGGGTATGACTTTAAACTCTATCCGATGGTGAAGTTCCGGTTCTGGAGTCTGGAATGTGGAGTACCCCTTCCTCACCATACTGGACGCTCCAGTCTGGCCCGCGAGTGGTAGTACTGTTAGGGTCCTATGTGGTGAACGGTTTGGGTAAAATCAACTTCATTGCGCGGAGAAGAATGTGGCACAAAGTCAGTTTTAACTTTGAATTCAAAGTATTCCTTCTCATAAACTGGTTGGCCAACCAAGGGTTAAATCTTACATCCTGTGAGAATTTTCTAAGGCTATAGCCCCATTTCCTATAAGGATTATCAAAAAAAATGGTAAAAAAATTCCCTCAAATCAAAGACATCTCAATATGTTTAATATTACATTAAACAAAGCTATCGTTTTGGGGCAGATTAGGAAAATGATATGCCACTCCAGCCAGGTGGAATGAGTGGTATAGGATGTTAAGAGTTTTAAAGAGCCCAATTTGCCAACAATTTTACCCATGGCTGGTTGCGTTGGGTTGGTTAGGATTTTACAGCATACCAGAGAGAATAGTTGTTATTATACCTTTCCATTAGTTTCAAAGATGTTCCAGACATCATCTGATTGCGTTGGTTGATGTTAACGGCCCATATAACCCTTGTTGGTTATTTAATGCCAAGTCGTTGGTTTTTTATATATGAGTTGTTTAACTTCATGTGTATTAATTTTTTTAACAATTTTTTTAAGCAAATTATTTTAATCAAACATTTTAAAATTAATCCTTTCTACCAAATTCTTTCTTAATCAATTTTTTTTAAACTAAACTCTTTTAACCAAGTTTTTAGCCTTACGGTTCAAGTCACGTTGAAGCACTGGTTTCCACAGATCACCGAAGTAAGCAGTGATGATCCTGTTCAATACTTAGATGGTGACCATTCAAGGAACAGCGGTATTGCCTTGACTTTGCTGAGTTTAATCCGTCCCTTGCTAACTCAATTTCGCGTTTATTTAAAATCAATTTTCCCCATTTGAAATACTGATATGCCACTAATCTGTTTTCTAGACACCCTCCAAGTTTTTTGCTTACGTTTTTAGAAAATAAAGAAAAATAACAAAGTTTGTATAAAAAGATAAGAATAGAATGTAAATGAATTATGTGCTTGTAATACATTTTAATGTTCATTATTTTACCAGAATACTATAATTTTCTTTGACGGTATTAAATTCCGGAAACATAAATGTTTTTTTAGGGCAATTATTAACATAAGCGTATTCTGAAATTCCCTGCGTACCCTTCCAAATTTTTAGCCTTTATTTTTTTTCCCTTTTTAATCAAATTTTTAAATCAATTTTTAACTAAACTCTTTTTAACCAAGTTTTTAGCTTTACGGTCAAGTCACTTGGAAAGCACTGGTTTCCACTAGATCACCGAAGTTAAGCCCGTGATATCCGTCAATACTTAGATGGGTGACCATTTAAGCAACAGCGGGTATTGCCTTTGACTTGTGAGTTTAATCCGTCCCACGGTCAAGTCACCGTTGAAAACACCGGTTCCCACTAATCACCGAAGCTTAAGCAGTGATGTACCTGTTCTAATACTTAGATTTTGGTGATCATTTAAACACAATAACAGGCACTGATATCAAAATGACTTGATTCAGCATTAAATGACCCGAAAATGGTTGTATGCCGTAAAAAAAAAACAACCAAACCAATTTCCTTAATCCATTTTTAAAATACTTTTTTTAACCAATTCTTTTTAATCAAAATTATGTAACATCTTTTTCTGAATTTAGATAATTCTTTATTTTAAATTTTATTTTTTTTTTTTTACAGAATTTTAACCAATTATTTTTAATCCAATTTTCTTTTAGTTAGAAGATTTTTCAAAAATAATTTAGGCGAAAAGTGCTACAGAACACTGGAACCTCACCACTGGATCAGGATTTTTTTCAAACTAAATTTTTTAACAAATTCTTTTTTAATCATTTTTTTAAATAAAAGGGGAAAAGTGCTACAGAAACTGAACCTCACCACTGGATCCAGGATTTTATTTTCAACTAAATTTTTTAACAAAATTCTTTTTAATTTATTTTTTTTAAAACTAAAAAAGGGGAAAGTGCTACAGAACTGAAACCTCACCCACTGGATCCAGGATATTTTTTTTTCAAACTAAATTTTTTAACAAAATTCTTTTTAATCATTTTTTTAAACTAAAAAAGGGGAAAAGAGCACAGAACTAGAACCTCACCACTGGATCCAGATTTTTTTTTTCCAAACTAATTTTTTAACAAAATTCTTTAATCATTTTTTAAACTAAAAGGGAAAAGTGCTTACAGAACTGAACCTCACCACTGGGAGCCAGTTTTGTTTTTTGTGGCGTTTTTTGTGGGGTTTTTTTTTTTCAAACTAAATCATTTAAAAAATTTCTTTTTAAATCATTTTTTAAAACTTTAAAACGTTGGAAAGTGAACCTAACAGAACTGGAACCCTCACCACTGGATCCAGTTAGAGTATTTGAAGAGACAAAGTTGTAATTATTTGATATAAAAAAAAGTTTTGAAAATAAATCACTATTTAATAGACCGACTTTGTATACTTTTTTTTAAATATGTTGACTGTCAGTTTTTCTTTTTTAAAGTCAGTCTATAAATTGTCCTACTTATTTCTCTTGTCTTGAATCAAAAAAAGCCGCAATAAGACAACTGTAAAATGTCTACAAGTTCTTTGAAAGTTCAGCTTTGAACTACCACAGTATTTATACGCTTGACTACGCTGCTTACAAGATATCACTGTCAGACAAGACTGTTCGACAATAAAGTTTCTTTTTAGGCCAATGTATAATTATACATTGCATAAAGAAACCAAACCAACCAACCAAACCAGGTTATACATATACATGTATATGTTATAACCTGGTTGTAATTTATGAGGAAAGTGCGTCCAGGTCTCCTGCCTCAAGAGTTGCCGCCGTGACTATTTAAAATAACGACCCAGCTCAGTCTATTTTCAAAAAACTATCCATCTTCATATCTATCTTCCAATCTATTCAATTTGTTCACTATTTATCTATATTCTTTAAATACTAAGATTTTCTTTTATTCATGTTTGTTTAATGTCTTGTTTTTAGTTTAAAATAAATCAAGAATTACGACAAAAAAAGAAGCGACCCCCCCCCTCCAAATTACATTTACTTTAGTCGAAAATATCTATCTATCTCCATTGTTCTATCTATCTATATTATTTTGTTTGTTATCTATCTATCTATCTCAGTCTATCAAAGCTAATATATGTCATCTTGAATCTTAACAAGAATTACGACAAATTACGATAAATAAACAAGAATTACGGACGAGCTGGGTTGTTAATTTGATAGTCACCGGGTAGCGGTTTTTGAGGGGAGACGGGACGCACTTCCTTCATAAATTACCCCTGGTTTTGATTGGTTGGTTGGTTGCGTGGTTGTTGGTTGGATATTGTACAGCATGTCAGGAGAATAGTGCTTATCATACCTTTCCCATGTTAGTTCAAAGTCGTACTAGACATCATCTCTAAGATATTTATTTGTCTATAGAAGGAATTAACCAGTTACAACCACTCCGGGTCAGATGTACCGGGAGTATGGGCAAAACGATGATGTTAAACTCTACACTCTAATGCCTACAGATATTTTTAATTGATTGGGATGTTTAACGGCATGTCAACCCTCGTTGGGTATATTCTAGCCGAAGACCTTTTGTTTTATTCATTCTGATGGAATTCAATTTTTTCTCAAAACTCACATTTTTTAAACATATTTTTAGCCACTTTTTCTATTTAACCAATAAGATTTGCGACCCTAACAGCCGTATACTACCCCGTGTCAGAGGACCTGGGAGTAATGACGATGAAGAGTGAGTTCAACATCCTCAGAGCTCCAGAATTGAAACTTTCGCCATTAGATGAAGTTTAACGTCATAACCCAGGACACTAGACGCTCCGCTATTGCCTTCTAGCACAATCATGATAAAAGGCGGTGTAGGGTTGCCATAAGGGTAATTAGTTAGTAATATCATATAGGCTGCTAGTCTTGCATTGTGAACAGCCGGTTGATCGGAGGAGGGGGGCTTTTTGATCACCCGTTTTGCCTAAGTAAGCACCAAAGTGTGTGTAGCACGTAGATTCCAATCCCAAGCATCACGGGTCGCGAAAACAACCAACATCCCGTGGCCCCATAGCGCAGTCTACGTATTCTACAACCCACGACAGGTGGTCTGGTTTGGTCGTGGGTGCGCTATATATGTAGCTTGTATTGGGCATTAACTTGGGATCGATCCTCATAAAAGTCTAAACCGAGTTTTAATCAGAGTTTTACTTCTCTTTTGCCATATCAAGCTTAAAGCCACAGTCTTTCTCGACTATTTGCTCCATGAAGGGAAATAGTTAGATACATACCTTTCCTAAGAGGTAGAGAGTTCCATCGTGGTGTAATGGCTAACAAGCAGTCTCGCAGGGCATACTATGAAGAGCGAGTTCGATCGTCGCCTATATTATATATATATATATATATATATAATATATATAAAAAATATATATATAATATACCAAGAAACTGTTGGAAACCTCGCGCGTGAGAAAAACCCAGCAATAATAGTTTGATTGTTAAAAAATATACTCAAACATCAACCGGGAGAAAAAAAAATTTTTGGAAAAAAAAAGAAAAAGACCAAAATAGTACGCTACCAACAAAAATAATCGATTGCGTATAGTATTCGGCCAAAATGGAAAAACAATTTATATATATGTATATAAGATATATATATATTCATATAAACCGCTAGGGAATAGCTAATAAGTAAAAAAGTGCTCATACCTAAGTAGAGCAAATAATAAGATAATCTAATGATCAGGACGACCTACTATTGTTTCGCTTAATGCTCTTCAGGGCTAAAGATCTATATTATAAGTTATCCACAGACACGTTTTGACTTATCAAGTCAGTTGTTTAGACATTTGTGATCTACCACAGCCGGATAGAAATCCGATCATTTCACATCAGTCGACAGCTTAACCACTCGGCTATCGTCACCCACAGAATGCGAAGGGGAGTTTAACTGTTTTAATACATACATTCGTATGTATGTAAAGGCCCTCATATAGTGCTACATCCCTTTTATAGGAGGAGCGTGCATTTACGCTTTAATTATATATATTATATAATATATATATATATATATTATATATATATATATATATATAATCCAAAAGTTCCAGGAAAGAAATTTCTACGACAATAGGTTTTTTTTTAAACAACTTGTCGCAGTTTGAGAGCTCAGATGTGTGCTCTTATTGTTAGAGTCACAGAGCAAAGTATAATTAAAGAAATAACAAAAGACTTTAGAGATCTCGCATTATAGGACTATTTCGGGAGCTTAGACAAAATGTTCTAATTCTCCCGACTTCATTACAGTGCGTATGATGAATTCTTTATATACTTTTAAGGCATTTGAAAAAGATTTTTTTCCCTTCCTTTTAAATTGTCCTGTCCTGCTCAGCTGTTTATAGAAGTAATAAAAGATGTGTAATAAAAATAGGAAGAAAAATAAAATTAATTAATAACAATAATAATAAAACCAAAGATATTCACCGCTTGTCAGTAATTGTTAGGAGTTTCTGTTAAGTCAATCAATTCCAGAACTAGTTTTTTTCCCTCCTTTTTAATATATATATATATATAATATATATATATATATATATATATAGCGATGATCTATGGAGGTGGCCTGCAAAGTCTAGCCACTACTGAGGAAGACGCGATACGTTGAAACACGGTGTCCGTTGGATGGACAATATATGCTCCCAGCAGTAGAGCTTTCTGAAGAGGAATTTAGTTGACGGATTTAGTTGCCTACGTTTTAAAGCCAAGGTTCTGCCTATTTAAACGATATGAAACTCTCTCTCTCTCTCTCTCCTCTCTCTCTCTCTCTCTCTCTCTCTTCTCTCTCTCTCTTCTCTCCTCTCTCTCATCTGGTGACCTTTGAAATATATACCTACGTATGCATTTATCAGTTAAATTCTCATTCGCTGTATGTGCTGTTTATGACGCCCAGTGGTCATAAATCGATCGGCTTCCGATCCTGCTGGAGATGGCTGCGAATCTAGCCACACTGAGACACGTGATACCGTCGAACACAGTGTCTGTGGATGACTTATTCATCATCTGAGCTGAATTGAAGATAATGTTGTGAACAAGATCATATATATATATATATATATATATAATATATTATATATATATTATATATATGCTATGGGATGCGAATTGCTCCCTTTCCCCTCTTTCTATATTGGCGAAAAATTGCTATGTTGGCAGGAAAGTGGAACCAGTAGATTAAACGACAATGAAACTTGTTTATTATTAAAACTTCAATGTTAGTTCTGAACAGCACGGACAAAATATTAGAATAAATTAACCCATACTATTCATGTATTACATGAATTACTTTTCTATTTAGCAGTGGCCATTTATATGATTTTTTTTGATGAGTAATATTTTGCTTTGGCCTGGAGAGGTTTGCCGAAAAAATTCCGTATTATTCCGAAAAAAAATATTTGCAGAACGGACACGTACAAAAATTTTAGAGGGTGGGGGGGGTACAACGGTAAACGTGCACCATTGTTTTTATTATCATCAGCTTATTATTATTATTATTATTATTATTTACATAAATGATTTTCTCAACTGCACCCGCACGAGCAAGAGCGCGATATAAGGTGCAATTTTAAGCAGGGTGTTGTGAGGTCTGTTTCGATATTCTCAGTTGAGTAGTATCAATAATTCCTTCGAGCGTATCGTAGCTCAGGTCTTGCATCAAGTCGCTAATTTCATACCAGTCCTCTAAACTGTCTCTATACATCTCCTGCTGTAAACACATATATAAATGAGATAACACGCCATGGCTATTCTTCACACACAGGGTCTAACAGGTTTGAATTAGGGTTTTCCTTCTCCGGGATTGCGTTGCCTTATAGAAAGTTAAGGGACCCAGTTGGATTTATAATTACCCATAGCTCGGTGGAAGAAATGCTTGGAAATTTATATCTTCCCAATAGTATTGCGCTATATTTGGAAAAATTCCCTGAATATCAACCCTTCCTTGCTAAGGACTTATTGAGTGGTCATTATTAGTCACATAAATCTAGCATTATATAACCAAATTCCAGTTAAAATCATATATTTATCCATGTGCTCATAAAAATAGCATCTTCAGATAACACAATACAAAAATCAGGAGCTTGTCCTAGAATATGTTACTGCACTAATGGTTGAAGTTTCAATTCTGTAGATCTGCGGGAGTGTTGAGTACCCCTTCATTGCCATTACTCCCAGTCCACTCTGATCCGGAGTAGTCAGTACCTGTTAGGTCCCATTCTGTGGGTTTAAATAAAAAAGGAGCTAAAAATGTGTTTTTTTAAAAAATTGAGTTTGAGAAAAAATTGGAATACTATCAAGAATTGAAATAAAACAAAAACGTCTTTTTTTCTGAAATGTTTGGATGAAGTTGATGATTAGTATTTATCTGTGTTATCGGACTATTGTCCTCAATCTCATTTATCTGTACAACGTTCGCGCCGATGTACCCTCCGGCCTTCTTCAGTATTTTTTGTTCAATTGGAACACATGGCCTAGTGGACAAAGGAGTTAGGTTAAGACAGTTCTAAGTGACAGTTATCTCTGGACTGCAGGTTCAATCCTGGCAAGGGCTGCAGTACCATTAGAATAATAATTAATACAGCGTAACGCCTCTACCCAGCTATGGTTTAGCGGAATTGAGAACAGATATCCCCGGGACTGAATAAAAGGGGTTAGTTCAAAGTTCCGTGATGGATCCCGATTACAGAAGGTTCCCTGAGTTCCGACAAGAAATAACCTGAAGAAGGCGGAGGGTACATCGGCCGAAACGTTGTACAGATACAATGAAGATGAGGACAATATAGTCCGAATAACACAGATAATACTAAAACGTCTCTTTGACATCCCAAAAAAAACCCAACAAGGTTTGAGTTGCGTAAAATCTAACCAACCAGCCAGCCAAACAAAAACCAGAGCAGAAATTACGGAGATTTCACTCGTATTTCATGTCTGTATTTAGATTAACCCCTATGTTCTTGAGCTGATGCAAAGCAAGGTCAATATTAAGCTAGTCGAGCTGCGTTTGAATTTGAAATTTCAATCGGAGTTTTCTTCTCCGAGACCGTCTAACAAACAAAGCTAAAGGAAGGAACAGTGATTCATACCATCGCAATGTCGCTTGACGCGAATGAACACAACAACCTCATCTAGCGGGTTGACTCAGATTGTTTCGTGTCCATTTCCTTAAAACGATAACCATTACACAACGAGCGCATTAAGTTTTCACAAAAGTATCAATTGGTGGCCTGTAACGAAGACCTATACCTGCATGTCTCCCTAATATTCTTATCAATATTAGAGCTAATCTTTAGTAAATTCCTTGTCGCCTGTCGATGATTTTATTCTTCTATGAATCATTATTATTATTATTATATTATGTATTATTTTATTATATTATTATTATTATTAATTATTATTATTGCTGTTTTTGAGCCATTTGAGAGAGCAATCGTAATCTTTATCCCCCATTTCTATCATATTACAAATATTCCCTCATTGTTATCGAGGCGATTTTCGCATCGAGGCCACGAGGCTCAGTGGTCGCTTGTGTCACTCTCTGGCAAACAGATGGCTATGAGTTCGCATTTGGCTTGGGTTGGTCATGCGGAAACCGTTTGCAATTTACCCTCCCATTTTTACCTTCTCTGGCGGGTAAAATGAGTTAACAGTGCTGGAGACAAATAAAGTGTAGCAAAAAATAAAACTCATGGCGGGGGTGAAGAGAGATAATATAATATAATAATTAAATAATAATAATAATAATAATTAAATTGGAGAGGTTGCACACGGAAAGACCTGGACGTGGTTAAAGAAATGGAAATCTTAAAGAGAAACTGAATCCACTAATAATTGCTGGCACAGAATAATGCCATGAGGACAAACTATATCAAAGCAAAAATTGATAAGACCCAACAAAATATTAAATGTAGATTATGCGGTAAATAGAGATGATACTTAAACCATGACTTATGCGAATGTAGCAAACTATTCACAACGAGTACCAAAATAGACACGACTGGGTTCGGAAGGTGATCCACTGGGAATTATGCAAAAAAATTAAAATTTGACCATACAACAAAATGGTATATGCATAAACCAGAATCTGATTCTTGAGAACGAAACGCATAAAATTCTCTGGGACTTTGAAATTAAAAAACGGATCACATATATGCCAGCACGACCCAGACCTAGTGTTGATATTAACAAAAAAGAAAAGAACTTGTCAACTGGTGGATTTTGCAGTGCCAGCAGATTCAGGTGAAAGCTAAAAGAAATGAAAAAATGGAACAAATACTATGGACCTTGCCAGAGAACTGAAAAGTTATTGGAATATGAAAGACAAAAGGGATACCAATTGTAGTTGGTGCCACTTGCGAACGTCCCAAAAGGATTTGGAAAAGGGTTGCGAAAGTCTGCAAATCAGAGGAAGAATTTGATACCATTCAGAAACACTGCACTGTTGCAATCTGCCAGAATACTGAGAAGAGTCCTGGAATCTTGAGGGACTTGCTGTCACTCAGACTCAAGGAAAGACCATCGGCTAACCACTGATGTGAAAACTCAAAAGGGAGTAAATAATAAGTAAAGGAGGTAGGAGTCAATAAAGAATCTGGTTTGAGAAAAGAGGAAGAGGGAGAGAGTCTGATAAAAAAAAGGAATAAAGAAATGGTAAAAATGGGAAGAAAAGAAAAGAAAAAAGAAGGAAGAATGTGAAATAGCCGAAAAAAGAAAGAGTGTGAAAGAAACGAATGAAAGGAAAAGCAAAACAAAGAAAGAAGAAAAAACAAGAAAGAAAGAAAGAAAGGGAATTAATTAGAAGAAAAATAAAAAAGAAAGAATGAAGAAAAGAATAGAGGAAGAGAAGTTTAAGAAAGAAAGAAAGAACGATGCGAATAAAGCAAAGAAGAAAAAATTTTAATAAAAGAAAGAAAGAAAGAAAAGAGAAAGAACGAAAGAAGTGTTCTTTAAAAATGAACAAATATATATATATATATATATATATATATATATATATATATATATAATATAATAATATATATATATATAGTTCGTGTATGCACGCGAACTCTTCGTCTCGACCATTCTGGTAATAAACACGCAGACAAGAATATTCCCGTGCCAAAAATTTTATTCGCGAATTGTAACTCATTCTTTCTTTCTTTCTTTCTCTTTACTTCTTTTTTAAAATTGTTTTCATTTCTTCTTTTTCCTGTTTTGTTTTCTCTTAAGAAAAGTTTATGACCTTTTTTCTGGTTTTTTTTTTTTCTTTTTTTTACTCAGTGTCAGATAGACTAATATGGACACATGCAATGAGGGCGTCTTTTTTTGGCTGCTATAAGTTCGGAAAATCCCGACAATGGCAAGGCGCAGACGAACCAAAGTTTTTCTTTGTTTGTTTTATTTGTTTGTTTGTTTTTGTTTTGGGGTTGTTTTTTTTTTTGTTTTTTTGGGGGGGGGTTGGTAGATACAATTAGCTTTAGCCCAATTAAACAATTGAAAAAAAAATTCGTTGTTCAACGTAACAGGCAAACCGGCAATACCTACATATTTATTCATTTAGTTGGGCACATTTAGTTGGGCACATTTAGTAGGCACATGTACCGTTCATCTTATATAGAATGGCTTACCTTGCTTTCAAGTCGGGTAAGTGAGGGTAAGAATTATTACCCGCTTACAGTCAATTCATTAGTTTTCCTTCTCTAGACTAAGAACCCTACATTTCCGAAGATGACCAGTGCTTCAGTATACCACCTCGATTGGTCCTTTCGTAAAGGTGACCATCCCATCTCCATTATGATTACCACCAAAACGATAAAATTCTCTGGGACTTTGAAATAAAACGGAATCACCTTATCCCAGCGCAAGAGACCAGACCTTAGTGTTGATAAACAAAAAGAAAGAAACTTTGTCAACTTGTAGATTTTGCAGTGCCAGCAGATCATAGGGAAAGCTAAGGAAAAATGAAAAAAATGCGACAAAATTTGATCTTGCCAGAGAAACTGAAAAAGTTATGGAACATGAAAGTGAAAGTGATACCAATTGTAG
The DNA here is from genome assembly GCA_023376005.1 of Doryteuthis pealeii. Lineage (NCBI taxonomy): Eukaryota > Metazoa > Mollusca > Cephalopoda > Myopsida > Loliginidae > Doryteuthis > Doryteuthis pealeii. Next base: position 114,909,901 of record CM042144.1, read on the forward strand.
TTTGGTTGCACTTTGGAACAGGTCCCAAAAGGATTAGAAAAGGCTTGACAGTTTGGATATCAAAGGAAGGATTGAAAACCATCCAGACACTGCACTGCTGCAATCTGCCAGAATACTCAGAAGAGTCCTGGGACCTGAGAACGTGCTGTCACTCAGACTCCAGTGTGAATACTCATCAGCTAACCACTAGTGGAAAACTGAAAAGGGAGTAAATAATAATAAATAATAATAATTAATAATAATAATAATATAGCGAAACCTCCAATCACATGTATAAATATATGATTTTTAACGGAATTGATTATATAATTGCGAGATTTATGTGACTAATATTGACCACTCAATAAGTCCTTAGACAAGGAAGGTGATATTCATGGGATTTTTATTATTGCGCTAATACTGTTACCGATAGCCTTTTCTTTTCTTCTCTGTCTAGTCTTCTATCTTCTAATGTCTGGATAATCTTCTACGGTCTCGTTCTGGTCTTCTTATCTTTGGGATTCCGTGTCATGGTTTCTGCTGGTTGATCATTTCTTATCAAGAAGCTTGTGTCATGTTAGCTTTTAGTTAATAAACACAAGACTTCGATTTTACCTTTGATGTTATTTTATTCCGTCCCCAGGCCAGCAAAATGCGCGCAGAGGGTCACATCTTGCTAGCTTCAGTCCTAACTCATCAACGACTAAACTGCAACCTAACTACTGCAACTAATACCTGCCAACTCTTACTGAGTTCCTACACCTTAAACCGGAAGCGGCTTCTATTGCCTTCCGATTCCCACGGTCCCTTCCGCAAGGCAAGCAGAGTGAGATCTTCTACTCTTAGAGAGAGATAGATTAGATCATGCTTTTCTCATCGACAGGATCACACAGTGAAAGGCAAATACACGCGCACATAGAATTGAGGCAGAATAGTTAGAATCATACCTCTCTCTAGGGTATTAACACTAATATTATTATATATATATATATATATATATATATATATATATATATATATATATAGGCACAAAGCAATCAACGACCACGAAACTACATCCCCGCCCAATCTTGCCAGAGGGCAGGGAACAAAGCTGAACATGACAGGTCCAAACATGAGCACCCCCGGACCTCTAAAGCGCCAGAGACTACAAGAACCAGTCAGTCTAACATAAACACTTGTAAAAGAAAGATGTAGTATTTCGAAATATCAGGAAAATTAATTGAACTAAGAACATAATATCCAACTCAGTTTGTCATGCTTTGAATAACAACCAAAAAAATTATTTTCCCATAAATATATAATATAGACATAACACACACTCACACAAACACACACCCACACATATATAATATATATATATATATATATATATATATATATAAAGTTAAACCTAATGAGTCAGATATACCTACTAAAAGTTTCGCTTAGTGCTCTTCAGGATCTGACACCAAAATTGTTTTCCCCAGGTGATGTTTGGTAGTATATTTTTACAATCAAACTATTTGCCGGTTTTTTTTCGTACCAACAAGTTTGGTATTTGACAAGCTTAATTTCGCTAGGATGGTCAGCTGTGGACTGTGGCCGAGGCGATAAAAGTGTTTCACTAGTGTTTCACTGTGTCTGCTGAAGTCCCGGTTTCGATTTCTGTCGGAGGGAAATCGTTAGTATATACCGCTGATGAGACTTAATAAAGTCGAAACAGTCTGTACGGTATTCCTACACATCGAGCCATCCTTTACCGGGATTCTCTTGTCAAGTTTATTTTCTATAAGAAAAGTATCGAATCTTATGCGATACATGCGTTGTAAGTGCCTTCAAGTAAAAATTTAATATATACTTTATTCAGCAACGTTTCTAAATAAACAAACATCCAAAATCTTATTCACTTCGCCGAGGGCAATTCGATCTGTTTGTTGTTAATTATTCTCTCATAACGCCCCTTACCTATTATGGTAGAGGCGTGTAGTATCGCTGACAAGCTTAATTTCGCTAGGATGGTCAGCTATGTACTTTGGCCGAGGCGATAAAGTGTTTCACTAGTTGTTTTAACTGTGTCTGCTGAAATCCCGTTTCGATTTCTGTCGAGGGAAATCGTTAGTATATACCGCTGATGAGACTTAATAAAGTCGAAACAGTCTGTACGGTATTCTACACATCGAGCCATCTTTTACGTTATTACACTTGTCAAGTTTATTTTCTATAAAGAAAAAGTATCGAATTTTATGCGATACATGCGTTTGTAAGTGCCTTCAAGTAAAAATTTAATATAATATTATATATATATATATATATATATATATATATAGTTCAATGAGGAATCAAAACAAATAAAAGTTTTTGCTTTTATTTATTTAATTACGGGAACGGTATTACAACCAGCGGTTTCTTGCTGAAAGCATTCATCAGGTAAGGAAAATGACAGAAATTGTGTAAAAATTACACACAATTTCTGTCATTTTCAAAGGAACCGTTTCGTCTTACCTGATGAATGCTTTCAGCAAGAAACCGCTGGTTGTAATACCGTTCCGTAATTAAATAAATAAAGCAAAAACTTTTATTTGTTTTGATTCTCATTGAACTATCAACGCTCTATCACAGATATTGAAGCACTCTTCTAATAACACTGTACGTTGGATTACTTTATTACTTTTTCTAGTATATCTAGTGCCAACCATACACATTTAATAATTAATATATATATATAATATTATATATATATATATATATATATATATATATATGTGTGTGTGTGTGTGTGTGTGTGTGTGTGTGTGTGTGTGTGTGTATAATATACAGAAAAATAGACTCAACATATATATATATAGCGATATATATATATATATATATATATATATATATATATATATATATATATAGCGAGAGAGAGAGGGGGGTCAAATAATTTATATCATTTCATAATCTAATAACTTATAACATGATCCATTATTGCCATCTTTTAATGAAAGTTGATATATTTTCCTATATTTATAAATTGTCTCCCCAATTTTTAAATGTACCGTAGGATTTCCTTGATGAATAATTGATTAAAAAAAGAACAACAGATTAACAACGAAATATAGAAGAATGCGCACAGGAAGAATATGAGTGGTAAAGAAATAGCGGGAAAATGAAAGAAAAAGAAAATGACAGAGTTAATATAGTTAAACATTAAAACGTATTTAAAAATGAAAGAAAATCGGAATCTGAAGAGATGAAGACAGAGATAGAGGGAGATGGTAATGGGGGATGCAAGAATTAGAGAGAATGACATGATTCGAAGGTAAAATTTTCGATGATTGAAGTTGAAGAGGAAAGGGGAAAAAAAGAAACAGTGTAGAATAATGGGTAAGTAGAATGAGAGTAAAATATGAATGTGTCGTAAGTTAAGAGGAAGAAAAAGACAAAGAGAAAATAAAAATGAAAGAAAATACGAAAAAGTCAAATGAAAACTAAAAGAATGAAAGAAAGAATGACGCAAGAAAGAGAATATGGTTACTGCAAGTGAAAGAAAGAAAGAAAGAAAGAAAGAAAGAAAGAAAGAAAGAAAGAAAGGTGTGGAAAATAAGAACAGATATTAACTAAGAAAGAAAGAAAGAAAGAAAGACATTAACTAAGAAAGAAAGAAAGAAAGAAAGAAAGAAAGAAAAAAGAAAGAAAGAAAGAAAGAAAATGAGAAGAAGAGAGTACCTGCAAAGAAAGAAAGAAAGGAAGAAAGAAAGGTGTAGAACATGGGAGAGATATTAACAAAAGAAAGAAAGAAAGAAAGAAAGAAAGAAAGAAAGAAAGAAAGAAAGAAAAAGATATTAACTAAGAAAGAAAGAAAGAAAGAAAGAAAGAAAGAAAGAAAGAAAAAGATATTAACTAAGAAGAAAAGAAGAAAGAAAGAAAGAAAGAAAGAAAAAGATATTAACTAGAAGAAAGAAAGAAAGAAAGAAAGAAAGAAAGAAAGAAAAAAAGAAAAAGATATTAACTAAGAAGAAAGAAAAGAAAGAAAAGAAAGAAAGAAAGAAAGAAAAATTATTAAAAAGAAAGAAGAAGAAAGAAAAAGATATTAACTAAGAAAGAAAGAAAGAAAGAAAGAAAGAAAGAAAGAAAAGAAAAAAAAAAGAAAAAGATATTAACTAAGAAAGAAAGAAAAGAAGAAAAGAAAGAAAGAAAGAAAAAAATATATTAACAAAGAAAGAAAGAAGAAAGAAAAAGAAAGAAAGAAAGAAAGAAAGAAAGAAAGAAAGAAAGAAAGAAAAAGATATTAACTAAGAAAGAAGAAGAAAGAAAGAAAGAAAGAAAGAAAAAGATATTAACTAAGAAAGAAATAAAGAAAGAAAAGTGTAGAACATGAGAGAGATATTAACAAAGAAAGAAAGAAAGAAAGAAAAAGAAAAAGATATTAACTAAGAAAGAAGGAAAGAAAGAAAGAAAGAAAAGAAAGAAAGAAAGAAATTGAGAGGAAGATAGTACCTGCAAACGAAAAAAGGAAAAAAAAAGTTGAGAGAAAAATAAAAGAAAAAATAATGACGCAAAAAAGAGAGTGTAGAAACTGCAGGTGAAAGAAAAAAAAAGAAAGAAAGAAAGGAAGAAAGACCAAAAATTGAGAAGAAGAAGAAGAAGAAGAAGAAGAAGAAGAAGAAGAAGAAGAAGAAGAAGAAGAAGAAGAAGAAAGAAAAGAAAAAAATGAAGGAAGAATAAATTCAGAACAAAACGCAAAATAGTAGCAAGCAAAGTCTGTGGAGTGTTATATTGCCGGTATCAGCCTGAACATTGAGGAAGTCTATCTCCCTTTCACTAGCGCTAGACCAAGGAGATTATTTTTTACTAAGGTGGAGCGCCACACTTACCGTCAGTTCCCAGCTGCATTACTACACAGATCGGATTACCCAAACAGTGCTGTTGTTACGCTGAGTTGGCAGGGGACCTTGCGATTCCTATGCGAATGATCTACCGACTGAGTTGAACCGAAAGACAGAAAAGGAAGAGGAGAAAAAAAGAAATAGGAATTTTAAAAATAAGCCGCAAAGGAAAAGATAAAACAATTTATAAATTAGAGATGAAAAATCTTTCTCTTTATATTCTTATTCATTGACTCCTTGTCTAGTCGCCTCCCATGCTGTAAATGGGTGACAATAATAGCACACAATTGTTTGTAAGTTCGAATCTCATTGTAGAATACCGTTTTCTCTCCCTCTCTCTCTCTCTCTCTCTCTCTCTCTCTCTCTCTCTCTCTCTCTCTCTCTCTCGCTCTCTCGCTCTCTCTCTCTCTCTTTAAAAAAATAGATTTGAAAAATAAAATGACTGAGGCTTTTGTTGTTGATGGTAAGATTGGATGAGCTGAAAGGAGGTGTGAATTAAAAAAAAAAAAGAAAGATGGCCGAAATCAAAGAGAAGAGAAATAGAAATGAAAACGAGGCTCTTATGTTGAAAGAATTATTAAGGGACAAGAAAGGGGGTGAGTTGAAAGAAGAGACGTTGGTATTGAAAGAGATAAGAAGATGAGTA